>JAJQWJ010000001.1:113058360-113658360 GCA_023637945.1 Phaethornis superciliosus
AAGTATGTAAGTTTTAAAAGCTAATGTGCACTTTCCTGGTACATCCCAGTGGAGGATCGTGAAGTGCTTGGCAAGCAAGGTAATCCCACAGCACTGCCCTCCCATTACCAAACTCCTGTCTGACGATATACCCGTTTTACAATGAGAGACACTGAGGCACAGAGAGGCTATCCAGTTTCTGTTATGGCAAATCAATTTACATTAGGGAAAGATTAATAACATGTGATTGCAGAAATCTGACCTTGATGGTCAGGAGGTTCATGCCCAAAGACTAACAGTTCCAGTTATTATTACAGCACTGGATAAGACAAAAATAGAGACCTGTGAAGGATCTGCAAATCATCTGCTCCACACACCAGGGTCACCAACACTTCGTGCAACCCACTGCAAACTGGAATAAATGACATGCAGCCGTAAGTGTTATATTCCATAAAAAGGTGCTGGAAAGGGCATGACTGGTAGTCTGCGTCCTTGTGATAGCAAGGAATGTGCAAAATGGCTGAAACAGAAATTACACTTCTACTACCGTATTACTCCTGGTCCAGTGAGGTCTGAATGCTGCAAGTAAGGTTTTCTAGACATGTCCTGCATGGAGAGCATGGGCAATTAAACCTTTGCTTCCCTGAAGCTGTAGCAGCCACATCATGCCACAGACAAAACCAGCTTTTACTGGCCCAAGAGGCCACAGAAGAAACAAATTGTCAGGTGTTGGAAGAAAAGGAACATTGGTTTCCATCTTGTCTTTGGTATTTGACTTCTGAAAGTGGCTGCTGCAGGACCACTTCGGCTTGGCTGCAACCACCCCTGAGCCCTCAGGGGTGCTCAGGGGCTGCCCTGGCAGCTGCTAACAAAGCTGCAGTAATGTCCTGGCTGTGGCCTGTTATTCCCTACATTGGCCCTTGTTCAGATGTTGCAGGGGAGCTTGGCAGGCTATGAGCACATGGTTCCTGTACAAGCCACTCCATTCCTCAAGACAGCAATGAAATGGCTTCACTGCCCCTCTCTGCTCCTGCAGCACCACAGGGAGTCACAGCAAACCCAATAATTGAGGCCCCTATCACTATTCTCCTATGACACATAGGATTCCTGTCTCTAAAATGGAGAAGGGATGAGATTAGCATCTTCTCCCTCTCTTGCTATGCCAGCTTTTGACAAACAGGGATACGGGGGAGTAGAAAATGATGTATGGACAGAACTGTGCATTTTGATAGAAATTGTCATCAGCCTGATAGCAGAAGCATCAGGCAGGGACAAGGTGGGTGGCTTTGACCTGCTGCAAGCCACCAGCTGTATAAGGAGGTGTCAGAAGAGCACAATACTGTATGAAGGGGCTTTACCTCAGCACAACCCATGGAGCTAATGGGAAAAACATTCCTTCTGCATCTTCCTGCATCCCAACCTTGAAATGCATGAAACTCTACAAACTAAAGTCACACGATTCATCCTGCTGAAATCACTGCCACAGCCTGCAGGATCAGGCATGTACTTAAGGCTGTTTAATGTATCATTCAGTAATAAGCCAGGTTTTTTTTACTTGTCTTTTAGAAGACACATTTTTTCATTATATATGCACCAAGTAGAGGCTAAAGATCCAGAAACTATGGCTATGGAGTTTTGGTGTTCCCTCTCATCAGTCTGGTTAATTGCTCATTTCATTTACTAGCTGGTTTTTAACTTTCCCATGGATCACTTGTCTCTTGAAATTCTGTAAGTACTGAAAGTCAGCAAATTTTGGAAAGTGGTCTCTGGAGGAAAGTCCTGGAACTCTTACAATAAGGCATAATTTTCGTTTCTGCAGGTTTAGTGCTCTCACAGAATAAATAAGCATTTACTACCCCACAGCCATGCCAAAATGCGGAGGGTTTGTAGCCTGCCATGTGCTGTACTAGAAGCCTAAGCTTTTTACCTTGTGGGCTCTGTGAACAGAAATTGCAATCATTACTCAGCAGATACCTTCCAGCTGAAACCTCACTCAATAATAACTATGTCAGGTTTTAATACATGCAGTGCCAAGAGAGTGGTGTCTGCATTTAAAAATTAGCTTTTGTGCAAGGGGTACTGTGAGGGGCAAAGGTAAATTTTTATTAACCCTTCTAGCCACTGGGTGCCACTAGTGATTTGTTGCCTTAACAAAATAGCAGCAATCCTGCAACTTTATGAGAGCAATCTACACATAAACTCTTGCAATAAACCGTTAATACACAGCAAGTTCACCTTCAGCCTATTAAATTTATTTACAAAGCTTCCGTCCTGTAGGTCTCTGATTTCCCTCTATTCTAATTCTCAGTGACTATATTTCAGCGTCAAGGTATCATTTAAGGTGCTGATTTAGAGGCTGCATACCCAGCTCTCAGAAAGCCTGATGAAGCAAGCAAAGCACTCAAGCGTACACTTGCCTTTAAAACAACTGAGTAGTGCCTCTGCAATCAGTGAAACTGCTCACGTGCTTACAGCTAAGCATATATTTGACCGGATTAGTGCATAATGTGACTGGAACTGAAGACATGGTCAGCAAAGAAGCCCTCCAAGCTACAGCCTTTGCGGCTGGTTATCTTTCCCTAATTTATCCTTTGCATTGCAGATGCAATTCCAATTCCATAGCCTCACATATATATATATAATTACTACTAGTATTTCCTAGCAGGAGACAGGAGCAGACCCCTGGTTTTAATGGTCTGCTTTTTATCTCTGTAATCCCCATACCATCTCTTATTCTGCTTTTCACTTCAAAATATCCTTGCCTGACACCCTCCCCCTTATTGCTTTGGTGTTCCCTGCCATGATTCCTCCAAAGGCAGGATGGCATGGCAGTTCAGCCAGAACAGTCCATTTCCACAAATAGGCACATACAGGCTGAAGTATGTATACAAGCCTATGCTACACCTGAAAACATACAGGGCAAAATAAACTCCTGAGAGTTACTTGAATGCTGTATCTATAGAGAGGCCTCTACTGTTTTTTTTAAATCTGATTTAAATTGAAATGATACAAACACTGTGTAGGGACAAGCCTTAAATAGCCAGTAATTTGCAGGTGCACATTAAACCCCTACAAGCCAGGCTTAAATTGAATCTGGGCCCTCAAATAAGAACTCCAACCAAGGACCAGGCTGCCGGGTGTGTGTGTGTGTGTGTGTGTGTGTGTAATGAGCTACTACACATCAGCCTCATCAGGCTAATTCGCCTCAGGCCAATTTGCTTGGTTGCAAATGCCCTTAGCTGGTGGCACCTGCAGGGAATGCCATGCTCCCTGTGTCCCTGACATCCCTGCCTCAGACACCTCCAGGGTGAGAGCAGGCACACAGGCATAGTACTAGACTGGCTGAAAATCCCCACAGGTGTACATCTCACAATAAAAACGCCCACAGACCCCAGTCCACCTTCCTTCTCTCCTCCAGTACCAGACGGAACCGAAGTCCAGTGGGGGTTCCTCTCCCCTTTCCCGCAGTTCCCCCTCTGCTGCTCCAGCCTCAGGGGCTGACTGCTCCTGTTCCTCTCCCATTCCTCTCCCATTTGTATGTCACTCAGGCAGTCTCCCCACTTAGAGCTGTCTTCTGTTTCCTGCTGCCAAGAACCATCTCTATTTGAGACTCTCTTTTAAACCTATGATTACCAGAAGCCTTCTTCTCATCTTGTCTCTCTTCAGCTCTTCCTTACTATTAGCTTCTTGGTCTGCACTTTATTTTTGTCTGCAAGTGTGTGCTCTGGGGTAGGGAAAGCCCCCGTGTACGCAGATTGCTGCAGAAATGACGTGACTTCATGCCCCTCGCTGCACCGACGTGGCCTTGAGAAAAGAACTCCTCATCATCCTAAGGCAGTCAGGACTTGCCGTGATGAATTTTTAACTATTATCTCTGATTCTGCGGTCGGCAGCACTCTCATGCCTTCTTCCTGCCAGTGAGGCAGCCTCCTGTGTCAAGAGTAAGGAAGAACAGGAGCAGAGGTGTCACAGAGCTGCCTGTAAGTCTCAGCTGATCTGCTCTCCTCTGGGCCACCTTCTAGCATGGGTTGGACACCAGTTTCAGAGCATTTTGGCATCATAGGCTATTGATGGGAAGACATGGGTGCTGAGAGACACCACGTCTGAGCCAAAAAGTTTAAACCAGATTTTCTTTTTCAAGTAGCTGTTCTGGATAAGTGGGGCAAGGATACAGATGGGTAGCATGCATGGCTAAGGCCAAGTCCATGGGCCATATTGAACTGCTCATACTCAGTAAGATTCCTTTTTAAATTAACCAAGGTTTTTCTCCTTCGGACACTTAAAAAATTACTCAAATAGTTCTTCCGAGCAACAGGTTTCACATGAGAGAAGAGCTGCAAAAAATCACCATTTCATTAAATAAGTTTGCCTTTGGCCTGCGACCCTTCTCCAGACTTGGAACCTGCTCACCATCACCAGAGTCCCACGTAAGCTCTAGCAGTTAGCAGTCTGCTTTGGGATTACAGTGTTCCTAGCAAGAGAAATTGCTCCTGAGATCATTTAACCTCCCTGGGGAGATGACAGGAAGGAATTAATCTTCCATTGCTAATCCGCCCTGTGCTGCTGGATCAAAAATTGGCATTGATGGGGGTGCCTGCACAGGGGAGCCTGCAGTGGCATTTACCATCCGTATGCATTCCCTCCCACCTCTTCTCCAAGCATGGATGAGGAGTCAGGGGGCAGCTGTTTCAGGCAGTCTATGTAACATACGAGTAAACAGTTTGTGCTGGCTGGGAAGGAGGTTTGGTTCCAAGCGTTACTTTCCAGACCTATCTATGCCAGCAAGGTGAATGCTACAGAAAATCTTTCACCTCAGTCCCAGTAATCAGCCCCCTCATTACTTTTGCTGCTATTTGCCATGTTTTTTATTTAAAATGTATTTATTTTATACTATTGTTATTATCTGTTATTAGTTGTTTATATTTATTATTCACCAGTGCCCAGGTACATCAGCTTTTTTATTTCCCAGAGTGCTTGTAAGGAATAAAATCCACTGGCATCATCCCCTGCCCATGAGAGCCTTTGTGTTGGAAGAAGATCTGCAACCTTTGAAATCTCTGGTTTTTGTTTGTTTGTTTGTTTGTTTGTTTCCACCCCACCCCCCATTTTTTTTTCCCTTTTTTTTTTTCCCTTTTTTTTTTCTTCCCTTTTCTTTTCTTTTTCTTTTTTTTTTTTTTTTTTTTTTGTTTTGTTTTGTTTTGTTTTGTTTTGTTTTTTGTTTTTTGTTTTCCCCTGGTGAGGACAATGGATTCAAGGAGCAATTCAATATGTTTGTAGACAATCTGCAAGCCGTTCTAGTTTATAGAGCCAAGGTGGGGCCAGCCCTGGAACAGGGACAATGCCTCGGGATACAGCGAACGACTATACAGCATGAATAGCAAGTAGTAAATGCCCTTAGCAACTGGCCTGTGGAAAAAAATTAATTTGCTAAAGAGCATTGATACCAAGTCGCCTTGAAGAGCTGTAAATCACATTCCTGTGCAAAGGGAAACCTGCTCCTGTGTAGGCTGTGAGCAGAGATGGACTGTTACAATGGATCAGACTATTCCTAACTAGCCTGAACTTAATGGAAAAAGTTCAGAAAACAGTAGGTTTATCCAAATTAAAGAGCAAGCTCCCACTGGTGTTGGCAGAGGCAGGATGGGACCCAAGGGGCAGTTTTTTCACAGTAGAGAAGAGCTGCCTCTTTCCTTCTCTGCAGCATTCAGATTTTCAGCCTGGGTTCAGCTGTGTCTGCTGAGAACTTGTTCTCCCACAGCTCCCACCTCACCAGGCAGCAGGACCAAGGGGTAGGAGCAGGATGACCAGCCAAGGCCCTGTCCCTGGCATGGAAGATGCTGTGGATGAGAAAGCCAAGCCCAGAATGGGACAAGAGAGCAGAGAGGGTTCTCAGGAATGGTCTCATCGGATGGAGGAGAGGATTGCTGGTGTAGAAGCGAAGTCCATCCCTTCTATTGATAAAACCAGGCCTGACACAAGCTCTTTTCTTCCCTGACTGATCCAAACACTTGCCAAGGGACAGGTTTCTGTTTACTAGCACAGCACCCAACAGAATTTGCAGTGAGGTGTGAGGGATAACAACCCAGCCCTCATACCCAACAGAGCCTGCAGGCTTTACTTGCTACTTTCAGGTTTCCCCCACATTAATCTCCACAACAGACAATCACAAGGAAAACCTTGAGAGATAGGGAGCAGGGCGATATATATGCTTTTCTTAGAGAGGGAGGTATAAAAGGAAGCAAAGAACATCTCAGTGAAAAAGCACAGGTCATTTGCTCTTCCATTTCTTCTTCAAATGCTGATTAGAAGAGAAAATAGTCTTCCTGTACCAGTCAGGAAAGGAAGAAAAATCTTCCCCTTCTCTTAAAAAACAAAACAAAACAAAACAAAAAAAAAAAAAAAAAACCACAAAAAACAAAAACCCCCAAAGAGTTAAATAAGAGTGATGTAATTTTTGTAAATCAGAAAAGCAAAGTGATTCTCAGAGGTCTGTGAATATGCCCTTGGAATTACCTTCCAAACACTAAGAAAGCTTATTTCCCAAATTTTCAGGGTGGCACAGAGGATTCCTTCAATTCAGTTGCTGGGTATCCCCAGCAATCTCAATCTGACTCTAGTGTTTCTCATCTACAGTTATGGAAAGTTTTGTGTAGGCTCTGTAATGGGGCTCCCCCATCTCTCTGAAGATGTTATTAAGCCTCACTAACATTTGTCCTGATGTGGCTTGCTCTCCCAGTACCCTCCAGATGCTGATGCTGGAGGAAAAACAGGGCTCCTGCTGAACATATCTTTTGTCTCCTCTGCCAACCACAGGAAGAGACAGGTAGCAGCCACTATATACAGAATATCCTTGTGAAGTCGTGCTTTGATTAAGAGAATCACAGAATTGTTCTGGTTTGAAAAGACCTTTAAAATCAAGGAGTCCATTAACTTACTTCTACCTAATCCAGTGCTAAACAATGTCCCTAAGCACCACATCTACACATCTTTTAAATATCTCCAGGGATAGATTCAGCCACCTCCCAGGGCAGCCTGTTCCCGTGTTTATTAACCCCGTCAGTGAGTGTGTGTCTTCTCCTATCTAATCTGAACCTCCCCTGCTGCAACTTGAGAGCCTTTCCTCTTGTCCTGTTCCTTTTTAATAGGGAGAAGAAACTGACCCACACCTGGCTACAACCTCCTTTCAAGTAGAGAGTGAGATGGTGTTCTTCAACTCTGGGCCAGAACAGTGGGTTACTGTATTTCAAAACAAATGGTAGCAAAGATGACACAAATACAAGTTTCAGCTCACCTAGCAAGTATATTTCTAGTTCAGCTCTTTTCCTAGGCTTTTCTGCATTGTGATGTTTCCTTTTCTGTGTGGGGGGCTTTTGTTTGGTTTTTTCTTGGCAACTTGGGCCAAACATAGTGTTTGTGTGTTTAGGGTGACCCAATTCTGCGTTTTGTTTCAAGAAGAGCATTTATAGGTATGCCAATGAAAGTCCAAAGAGTCAGGTAAGCAGCACAACAGATGGAGCACATCACTGAACTGGTGTGGCAAGCAAGCAGGCAGGGGCTGGGTGTGAGTTGCCAGGCCAATGTGCAGCAGCGAATAGGTCAGGACTCCTCAATGGCCACGTCAGCACTGCAGAACCACACTTCAACAGGTCCCAGTGACTGACCAGGGCTGGGCTTGCCTTGGTTTTTTAGGCACTGATGACATGCACCCAGCACAGTATGGTCTGATCTAATAGTTTCACACAAGGAGTCATTCAGGCTGGCAGTAGTAAAAGGCATATATATGACATCACCCTTTGACAGCCAGGTTTTTTTCTCCATCTAACATAATATGGTTAAAAACAAACAGACAACCTGGTACAAGACATAAGTAGCTGCTGCAGAATGTATGATTCATTTTTACATTAAAAGCTACTTACAGTGATAGATGGTAGCACAGTACAATCCAGGAACCAGATGCCCTATATTATGCATTATATCAATATTTATTTTAATTCTAAAGAACTGTAGTTTGGGAACTTTTACTAAAATAGATGCTGTAAGTGGTACCCTGACGTATTATATTTTGCTCCAAAGTAACTTCACTTGGACATCTCTGAATTCTGTTTGTCACTTGTCCTCAGAGTTTTTCAGTATGCTGAAAAAAATACATGATAGAATAAAAATAGAGCTAGCTGTGTATCTGTGGTGAGAATTAGCTTCCCCGCCAATAGACAGTAATCAGTCTCCAATCATAATTACTGCCTTTTTACTCACCAACAATAGATCTGAAATTGTATTTCAGGAATATGAGGCTTTCCTTTACAGAGCCTTTGCTGTGTGAGTCGCTATGTCAAGGAGCTGCGCTTTTCCCCCCCACCCTCTTAAACCTTTTCCAGTATTGGTAGCATACCACCTAAGCAAATACCATACACATATAGCATACTGCTAAATACAGAGCATGCTGCTTTAAGCAGATAAGCCAAGCTGAGGCTCTGCCATCACTGCTGACAGTGCTGACTCCACTGGGAGGGAAGGGAACCCAGGCAGAGCTGAGCACATCCAGCAGCAGCCAGAGCCCTGCATGCATAGGAGCTTATGAGATCAAGGAGAGACACTGCAGCAGCAATACCCCCAAGCCAGTTCTCTAGAATAGACGAGGGCTCAGCATTTGCAAACCTGGCCCTCAAAGACCACAAATAAAGGCATTTTGCTCTATTTTGCTCTATACCTGCAAGATTTCTCCACTACTCTTTCCTTCCAGAAACAGCAGCGAGGTATCACAGAAAACACAACTTGGTAGTTAGCCAAAAGGAGTACCGACAGTTTAAATTCCTTAAAAATATGTTTATATTTTTGCGTCTTTTTCGATGAATAGTTGCCCTTTTAATGGGTGGCATGGCTAAAATGTAGCATTGATTTCTATTAGAAATTGGAAACAGTAAAGTATTTCTTTGGTGCAGCCCTGTTTATTTGAAACACTTGATTCCTAGAATGCAGGAGGAATCAAGCAACATGTCCTTTGCCTAGAGCTCAATTTTCTTTCTTGAAGCACTTTAACCCCAGAGCACTTTCTCTGAGCATTTTCCCAATCCTGATACAAATGGAGCTATGCTTACTGCTTGCTTTCTCACTTTCCTGAAACTGCACATGCAGTTTCTCTTCCCTATCATACATACAGGCATCCTCTCCTATTTATTTCCATAACTACCCAGCTCAGTGTAATCAGCCTCCTAAATGAAAAAGAAGAAACTTTCTCTATAACTGTATCAGCCAGGTTAATTATGGTATTTAAAAGCCGGGTCTGTGCTCGGGGTACTCAAATCAACGATCACTGCTTTTTTAATTGCTGTTACTACAATGATCTGGCATCACAGATTTATAGAATCACAAAATGGTTTGGAAGTTGGAGGAGACCTTAAAGAACATCTAGTTCCAAAACTCCTGCCATGGCCAGGGACATCTCCCTCTAGAACATGTTGCTCAAAGTCTCACCCAACCTGACCCTGTACACTTTCAGGGAGGGGATAGCCACAACTTCCCTGGGCAACCTGTGCCAGCAGCTCATCACCCTTGCAGTGAAGAATTTCTTCCTAATACCTAATCTAAATTCTTTCAATTTGAAACAATTATATTGTTCAACCCAAATCCTTCTGAGAGGCTGCTGCAGGTAGAAACAATGTCATATGATTTACACAGTCCATGCTCCTCTCTCTTCTCCAGAATTACTCCTATACACAGTGTGGTGCCAACATCTTCACTACTCCTTGCTGCTGTCTGAGCCCTTGGGCTGCTGTTTCATGGGGAGCTCTGGCAAGATCAGGGTATCATCTCCATCCCCAGTACTTGTGGATGGAAGGCCCACCATGACAATGGCTCCACTGCCAGGAGATCCCAGACGATCCTGTTGTGAGGAGTGAGTCTGAGGCTAATGTGAGGCCTGTGATGGGGCAAAATTTGACTTTCTGTTGCCTCAGCTAGTTTGTGGCAGGCCCAGAACAAGCTTGGCCGCAGTAGAAAAACCAGCATCTTTAGACTGCTAGATTCAACAGTGAGTGTTTATAAAAATTTTTAGTTGATGAGATGTCTAATCTCTCAGCAAATCAGGGGAAAGAAGAATCAATCTCAGCTCAGAAACAAGTTTACTAAAACGTTATGAAGCTTTTAGTACTGACATTAAGCTGCAGCCAGGTTTTACTGGGAGGTTCTCAGTAGTGACGAGGCTTTTTCTGCACTTGCATTATTTAAAGGTTAACAGTAGAAGGGCACATTACATAAGATATAGGACAGCATACATATGTAAGGTTAATGATTCTTCACAGAGCCCTCAAAAGGATTGTGCAGGTGTAGCCTAAGGAACCACATAAACACCAACCAATTATTTTTACGTTTTTTCTTTCTTAGAGTAAGCTTCAGCAGCTGGGTCCCATATGAATATGTCATGGCAGATGACAGTGATATGAGCAGATGAACCCCAAGGCAATGCACTATGCTGTCAAGGAGAGAGCAAAGATGGGTCCCCTAAATATGCATAGGTTTGTGTCACTGACAGCAATTTACTGTTGTGGTCAGGTGCCTGGAGTCTATGTTCTTCCTCAAGAAACAGGTTTTAAAGTATTTTTAGACGTGAATACCATTAAAAATTGTCCTTAGTAAGAACTGCTGACAAAGGGGAGCCTAAGCTTCCACAGTGTGGTGAAATTTCACATTTTTTTTAATCTGGCATTTAAAACAATGTTTAACTAAGCCCTGTGAGCTGTCTTACTTGTCCCATACAAGCTAAGGTCTATAGCAACACTAAGCTGTTAAAAGAGAGGGAAAAATGTTATCCCAGTGATTTGTCATAAATGTTTACATTACTGTAATTTGGTTTACACCTGTGTTTTGTCTAGCTCTGTCCATGTGGTGCAAAACACTGAAGATGGAGGGAAATACACAGGTTTTTTTCCTTTAAGGTGAGGCCAGAAACATTTTTAGTGTCATTATGGCACAAAAAATGTGGCTAATCCATCAACTCCATTAGGAGCTGTGTAAACAAACCAGCCACACTCTGATGTTGATAGTATATTGCCTGTTGTTTGAAAGCTTGGATCAGTTCCTCTTCTGGCTTGCACCATTGAAAAAAAAAAAAAAAAAAAAAAAAAGAAAAAAAAATTGCAGAGGTGTAAAACAAGGGCTGAATCTCTTTCCTGGTGCCTCTGTAATCAGAGGAATTCAGGAAATCCTTCCTTTTCCACATCCCATTTTCTGTCTTGTTCTCCCTTTGAAATACCTTCTCTGCTCTCAAGCAGTGACCAAACCTTTCCACTGCATTT
Organism: Phaethornis superciliosus; assembly: GCA_023637945.1. Lineage (NCBI taxonomy): Eukaryota > Metazoa > Chordata > Aves > Apodiformes > Trochilidae > Phaethornis > Phaethornis superciliosus. The sequence continues at coordinate 113,069,631 of JAJQWJ010000001.1, forward strand.
CTAAGAGATGTCAGTGATTTCCTATGGCAAGGATTCATATCAGGGGAAGTGGTGTGCATACTAGCTAAAATAAACTGTGCTTAATCAAATAAAAGGGATGATGTCAGTATAGAGGCCATAGTTAAAGCTGATTTGAAGTCTGCAGCCAAAACAGGCACCAAATCCCCTGCATCTAACTTTACTGATTTAATTTAATCTCCAGATTTTAGACACTGGCTCTTGCATAAGGCAGGTAGATGTTAACACATTGTTTTCTGGCATACCTACTAGTTTCTAAATTATGCTAATTTTCTTTCACATTTCTTTCTAAATGATTGTAAACACCACACATTACAGATGGAAGATCTGATGGCACCTCAAGTTTTCTGTTGCTTTGTCCCTTGGAAATTTCAGGCAATGCAAATCATTTATCCTGCTCAGGGTGGCAGATCTGAGTTTAGCCAACAGGGCTGGTTGGGTTTGCCAGCAATGTGGGTTTAAAAGCCTTCTGCCTCTCGCATTGCTCATCTGACAATAGATATTATGGAGGTGGATTTTTGAGGTAACAGGGGAGCAAGATGAGTGGGATATATATGTGAGTGGGCGCACAATGTGTGACGAGCAAGTGGCTGAGAGCTGGATGTGTGCAAGTGGTTAAGCCCTGATAAGCCCCAAGTGCTCTGGCATGTCTCTGCAGTAGAGGAGGAAAGGACTAAGCCTGGCTCCAGGCCCTGAGGTACTGCACCAGATCAGCAGTGCTTGAGCAGCTCTCCTTGAGGATGTCACACTCGTGTCACCTTCCATTCTCCTTTGCTCAGCATGCGCCAAGGGAGTGCTCTCTACTGGTGCCCACCAGTGACAACTTCACAACAAAACTGAGGCAAGAGCAAGAGGCTCCCTCTGAGGGCTACTTTGGAAGGGGTAAAGGCTTTTTGGCTTTTACCATCCCTGGGAACCCAACTCTGTTTCTGCTCCCACAGTCTGTCCCACAGGATATTGGTTATCTGCAACACGGTCAGCTCGGTTAGCAGGGGCAAAGGAGATGCATCACAGGTGCAGCAGTGGGGCTGTGTGGGGCAGCATGGAAGGGGAGATTTTAAATGAGAGCTGTTCAGTGAAGAAAGCTTTGTCAGCATGCAGTTCCTCTGTTTCTCCCTGCTGAGGTCCAGACTGGCTGCTGAGCCACTTTTCTCTGGGACTTTCCCTGGGGCACATTACAAACAAGACACACACATATTTTAATACATTTACCACCCTTCCTTATGATGACCCTCCTTACTTTCCTATACATCTGCACTTTCCCTGCTCCCTTGCCACCTTTTTTTTTTTTTAATTCTGTGCCTATATATATATGGGCTCTATCCCTATCTCCAGTGAGACAGCTAACAAAAAAGCCAGAAAACAGATTTAGTCTGGGCTCTAGAAACAACAGAATATAGAATTAATCCAGGCCATGGTCTGTAAAAGGAGACAGAGAAGAGAGGTCAAGTAAAGAGATCACACAGAAAGCAAGGTGATACATGGAGATTTAGCAAGACACTACAAGAGGAACAGACGAAAATACTTGAGCTACCCATTCCATCTGTCAATGTTTGTACAGAAATCCCACCAAACCAAAAATATTGTTTAAAATCTGTTAAAGTTGCTCATGGCACATCCCACCAACAAAAACATTAGGAAGACATGAAGTCCCCAGCCAAGTCTTTGCTCAGGTTTTGAAGCCCTTAGCCACAGTTTCACCTTCAGCACTTCGCCCCACAGGTTGCTAGAACCCACAGGCTTCACCCCTCCCTTCCCACTTGACACATTTAACCTGAACCCTGCTCTCAAACCTCTTCTGCTGAGAAAACAAAATGCAGCACCGTACTTCCATGGTTCACTGCCTCGCTCACACAATAGCACGGGGAGCAGGTGAGAACTTCTTAAAGCCACAAACTCTCCTACAATCAATTCTCACTTAAAAGCAAACAAATCATTAGCATCATCCACAGTCCTTTTACATAGCACCCTTCCACCAGCAGCTAAAATTATATACCCTGAACCTCTGCTGCTTCACAGGACACCAGTGAGCCACACAGTTCCTCCTCTTGCAAAGTATGCCTTCAGCATACGGTTACTCAGCTTGTGTGGGGATGGAGGGAGGAGGCGTGCGGGCTGCGGGTGTTGGATGTGGATGATGTAATGTGGAGAAGGAGAGATCACACTCGTGGATTGCAAGATCCAGCTGGGGACTACCCTGACAATGTCATTGATTATTTATTGATGGCTTCAATAGTGCCTGGTATAGGTGAGACTTTTTTTTCTCTCTCTTTTCAGTAAATTCTGAGCGAAGACAAGTAGCAGTCAGGAGCGACAATGAAACATAACAAAATAATATTTTGTTGTCACTCTTTCCAAATTACCGTTTTGTTGAGACCTTAAGGTCACAATTACTGGCTTCACTAAGTTTTTCCCCCTCCCACTTCTCTCCCCATGTTGATGCAAACACATTAAGAGTGATTTTTGCCATTACACTCTGCGTTGGCTAGGACACGGCCGTAACACCTCACAAAGCTCCGGGCTGCTGCAGGATTGGGTGGGAGGAGCAGATGGCCTGAGAGGGTGAAATGGTTGTTTAAACAACAGAAATCAACTGTACTTAGCAAAGGTAGCAAAGTAAATTATTCTAAAATGAGTAAACCCATTATGCAGAAGCAGTAGAAAATACCTTAAAATACACCCTCTACTCACCATTTTCACCATCCCCCAGTCCCACAGCAGTTTGCTTGCATGTCTTGGCATTTTTTTTTCTTAATTTTTTGCCAAACAAAATCAAGCTAGGATTTTTTTTTAAGTAGCTGCTGATTGTAAGTGCACCCACTTTTGTGCATAAGGTGTAGCTGAGTGCCCCCAGAATGAAAACTTCAATAATCAGTTGCTATTTCTGAAAGCAGCTCCTGTTAAGATACCTATCCAGTGCATTGGACTTTGTCTTCAGAGTATTTGCAGCACCAGGAGGGAGCAAAAGTACCATTTTTCTCTTGATGTCAGTATCTCTGATCAGCATTGCTGTCCACTGCTGTGGTATCACAGCTCAAGATGTGTGTGTCCCCTGAATAGTAGGTGCCCGTAGGTGCGATACAACCGTGAGCAATACTTGTCTTAGGCCTGCTGGGAGCTGCCTTGTTGCCTAACCCTGCTCAGCAATGCCCATCCTTGCTGCATCCCAACCTCCCCTCTGCCTTCCCTGAACTCCGCCCACAGCAGTCTCACTCTTCCTCAAAGCCGCAGGATATCTTCTCCTTCTGAGTAGCAGGGAGCTTCAGGATCTCGGTGCCCTCCATTCAACTCTCCCGTCACCTAGTGGCATGAAGAAAGATGCCGAAAGGAGATGCAGTGTCTGTGGATCCCAGGAAGCAGATGAGTGAAACAAGTGGGGGAGGTTGTTGGGATAAGGAGTCCTGTGCCTTGGGGAAAGGCAGGTTGGGAAAAGAAGCCTAGATCCATCTCACAATATACATTGGGATTAAAGCAGCCCCGTTATGGGGCTTGGTCCCACAGCTGAGATCACGTCAGGTGGGAGAGAAGGAAATGGATAAATATATCCCCTTCCACCCATATAATTGTGTGACAGGAGGTTATTATCCTCTTTGCACTACTATAAAAGAAAGAAGTGATATGATGTATCACTGTTTAATAGGGTACAGTCTTAAATCGTTGGCTGCAAGTAGAAAGGCTTGAAATCCAGCAGCCCTGCTCCCTGCAGTGCTGGCTGGCCCGGCACTCTCCTCTGGCAGCCGGATCAATACCTCCAGCCAGACGCTGCCTTCAGAGGTGCACTTCCCTGCAAATCACAAGGCTCTGAGACAATCTCTTTGCCCATCAAATACTTGGCTTTCCTGCCAAGGTTTCCCCAAAAGATACCAGTTGAGATTATACTGGCTATTCAATTCAGCTTAACACATTTAACAGAAACTGTAAATTTAGAAGAACTTTAGGGACCGTGCACTTAGTGCACAGGTTAGAAATTACCCTACATAAGAACTGACTTGACAGCCTCTGAGAGCTAGCATGAATCTTTTCAATGACCAGGACTGTGATTTCTGCAGATTGCAAGAAATTTTAAATCAATCCAAGAAACCCTGCAACTGATAAATGTTATTTTGAAAGTGCCAAGTGTTATCAGGGCGCTATTGCTGTTACTGGGGCTGGGCCCTTATGCATGGCACAAGAAAACTCCACTCTTTTGGGATCAATGTTTGACCATCCCGGGCCAGACATGACAGCAATAGAGAAGTAGATTACAAGTCCATTTGAACCAGGTTCCTGATGTGGTTGCTGGTGCAGAGACCGCCGACAGGTAAAATAAAATATAATCAAGTAAAATAAAATAAATTAAACCAAAACAATAACATAGTACAACATAAAGCTCAGTAACACAGTATAATGTAACAAAAATTAAATAGCTTGCGTGCTATTGGGAGCGGGGGGGTGTTTGTCCCATTCGGTAAGAAAACGTTTTTCCAACAGGAGGAGCTCTTTGCTTTTGTGAGACGATGTCAAAGGCGTGGCCACAGTTCTACTCCAAACCCCCTCCTCCTCCTTCCCCTCCCGCACCGTTTTATACGAGAGCGGCAGCTTAATTGATTTGATAACAAAGTAAACAGCAGACGAGGGCTGCCGGCGGGAGAAGGCAGAGCAAGGTGATGGATGCTCCTTGTACAGCCCATCGCGACTTCCCCCGTTCACCATACTCCGACTGGGGAGGGAAGCGCGGTCCGAAATGCCCCTGTGCATCCCGGTACCCCAACTGACTGCGCTCGGCGCACCGCGGGAGCGCAAGTTGCTTTTGGCTCCGCACGGCTTCGCAGCCTTCCCAGCGGGCTGCAGCTGTGCGGAGCCGGTATCAAGTCTTTTCCTGCCCCGGAAGAGAGGGGGATGTCATGCAAAGGGGATGAAGCAAAAGCGGGATCATGTCAAGTCCTGGGGCTACTGAGGAGAGCGAATGATCAGAACCAGGGCATTCCCCCGGCGCTACGTGTCTGATGTTTTAGGGTGCTTGAGTCCCCTCGCTGCGCAAAAACTGCGGGGGGAAGAGAAGCTGCCCGCACATCCTACTAGTCGAGGGGCTCCCTGAGGCTGCAGAGTAACTCTTTGCTTTCAGGTCGGTCGCTGCCGTCGCCTTAAAAGTCATAGAGGATCCTGAGCTCACTGAGAAGCCTCCCCTTGCCCGCGGTTCGCTCGATCTCTATAAACACGGCGGCCGTGGGCCTCGCAGCTGGCCTCGCACGTCCCAGATAATTTCCCCGCCAGGTCACAAACACACACCCGCCCCCGCTCACCCCACGCAGCTGCCCTAAGAGATACCAGCTAACTTCGTACCACAAGTAATACTCGTCGCCATTAAGGCGCTCCACTCCATTTCTGGGAACTCACATGCCGAGTGCATGAGGGAAGCGGCCCCCTTAAAGGGTGTCGGGGGGGGGAAACCACCGTGGCGGCTGAGCTCGCCCGCGGGGCATGTTGCGACGGTGAAAAGTGGTTCGCGAGCAGCCGCAGCCGCGAAGAAAAAGCTGCCGAAATAGCTTCGCTACCCCGTGCTCGGCGGCGTCTGTCCTCTCCCGTGGGGACCTGCCACGACCCTCGCATCCGGCGGGCACCGCTCACCCACACGGGACGGTCCCCACGCGGGCCCTCGGGAGCCCGTCCCTACCGCGGGAGGGTCACATTCCGTGTGGGTCCCTCCCACGCCATCCGGTGGCCCTGCGGCAACCGCAGCGCCGCTTGCAGCCCGGTAACCTTGACCGGGGGCCGGCAGGATCCCCCGCGGCTGCCCCTGAGTGTGCGTGCCGTCGGGGGAGGGAGGGCGGGCGGGCTTCCGGAGGCAGAGGAGCAGGGCGATGGGCAAGGCATCGATGAGCGCTCGACTGCAGGGATTCGGGCAGCCACGAACAGCAGCAGCGTGGAGTTTCCAGCGCCTTGTCCGCAGACTCATCTTGTTTTTCTTCCCAATTATTTTTTAAAGACTCGATGACTTCTCTGTGTGGGGTTTGGGATTTTTGTTGTTGTTGGTGGTTGGTTGGGATTTTTTTTCTTTCTGTTTTTGTCTACTCTGCGTTGCAATGGGGATTTTGAGCTGTAAAACCCGAAACCAGGAACCATGACTAATTTAGAGGTGTATTTCTTCAGCGCACTCATTTTAAGACAGTAAAACTTAAAATATGGAGTGGAGGGGCTATGACTCGGGCAGAGGTGGCAGCACACTGCTGAGGCTCTGCATGAAGTTTAATAAACCCTGAGTCCACATAAAATCCGTCCAGTGTGGGGGGCTAGGGGAGCAGGAGAGGGACAGGACACGTGAAGCAAGTAGCAAGCAGATTGCCGTATGATTTAGAACCAAATCATGAGCTTTATCATTTGAACACTGATGAATTCAGGGATCACGAGAACTGCAATTGACATTCCTAAAAACAATTAGATCGGTGGGGAGTACTGCTGGAAAATCGATACGGCCCAATGTAATACGATTTGACTATAAACAGATTCCTCCTGCAGTAATAAACCACGAAGTGAGTGTGAAGTACCGCGATTCCCTGCTTGAAAAGGTCTTTTCCCTTCAGCGCTGCGAAACACACATCCCCTCGCCCTCGGCAATGCTTCCCGGCTCCCGCCGCGTGTCCTGCTGGGCTGGGGAGACAGTACCAAATACCCTTGTGAGATTCTCCAGCAGCAAATTCTTCTTCATAACCTCGAGGGTAGGTTGGGGGAGGTATTTAAATAGCTTCCCGAATAAGTAGCGAGGGCCTTTGGTCTAGGACGAAAATAAACTAGGAGTTAAGCTTTAAATATCTAGGCGTGATTTAAAAGCAAGATGCACTCGTCTGAATAATCTATCGGGGTGGCCCCCGAGGGGGGGGGGGGGGAGAGAGAAACCAGAAACGTGAAAGGGATGGAAAGGGATAAAGAAAAGGAGGGGAAGGACTCGCGCCGTCCCCGGGCCCCGCTCGGGCTTTGTCGTCCCCGCTGAGCACGGCGGGGACGCTTCCTGCGCCCGGAGGCGGCGGCCCGGTCGGAGAGGGAGGGTGTAGGGTACCCCCTGTGCCGCCGCGGCCTGGCAGTGCAGGGCGGCTTCCAACAGGGGGCGAGGGAAGCCCATCTGCCGACCTCCTCCTCAGCCACGCTGGGAGCCCCGGCGGGAGCTGGTGCGGGGAGGGAGGCCGGGGGAAGTTCGCCTCCCCGCCGGCGGCTTCCCGCTTGGGGAGAGGCCCTCCCTTCTCCGGCGGCCTCGGGGAGGAAAAGGGGAAAACGGCGCCCAGCAAACCCCAGGGGCGTTCGCGGAGCTGGCTTTTATTTCGGCTTTGGCTGGCGAGCCGGGCGCTGCGCCCGCGGCTGCCGAGCCCCGCTGCGCCCGCGGCTTGGCAGAGAGAGGCAGGGCGGGCTGCCAGCGCTGCACCGCCCTCCCGAGAGCTGCGATCGTGTGGTTTGCAAAGCAGCGGCTGCACGCCGGGGGCCCTGGCCTGCGGGCGGGAGCCGGGAGCCCGGGCGGCGGCCAAGCCCCGCCGGGAACGCCTGGCAGGGCCCCGGGGGCCGCCGCAGTGCGCCGGGCGGGGGCGGAAAGCGGCCGCTTCCCGCCGAGCCGCCTCTCTCCGCCGGCTGAGAGAGGGGGGGAACAGGATCCTGCTGCCGTGCACTGTACGGGAGCCTGTTCCTGGCAGCCGCCGGCTTCCCGGTGCCTTCACGGAAGGGGACACTAGTTGAATATTGTTTGCACGGCTGAGACAAAATATCCAGGGATGGAGGAGGGGGAGGAGGGGAGGGATTGTGTTCGTCCGCCCGTGATGAATAATCCGGGCTGGCCTCCCGGCTGTGGCGGCCAAATCGCTCTCAGATCTGCCAAGAGATCAGCCGCTACCTCTGCCCGCGCCTCGGGCGCTGTTGGCCTTTCCCCGGCTGGCTTTGGCAGCACGCACATCGCAGCCGTCGAGCGCACGGCGCTGTGTCCGCCGGGACCACCCGCCCGGGGGCCGAAGTGCTGCCGCAGCATCAGCCTGGGATGAAGGAATGGGAATGGGGACGGGGACGGGAAGAAGAATAAAGCGTCACAGCGAAGGAAAAGCGGGCCAGGTGTATCCCCGGAACGGGCATGTCCGGCAGCAGGTGGAGCACCCGCCGCTGCCCCGCGTCCCTTGGGCTCCGCACCCCGCGGTGCCCCCTGCCCTGAGCTGCATGCTGCGAGGGCAGCTGACCTTTCCACCCACCCCACCCCCCTGGCCCGGGCGACCGTCTGGTGGGGACAAACACAAGCTGTTCCGCACAGGGGCCGCGCAGCTGGCCCGGCGGTGGCGGCGGAGCGTTGCCAAAGGGGCCGCGGAGAAGGTCCTCGGGTTTCCCGCAGGCCCACGCATGCGGCCGCACGGGCACGGCGCTGAGGCCGCCCCAGCAGGGCCGGTCCCGGGCATGAGAGGCGGAGACTCGGGGGGAGAGGGCATTTGGGGTGCGTGTAGAGGGAAGGGGGGACGTGTGCGGATAGCGACGTGCCCGGAGAACAGCCGGGGAAGCTGTGCGGCTCCCTGTGTGGAAGTCTGCGGTGGCGAGTGCTTGCGAGACGATGCGAGTCGGGAGGGGGGGGGGGGGGATCGCGATCATGCTGCGAAGGAGGTGTCGCGCCTGTGCTTGCGTGGGGATCCCCGATCGTGGCAATCGCGTGTGAGGGTCATCTTGAGTGCATGTGGCGGCGCGGCGGAGCCCGGGTGTGAGAGAGGGAACGTGGCTGTGTGCGAGTTCCTCGGTGTGAGTCCCGAGGCGAGCGACTTAGCGAGTGTGCGAGAGCCGCAGTGTTTGCCCGCGGGAGCCAGCGCCCGTGCGTGGGAATCAACGTGCGTGTGACACGTAGTGTGTCACACTCCGATCACAGCCGAAGAGGCTATGCGTGTGCCACACGCGGCGTGTGCGTGACAGGGCGTGCCCGCGTGAGTCAGACTGCGTGCGTATGAGTGCACCCGTGGGCGAGAGCTGCCGAGCGGCGTGGGGGGCGTGCGCGCCGTGGGGCCAAGGACACCGGGCAGAAGCGCTGCCCTACTGCTGTGTCCGCCGCTCCTGGGACCACCCGCGGAAATCGCTTCCCGCAGGCGCCCCCGGCCCCTTCCGCCTCCGCGCACTACAGCGCGGCAGACGCTCGCCGGGGGAGGGAGCTCCCAGGGCAGGAGCCGTGGCTGGGCGGGCAGCGGGCCATGGAGGAGGTACCCCACGCCCTTCCCCTCCTGCGCAGCTCCGAGAGGCGCTCTGCCCGTCCCCACCTTGTTTATGTGCGGCAGGAACTGGGATTTTCCATCTGTCTGCTCTGATGGTCGTGACCTCCACGCAGGGTTTACAGGCACCGGCCGTCTTGAGAGAAGCTGATGGGGTTGTGGCGGTGGCTGCCGCTGCCTCCCCGGCGAAGGAGGCAGTCTGCTCCTCGCACAGGCTGCCGGTGTGAAAAGGGGATAATGGCAACGGCAAGGGGGGAGAGGGATTGAACTGGCAGTGGGCGGCCCTGGAGACCTGCCCTTCCCGGGGAACCCTGCCAGTGTTGTCCTGCCTCTACACGTCCAACTACTTAGGCACAAGTTTGTTCTTTCCCTGCCCGGCCCGATCCCTCCTGCCGGGAACAGCATAGGCCCTTAAAGGGATTTCGGTTAACAGAATTTCGGGGGTGGTGGGGGTCCCCCAGCTTCCCTGCCCCGGATGGAGTAGGCGACCGCAGTGCAGTTGTTGGACCACTGCCGGGAGAAAGGCCAGCGGCTCGGTGCAGGCATGCAGTCTGCCACGGAAAAGATGCTTCAAGGGCACTGGTTCCCGCTTGCAGCTGTGTGACCCTGGCCCATGGGGCAGGGCACACACGCACGGGACAAGAGTCCCACTTGCCCTAGCGGGGAGGGGGCTGCCGGGGGAGGCGGGTGCGAGGTGGGGGCTTGCGCTCCCCCAAAAGCCCCGTCTCCGCTGCCTCCTTCATGCGGAAACGCCGTGGAGCCTTACAGCCCCAGCGGTGGCCAGGACTCGGATCTCGCTCTGGGACACGGGCGACCCGGAGCTCCCCGCCGCTAAGGTTCACCCCCGGAGAGGAGGATACGTTCCTCTGGGAGGTGGCCCGGGGGTGCCGGTGGGCTTCGCCTGGAGGAGGCAAGGAAACAGCGCTGCGAGAGAGCAATGGCTCTCCTCCTCCGGCGCTGTAAAGCAGAGGCTGCCTCTGTCTGAGCAGCTAGCAGTGATAAGAGCTGATTTACAGGTAGGGGTGAAACGTGCTCGGAAAACCTCGTGACACTTTCCTCCGGTGGATTCAAATAATATATAAAGACCGTGAGGTGGCGATCTCCCGGGTAGCTCTTAGGATGCGTGCGTGGCGTTGTTGTTAACACATGTTTCAATTTTGGATTGAGACTGTCAATTACCCGCTGAGCTGCGGGTCTTAGCCTCAGGCAGGCTGGGGAGAGGGGCCCGAGTGTATTTAATCACCTCTCAAGCCTGGCGGAGCTGCATTTCCAGCTTCTCGCTCGGGCTTTCTCGCACCTTCCCCATCCCAGCCGGTGCCACCCGGGCTCCTCTGGCGGTTCCAGCTGCCTGTGGCAGCCGTACTTTGCCTCCTCCAGTCCCCGTGGATGAGTTTTTAAGTCCTCACGCCAGCAGAAAACGACGGTGAGCCCCAAAACTGCAGGGGGAAGGCGGCGAGCCCCGGCCCAGCCGAGAGCAGCTCTCTTGGCCAAAACAGCCCGGGATGGAGAGAAGGAAACCCCAGGCAGCCCTTCCCCCCTTCCTAAACGCGCTTTCTTTCTCGGTCGAAAAAACAGGCCAGCCATGGTCGACATAGCTGCTTGGGTTTAAATTGTTGGTTGTTTTGTTGTCCTTTTTCTTCCCCCTCAAACATCTCCGAAAGTCCGCTCCAGAGGCAGAAGCGGAAAGGCTGACAATTAACATTTCATCTGGTAGCAGAGATCTGCAGGCAGATCGCTCGGGAAGCTCATCGCCCCCCTCCCGCGGCGAGCCCTCGCCGCATTGCACGGTGCCTTGTGAGCACTTAGCGCCGTTTTCAGAGGGGGTTTTATTTCTGGAAGAGTCCGCCCGCTGCCCTCCGACCCTGCCTCACACCTCCCTGGGGACGCTGTGCCAGAGCAGCCCGGCGAGGCCTCCAGCAACGCGGTTTGCCCTATCCGCGCCTCTGCCACTTCCCCTCCAGTCACCTGAAAATCAGACATCCTAACTCGTTAAACGCGGCGCCTCTGCCGCTTGCTTTTCCCTTCCTTTCCACCCCCCCCCCCTCGTCGGACGGGGTTCCCAAACTTCACCGCCCGGGGCCGAGCCGAGCCCGGTGCCCCCTGCATGGCCCCGCACGCCTCTCCGTGCTGGGAGCCGCGAGTGAGCCTCTCCGCACCAAGCCTCCGTGACGAGAAAGGCATCGTAGGCAGCCTATAAATAATTTCCATTATGTTCAGCTGACAGCGCGAGGCGATTAATTTTAATAGCTGTATATTTGCCTGTTTCTCCTAATGCTCTGTAATGAGATGAGAAGCCATCCAACCCCAGATGGCTCCAGCCGCCTCGTTATTTATTTATTTTGTGCGTGCGTGTGTATGTGTGTGCGTGTGTGCAAAAGAGGGGAAAAGGAGAGGCGGGCCAGCGGTTTCTGGGGGGCTGGCAGCCCCCCCTCCGCTTCGCTCCCCGACCTCCCCGCATCCCCGGTGCAGTTCCCGGTGCTGCCCCGGGTACTGCCCGCGGGCCGTGGGAGCCATCATGACACTGCACATTCAGCCGCCGGCGACCGGCCACTCGTGCGCACCTCGGCGGCCGCGGGGCAAGGGGAGGCAGGGCTGGGGGCCACCTCAGGCTTGGGTATTTCGCGGATATTTATTTATTCCCTCCGGTCGCGCAGAGCGTGACTGCAGGAGCACTGGGGGCTGAACGGCGTGGGAGTAAATGCAGTGGATCGATGTCATTCGGGGTGAGGGAAGGGCGAAGGGGGCCACGGATCAAAGCCCATCCTATTAACCTAAATTTCGGCTCTGCCTGGCCTGCGGGCCGGGGACCGGCGGGAGGGGAGGGCTTTGTGGGAGTCGGGAAAGCAAACACGCCGCCGGCACCAGGCAGCGACGTGTTGGTGTGTGTGGCGGTGTGACAAAGCCTTGCCGCGCTGAGCAAGCTGTCCCTCAGCCCAGGCAGCGGGCGGGGGAAGGGGAGGATGAAGGCAGATTTCGAAATGTAGAAACGGCGGAGCGAGTCCCAGATCTGGGGATTGCGAAGGTGTGTTTGTCTGTGTGTGGGGGGTCATTCCCTGGTAGGACGAGGCTGATTAACCAGGTGGAACAGCACCGACGCTAGCACCTGTGTCTTTTTCAAAAAGGCGTGTACTGATAATTACCGGAGTTAATTGCACTGCTTTGAAGGTCATTTGAAGTTATGGGGCTGTGTTTTCTTTTCAGGCTAGCAGACAATGCCTCTGCGCTGTTTTAAATGTAAATCAGAGGGTATCCGCATAAACCTGTATTGTAGGATCGAGGCGTAATGGATTCACTCCGGCTGTGCCTGAGCTCGCCACAATACAGCTGAGCCGCCGAGCTGGGAGCGCGCCGGGGTTTCTCTGCGGAAACGCAGTTGCAGAAGAACATGAAAAGCATTAAATCGTGACGGGAAGGGGGCGGCAGCGGGGGGGCTGCGTTTATGCTGGGGGTTGGGGGGGGGGGGAGAAAGCTCGGGACCACAGGATGCGTCGCGGCGGCGCAGCCACCCGTCACAAGCAGCCGGGAAGTTTCTCACACCGACAGAGGTACGGAGCTGGCGTGTCACGCACCGGGATACCGGTGGGGACAGCCCAACATCGCTCGTCCTACGGGCGAGGAGGGCACCGTCCTCTGTGCCCCTCTGCCTCCCACCTCGGGCACGGCTGCGTGCTCCCAAGGTCGAGGGGAACTGTAGGAGAGTGGCCGCTGGTCCGCCTGGTTCGGGGACCTTGTCCCCAACATCCCCACCCCCTATTCGCGGAGGGGCGAGTCCCAGCCCGGCCCGATCCGGAGGAATGTGTCACAAGGCGGACCGGCCGGCAAACTGTCCCCGCTGCCTCTGAGCCTTCCATTAATCCCACCGCCCGGGGCCCGGGCGTCCCGCCGAGCTGACCTGCTATGCGATTAGCCCAAGGCCCCGGGGAAAGGCTCTCCCCCGGGTACGGCTCTCCCCGGCGGCGTTGCTAACCAGGTCGGCCCCCGCTGCCCCTGCTCTGGCACCTGCAGGCGCCTCCGCCCGAGGCGAGGACGTGCAACACCGAGCCCGCAGAGAGCCTTTCTTCCCTCCCTCTCTCCCTTCTAATAACAGGGCATCGTTTAGAAGACGGTCGCTCTGCAAAGAAATAACACTCATTTGATTTTCACCGCCGGGCTTGCGGAGGGACGCGGAGCACCGGGGGGGCCGAGACGTAGAGCCGAGCTCCCGGCCCCACAATGGGGGGTGGAGGGCCGGGGGGGAGGAGGCACGAATGAGGAGGTGCCCGACGGCATTCCAGACAGCTGTGTGTGCTCCCTGGGGCGCACAGTATACGTCCCAGGGGCAGATTGTGGAGAGGACACTCCTCTCCCCGGAGATGGGCCGGTAACACGGGTGGGCAAGCCGGTCAGAGGGGCCGCGGGGCCGTCGAGGGAGAAGGGGGCGGGGAACGGCTACGGTCTGTCCCTTCCGCGACGCTGGGCCACCCTCGCGCAGATCGTGCCGTGTCACCTCCCTGATGGCAACCACCACCCGCCTCTCCAGAAAAGTCGTCAGCCCGGTACCGCCGCTTCCACCGTTGTCCACGGCAACCGGCGTATCTGATTGAACCTCGTTGTAGGCAGTGACACCCGCGTAATGGATCATTCTGTCAGTGCTTTTTTATCACAGGCATTTATTTTGGTCACGGCTGGTGATAACTTTGGTGTTTATCCCTCATGTCGTTACGGGCCCGGCCACAATCTCCCTTCCGAGAAAGAAAGGAGGGGGGAGGCTGCTCCGGAGAGGTGGGGAAGGCGGTTGCCTCCCCCCACTAAGCCCCCCTGTCTCTCCGGAATGTCCCTGCGAGGGGCTCCCCCGAAACACGCTCCCCTTCCACTCTGCCCTCCCCCCAAGTCTCCTGCCGCCCTGCCTGGGGACGGATCGATCTGTTTGGTTTGGTTAAGCGCCTTCCCCCGCTCTCCCTGGCCTCCCCGGGGCCGGGTTATCTTGGGTCATGCGGAGCTGGCGGGGAGCGGGAGCACCGGGTGCGGTAAGAGGCTCCGGCTGAGCCCCGATGAAGGAGGGAGCCAGGGGAAGAAAGTGCCGTCCGCAGCTCTCCATCAATTCAGACACTTCAAAAGTAAATAAAGCAGGGCAGGGAAAGGCCTCCAGGGAGGGGAGAGATGAGGCCTCTGACAGACGATTGTCCAGGGTGGAGCCGGGGCTATTTCCAGCACGGGAATAACAACACTTGGGCTGCGGTGGCTCCGACCCGCGTCTCCAGGAAAGACCGGATCGGGGTGTTTGTTTTGCCTTTAATTATTATTTTGACGGCTGGCTGGCGCAGCGCAGGGAAACAATGACCCTAAGCCGTCCGAGAGGGGCACCATAGGGGCGAGGGGGCAGCGCCGCCCCCTACGAGGGGAAAGAGACCAGCGAAAGGGCGGGCTCGGGGCCAGGTTTGCTGTCCCTGCCAGCGGTCGGGGCCGCGGGGCCGGGAGGATCCATCTAGGACTGCAGACCGGGCCGAGGACGGCCGGGAGGCGGCCCCGCAGCCTTGCGGAGAGGCAGCGGGAGGCGGTGCGGCGGGGAGGGAGGGCTGGTGGGAAGTCGGGCCGGGGCCCCCAGCGCGCTAGCGGGCGGGGGCAATGCGGGGGGAGCGCTTATCTGGGTCACTGGGGTTAGAGGCAGCAGCTGATAGGAACAGAGGAGCTGAGCTCCAGCTGCTGAAGAGATAGAGCCGCGATACGGGCCAGGCAGGCACTGAGCTGGAGGAAGGGAGGGTGGGCGGGCGGGCGGGAGGGAAGGAGGGAGGGAGGAGGAGGCGGCGGCTCGTTCCGGCTCCCGAGCCGAGCCCAGGTGCGCTGTGGTTTCCCTGCGCTCAGCGCTGTGCTCGGCAGCCCCCCTCCCCTCGCTCCCCATCCCCCGTCCTCCCCCCTCCCGCGTCTCCCTCCAACATTTAACCCTTTCCCACCTCCGCGGGGCTGGAGGCTGAGGCGTGCGCTGGCCCGGCCGCATCCCCTGCGGTTCCTACTCCCTCCGTGGCAGAGAGTGATCGCGGTAGGGAAAATGAAGGAGGGGGGGCAAGCGGGGGGTGGGGGGGGGTTGGGGAGAAGCTGGCCTTGTGGTTCCGAGTACCGCCCTCAGGCAGCTGCTGGGACCCGGCTTTGTACACACACCCACACACACCCAGCTGTGCCGAGCCGAGACAGCTCTGGGGCCAGCCCTTGCCTGCTGCGGCGGCCGCTGCTGCTAATGCGGCCGATCTCGGTTATAGTCAACCAGTCAGGAGGGTTTGCTCCTGCAGCCGCCGCCTTCCTCCCCCTCCTCGGTCCCCAGTGCCCTTTTCCTTCCTGAGCGGGCTGGTCTGCCCCGGAGCTCCCCCGGCTAGGCGGCGGCCAGTCCCCGCTGCCGGCGGGGAGGCGGATGCGGAGCGGCCGGGAAAGGGAAGGGCTCTCCGAGCGCCCCCATCGCGCGCCCAGCCCTTTAATCAATTTCACCCTATTAATTATTAATTTTACGCCAGTCAAGCTTGCCCAGGAGGAGTGAGGAGCGGGGGAGGGGAGGCTGATGTCAGTGGGAGGCGACGGCGGGGCCGTGTGCCAGGCTCCCCGCTCAGCCCCGGCCCAGCAACTTTCGGCTCCGCTGGCTCGGGCAGCTCCGCTCGGTGGGAGCCGAGGGAGGCAGCGATTCCCATTCCGGTGGAGAATGCGCCCCCACCCCCCCGCACACACATCTACACGCGCTCTCCCTCTCTTCCGCTCCCTCCCCTTCCCTCCCCGCCCGCCCCCCGTGTAGACACATCCATACAAGGGCCCATTGCATCGTAGCGATGATGGATCGTGCCTAGCGGGGGTGATTTGGTGTTGATCGCATATTATCACGGGCAGGTTGGACTGGTTGCTGATGGACGGCTTTCTAGCAAGCCGCTCCTTCCGACGCTCGGGGAAGCAGCTCGATCGAAAAAGCAGCTTGCTTTTAATTCTTTCTCTCACCAGCACGCGTAGGGCAAAGCTTAGCATCTGTCACAACAGCTCTCCGGGTAGCACTTCTCCCTCCTCCCACTCTATTTTAGCCTCGGCAGCCCGGTCGCCGGCTGGCTCACTCCGTCACCGGGCGGGCAACCGGGAAGGGCTGGGGAGAGGTGAGGGTGCGGGCGATGAGGGCCAGTATACCCCTTTCGCGGGCGTGTTGCCTGCCGGGCGACTTGGTGCCTCCGCGGACCGAGATACTGATGCGGGTCCCACCATCCCACTGCCCCAGCTCGCTCCCAGACCGGGAAAGGCCGATCTCTCTCCCTCGCCTCCTGCTCTCTCTTTTTTTTTTTTTTTTTTTTTTTTTTTTTTTTTTTTTTATAATATAAGTGTATGCAGATACAAAAGGCGGTTTCGTAATGCATCCCGTCTGCAAGAGCAGGGGACCTTGGCTAACCTTTCGAAAAACTGATTGCAAGTGCCTGTTCACAGTCCGTAGCGACCGCACGGGGCACCAGGGGTGGGTCATCATTTCAGTGACAGGCAGCGAGGTAGCCATGGATCCACGGCGAAAGGCCTGCTCGCAGCCTGCCTCCCCAGAAACACTTCGTGCGAGCGCTTATTCTCTGGCGAGAGAGGAGGGCGGTGGAGGGGAGGCTTAACCCTTTCGCTCCGCGCCGCCAGCCACCTCCCAGCCGCTCGCCAGCCACCTCCCAGCCGCTCGCCAGCCCGCTCTCAGCCGCGCCGGCAAGCCCGGAGCTGGGGGCAGCTCCCGTCGAGGCCGGGAGCTAGGGTCGGGAGCTGGCCCAGAACAAACTGTCCCTTATCCACGTGGTTGTGCACGACGGGGAGCCCCGACTCGTTTTTTGTTTTTGTTTTTTTTTTTTCTTCTCCTTTGTTTTGTTTTGTTTTATTTTTACACAAGGCTCGAAAGAGGTGGTGCAGAGAGCTGCCTCCCTATCTCGCTCTTCGCTGCCGGTTTAACTCCTTCCTGAAGCCCCAGAACAGGTTCCTGGGGCCGGAGATTCTTTTCTGTTTGGAAACCGGGGAAGGGGGGGAGGCTATCGGCAGGAAAGCAATAGCTTGCTCTCTCCGGAGAGCTGCTCTCCAACAGGCAGCGCCTTGAAATCTATTTAAAGAGAGGGAAAGGCGGAGGGGGGGGGGGGGAGAACAAAGGGGGAGGAGGCCGAAGCAGAGCCAGCGAGAGAGGGAGAAAGCGATGGATCAGCCAGTTTGCAGTGTATATCAAGCTATCACATCTGTATATGCTCCGATCGATGAAAAGGATGGGTAATATTTGTCAGCTGCAGACCTTTTTCTTCTCACTTCCCAGGGAAAAAACGAGGGGGGGAAGGAAGAGAGGTAATAGGGAGCTTCAAGGCCAGAGGCACTTCCTGATACATCCAAACAGAAAAGAAAGGCTCGGGATTATTATTAATTATTTTTATTATTATACAGCAGCCAAAAGAATGATCAGAGGACCGTGCAGCCCTCTCTGCTTCTGCACGCTCCTAGTCCTTGGTAAACACACACCCCAATTTTTTATTTTTTTGTCTTCTCTTTCTTTTTTTTTCCTCCTTTTTGTTGTTGTTGTTGTTGAAACTGCTGCTTCCTTGCAGGGCTCCGAAGATTTAACCCTTTGCCCGCGGAGGCTTGAGGTGGGTGAACACAAAAGCAGATCACGAAAGGTTAGGACTGGAAAAAAACACCCAGCAGGCGCCCAGCCAGAAGTCAGTAAAATGCACCCTTACACACACAGCGACGTGGTTTGGCTTTAGGGAAGACGAAGGAAGAAAAAACCGAGAGAGGCATAGCTTCTCTATCCACCGCCCCCCGGCGCTGCCAGCCCCTTGCCTAGTGCCTGCAGTTGCACTCTGAGTAAATAGTTCCCACACATGGTCCACATTTTGCACAGCAGCAGCGTGTTTCCTCTCGGCCTCTCACTGCTGCTCTCCGAGAAAAAAAAAAAAAAAAAAAAAAAAAGGCAGCGAGAGAGATTTAGAGGAAGTTAAAGATCAGGCGAGTTGAGAAGGACTCTGTATTACACACATCCTGAATGAAAGCGAAAGCCCAGTATTTCGGCCTTCCGAGCGTCAAGCTCTCACCTCTTTAGTAACGTCAGTGCCGTGCATGTTGGACACAGCACAGGAATTGCTTGCACCCGGCCAGACGGGCTCTGGGCTCTGACAATAGCCCTGCTGCCTGCGAAGCCCGACGGGGGGGGCCGGCCGGCTGCCCGCCTGCTCGCTGCGGAGAGCGGGCCTGCAGCTGACCCAGGGGGACCCCCCCGGGGGAGCCGGGCTCCTTCCCCGCCGCCAGGAGATTCCTCGACCCTGGAGACGGAGGTGCCCGGCAGCCAAGCCGTGTTGGCGAAAACGGCGATGTTCTAACCCGCCTGGCGTTTGCTTTCCCAGGGCACCGGAGCGTCCCTGGGAGCTGTGCAAGAGAGGATGCTGGTGTGCCGGGTGGGTCACCCGGAGGGTCCCGTCCACTCTCTACGCCTAGGTTTCCCCCCGGGCCTGCGAACCGCTGCCTGCTCCGTGCCTGGGGAGCTGGAAGCCAGGGTGCTGGAGCGGTGAGCACCGCTGGGAGACCATTATCCGGCTTCTTTTTCTTCTCCATCCAGGCCCCGGATCCGTCCCCGCCCGCCTCCGAGCAGGGGATCAGCCAGATGATCCTACGGCCGTCGGCTGTGTGGCAGCCTGTTCGTGGGTAGCATTACGGCTCGGCCACTCCGCGCTCCCGTGACCCCACCGCGTCTCCCTCCCTCCCTCCCTCCATCGCGGCCCCTCCGGAGCCCGGTGCCCCATCAGCTCTCGCTGTGTGATATTTAAAAGAAGGGCTGCATTCTCCCCAATAGAAGCCCACTCGTTTCCTTGTTGCCAGGAACAAAGCGTACATTCAGAGGGGTGGCTGTTGACGGCTCCCTCTGTATAGCACTGGAAAGCGGGTGGCCTTTGGTTACTGGCAAGGAAAATTCTAATCAGGGTGCTTGTAAGCGGGGCTTTATAGAAGCTTAGTTACAAAAGGCTTACACCAGAGTAATGCAATAACTATAATAACAGCCAGGGAGCCCTAAAGAGGGTGGAATGTGCTTGTGTCTGGATGATTTTCCCCGCTAGCACAGAGAGGGACTGTTTACCGCGAGTGCCATTAAGTATCGCTGGAAACTCACCAACCGCAGACTTATTTCAATATACTTTATTGTTGTATCTGCACTAAAAGCAGCTTGCTTGGGACGACTTTTAGATCCTCCTAGAGGAGAGGGGAGAGAGGCCGCCCTCGAGTGTCGGAGGAGTTTCGGAGAGGAGGAGCAGTGACAAGGCTGGGGGAGCTGAGAGCCGAGGCCCGGCCGGGGCTGTCTGACCAGAGCGCGTCCCGGCAGGCAACGCCGCCGTCGAACAAAGCAGCGATGAGAACCGGTCCCCCGCACCCAGCAGCTCAAAGTCATCGGGCTGCCTCCCCCGAGGGTGGGCAGCGACGTCGCTTCCACCGCCCTCCTCGGCTGACGCGGCCGATGGGGCCCCGGGGAGGACACGGGAGAAGGGCAGAGGAGAGAGGAAAGAGGGCGAGCATTCTCCCTCCCCCCTGCTCCGGCTGGTGGCCCGGGACTCCCCGGGCAGAGGTGACCCCACTGTTCCGGCTGATCCCAGCTCGGCTAATGGGATCAGCCTCTGCCCTTCGCCACCGCCGTCGTGTTGTTGATTTTTCCAGCCCGCCACCGCCTCTCCGCCCGTCCCCGCTGCCCGCCGTCCCCCAGCCAGACCCAGCTACCGCTTGGCCGACGGCTAGGGGCTGCGGCTCCGGAGGGCAGGAAATGGTTTGGCCGGGGAGCCGGGGCGGTCACCCCTCCCCGCCGCGATGTCAGGGCACGGCGGCAGGCGGCGGGGGAGCGGGAAGCGCCGGGAGGCGCCCCGGGAGACCGCGCCGGCTTCGGGCGGGACATGTGAGGCGGGCACAGCTCCACCGCCGCCCCCCACGCTCCACCACCCCCCGGCACCCCCGAGCAGACTTTGCAGCGCTTTATTTTAACGGGACAACGGAGCGCGGCGAGCAAACTGCTGTTCCGCGCAGGGCAAGAAAAATGGGTTTTTAATAGGCAAGGTCGGCGTGCTTGGCAGTCGGCCATAGCGGCCGGGGAAATAAACAAACAGAGAGGGGCTGTGACTTCAGGTCGGAGCAGAAGTTGCGCTGCCGGCGAGAGGAGGCAAGCATGCAGCCGCGCACGAATCCGCCGTGGGGAGCATCTCCGGACACCCCACCCCTCCCACCCCCCCCCCCCTCGGCCCCCCACCTCGCACCGATCGGCGGCTCCGGGGGCAGTGCGTCGGCTCCCCGCTGCCCCGGGATAGGGGATAAGCTGCCGCCCTGCGCTCCGGTGCCGCGGGGATGGCAGGGGGCAGAGGGCATCTGGCCGCCCTTGTTTATCGCTCCCCGGCGCTGCCGCACGCGTAACCGCAGCCGTGCGGCACGGCCGGCCGCAGGCAGGCAGAGGGAAGGATGGAGGGTGGGTGACAGGAGAAGCCCCATGACGAAGCGGCGGCGGGACGGCATCTGCCGGAGGGTTTCCAGCGTTGCCCGCAGGGCTCCCGCCGGCGGGTGGGCTGGGGTCGGTGGTGCCGGCCCCGCTAGCCGCACCGCGGGGGCGCCGCGCTCCCGTTCTCGCCACGCGTTCCGGGCTCGGTGCCGAGCACCTCCCGGCTGCCGCGGATCAGCCTTCCCGTTGCCACCCGCCGTCGCCTCGTTCGCTCCAGGCTCTGCAAGCGGATGGGCAGCGCGGATCCCGCCGTCTCCACATCGGCACTGGCTGACTTGAGGTCCTTGGGGGATGGGGGGGCTAAGGGAAGGGTCTGTTCCACTGCACGTCAGCACCCAAGCTCCTTTCCCTGCAGGCCCACGTGGGGCGAGAGGCGGCCCCCATCTGAGAAGGGGCTATGTAGACCCCTACCCGAGGAGGGCTCGGCGGACAGAGCCCTCTCTCCAGCAAGCACCGGCGAACTGGCGTGAGAAGCTACGCCGCTCCCGGGGGTGGGGGGGAAGAGTCTGGCCCGGCGTGCCCTCAGGAGAGGAGGGCAAAGGGAGCCGTGTCAGGGGAGCCAAGAACGAAGTCCAAGCCTAGGGAAGCTGGACGAGAAGCTCGGGGAGAGGCCGGCAACCCCCGTCCGGGCGGTCACGGCCCTTTCCCGGCGAAACTGGGACCGAAAAACAATCGCAGATGGCCTCGGCTCTCAGCGCAGCAAGGTCCGGGATGGGGTCCCGGTACGGGAGCGAGCCATGCACACCAAGTTCCTACGGGGCCTCTTCCTGGGCTCCCAGCTCTGCTCCATCGTCACCTCCATCTCCCGGTCACACCACGGCAGAGTTCCCCCCTTCCCCCCCCCCTCGCTCTCTTCCCCCTTCCCCCGCCACTCCCCGCAACGCAAGGCTCGCAGCTGGGCGTGAAGACAACAGGAGCTGCGACCGGGACGGGCGCCGGGCAGGGCGGCGGCGAGGAGCGGGATTGTCAGTGACAGATGCCAGCTTTTTATCAGATCGCTCTGCAGACGTGTCCGAAGGACTCCAGCAAAGGCTGAGAGGGGTCACGGGGAAGAGCTGAACAGTGCGAGAGGCCGGGCTAGCGGAGCGCAGCTCCTCCGAGCCAGAGAGAGCGGGAACCAGCCAGGGTGGAGGAAAGGGAGAGGTGCAAAGAGCCGGAGGGGGAACAAGCAAAGCCACCAGCCTGCAAAATGCTGAGTTGGCAGCATGCCGAGAAGCTGGAGCGTACTGCAGTCCCGGGAGCCAGGAAGGGGTGATGGAGAAGCGAAGGGGCAAAGGGTGTCTCTTGCAGACCTGGCGTCATCTCTCGCTTAAAAAATCTGGCTTCCCTTCCTAATGCCAGAGTGTACCTGCAGGGTAGTCTCTGCCTTTCTGCCTCCCGTCCCATTATTTCACTACAGTCTAATCCTTATGTTGTGACCTACAGCAGAGCTCTGATTTATTTTTAATGCGTTCCGATTCCTGTTCCGTTGTCAAGAGATGCATTGAGATTCATTTTCCATCCCCTGCCTTTCAGACTTCTGCTGGAGGGACCCGCCAATAGAGTTTATTCGATTTGATATGATTTAATGAACACCTTTATCTTTTGTTTTTAGCAGCAGGATAAAGAATACAAGCGAATTCAGCTTTTGCTAAATCAGACACGTTTCCCACCGAAATTCTATCTGGTGTCACACATTCACTGTAACATTTCATTAACAACCCCCTTGATATATTGATTTTTAATATTTGTATTAAATGTTGTGTAAAATTGAACTCAGGCGTTAGAAGAGATTGTGCAAGTCACAAAACATGACTCCTAGTTAATTGTTATTTTTTTTTCGGTCCTGGAACAACAGTTGGAAAGAAGCCGGGGGGGGGGCATAGGGTGTGTGTGTCCGTGGTCGTGGTTTAAATTAAAAATAAATTCTCCACGGGGGATGAGGATGAAGGGCAGTGCCCGGTAAAGAGTGGGGGAGATGGGGACAAAGCGCAGCCACTTGGGAGCGAGGGCAGCAGGGTCCAGCTGCCCCCACCCTGTGTCCCTCAGGCTCTGCCCCTCAGGCCCTCCGTGGCCAGCCCCACGGTCCCCAGCGACCCGGGCCACTGCGGCCACTCACCTCCCCGCTCCTTCCCCTGCTCTCCCGGATCGCTCGCTTCACGTCGCTTCCCTCCCTCTTGCTCCATATGGTTTCTCCCCTCCTCCTACTCTTCTCCCCCCTCCATGTTGTCTCCATGCTCTCCCTGCTCCATCTTATGCCTCCAGCCCCGAGGGAGCGTTTCCCCGACGAGGCGTGGAGGGGCCCCCATTCCCCCCTGTCCCGGCCGGGATGCGTCCAGGGCTCACAGCCGGGCCAGAAAGCAGCGCGGAAGAGCGAGGAACAGCAGAGGAAAACTGGGGGTCAGGAGAGGGCCGTGGGGAGTGGTGCCAGCCAAGACTCCCGTCCAGAGGTTTTCAGAGTGTGAAGCGTGTGAGGGAGAAAAGCTTGGAAGTTTATCTCCTCCACGCTCGCCCCTTGCTTGCTTTCTCTCTCTCCCTCCGTGCCTCCCTTCCCGCCTCCCCCCCTCTCCCCCCCAGGAATAAGAGGCATTCAGAGATCAACATAATTCACCTGCATCAAAAAAACCTCGCAAGCTATAAACTAGCGGCTGATCCTCCGCTTAGACTAGTGTTTAGCCGTTCATGCATCATGAGTGTCAAATAAATGCCTGATTGAGGCCCTCAGCGGAGGAATTAGCTTTCCTTGTGCTGCAAATGCATAATAGAGAAAGTGCTGAGGCATCCTCCCTGGAGTTATCTCGGGCTCCGCTCCTTGCGCTCCTTGTTTAGGGACCTTTGTCTCCCGCACCCCGGCTCCATCCTCCCCGCCCATCGCCCGCCCTTATCAGCACGCCCAGCTGGCCAGGGGCGAGGGGATCCCCCTGGGGAGGGACCGAGCAGGGGGTAGGGGAAGTAACCGAGCATCACCCCGCAGTTCTCGGGTCCCCGCAGCTCTGCCCATGGTCCGCGCTGGCAGAAGCGGGAAACGTCGGGGGGGCCCCTCCTCGGTGAGCTGCTCTTGTCTTGGCCGCCCTTCCGCGCCGGGGTACAACCCATCCTTGAAGTTTGGTGGCGAATTCGGGGGTAGCCGAGCTGGTGCAGTGCTCGGCTGCGCCAGGCTCGGTGGCCGGACGGGGCCAAAGTCCCCCCGGGCAGGGGCTGCTGCCAGATTTGGGCCGGCTGCTGAGACACACAGGGGTTAACCGCGCTGCGGCCGGGAGGAGCAGTTAAAAGTGCAGGGGCTGCAGATGCTTTTCAGGCCTCGGTGTCTACCGTTTTAAATTAAAAAAATGCACCCGGCCCGACCATGCACCAGTGACCTGCAATTTCCCCTTCTTTTCAAGCTGAAATACGGCCAAACTATCTTTAAGTTAACTTACGGGCTGGGGACGGGGGCGGGGGAGGTTGAAGAAGAAGGGGAAGGGGGGGGGGGGGCCGGGAGGAAATCGCTCCGGGTTGAGATCTCTGTGTCAAGTTTCATCCCCTCCTGACATTTCTGGCTCCGCGCCAAGGTCCTGAAAATGGAAAATTGGGGAAGGGCGGGCGGTGGAGGGGGGGGGGGGGATGAGGGGGAGGGGGAGAAGCGGGCCGGAGCTCTCGGAGGAGCGGCAGTAGCGAGAGGCTTTGGCCAAGAGGGATGCGTGAGCGAGCCCGCCTGAGCGGAGCGCGGCGGCATCTTCCGCCATCCCTGCAGCCGCCCAGGAGCCGCCGGCCGCTGCCATTGTTACCGGCGGGCGATGTGAGAACCGGAGCCGCCTCTCCGGCCACAAACAAATAGCCCCTGACAGCGTCTCCTCGCACCCACAGCTCGGCAGATCGTACTCGGCGGACGGCCGCAGGTCTGTGTCACTCGCTCCCTTTCTCGGGAGTCCCTTTAAATCGCCGCCCCCTCCCTCTCTCCTGGGGGATGCTGCCGACCTTCACCCCCTCGCACGCCCTTCCCTACGCGCTCGCCCACCCGCAGCCGGCTGCGGCCCCGCTGCCACGGCTCGGCATTGCACGGAGACACCGGCCCGGCGCGGAGCCCCGCCGAGGGGAGAGAGAAAAGTCTGCTGAAATACTTTCTGCAGGCAGCGTCTTTGCCAGGAGGGGTCTTAGCGCCGGGTCTTTTGTCTTGGGGCCCTCGCTTGCGTCCCTTGGGGGTGGTTGGCGGCTCTCCCAGGAAAAGCTTCCAGGGAAAAAGTGAAAAAAGTCCTGGACTGTCGCCCCGGGCACCAGCGCTCCGGCCCACCGCTACCAGCGCTTGGCCGGCACAGCTGCAGCCCCGCTCGCCTCCCTCTTCACCTCTCCCACGGCAGGAGCTGAGGGGTTCGGGGTGAGCCCTACCCTCCTAAGCCCCATCCTGCCCACACTGCCCCTTCACGTGTTGAGCGTGCCAGTGGTCTAAAGGGAGGGTTCTTCGCCAGCCGCGGTTCTCCCCTCCAATGACCATCCAAGGAGGGGGGGCCGGGGGGCGACTCCGTCAGCCCAAGAGCTACTTTACAGCTGCCTCCTGCGCCTGGCAGCACCGGAGCGAAGCGGCTAGGACTGTGCTTGCCAGCTCTCCGAGCTGTTTGCCCCCGGGAACCCGGGGACAAGCGTCCACACCGGGAGCTTGCGAGCGTCTCGGCTCGTGGTGAGCCCACACTTCGCTGTATCCAGCATCCCGTTCCTCACCCTCCGTCAAAGCCGAGGCCGAGCCGGTAGTGCGTTCGTGCTGACTGAGGTTATCGCCAGCCCGAATCATTATTTCCAGGCCAGCTGCCGGGAAAGTCTCCCAGGTGGAGCCGGTGCGGGAGGCCCGTACCTGGGGAGACAAAGGCCGGAGCCCTAGGGTACGAACAAGTGCGAGTGCTGCCGGCTGGGCCCCCCGGGATCCCCCGTCGGCGGCGGGTCTGGGCCGGGGGCCGCGGGGTGCTGCCACTGTCCAGGGGAACAAGGGCTGGGTTTTCTGATCGCGTCTTTCCAGTTACATTGAATGCACTTTTGGTCGATTGTTTTCCCTTTCCACTTGTTTGTCTCCTGCTAGCCTCGTAAACTGCCTCATGATTTATTACCTAGGCTAAGTGCTTAATTTGTGAATATGAAACAGATTAAAAGGAGATCGTTGTATTTTAGCAGGCAGGCCAGAGCAAAGCCCGGCAGCTGTTTCGAGTTTGTAGGCATCTCCAACCTCGTGTTAAGCGGGCTGGCCTGCTAGTGATCAAGGGGGTATCCCCGGGCTCCCTCCGAGGGGCCCACCGCCGCGGCTCCTTGTGCTCGCGGCTAGCGGGGAGACCGGCAGCGGCACCGGTGCTGTGGGGTTATTTTTGGGGGGGAGGAACACGATACCGATGCCGTCCATCAAAGCTACAGGCTGCGGCTGTGGGATTCGGGAGCCACTGCATCCCCGCTGAAGGCGGGCTCCGCCGGCGGAGGGCCCAGCAGGCACGCAGAGGGTTAAAGACGACTCTGCCCTCTCCTTCAAAGGACTCACTCCAGATAGAGTAAATACGATCGGGGAGGGGGGGGCTGGGGGGTGCCGCTCAAGCCACATGATGCAAAAGTAAGACAAGCACACTCCAGAGAACAAAGGCTTCCTACCCCCTTCCTCCCCCTCCCCCTCAAATCTGTCTTAATTCTGCAAGTAAACTTAGGCAGCTATAAAACAAAGGGAAACGAAGTTATAGCCAAGGGATAATCAAAATAAATACCTCTGATGCAGTCCAAACACGTACTCAGTATTTTCTGGAGCCCCCTCCCTAAGCCGGGCAGGACATCGCAGGCTTTCCCCACGACAGGGTGACGTGCACCGCCGGGGTTATGGCTCGGGCCGATTTAAGCCACATCCCGAGCCCAGAGGCCAGCACCGCCTCGCAGCCCTGGGGCCTGTCGGGGCTGGCAGCAGCAGGGTGTCTCAAGGGACCAGCACTCCGTAAAGACTGTGGGGCCGAGAGATGTCCCGGTGCGACGAGCGCGGGTCTCCAAAGGAGGCCGTGGAACACGGTGTGGGGCTGGAAGCGATGTCTGGCTCCGCAGCGAGCCGTGCCCTGGCTGCCCTGGAGCTCGACAGGAGACACCCCCGACTCGGTTGTGGCCCCGGCCCTGGGTCATGCAAGTGACACCCCCCTGCTCCTAACTGCTCTGTGTTTGCAGAGCAGACCAGGTACTTGAACGCTTGTTACCAGCACCATGAAACAATTCCCAGGCCCAGTGCACCAGGGAGACTGCCAGCTACCTCTGCCTCGGCCCTTGGGAGAGGTTTTAATACATCGGAGACTGCAGAGGAAGCGATGGGAGAAAGCAGCAAGCCAGCAGTCTGTGCAGCCAAGCAGACAGTGAGGCCTGATGAGTACAAAGCACTTGCTGCTAAGCCCAAAAGGCAGAGAGGGGCAACAATTTATAACCTGCCCTGCACCTCTGAGCACTGCTTAAAAACTGGGAGTAAGAAGAGCACTGTGTCACTCCAGCTGGAACACAGCAGACAGGGTTGGCTCGGAGGTAAATGACTCATGTGCCCTTGGTGCACCTCCAGCGGTTGCTCTGATGCTGTATCCAAGGCTGGTGTCAGAGCTGTGAAAGGAGAAGGAGGCAGGAACTTACTCTGTGCAGAGCATGGGGACGAGATGTGGGGTGGCACATGTCTGCCAGGGAGAGGGAGACCAAAAGATAGTACAAATAGCATTCAGAAATATCCCCATATGTGTGTGCATGTGATGATGTCAGAGTAACTCTTGTCTGGGGAAAGCTAAATATAAGCTATGGCTGGGAAATAGTCCTGTAGGTACATGTGAGCAAGGGCTTGAGGACAATCTCTCTCATGGCAAGCAAGCACCTGATGAAAGAGTGCAAGAACAAGACAGCGGGTGTGTGTATGTCTACACAGATGTTTTAGGTTGGGTTGAGATGAGGTTCTTCCTCTGTATTTGAGGCAAGTGCTGGGGCTGATTTCCCAGGGGCCTTATGGGATTTGGGTATATTTGATGGATCCTTGCCTTGTGACAGGAGAGATATTTAATAGGTATTACACACCACTGCTGTTCCTAGCCCTGGGCCTTGTTGTTCACTGACTGAAAGCAGGACCAAAACTTGTGAGCAACCTGAAGAGCAGTAGGCAAAAATGGCCCCAGAGTCTCCATACCTCCCTGTAGGTTCTGCAGAGCTGTTCTCTCCCTAGGTACCTCCAGCATTTTAGCATGGAGAGAGAAACAGAGGCTTGTGGCATAATGATAAGATACACCACTTTCCTCATCAAGAAGCATACGTAACAAGAAGCTGGAAAAAAAGACAGTGGCAATGGAAAAGGGAAAAAAAACATTTCCATCTTGTCTTGGCTTTTGCAGTCACCTGTAGCTCAGGGCAGGCAATGGTCACAATGTTAAGCCTCAGTTGTGCTACTAAGATCCACCATGCTAAAAGTCACCTGGTCCCTCAAGCCCTCTTGTAAAGCACTCCAGGTCCCCATAGAAAATGGTTTGCATGTGCTTCAAACTATGTGAATCGGATTTTCTTCCAACAGCACATAATGGCAGTTTCAGCCTGATCCCATCTGGAGTTCACTGAATTAACGCCTGGGTGGATCTAAGTCAGAATTTCTCAGACCAAAGCGGTTCAGATAGTTCTCCTGCTGCTGTCCCTTGCTGCCCCAAAGGCATTTTAAAATCTCCTTGGAAGCACTCTTAGGTGGCAATGGCTAAGCTCCGGACACAAAGCAGCAGAGAAAACTGCTAAAGCAGAATAGACAAACCCCAATGGTTTGGAGCAGTAGGCAGGGACACCAAAAGGTATGAAAGCTTCTTCAGTTTGGAGCACAGGTGCACACCAGGCTCCCTGCATAGCCCCAGCTCCCTTCCTGCCAGCAGCAGCTGGCTGCTGTCACCCCATCCCTGCCAGTCTGCAGCCTGTCTTCCAGCCGTGCTTACACCTTTGTTATTTGCCCAATAACAAGTTGTTAAGTAACAAATCTCTCTTTTCCACTGCTTCCTAACATCTTATCGCCTCCAGAATTCTCCCAAGAAGAGTATAAACGATTGCAGAAGTCATGTCACCAAACACTCTGAAAGACCTCAACATGACTACGTAGGAGATACCTTCATATTCTTACAACCTCTGCTATCATTCCTATCTGGGCTCTGTTAAGATTTGTAATGTCTTTGGGGTATGACTCTGCCTTGCATTGTCTAATGTACTGTGGATATAATCTAAACACAAAACAGCAGGGAAAAGTTTTGGACCAGGGTAAGGCTCAGGATATGTAGAGATAAATAGGGGGATCAACACGAGCTGAATTTCAGAGGTATTTTGTCTTTCTAGGTTCATTAGCATTGTGTTACCTGACAGTAGTTTTAGTCTGCTCTCTGCACCCTGTAGGCACAGAAGGCAGATTGTTGCTCCCTGCCCCCCAGAAAGGAAGCAAAACTAAAACTACAAGGGCAGATGACCAGGAGGCAATGCTGGTGGCAGAGGGAGGCGGATGAGCTCCTGGCTTTAGCCATGGGGTCCTTTGCTTCAGCTCTCAGAGGCCAGTGCTGCCAGAGCCTGTGTCCTGCAGTTAGAAGGGAACAGAGTATGGTTGTATGGGGGTGTTCATGTGAATGTAATTTTGTTTCTACACAGTGTGGATTATCTTTCTTCTAGCAGCAAATCCGTTCAGGGGTTTAGATAAAAAGATAAATCCTGCAGCCGTTCTCTCCTTGGGAAAGGGCATGTCTCCCCAAACACCTTTTTTCATAGCTCAGCATCCAATCTCACCTTGAGAGCCTCCCTGCTCTTAGAGTGAAGCACTCAGGGTACAAGGGAAAAGACAAGGAATAAGGTGCTGAAGGTGAAGTGCTGCTCAGATGGAGAGGGAGGAGGAGGGAACTGGGGCATAGGGAGTAGAAATACCCCCCCAACAGCATTTCACTGGGTGGTGTTAGTGGGGGGTTTACAGCTCCATAGCTCTCCAGGAATCACTCCCAGCAGGGAGATCGTGTGCGCCATAAGTGCAGCACACCAAACAGGCTCCCCTCTTCTGAACCCTGGTAGGATTGCTTGGCTTCACAAACTGTGAAGGCAACCTTGTCAGGAAAGAGAGCTCCATTGATTTAAATGCAAAATTACCCTCCCGCAGTTCTAATTTCCCAGGCGAGGGCTGTGCAGGCTCTGAAAACATGAAAGTTGTTGATGTATTGGTTCAATTAATTTTTAAAATAAGTTTGAATGTCGTTTGTTTCAAACTTGATAGGAAAGTGCTGTAGATTTTTGCAAGCAAAGACCGAGGTAAGTACAGATGGGGCTTGTATTTTGTATAGCCTTGAAATGAGGGCTTCGCTTCAATGAGGCATCCATTTAGTACCAAACCTCTGCCCAGGGATGAGTGAGACCTGTGGTGAAAGAAAAAGACCTGAGCATCTGTATTTGCTAATGGCAAATGCTGCACTGGCAGCAGTCAACCAGCTCACGGAGAAGAACAGACATTCGTGTGTGAGGCCCAGTGGAGATTGCTGAGTCCCTGGTGCTTTTTAAAAGGAACTAATAGCTTGTGGGGGAAGCCTTTCTGGTGGCCTTGGCTCCCATGACCCTCCTCTTATGTATGATATTTAAACAAGGAAATGTCAATATTGGTTTTCCATGTACAGCCTCGTTCTGCTCTCCATGAAAACTAATGACAAACCCCTTGGAGGGTTAGAGGAGAACAGCCCCCAAAACAGTTGCTCAGACCCAAATGCTGTTGGCTGTGACAGCCTGGAAGGAAGAAAGAGCAGGTTGTCACGAGCAGCTGGGTGATATGGGCTTGCAGGTAAATTAGAAAGAAATGAAGCAATCCCATTCTGCAGTATGCAGTGCCCCAAAGCTGCAGGTCTGATGGTTTGAATGATTATTGCTTTTTAAAATTATAAATTGCATTTTGGTACAGCCAGTGAGAGTAATGTGCTGCTTACTAGAATTAAGTGCAACTCAAGGGTGTTTTCTTATAACAACGGTGACTTCTCAGTGATCACTTTTTCATGGTTGGGGATAATGGAGAATTCAGTTTGAACCTGATAGCTATCTAGCTGTGGTTTTGAAAAGGAGTGATGCCAATTGCATGAGAAGATATCCATAAACTGGGCCATCAGATGTATCTTCTGATATACATATCCTCTGAGGTAGGAAAGTGTAAGTCATAGGAAGAGAGGGCAAGTGTGTCTGACTCATAGTAAAACAAGGGCATGTGGAAAGTATAAATGTAGGGAGGGCTGCTACAAGTAGGATGTGCCATGTGTCATGGGAAAAATAATTTTATTGTGGATAATTTGAGCTTAAAGGGACAGTTGTGGTGCAGCTGCATGGGACAGAACATCAGGTGAGGCATATGCAAAAAAGCTACTTAACCCTTAATCTTGTGCAGCCTTCATCTTGCTGTTTGTTTATGCAGGCTGGACCTCTCTGTGTGTTGCAGTAACAGCTTCAAAGTCCTCTAACATAACATGAACTTCATCATAGTTCACTCCAGGGTAAAAAGCATAGCTACACAAGCTTTACGCTGTATTGGCACCATGTCCCTGGAGACAGTAACAGAATAAGTGGTGTGCGAGTCCCTTAATCAGCTCTGTGCAGATGGAGAACCACTCCCATACGGGGAGGAGCTTTCCTGGGCAGGTGGTAGCTGCTTTTTCACTAGAAGGTGCCCATTAAGGTGCCACAACCTCTGTTTTGGCTGAGATGTCAGTAGGAACAGCCTGGAAAACTGAGCGAGCTGGAAGATGCTTTGGGCCAGTCTAATTACCTTTGGCAGGAAAAACACCTTGATCTGATGCATCACGGCGACATCATTATTAACGTGAACCTCCAACTAGGACTATGGAAAAAGACCTATTATTTGGGAGGAAAATAAACAAAGGAATGTTACTGACGTATGAATCCTGCTAGGAAGCACAATTATATATTAAGCTGAGGTCCAGCCATTTCCAAGACTATCTTATATGACTTCCTGCTTTTTAGTATACAAATGATATGGGAAGAGATCTTTGGGGCACAGACTATTTCACCCTCATTATACAAGGCCCAGCACAACCCAGTCCTAGTTACAGCTGAGTTTTTTGGGAGCCAGTCTCACCCAAATAATCCAGGGTACCTCAGCTACAACTCAGGCCACCTCTCACGCAGAACAGAGTCCAGGCTTGCAGCAGCAGCTGCAGTGGCACTTAATGCATGCAGCATTCTCTGGTGTAGCTTGAGAATATCAGAGGCTGGAAAGGTACTGGAGCAGTGCAACTAATGCTACTGGAGCAGAGACCCTGGTCCTTTGAGATCCTGACATTCCACTCTGCCATTGCAGCAAGGCTGTCTCGGAAAGTGAGATAGAATGAAAAAGGGATGGGCATCACCAGGATGGGCAGAGGAAGGACAGCTTCTGTTTCTTTATCAGATGACAAGTTTCATCTGGTATCCAGCGGGACAGCACTATCCATCTTCTGGAGACAACATTGCTGTGAAGGTGGATGGGGAATGGGCTCAGGTGTGAAAACACACAACTTGCCTTGGTTGAAGAAGCTCTCATAGAAGCTGCCTGTGAACTATTTGGAGAAGTGTGTCTCAAAACTGATCCCCACCATGGCCAAGGACTGAACTGCCATGAGGTTTGCAGGAACTTAAACAGGGCTTTGGCATTGCAGGAGGAAGAGGGAAAAGAGGGAATGGTATAGTGGAGCTCTGTCTATGTGCTTCTCTGTTAGTGCACAGCCAGGGCTAGTGCTGTTGTGAGAATATGCAGCAGTTGCTTCTTACAGACCAAAGGAAAAAAATATGAAGCCCTACTGGGGCTGATGGAGCACAGAAAAAGACCAAGGTAGAAAAACTAACCTAGCTCTGCAATTTGGTCAAGCAGCACTCAGGGTTCTGAATTTGATAAACGACACTAGTCTGCATGAAGACAGGTGACTTTTTAAATGGGGTTTTAATAAAGTCACTATTGCTAAGGCTATCTATAAAGGTAATCTGCATAGGGTTTTAAACAAGTAAACTTAATGATGCCATTAATGCTTACGACATGAATTAAACCATTGCTGGAATATTGTGTCCAGCTCTGTGGTGTTTGCATGTTAAAAGTTCATTGGCAAATTAATACAGGATCAGAAAAGAACTGCAAGAGTGATTCAATGTCTGGGAATCAGATCTTATTGCAAAAGACTGAAGAAATCCCATCTATTAATTTATCCAAGAGGAAGCTATGAGTTGGTTTGATCACAGTCCTTAAGTGCCCTAAATGTCTCTGTGGGGAGATTTCTGATAGTAGAGATCTCTTTAATGTAGCAGACAAAGGCATAATGAGATCCTATGTTGGAAAATGAAGCTCTATGAATTCTGAGCAGAAATAGGTGCATTTTTAAAACAATGAGTGAGGGGACAAAACCACTGGAACAACTGAGGCAAGCAGAGGGTTTTCTGTTACTTAAGAGTCTTCATAGGAAGACTGGATGCCAGGTTAAAAGCTCAGCCAGGATTTATGAGTCTGATACAGGGACGTCTGGCTGAAATTCACTGGCCCATGATATGTAGCAGGTCAGACCAGCTGATCATAACAGTCCATTCTTGGTTTTGTTTTTTGTTGTTTTTGTTTTTGTTTTTAAATCTATGAATTAGGTATTTTCAAGTCCCCTAAGCTCCAGTATTACTGGAGGTCTTGAAGGAATGCATTATAAGTTGTCATAATTTAATTGTAAACAAGCAGGAGGATAGCCTTTTTCTGTGTGCCACTAATAAGACTTCTTTTCCACGGGCTTTTTAGGCACCAGAGTTAAGCAGCTGTTACTAAACACGACAACATTTTAAAAACAGTTCATATGATTTTCCTGTTTTCATTTGCTCCGCTTTGTTTTGCAGCAGCACAATTTCATTAATGCCACATCTACTTTTTCTTCTCTAGATGGAATTGTGAATTCCAGCAAAATAAATAAAGCAACCTACATACTCAGGGTAGCCCCCTTACTCCATGTCCTCCTTTGTACGCATCCCTTAATGTCACAGGTATGTTGCTGGCTTTCTTTCCACATTGTGAATGATCAAAGCACGGAAGAAGACCATCCGTTTTCTAGTGCAGGCCCTTTAGATAGGTGGGAATCCATTGTCTGTCAGAGGAGAGCTTGGCCTACAGAGCTCTTGGCTTGTCTGAATAAATGGCAAGGAAAGAGAAAAGGATATTAAGGAGGCACCTTGTATTCCTGAAATCACGCAAGGTATTAACCTCCTTCAGGTTGCATAAAATGGCCTCCAGCGAATGGTCAGAGTGTTTTTCTTATACTGGAGGAGCAGTTTTCAAGACAGCACAAACTTTCTTAATATGTCTTTGAAAGGGAAAATAAAAATAATAATATTCCAGCTGTGGCTTTCGGGATATGAAAATGATATCCACGGTTGTGTGGACATACTAAACTTCTGAGACGTTCAGTGCCTCGCTAGTCTCAGTTACCAAAACTGAAACGAGGTGGTAGCAGCGCAGCAAAAAATGGAGTTTAAAGTCACTCGAGGACTGCGCTGCCGTCGGCAGGAGTCCTTACCACGTCCCTCCGCCTTCGCTTTCCCAGCCCCGCAGCCCCGTTTGATGTGCAGGCAGTGAATCTGAGGGACGAGACACCCAGGGCTGGGCGAGCTGCCGGCCTGCCCGGGGGGGCGGCCAGGGCGGAGGGCGCCGAAGTCTCCCGGGGCGCCGGGCGGGGAGGTCGAGGGGGATCCGAGCAGCGGGAGGAAAGGTGAAGCCGGAGACGCGCGGGGCACAAACCCATTAGTCGCACATAACTTGGGAAGACTCTTGGCCTCGCCATGACAACCAGCAGCCCGGGCTGCTCCCAGGTCCCACCAACTCCCCCGGGAACTTCTTCCATTCCCTTCTCCCGGCGTTTGGGGAATGCAGAGCTGGAGAAACGAGCACGGTGCGGGTAACAAAAGGGGATGAAAGGAGCTCTGTAGTTCACTTTACACGTCCGAGAGGCATTTTCATGCTCCGTAATGAGAAGGGATCATTCCAAGGAAGTTCAGATCAAAGGGGAGAGCATCCAGGGCATTTGCATAATTGCCGGATTTCGGAGCACGGGCAGCCGAGCGGCGGCTGGCCAGCCTGGGCACCGCAGGTTGGGGGCTGCTGCTCGCCTCGACTGGGGGCCCCGGGGAGGCACGGGGAGGGGGAGTCTGCAAAACATGGGCCCGCTGGGGCGGCAGTGAGGCTTGCCCCGGGAGCGGAGATACAGAGACCGCGGGGTGCTGGAGCATGGCTCCGGTTCGACAATGGCAGTCCGGCTCTCGGGGACTCTGAAGGGTAAGGGCCCCCCGGTTCCCGGCCAATCGGTGCCGGGGTCCCCAGGGATCTCGCCCCTCCTCCCCTCCCGTTGTTGCAGTTGTGAGGGTGATGCCAGTGGCTCCCTGCTCTCACTCGGCAACATCTGCGCTGCAGGCCAGCACGTCGCCTCCCCGGGCGGCTGGCGGGTGGCTCCCGGTCGCACCGCCACCAGCGAGTGGGGATAAAGGGATTAATCAGCACGCTCGCTCCGCCGGGCGAAGGACACACACACACACACACACACACACACACACACGGCCGCTCGATCCACCACGACGCCTCCCTCGCCGCCTGCACCTCCGACCCCGCAGCTCTGCCTTGCCTCCGGCGGGGCCCCCCAGCGGGAGGCACCGGGCGTGCACACCGTGGCTCATTGTTGCCGCAACCAGCCGGGGCTGCCGCAGGCGACGGTGGTGCTCGGGGCGACGGGTCTCGCCGCTGCTGCTACCGGAGAGGGGATGCCCGGGGACACACTTTTCAGCCATTTTAAAGCCACAAAGCTGGCATCTCGTCACGGGTTTCCCGCCCCCCCACCTTCCTCTCTGAGGAGGCCACTGCACCGCCCCCCTTCCCCGAGATATCGGGGTTCTCCCCTGCCCCGTCTCAAAACCTACGCTGTCCCTACACGCCCCGCACCTGCGTTCCCCGGGAGAAACCCCACCCCGCTGCTCAGCGAAAACACCGCGCTCTCCCTGCGCCCTGTCCCGAGGATGAGGCCAGCCCCGACCCCTGTTCGTGCTTCTGCTGGGTAGAGGCAGCTCCTGCCCCAGGATGCACGCCGCGATGCAGTCACCTCGGGGTGCAGCCTACCACCGAGGGAGCTACGGCTTCTCCCCGCATGGCTGGGCCCGAGCGGGCTGGCTGGGCTCCAGGGAGGTGAGGTTGGCCTCGGAGCTAGCTGGCGGATCGCATGTTATTGTGAAAACCGAGCGGGGAAGGCAAATAGGAGCATGGCACCGTATAGGCTCGCCACGTGACTGAAATGTGTTTATCTCGCCCCAGAGAAGACGGGTTGCCTGCGGAGGCCAAGCTTGCTTTCATGGCACAGGCACACCTCCCGTGGCTGCAGCCGGGGCTGGGACCTGCCAGAGAGCAGAGACCACTTCTGTTTGCTTTTGCTGTCGCTTCGGCTCTTTATCATTTGCCTTGTCATTCATCATCAACCTCTCGCGGGCTCTCTCGCCCCCCCTCCCACCGCTGCCTCCTCCAGGGTCAGTCGGGAAAAGACTGGAAATCCATCTGAGGAGTGAGACGTGGGAAGAAGGGTCGGATGGCGATGAGTCTGGGGCCCGGGGGAGGGAGTAAAAGCATCTGCATGCGGAACAAAGGTGCTAGAGGGTGGCTTTTGGTGGTAGAGCAGAATCTCGTAAATGGGAGATTTCCGTTCACAAGACTCCGCTTGCACAGTTTCTGTCCTGCCCTTGAACTGACAAGTGAATATCTGCATCGCAACCAGAAAGTAAATCACGCCGAGCCTGTCTCGGGGAGGGAGAGCACAACGCTTTAGTTGGTTGCTAAGTGCGAAAAAGTGGAAAATTTCAGCTTTCCAGCGCAGCCCCGCTTCTCCAATACAATATTTACTTTGGGAGCACAGCGAAATGCGCTTAGTGTTTATTACGGAGAGTGCCGGTGCAAGCTCGCATTTGCGTGATTAGGAGCAAGCGGAGGAGCCGCCGTGGTGCGGAATATCAAAGCGAGAACGCCTTGGCAGGGCTCCCAGGCAAGGCTTTACTGGCACCCACGGGATTCCGTGGGGCCGACCGAGCACGGCCCGGGCGGCAGCGGCTGCCGCTCTCCGCCGCCGGGGCACGGGGGGTCTAGGGGGGCATCAGACTTCACGGGAGGCCAAAAGCGAACCTCATTTCTGCCGTTTATCCGCGTTAACGAGAAGCGGGGCGCTCAGCCCCTGTCCCCCACCCCCACTGTAGCGGCTGGGCCGGGCCGGGTTCTGATGCCCGGGGGCTCGGCGCTTCGCAGCATCAGCTGCGTCCAGCCGGACGGTAATCTCATTAGTACCGTCGCGTTTGGGGAGAAAAGCGGCCGCCGTCCCCGCCCGGCCTCCGGAGAGCAGACAAAGGTCTGCGAGGCAAGGCCCCGCGGCCGTGCCACAGCGGGCCGGCCCTGTTAATGTTCAATCGGGAGCGGGGGAGCCTTGTTTCTCCTCCTGGCTCCGCGCCGGCAGGAAGGGGGGGTGGGCGCAGACCCCTGCCCGCCGCTGCCGGTCAGGCTGCGCCGAGGTGGGTCCAGTGTAGCGCCGCTCTCTATCTCGGATAATTTTTTCCTCGGAAGTTACGCTAAAATAACGTTTGTGTGCAACTTAATGATTTATTTATGGGGCTAATAACGCTCACATTCTCGCTGGTATTTGTCTAGGCGAACCACCAGCTGTAGGCAGTGGTAGAACAGAGTGCCTTGGAACCAGAAATCAATGCTCCTGAAATGAACAAGTGGACAACTTATTAGGCTCAGTCACTCCACACACCGTCCCCTGATAACGAATAGATGAAGTAGGCGTTGGGGAAAGTCCTAGTCTGCGAAGGCCACACATGCCCACTCCTTCGCGGCGAGGCTGTGAAATTCTGAGGGATGCTGGAGGCCACACGGACATCCCCGGATAGGGCAAGGGCTGCCACCAGGCATTCGTGGGTGACCTGGGGGTTAGATGGTGATAAAAACGGCCGAGCGCCGGGGAGAACGCCTTCAGGAGTAATTGATAAAGGTGTCCGGTTTCCCTGCTGCTCCAGAAAGCAAAACCGACAGGTTCAGCGAGATCATGTAATCGCGGAGTCTCTGCCTGGAAACAGTCGTGCTAATTTTGCATTTCTACCATCCGCGGGGAGGAAAAATACCTGTCCTCCCGCAATGCAAATCCTTACGCAAATAGATGTGCGGGCACACAGGGAGCTCCTGCCATTCTGACCTCACAGCTAGGAGTCTCTGGCCCAGGATTCAGTGGCCCATGCCCCGAAAGCACACGACGGTATCGTGCAAACTCCTCAGCATATTCTCGCAACTCGCTGTTAGTTGAAAAAAGTCCGAGCAGGAGCCTGCGGTTAATCTCCGAGGCCTTCATACATCCCTGGCGAACGGCGCCCCAACGCTAAGTGCAATTAACATAACAGACACTAAAATAGGAGAGAGCGGCGCTGAATCTAATTTGCAGACTTAAAAAACCCAACAAAATAACAACAACAACAAAACAACAACAACAATAATAATAACAACAACCCCAAAACCAACAGCTCAGTATTCGGAGTGATCTGGTGAAGAACGCGGGGAGAGAGGTGGGGTGGAAGGTGGTAGAGGCCTCGGAGAGAGACCGTGGCCAGTCCCGTCAACCTGCTCCGGGAAGCCGGGACCACCGCAGTGCGCGCAGCACCGTAAAACATTTTTGGACAGGTAAACTCCGACGGCGATGCCTCCCGCCGCGCTTCCGCAGAGCGGCTCCCCCCCTGCTCCCGGCGGGTGCTTCCACGACGGCCGGGGCAGCTGCAGGGTGACCAGGTCCCTGGCGCGGCCAGGCACATCATAAGAGCCTTCTTCCTGACCCCCCTCTGGCAGGCACACACCTCGATCCGGCTCGCTTTCCTGCCCCCACTGCCTCGGGGGAGAGGGAGGAAGTAGATGGAGAAGGGGGGAAAGGTCTGGGTAACCCCTTCCCCCCTTTTACATTACACCTCTAACACCCCCACACACCCCCCCCGTAGCTTCTGATGACTGCCTCCCATTAGCAGCACAAGTTCACGGGAGAGCGAGACAGAGAGAGATCGAGGTTTCCGAGAAAAGGGTGAGGCGAAAATAGCGAGATAAAAAGAAAAATAATCGTCGCAACCGGGGGACCCACCGGTCGGCCGGGAAGCTGGCGGTATCCGGCCGGGAGAGCGGGGGGGAAGGAAGGGAGAAAAGAGGGCTTAAAAAAACTGGAAGGCAAAAGCTGTTGGGGAGGAAGTGTAAGCCGAGCGGGAGGCTGGGGGAGGGGAGAGAGCGCCATCTTTTCATGTCACAGTCACAGAGACAGCGCTGGGCTCGGCCACAGCGTCTCGGTTTCTTTTTAACAGCGGAAAACGTACGATTAGGAGGCAGACGGGCGGAGACTGCGCAGCTCTGCGCGCACACACAGCCCGCAGCTCTGTCTCCGCACTGTGTAATCCCAACGCTCAGCCCTGCTGCACCCCCTCATTAAAAACCCGGAGATTTCCTCCTCCGCTTTCCGAGGAAAACAACGCCTGCCACCGCTTGAACCCGGGCAGTACCGCCCGTCCGGGGGCCCCGTGCTCCCCACCGCCCTGCCCGGCCTTCCCCTACCCGATGGGCTGCTCAGTTCCCGCCGCTCGGCCCCTGCCGCCCCACGTGAGGCTGATGTTTACCCCTTCTATCCCAGGAGGCCACCCCCTCGGAAACTCACGGGGAGGGTGTGGGGGCAGGGGTAGGCTGCAGCCCTCCCCCCCCCCCCCCCGCCTCTTTCAAGCGCCCGTCCCCGGGGGTTGCGGTTCCCTTGCTGCGGGGACGGCTTTACTAGCTTCTTCCCCACGCCCCGCGTCCTCCCTTTATCCATCCCGAGGGCGAAGGTGGGGTGCGACGAGCCAGAGCTCCCGCGCTGGGGCCGGCAGCGGGGAACGAGGCCGGCATCCCCCGGGACCCGGTGATCCCATGGCGGAGCCGAGCACCACCGCCCACGGCCCCATGAACAGCGCTTTATTCCGCAGCGCTCAAACCCCTCATTGTGTTTGGCAGAATCACCTGCCTCCTCCGGAGCCGGGCGATTAATTTAATACGATACAGAACGCCCTCCGTCCCGGCCCCTCCTCGGCGGGGAGATCTCCGCCAGGCGCTCTCCCCGCAGCCGCGGCGCGGAGGAGGGGCACGGCACGACGGGGCACGGCATGGCGAGGAGGGCTGGCATCCTCCGAGCACCGGCTCTCCCCGCGGAGCCCGGGGAAACCATCCCCGCCCGGTAGCTCCGATCGGAATCGCACAACAGCCGCCACGCAGACCTGCTCGGTGCCCGGGGGGGTGTGTGCTGCGGGGAGGGGGGTGCTGCGATGCGGGCGGGGGCCGAGCCGTGCCTGGCGAGGGGATTTGCTGGGTCGTTGGCTGCGCCTGGGGAAAGGCGGGCGGGGGGTGTGGGGTGGGGGGAGTTGGCTGCGCCTAGCGATGGGGGATTTGAGAGGGAAGGGGAGGGGGTGGCTGGGCTCGGTGAAGGGGGGGGGGGGGGCTGGCTGCCGCGGCTGCTGGGGACGGCGGCTGTTATTATTGTTATTACTGTTATTGTTACTTTTAGGGGGCGGCGGTGGTGGGAGCGAGGGGGGTGGTGTGTGGGGCGGGTCGCACTTGGCGGGGGGCGATGAGGAAGGGGGGCCGCCGGGTGCTCCCGCGGAGGGGGCATGAGGTGAGGGCGGTGGGAGAAGCGTTTCCTCTGTTTCTAATAAAGGAAACGGCTTTTATTGAACCATAAATGCAGGGGAACGAAAGTTGTGTGGGTGCGCGTGGTGGGGGCGACTGATTCGGCGGGGGGAAAGAGGCGGCTGCCGGTGCGGGTGTTCTGGGGCGAGGGGTGCCTCCTCTATTCCTGCTGGGGGGGGGAAGCTCAGGGAGGGGGCGTTGGCTGCCCCAGTGGAGGGGGACGAGAGAGGGGACGAGAGAGGGAAGGAGCGGGATGCTCGCGGTGGGGGGTCCGGAGGGAGGGAGGTGCTGAGGGGGGGCATAGGCCGTCGGGTGGTGCCGCCTGCCCCTGTAGGGCGGGGGGGGGGGAGGGGGGGGGATGAGGGGGAGGTGTCGGCTGCGCCTTGCCAGTTGGGATTTGATAGGGGCGGTAGGAGACACGTCTCCTGTTTCTAATAAAGGAATCGGCTTTTATTGAAGGATAAATGCAGAGAACCAAAGTCGTGTGGGCTGCAGCCGCCGAGCTTCGTTAGCTGCCGATGTGACTGTGAAGATAAAACGCTCCAAAACAACTCGAGCGCGAAGAGCGCCAGGGATGGGGACGCAAATCCCCCTCCGGCCCAGGCCCCGACCCTCCTCTCCTGTCGTGCTTCGCGTCCTCCGTCCCGACTGCGCGGCGGAAGGTGCTCGGGGAGGTTGAGGCCGTGCTAACGGCTCGGCCTTGGTACTTGGCCAAGTTTCTCTTCTGGGAACTCTGGGGATGAGTAATCGCCGCAGGCTAGAGTTTGGGAGGGTGGGTGGGTTTTGTATTTTCGCGCTCTGCTTTTTTCCCCGTGTCATCAGCAGCTGACCCACTCACTTCGAGAGCACGGCACAGACGGGTTTCTGAGAAAGATTGAGGGAGGAGATGGGGGATGCAGCGAGGCCGGGGAAGCCCCCCCGTTGTTGCTGCTTTCCGCCGAGCCACCTCTAGCCTCGAGCACGTCGGGGCTGCGCGGGGTCCCTGCTATCCCGGATCCCGTGCAGGGCCTGGGATATCAACTTGCCGGGGAACGAGAGGACAACCTCCCGCCCACACCACACATGCTCCGCTGCCTCGCGTGGAGCTTTCCCAGGGTAGCGAGGACACAGAGCGGCCACACCTTGCCCTAGGGGAGATGTCGAGAAGACTTTTCTGCTCGACATCTCGGCTTACGGAGGGTGGGGACGGCACAGGGACAGGACAGGGAAACTCGGGGCCTGTGGGGAGGCCCCCGGGGACGAGAAGCAGCGCGTAGGCCTGGCCGTGGGGAGTGTGGGTGCACCGAGCCCCGCTGCCCGACGGGCGGGGAGGAGCAGCCCCCGCATCCTGCCTGCGGGCCCCGCGGGTAGCGCGGAGGTGCCTTGCCTGGTGCGGTGGATGGCAGGGCCGCTGCTGTCGTGTGCGCCGGACGCCGTGCCCGCCCACGCCCTCTCCGTGTGCCTGTCGGGCCGTGGGGCTACTGTGCCGCCAAAGGGTAGGAAGGAAGTGGTGGGGTAAGGGGGTGATGGGGCTTACAGGAGGTAGAAACAACTCGATGCTGAACGTGGCCTATGAGACCAGATCCTACAGCCTGCCTAGGGCTCCCACCACCCTGCCGTCGGGGCTGTGGCAGCGAAACGATCTGGGACAGGTAGCCCGGCTTACACTTGTGCCTCCCCCCTTGATGCGTGTGGTGCCGTCTTGGGGCTGTCCCCAGCGCAGCTCTCTACCCGCTTTACCGGCAGCGAGGGCCCAGTAAGGCGGCCTCGACCTCCGCCAGCCACGGGGGCGGCGGGCGGGGATGGCCGGGGAACGGGGAGTGATGCTAATCTCGGCGCCTGGCAGGTTTCAGTCTTCAGATTACCTGCATGATTTGCCTTCCGTGAGGCATGCTAGGAAGCGGCGGCTGCACTTGTTTGGGTACCGCAGCGGCGGGGGACGACGACAACGTGAGGAAATGAAGTGAGGACGCGTTTTTAAATGGCATTTCTGAACGGAAAATACTTTTATTTTTCCTTTTTTTTTTTTTTTTTGAAGCTGCTTTCGAAATGAACATTTTCGGCGATAAGAGGTGACCGATCAGAATCGCTGGGGGGAGGTTGTAAGCAGACGTTTTGCCCCAGCTTACTGTTATCTTATCTTTCACACTTGCAGGGCGAAAAAGTGGCTTATCTTTATACCCACCCCCCTCTCGCCTTAATTGCTAAAAACACTGTGAAGTGTTAAGTACAGGACTAAAGAAATCTCTCCGCGTGTCTGCCATGCGAGTTAAGGAGGATCGTATTTGAAAAATAAGGGGCTTTTCTCAGCAAAAGTACACACGTGAAACCATGAAGAGCCCCTCCCTGCCCCAGCTCCGCTGCTGCTTTGATGTTGCAGGCTCTCATTTAGTATGTTTGCACCCCGGCGACCCTCCCGCCGCTGCCGGGCTTCCAGCGGGGCCCAAATCCCGCTCCGCCCGCCGGCGAGGCCGGGGGCCGCTCCGCGGGGCGCGGGCACGGAGGGCGGCCGAGGCCTCCGCTGCCACCTCTGGGGCGGAGTGAATAACCCCAGTGTTTATGAACTCGGCCGCGGAATTGGTATTCAACGCCGAGCCACGGCATCGTCTCCTCGCTTTCTCTCCCCACCCCCTCCAAAACAAAACACAACACAAAAACAAAACCAGAAGGAGGACGGAGGTGATTCATCGACTGTATCCAATTATTAACATACAAGCTGTAGTCTGCACAAACACACCTTCAAACCATGGCGGTTCCCTCGGCCGCCGTATTATATTTAAACTCGGGAGCGTGGTGGCTGCCGTGCCTACGGGGAGCCACCGCTGGCTTCCGCTCCTCCCTGGCCTCTCAGGGATGGGGTGAATTACGTGTTCCCCCTCCCGCTAAGGGGTTTGAGGAAGCCCCCTGGGAAAAGGGAGGGCAGCCCGCGGCTCCTGCACATCGCCTTCAAAGGCGGAGGCTGAACCTAGCCCCGCACTGCTCTTCAGGCCGGGGTTTTGTCTGGCTCTGGCTCCTGTCCTTCCCCAAGCGCCCTCCCCGCCGCGCAGCCCGCTGCCCCCCGCTGCCCCCCGCCGGGCTGGGGGGAGGCGAAGGCGAGGAGAGCTACAACCTCTCCGGCGCTATTTTTACTCTTCTCCAGACTTGTGCGGCGCACGCCCCCTCCCCTTCAGGGCCTTGCCTAGCGGCTGCATCTCTCCGCTGACAGGAGCGGTCGGGGCTGCCGGACAACCTTCCCTGTCCTCTTGGTGCCGGACAGCCAGCTGGCCGGCCCTGCCACTGGCAGGCCCCGGCCCCTGCTCCCGGGGCAATGTCCCGCAGTAGCTCTGTGCCCCAGGAGACTGTGCGGGGGCGGGAAGGGGGGACACACGCACACAGACGTGCCGCAAGCAGACAAAATGGCCGAGGTAAGCAACTGGGAAGGTGGAAGGGGCAGCTCGCAGCTAGACTACCCTCTTCCTGCATCCAGGCTGCCGCCTCTCTTCCCCGGCCTGGGGCAGGGGCAGTGCCTCCAGCCCGTCCTCCCTGCGGCCGCTCTGATGGGCTCGGCGCTGCGCCTTCCCCACCGATCCGTGACCGGGTCCGGCGAGCATTTCCTTCGGCCGCGGCAACAGCCAGCCCCGGGGCTTTGGGCATCAGGCCGAGCTACACGGCTGGAGGGTCCGGAGACGTACGTCTGTGTGTCTGCCTGTCCCCCCCGGGGCTGTCCGCTTCCAGCTGCAAAAGGAGCTCGGAGTACGGC
Source organism: Phaethornis superciliosus (assembly GCA_023637945.1). Taxonomy (NCBI): domain Eukaryota; kingdom Metazoa; phylum Chordata; class Aves; order Apodiformes; family Trochilidae; genus Phaethornis; species Phaethornis superciliosus. Next base: position 113,113,697 of record JAJQWJ010000001.1, read on the forward strand.
GAGTATCTCCGCTCTCCCGTGGAGAGGGGGAAGAGTGTGGAGCAAAGCAAACACAACGGGAGAGATTTGTCATTCGCCTTTGTAAGAAGGATAGCAGCGCTTAGTCCGTGAACCGAGCGTGTCTCGGGCTCTTCTGAGGAGAGACAAATAATTGATCTCCCGTCAACGGAGTAGCCCTGAACTACGAAGTAAAATTACAGTACTTCTGCTATGCAAAACCCCCTTGATTGCACGGGGAGTTTGCATGGCCGTGTAACAATATGCTGGCATCGTGTCAGTTCTGAAAGCGCTGCAGACCCCGTATAACGCCAATTGAGGCTTGTCTTGTTTTGTTATTCAGATTTCTGCACTTCCATTAAAAACAGCCTTACAATAAGCAATGATAAAGGTCTGATTTAAGACACACTCAAGCAGGGCAATTCAGAGCTTAGGACAGTGATCTGTTATTTATAGGCTTTTCCTAGCACTCGTCACCAGGCTGTCTGAGCACCTCGTTCGCATTAATTCATTTTACCTCCGCAGCGCCCATCTTCCCTCTTATTCATTTCCCCTTCCCGGGAGACCCGCATGCTCTGGTTGCCGTTTGGTGGGCAGGAGGATGAGGCGTGAAGGGGGCCAGGGGCCCGGCCTTGCCCTCCTGCGGTTTAACCCCCACGTTTCTGAGGTGCGCGGCCCGAGGGCAGGGATGTGTGGGGGACAGAGCTTCCATTCCAATTAGAGGCAGCGCTGGACGTAAATGAGAGTGGTCGTGAACCATCCCACTTGGAAGCCTCCTGCGAGAAGCCCATTCTGCCATTACCAATGGATTTGTCTTTACGAGGAGGTTAAGTACTTAGTATTATCGGAGCAGCCGTTTTTGCGAGTGCATCCTCGACTGTCTCTCCAGGAGCAGCAAGGAGCAACGCGGAGACCCGAGCATCTGTGCGCGGAGCCCCCCCGGCTCCCGGGGAGAGAGCAGTATGCAGCAGCCTGACCCGGGGGTCAGCTCCCTCCGGGGTGTGTGGGAGGCAGGGGGGGGGTGTAGGGGGGGGACGGCGTTGTGTGTGTGGGTTGGCGTACGAGTAATCCGCATGCTCTGATTTTTTCGGGGTTAGCTCGGCGGTGCCCGCACCCGCGTCAGGGGAAAGCATCGTGGCGGACAGCCGGGCCGAGCCAGGCCGCAGGAGGAGCGAACTGAAGCCCCAATGTCTTCGCCGGGAGCCGTCGGCCTCCCGCTGCAAAGCTCGGGGACCCAGGGAACAAAAAAGGCACAGAGGCGAACAAGCGCGGGTCTGTTCCTCTCCACCGCGGAGAAACTGTGTTCACAAAGAAAGAAAGTTTAACTACGGTTAAAAATAAAAGTGGAGCGAGTTTAGCCCGAGATAATTTGAAGTCATTAAAGAAAAAAAAAAAAAAAGAAAAAGAAAAAGAAAAAAGAAAAAACAGGCCCAACCACCCAGTCTCAGCGTTGTAGGAAGACACATGTGATCCAGAGTTTGCAGCCCGGGGGAAGGGAAGCGGGCGACTTTTATAATGCAAGTGCAGGCCGATGGCACCGCGGATCCAGACCTGCGGGGAGAGACAAATGCAGCCAGATCGATGCAGCCTTGAAGTCGCGTTTGTGACCACCTCGCCAGGACACACACTAGTTCCACTTTTCTACTGAAAGAAGCAATTTTAATGAGGTTTTCCCTAGAAAACGACTTAGTGGGGGAAAGCCAACAGAGGTCTTTCCTCCAGCTGTGTGTCTGTAACTCACGTGTATTCAGTCTAGTAACTTTTAATGCCTAGCCCTAAAACATCTTTATAAAAAAAATAGCTTCAGAGTGTAATAGGCCAGGTGTCCTTCTGGTTGTTATTGGACATTAGAAAAATGTGTGGGAGCCTTTTCAGATGCGTGGCCTGCCGTGCCGGGATCAAACCCGGCCGCTGACCGGGGCCGTGCACCCCACGGGCCGGCACCCCGGAACAGCCGCGATAGGCGGCTCCCCGGTTTCCCCCGTGGAAGCCGAGCGGTGCGGCTGGAGTTTCAGGTTTCAGTGGATAGTTCACTTCTGCTTTGAGGCGGGTGAGTTTTTTGAGACGTAGCAAAAACCCAGAGACCCGTAATGGCTGTTTCATGAAATGACAACCCTCTGTCCGGGACCCGTCTGCTTGTCTCTGTGTGCCCTGTGTCCCCCTTACAGAGCAGCGGACAACGTTTTTCAGACGTAGCTTAGATTCTCGATTAAAAACTTCTAGATTTTTTTTTTTTGGGGGGGGGGGGTGGGGTGTATAGAGGAAATGCTTTGTTCGGGACGAATTTCAGGAACTCTTTTTCCCTTTTCGGAGATAAGCAGCAGCCGGGGGAGAGCAGGCAGGCAGTCCTGCTCTGGCGCTGAATACTCATCGCCCTGCTTGCTGTTTGAGCGCTCTGGGCGAGGAACGCTCACAGCTCCGCAGCCTTTTCACTCAGGGTCTTGGACTTGGCGATTAAAAACCTCCCCCGGGGCGAACTGTCCGCGTTAATCGCCTGGCGTTTGGCTGGCAGTCGCTCCCACACGGAGCAGAGGCGAGGAGGGCTCGATGCGGCGCCGGCAGCGCTGAGGTGGCAAAGCTCCCGTTTCCCTGGGAAGGCGCCGGGCTGTGCGGGGGAGTTGCGGGGCCTTGAGACCTGGGGCCACTCCGGGGCCGCTCGAGAAATCTCCGCACTATGGGCTCCGCGGGACCAAACCTGGGAGTATCGGCAGGGATGGGGGTTATGAACGTGAAATTTATGAGTCGAGCTCGCAGAGCCAAAAGTTGCCTTGCCAAAGTAAATAGATGCAGCCGATAACTACCATCCCGGAGATTAAAGGGCTCCTCAACCCGGGCAAAAATCTTAAAGCAGCCGTCGAAATGCCGGCGAGGAATACGGGGCTTCAGCCGCCATCCCGGGTTGCCACACCGGTCATAGGCGGTAAAAACCGCGTTATGGGCTGCTAAATCCGGATCAGGCGAAAAAGAGCTTTAATCAGGTGCCCCCCCCCCCCTCCCCCCGCAATGCAGACATTGACAAACGAGTGGCTTTTTTTCCATCCCTATTCAGAGCTCAGAGAAAGAGGGGGGGGGGAGGGGAGCGCGGAAATCGGCGCGGATGAGCCGCGGAACATGCTATGTTGGGGACGGCGGGTGGACCCAGAGAGGGGCCCTGTGGCCGCGGGGACTGTTACTCTCTCCGCAGGTCGTAGGCTGCAAGCGATAGTGTCCGTGCGCGGTATGACCCGTGTAAGAGGGGTCAGGACGGCCGCGAACCCTCGACGGGTCCTGGGGCGGCGGGGATACCTTTGCGCTACGGGGGGATCCCGGATCCGGCTCGTCTGGATGTACCCGAGGGATGCACAGCAGGAGAGGGGGGGGATCCCGGGCGCCATGGTGCGGCGGAGGGCGCTGGGGAGAGCGGGGAAGGAGGGCCGTGGTCGTGCGGTGAAGGGGCCAGGGACGAACGGGGCGGCGGGGGGCGGCAGCACGACGCGACCCGCCACGGAACCTCGCAGCGATGTCTGGCAGCGACGCCGCCGCCGGGGTTTTGACAGCTTGGCGGAGAGGAGTGAGCGGAGCTTTATGGTAATTGCGGTTCTCCACTGGCCTTCTGGGTAGCAAGCGAGGGGAATATTGGCGGGGCGGGGGGGAGGGAGGGGGGGGGCGGCTTTCCTCTCCCTCCCGGCCGGGGAACGTGGAGTCCCCCCCGGCGCGCCGCAGCTTGGCAGCGACCTATGCCAGCCGTGGTGAGCGGGCGAGGAGAGGCGAGGGGCTGGCGGCGTGGCGAGGGGGGGACAAATCAATTAGCCAGGGTAAGGGGGGGGGGGGTGAGTAGGCGAACGGCCGGCCGAGTCCTGCCTGGGCAAGGAAACGCAGCCAGGGGAGGGGGGGAAACTTGCAAAGGGAAAAAGCGGTGGCGGCGCTGCTGCTGCCGCTAATGCTGGCGGCAGCTCCCTCGGTGCAACGCCTGCCCGGGGGGAGGGGAAGGGAGGGGAGGCGACGGCTGGAGGAGGAGGAGGAGGAGGAGGGAGAGGGAGGGGGGATGCGAGGGGAGCGCAGCGTGCAGCAGACGGAGCCCGGTCTCCCAGCGGCAAGGTGAGGAAGAGCGGCTTTCCCGGCGGACTAAAGGGGGTGTGGGGGGGGGCACAGGAAGAAAAAGAGAGAGAGAGGAGGAGAAGAGGAGGAGGAGAATTAAATCCCCAGCCACACACACACAAAGCCGCGGCGGCCAGGGCACGGGAGACGGCGGCGCGGGCGAGATGTGGGGAGCGCCACGCTCGCCAGCGCAGGAACTTCGCCCGGAGCAACCCAGCAACATGGCGCTGCCAAACCAGAGCCGTCAGCCGGAATGAGCATCGCGGGCTGCCGCTCCCGCCGCTGAGCCCAGTCGAGCCGAGAAGCAAAGCCCTTCCCGCCGGCACCTGCCCCGTCGGCGCAGGCGGCGGCCGCTCTCCTGCCCCCCGCGCCCTCCAACTCCCTCCCTTCCCCGTCCCGCCCGCGCCGGGAAAAGCCGCGGCACACGCACCCTCGGAGAGGGGGAGGAGGATCGGGAAACTTTTCTTGCTTTCTCTCCCCCCCCTCCCGCCCCCCCTTCCCTCTTCTGACGGGGTTGCCCTTCCCGGGAGAGCACCAGGGCGAGGCGACGGTGTGGTGACCCGCGGCGGGGACCGCGCACTCCGCAGCTCCGCGGCGCGGCAGGAAGGTCAGTGCTCCGCTCCGCGAACAGCTCCTGTGCGGAAGCTCCGCCGCCGGCGGGTCCCGCGGTAGCGGGGCTCCCGTCGCCCGCCGCTGGGTCAGCAGCGTGACGGCGGGGTCGAAAGTTACGGTGTAGAGCACCGGGGGTGGCGGGTAGGCGGTGGCGAGGAGGGAGAGGGGTCTCCCGATACGCCTTGGGGTGGCGGAGGAGAAGTTTGGATGCAGTTGCTGGTAAAGATGCCTGTTTGGGGCGGCGGAGGGAGGGGGTAAAAAGCTGCCGGTCGCAGTGTCGGCTTCAGTGCGCCTGTGTGTGTGTGTGTGTGTGTTGTGGTGTTCCCGTCGTCTCGCACTTTGCGAAGGGAAGGCGCCGGGGCAGCGGTGTTGCGGGGCTCCCGGGGGAGCGGGCGAACGAGGAGCGGCGCTGCCGACCCGCCGAGCTGGAGATGGCTGCCGCAGCCGGGCGGGCCGGCCTTCGGGCTCCCCGCCGAGAGCCATGGAAAGTCCGGGGGTGGCGGGCAGGTGAGCGGCGGGGAGAGCCCCGTGCGGGCTACCTTCCCTTCGCGGGGAGAGCCCGGGGCTCCGCTCCCCACCTTCCCTCCGCCCCGGCGGGGCGGGCGCCGCCGCGCACGTGGGGCAGGGCGGCCTGGGGCTTTCCCGTGCGCGGATTTGTGCTGGCCCGAGGTCCGGCGTGACACGGAAGTTTAGTCAGCCCTAAAATGTAGTTTGGAGTTGAGAACGAGCCGGAGGGAGGCTCGGGGATTGCCATCAAAGGCCCATCCGGAGGGGGACGGCCAGGCGGGGAGGCAGCGGAGGCTGCTTTGTGAAGCCGGGGCCAAGTGGGGCGACTCTGCGCAGCATATGAGGCATGCATTCATGTTTGCGGAGCGAGTACGGGGGCGAGGGCTGCGGAGCGTTCACGTTCTTCTGTCTTCATGTGTGTGTGTTGGTTGTTAGATTGTTTTGTGATTTTTTTTTTTTGTTTTTAAAATATTTTTTCCCTTGTTCTCCCTCGCTCGTTTCCGCGATGTCTGTCGGGTCCCGGGTTTGGTGATCGCGGAGAGGGCGAGGGGAAGGCGAAGAGCACCTCCCCCTCTTTCCGACAAGTAATAATAATAATAATTAAAAAAAAAAAAAAAAAAAGCGCCTCGACCGTAGCGAGTCGTATAAAACTGACGGAGTGTGGGGACTGGCTTTAATGGTATCGCCTCGGAGCTCCTCGCAGCATTAATTCCCACTAATGAATCTTTTCCAGAAACTCCGTTCATTGCTTTCATCTGCTCTTTGCAGCCTGCAGCTTTTGTATTCGTGTTTGTATTAAAAGAGGGGGGGGTGAGGGTGCGGGGGCGGGAGGGAGCCCAGCCCGCACCACGTAGCCCCGTAGTAAAGCCCGGATTTTCCAAAGGTTTCTATTAACTTTTTTTTTTTTTTTTTTCCCCGCCCCCTCCCTGTGGTCCCTACCGCGGGGGGCGGCCGGGGAGAGCCGTGTGCCGTCAGGGCCGCTTGGGAACAAAGCTGAAAGCGACAGAGGCGGGTGATGGCGGGGGTCTCGGCCCCGGGGCTGCGCCTGCCCCCCCCCACCGGTGGCTCCGCTGCGCCCGGGTCGCCGCCGCCCGTGCTGCCCCCTCCCTGCCCGCGCTTTGTGCGCAGCGCTGCCCGCCGAGCCCGGCCGTACCGTTTCCTCCTGCTGCCGCTCTCGCCCACTTTGGTCCCCGAGACGCTGGTACTTGCCTGTCTGGAGCCCGGTGCTGTCGCGCTTGCGACACACCAGTCCATTTCCTTTCGGTTCTGCTGTCGGAGCCTCTGGGTGGTGTGGGTTTTTTTTGTTTTTGTGGGTTTTTTTTCCCTTTGTTGTTTTTTTTTTTTTTTTTTTTTTTTTCCTTCCCCAGAGGTAGCCAGCGCAGCGCTCACCCTAATTGCTTTTAGGAGGATTAGGAGCAAATTCCTCTCCCCCCCCCCCTCCGCCTCCCCCCCGCGGTTGCCTTCGCGCGCCGGGGTTGCAGTTTATCCCTGGTGCAGTTCTTTGAATTGCTGTCACAAATAGGTGACTCAGAGTTAATTAGGAAGTATGCACCGGATCAATGGGCTGCACAGCTCATTAGTTATTCCCCAGCCTTTTGCAGCGTTGGACCTCCGGCTCTTCGCCCTGTATACCTCTTTAATACTCAACCCGGAGGGCCGACAGGGACCAGGGAGCACTTAGGGTGAAGGGGGCTGGGTGCGAAGGGGCGTGATGAATATGGACATTGAAGTTGCCAGGTTGGGAGGTTGCGTATGGAAGAGCGTCCGGGTTCCCTCTTGCCTCCTCTGAACCCGTCCCTTCCTGCCTCGGCTCTCCAACCTGTCTCTCTGCACGGGCGTGGAGGGTTTTCGCCCACCCCGAGGTTGGAGGGACGAGCTCGGAATGTTACCAAAAACAAACAGGGGGGGGGGGGGGGGAAAAAAGTGTGTGTTTATTGGAGCGTACACTGAGAGAGCAGACAAAATCTCATTTGTCAGGCATGAAGGTGGGCTGTGTGGAAGGCTATAAATATACCGGGGAGGATTGTATTGCGGTCACTTTCTGTTATTCGCCATTTCTAAGGTGAGTGGCGAAGGCTGAGAGACCGGGCAGGGGCTTCTCCTGGTATTGTTTGTCCGCCTGTGATAGATCGGTCTAGACAGCCGCTCAGGCTCCCTGCGAGCTCAGGAACCGGAGCCTGAAAGGGAGAGTGGGGGAGTCGGAGAGGAAAAGGTCACCGCGATTTTTTTTTTTTTTTTTTTTTTTGGTGGTGATGGTTGTTAACCCTTAAAGCCGAGAGGGATCGCTGCGGCCGGCTGCTCCGGCCTGGAAGAATGCGGGAACGGCATCGGTCGCAGGGATGCTACTGGAGCGTGGAGGGGGGGGAACGGGGCAGGGTTCCTCAGGCCCCGGCGCTGCCCTGTCCATCTAATGGCTTTGTAAGAGATGTTTCCCACAACAGGAAAAGAGTTCACGAGGAGAGCGCCAGATTATATCGTTCCCAGGAGCTTCCTCTCTCTGGAAACTCCGGGAAGCTTTTGGAGTCGGGGTTTGGCGTCCGCGGGGCCGGGGAATCCACCGCAGCCCCTCCGGCTTGGGGCCAGTGGAGCCCTGGGGATGGCCAGGCCGGAGGGGCATCCCCAGAGGCTCCCCGGCCCCGCCGTGCGCTCCCCTCCCACCGCGGGTTGCAGTGGAAGCCCCGCGGTGCAGGTTGCTGTCCCCGCGGGGGGAGCGGGTTTCCGCGGCCGCCTTCGGGTCTTGTCAACTTCTCCTCCGGCACCTTTCGTCCCACGGGGCCGCGTGTTTGTTGGTGGCGCCAGGCAGCCCTCAGCTGGCTTCTGTGTAGCTAGAAGCCAGGCGTACCTGCCTGGGGGTGTTTGGAAGTCCACGGGGGGCATGCACACCTCGTGGAGAGCGAGGGCAGGGGGAGCGTGAGGTCTGTGGCTGGGCGGGGTTGGGTCACGGGGGTTATTTGCAGCTCCTGCCTTCCTCTGTGCTTCCTTTTGTACTGAGACGTCGTCGGTGGATGAGATGCGATCGTGGCGTGCAAGCCTGGGCGGTACAGATTAAAAGCAGTTAAGGCTTTAGAGCGATAGATAAAAGCTGGTTTTGTTGGATTCGCCTGCAGCGCAGACCATTCCCATTCCTCTTTGTCTGAGCCCTGGTTCCGGGCGGTACAGCCTTATTGGAAATGCTCCCGAGCAGTCCGCAGCCGGGGCAGCAGGCAGCTCAGCGCTTATTTACACGTCACATCTAAATACATCTCTAATTAGATAGAAGCAACGCCGGAAATGGCAGATTTGTTGCATATCTAATAGAGACCAGTGCAAACAGACTCAGCGGGGTTTCCCTCTCTTCTCCCTCATCCTCCCCCCCAATAAAAAAAAAAAAAAAAAAAGACCAAGCTAGTAATCTGAGACTGAACAGAAATGAGTTCTCCCATTTGAGTGCATTATGAACCACATTGGCCAATGTCTCTGTTCTAATATTTAAAGCAATACTTAAGATGTGTGAACTGAATGCCCAAATATGGCCTGAGTCTTGAAACAATACTGGTGCCTTGGCTTTATTCCTGTGCTGGTGGACAATCTAGGCTCCGTGTCACGCAGTGTATCTGCCTTTACCAGGATGTGCTGCAGCTTCTCAGGCAGTTTGAAATTGTCATCCCTTTTCCCCCATCCTGCGATGATTTACTTTTTAAAAGGCTAATAAGATAAGGTCCCCGAACAGGGATGCTAGAAGCAAGGCAACCAAGCTTTAGGGTTTGGTTCCCTTACAGTCCGTGCAAGCAGACTGTGGATCTGTGCAGCTGTGAGACCACACAAAGTTGTTGACATGCTTTCGGGTCTCTGTTTCTGCAGAAAATAGACCCAGGCCACCACAGCCTAAAATAATGAGCACTGTGCATACCAAAGTAGTTTCAGCAATCTGTGGCTGTCGTTTAAAAGGTCTCTCAACATTGACAGGTTAGTGGCCCCTGCAAAGATGAGGCCTGCTCCAGCTCAGGTCATAGCTCTGGCAGCCACATTGTCCTGGGGATAAATGTGGCTCAGAGTAAATTTGTGCTTGGTACAGGAGAGAAAGAGGCTCTGATTTCTGCACTTCTTGACAAAGGTGTGGGCTCCTGCAATGTAGTTGGGTTGCACAGGTGATATGCAATACACTGTCTTTCCCCTGAACACCGCAATAGATCACGTTTTAGTGCAGGTTTAGAGAGAGCAGCATGAAGCTGAGTTTAATATTTCCTCCTTAGGCTGGTGTCACTTTAGAAATAATAGATGGCCAGAGCGGGCCTGCTCCCCTCTTTCTTGTTTTTCCAATAACCTGAGCTGCGGAATCGAGCTGTCTGGCTGGGAAGAGCCAGGCTCTCCCCATTTAGCTGTGAGGAGCAGCTCTTCTGGTTCTGTGTCTGTGCGTGCAGGAGCAGCGCGGAGGCCTGGGCTGCAGGCAGGGGGAGTTCCCCTGGCCCTGAGCAGCTCCTGTAATCCTTCTGTCCTTTCAGCGAACGGGCTCGCAGCGGTCACTGCTCCGGCGTGACCTTTCCCTCTGACCCGACCTGCTTGGGTCCCAAGGCCGTGGTGGGCAGGGGAGTCTCCCCAAGGGGAGTGAGTGCGCCTTTTGTGGGGGTTTCTCTGGTGCGGGCGGGCGGTGATCCTTGGAATGGCTGAGCAGATGAGGTGGGGATGGAAAGGAGGAGGCCAAGAACTTGTTGCAAATGGGAATTTAGGAAAGTTCTGCTGCTTTCCAGCAGGGAATTCATTTTTCCTGGTTTGCTGGACAGCAGTTCTTGGCCGAGCAGAAAATTTTTTCCCCTCTTCTCCACTGCTGGAAAAGTTAGCAAGTGAGAGCGTGCTTCAGTACCTGCCTGCCTGTTTTCCTAAAATGTTGTTTGGATTATTTGGGACTTTTACCTCACACATGAGCACTCCTTGCACCCCAAACCTACTTTGTGAGCTAATAGAATCGGAGCCATGTGATTAGACATGCAAGGAAGTCCGCTTGGAGAAGATCCTGACAGCATGAAATATAATTTGTGATCTGACAGACAGTTTCCAGTATAATCTCATTATGCACCACAGACTCCCGGTGTTATTTTGTAGAAGGCGGACAATGATCAATTTACATTGACCTGGGGCTGGTCGAGCTTTTAGATGGTAATTGCCATATTGATTTGCATGCAAAAAGAAGACCTGCTAAAATTAAAGACCGGAAGCTAAATTAAACTAAATTTATTGTCTAGGTGCAAACTAAAAGACTTGTTAAGGTCTAGGCTAGACTTGGAAAGCTATGAAATTCAGAGAAAAATGATTCTCATCCTGATCACTCCGGAAAATGAATCTACATGACAGACACTGGAGCTGCAAAAGACCCCATTGTGAGGGGAGGCACACAAGCTGGGATGTTCCGTGTAAGCCCTGACTCTCTAAACAATCGGAGAATAAAATATCTTCTCTGTCCAATGAAAATCTCAGCCTGAATGTTGGGATTGTCGTGCTAAGGAAAACAAAGCTTTATTTGGATAAGACAATTAAAGTGGAAAGCGCAGAATCCACCAGCCACACTGGGAATGGCTCGTATAAAGAGCTGAGTGTGTTCAATAGAGCGCTGAGGGTAGGGGGGGCTTGGGGCTGTGCTCTGTGTCCAAGCCTGCACTAGGAAAGCCTGGCATTGTGCTTCCTCTCTGCCTGCTCCTTGGCCAGGAGGGGCGAGATCACTCCCAGCCAAACGTGCTTTCCTTTCCACATCTCCCGTTGGTCTCGAAGCAATCTTCCACGATCAGGAGCTGGACCAGCACAGCTCTGTGGCAGAGTTGTTCCTCATGCACCTCCAGACGGCCCGCAGTGGGTCGCAGTGTGCCAACACTGCCAGCCTTCATGGTTTTTCTGAGAGTGTGTTTCACTTTTCTTTCAGTATTTGCATATTATAAAATACATGAGCCTGTATCCTCAGTTAAAGAAGTCAAATCTCCTCTTCCATGGGAGTATCTGAGTAACTGGTGCCTGGCACGGTTGATAACAAAGAGGGGTGTATGCCCCTACTTGCATAGGAAGGCAGCAGACTCCACACCGAGGGCACCCCAATAACTGTCTCTCTGCTTGTGTTGATTAGATGTCATGGGGATGCTTGTACCTCAGCTCCCACTGTTTCCATACTCCCCAGGAATGGGGTGGCATTGCATTGGGGGGGGTCTTCTGGATGGGAAGGGAGAGCATTGAGGGGCTCATTCTGCTGCAGCCTGAGTATGGCATTTGTGCATGGTGGTGGCAGGTAGAGACAGAGAAGTAAAATCAAAGCTGGAGGAGTGTATTGTCAGGTCTCCTTGAAATTCACGCGCAACTTGCTAATGGCATGAGAAGGGGTGGGCTGAGCTTCTCTTCTAAGTGTAAATTCCCTCCCTGAGCCAGCTTTCTCCATGTGAAAGCTCCTGGCTATGGAGAGATCCTACAGAGATCCCTGATCCCCAGGCAATCCCCTTTGCTCCCACGCCCTGGCATGCTGGGTTGTGTTCTAAGCCTCACCAGCTTGCCCCCCAGCAATAAGAGGCTGAGCTGGGTGTTGGGGGAAGCCCTTCCCACAGTCTGCAGTCCCCCAGCTCAATTTTCTCTGGCCTGGTCATGCTCCCTGCGTGTTGTTTTCCTTTCCCCCTGTTTCGGTAGTCAAGCACAAAGTGGATTAGCAAAGCCCCGTGCGGAATTAAGCAGCACAGTGCTAAGTTATGCCGAGTTCCACCAGGAGGACTGGCCTGCCTTCTCCCTGCAGACCTCCCGTGCTATGCTGTGCTGTGCCGTGCCGTGCCGTGCTGTGCCGTGTCAGTTCAGCACAGGGCTAGTGAGAAGAGGTGGCTGCTTCCCAGGATCTTCAGGCAGGAGGTGGTGGGCGAGGAGCTTCAGCTCCTTCTAAAGTTGTGAGCAGCAGGGGAAGCCAGAACAATATTTGCAAGCAGGAAGTGATCTCCTTGGGTAAACGTTTTAATGGAAGTGTAACCTGGCATTGCACAAAAACCCAACCCAGGGCGGCTGCTGCCAGCTGGGAGGATGCAGGGCTCAGGAGATGCGTGGGAGGCTGTGCCGTGCCGTGCCGTGCCAGGGGCGCCCACAGTGGAGCCGTGCGTGCAGAGCTGGGGGTGGCTGCGGTGCGGCCTGCCCCGAGCTGGCAGCTGAAGGTTGTCTTATTTTAGCTACAGAAATATCTCTCTAGATCCATTACTGTGAGATCTGGTTTGCAATAAACTGTATTGGCTCTACTCTTTATACAAATTGCTGGTATGAAAGAAAACCCAGCCTATATGCATGGAGGCAGGCATGAGCTAGTGAGATCAGGTTTCCTACTGAGCTCCCGGAGGAGAAGTCAGCATTTGATTGAAGCTACACTTGGTTCTTGGTTCCCAGGGGACAGCAGCCCTGAAACACGAGAGCCCTCCCTTCTTTTTTTTCCCCCCTTCTCTCTCTTCTTCCTCTAAAAGCCTTTGTGCTGAAAGAGCCTCAGTAGGCACGAATCGCTGGTCTCTCACAAGAGTGTGTTGCGGCCTTTGCTGACATTGTTTTGTTAGCTGTGGTTTTTACCAGGCCAGCAGATTTCCAGCTACGGATAGGCAATGAATAGTCGATCATACTGACCTGCAAGTACCTGCTGGCATCATTTGTCGGTGAATCCGATTTGGAAGTTGATTAGAGATGTATCATGTTGGTGTGAAGCACCTTTACCTGCCTGAGGAGCATTGCCCTTTGGTAGGAGTCAGGCCAAGATGGAGATGTGATTCCAATAAAATAATCTATTTTCTCCTGCTGGTGCCGGCTCCAAAACTGCACGTAAGCACCTAGAAAGTGATCTTCCTGCTCTCCCTGGCCTCTACAAGAGTCTGTGTGCTACACAGTTTCAGACAAAGTTGCTGTGTCCTGGTTTTCCCATAGAGGTGCACAGTTTGGGTAACGCTAGGAGACAAACTGGGCTAGGAGAGGTTTCGTCGAGTTGATTTGTTCTTCTCTTGCTTTTGTTTAGTACGTTCCACCTCTCGCCTAATTTTGCAGCTGATACCGAAATAAATAAGGTCAGGGAAAGGAGGTACGACGGGATTTACACTAAAATTCCAGCTGTGCCCAACAAAAGGCCCACTGACAGCGTGCAGCATATTCCTTCGCTGCCAGGTGGTTGAATTTCGGGCAAAGTTGGAACTGCGTCTTAGTTTATTGCGCTTTTTCTTTCTTTTTCCTTACGAGGAAAAGGGCTGAAGGTAGAGACGCATCTTCGCCGGCCGGCTGCTCGGTGGGGCCGGGGCCAGGGCCTCGGCCGGGTCATCTCTCGGGGCAAGGCCGGCGGGGGCAGCCATCGCGGCGCAGGGGCCCCGTACGGGAGGCTTGCCGCGATACCGGGTCGGGTGCTGGGTCAGCCGCCGGCCTGGTGCTGTGCGGAGCGGCAGGGAAGGGGGTGCGGGGAGCCCAGCCTTCCCGGGGAGCGGCTGCTCGGGGACGCGCCGCGCCGCGGGGGCGAGCCCATGGTGTGCCGCGGGGCGCTGCGCAGCTGCCGGGCGGCTTTCCCCGCTGCTGCGGGGTTCCCCCTCGCCCTTCCCGAAAGCCAAACCGAGAGCGGAGCTCGGCTTCTGATGAGGCTTTTCGGCGGGCGGGACTCTGGGCTGGAAACCCCTCCTTGCTCCGGGGAAGAGCCCCCCAGCGCTCGGGACCCCGCCGGCATCGGGCTGGCGGAGCAGCCCCCCCCCCGCCCCCAGCCCTGCAGAAGCCCCGCGGAGCTGCGAGGCTCCGCCTGACCAACCGCAGGGAACAAGCACGTTTCTGGCCCCGGGGCGGGGGAGGTGGGTAGAGGGTGTTCCTTGTTTCGAGTAAACCAGCTGCGGTAGTTGATGGTAAAGCAATGAAGGCAGACACAATGCTGCTGTTGTTGGTTTGATCTCTAGCTGGGGATTGTTAGTCTGGATTTAACTCTGTGGAGAGACGGGAGAAGGCGAAGGCTGTTTACAGGCAGTGCAAATAATGTGACAGCTGTTGGAGCGCGGGGAGCCCTCGCCTCGCCGTCACTCGCACACAAAAGCTCTGGCTGCGGCCGAAGCAGCCCCCGGGGCCGCTCCGCCGCTCCCGGAGGCACCGCCCGCCGCTCTGGGGCCCGACGGGGCAGTCCGGGGCTCGGCGGACATCCCGGGCGGCAGCAGGGCGCCCGGCCTGGCTCCCCTGCCGCGGCGGCGTCGCTTAAGCAAACGCCCTGAGGCGGGGAGAAGCCGCCCCCCCCCCCTCCTCCCCCCTCTCCCTCCCTTCTTCCCTCCTCCTTCGCTTGATTTACAAGTGCAGGGAGGCTGCGGGAGGAGGCGGCCGACCCCGACCAGCTTCTGCGCTGGGAAATCCCTCTCGTTGGCGGGTTTGGGGGTGAGGCGTTTCGGCAGCCCTGCGGGAGGAGGGGGCTGTATGGTTCCCCGCGGTTGCCGACCTCGGGCAGGGCACGGCAGGGTGCGGTGCGGTGCGGTGCGGTGGCTGGCAGTGCGTGTATGCTTCCCGAGCACGTGTTGGTGAAGTTGTTCTCTCTTGAGATGGCTGTGTTATGCGGCCCCAGATAACCTGGACATGCAGGGACCCCTGGAGTAGTTCCTCGGTGGAAAGCTCCTCCTGCACAGATAGCCCGAGCTTCTATTTTCTCCTCAAAGCCTCTGAATCTAAGCCCTTCGGTTTGCCTTTTAAGCGTAGGATATAAAATGCTGCCTAGTTTGAAGTTTGCTCCGGTACCCAAAGTGAGCTGGCTCTTTCAGATGAGATTCTGGAAAGTCGAAGGAACTTGGAAAACTGGGTTCTGGCCTATATTTGTACCTGACATAGTTTTGCTACCTACAGGAATTGCTATGTTTTATATAAGTGGCCTCCACATACTATTGTCTTTTTGACAAAACTGCTCAGGGATGGAAAGCAGGTAGGAAAGGGAGATGCTTATTTCCTCTCCCACCCTCCTCCTTTGCAGTTTTAGTCGACAGTCTGCCTTTCTCTATTTCTCTTCAATCTTTTTTTTTTTTTTTTTTTTGCTTTTTTTCCCCTACCTTTTGGCCTTGACTGTTCCCTTGATAGTTTATGTATTACGTTATGTTATTAGTGGCAAAAGTGTGCCAGTAGTCATTCAACAATTTTAGCATCAATTCCTATAAATTGGTGTTTTATATGATATGGGCCATTTTTCTGCAAGAATACTGCTTGCGAAACTAGTTTTGCCTTGGAGCAAAGGCGGAAAGATAAACAAGCCTGCATAGCCAAAACACTGGCAATCTCTGCCTCCTTCCAAATATTTTAAATTCAAGGAGTAATATTTTCAGGATTATGCTGTTTCGTCTGTGGAGAGAATGTCGCTGGCGTTTAAAAAAAAAAAAAAAAAAAAAAAAAGAAAGAAAGAAAAAAGCTAATGCAAATTAGAGAAAAATAATTTTCTTTCAGCGATATGCAATGTATTAGTCACTTGTTATCATGCTTAGAGGCAGACCTCATTTGCGCGTCTGCCAACTCGTTCACATCTGCTCAGAGCTGTTCAGGGCATTTTAACCTTGGCGGTGTCGTGTCGTAGTCCCACGGATCAAGAACGAGTAATTAAAGCTCTAAGCAGCAGCAAAAAATTCATAGCCGCCCATCTGCATCGCAGTTGATTCGCTGCTTTGTTTCGGTGCCTCCGGAGTGCCGGGATGGGAAGGGAAGGGAGGGCCGGCAGCAGCCTCTGCGAGGCCCTTCGCTCCGGCGAGGCATCGTAGCCACCGGCAACTTTATTTCCTCTTGGTCTTTCTTCTCTCCCTTCCCCCTCCCCCACACTTTTCCTCCTCCCCTTATTTTTTTCACGGAAAACCCCAGCGTTGTTGTGTTTTTTTTATTTTCTGCACGCCGAGAAGGGCGGTTGCGCGACGCTGGTTGTGCCCGTCCTGGACGTGCATTTCTTCGAAAGGTCTGGAGAAGGTGATTTGAGGGTGGGACACGGAGTTGTGAAGACGTTTGCCAAGGTGCTTGCAATGCTGTTTTCGTAACAGAGGTCTCGGACAGCGCTTTCCAGATGGCTCGGGAAAGCGTTTCCCATCAAGGAGAAACCTTAAGACACCGTAAACCCGACATAAAGTTCGGGGCGAGGCTAATTTTTTTGCATTGTTTACCAGAAACCGAGCTGTTTGTTTGTTGTTAGGAAGAGAAGGAAAACAAAAAAATGAAAAGAGGAGGAAAAAGCCCGAACTTCTCAAGAACTTTTCCGTCTATGGGGCCGCCGAACGTCCCCGAGCATCGCGGGCCGACCCCGGCCCCTCCGCGGCTGTGCAGACAAAGCCCTGCGGGGAGCGGGAGGCTCGCAGGACGGCCGCGCTAGGTAAAACGAGAGAGAGGAACCTAAGTTTAATATTTCCCTGTTGTTCGCCGGCCATTTGCTGCATAAGGAGCAGAACCGCCGTCCCCCGGGGCCTGCCGCGGGTGGGAGGGGAGAGGAGGGGGCTTGAGGGTGAGCGGAGGGAGCCGCTCCCCATCCATCAGTCCCTCGAAGCTGTTGCTCCGTAAATGAGGGAACCACAGGGCCTGTCAGCCGCAATTATGCAAAATGAAGTCGTCCGTGATCAATATCTCCGAACGTCCCCGACGGATGCGTGGGGGGGGGGGGGCTGCCCCCGCCCTGCGTGCCGTGTCGGCTTCGCGCCGGAGAGCGGTGTGCCGGGGTGGCCGGAGGGAAACGAAGGGCGTACGTCCCATTAATCACTCCACCCTCCGTGGGGTGCGGCGGAGGGTGGGGGAAGGAAACGGGGACTGTGCTCCGGAATTTCTGCAAGGATAACATTGCGGAAGTGAGCACAGCCTTTCCCCCAACTCGCTCTCGCAGGACCCCTGGGACTGCTTTATACAATATGGGGGGGTGCCTCCCCTCCGGCCCCATAAGTTTCCTGAGCTACCAGAGGGGGAGGGAGGCACGGTGGGGCACGGCAGATCCCGGTGAATGGCAAGCCTGTGTCGATTAGCTCGCCCAGCCTCCCGCGGCCGAACAATGGGGGACGGGCGGGGGGAAGGGGCTGCCTTGGTGGTATTTTTCTTCCCCCCCCCCCCTTTTTTTTTTTTTTTTTTTTTTCCCCTCCTCTGTATTCTTTCTACCTCGCTCCTGAAAAGAAAAAGCCATACGGAATAAAGGCAACAATGACTGTTTCCCGGGATGCTAAGTGCGCGGTGGGTTAATGGGGTAGGGGCGCAAAGGCCTACGCTCTCTCTTCCCCGCGCCGGGAATTGCGGCCTTAAATTACCTGAAATGCACATTTCTGCCCAGCCCGCGGTGCGTGGGTGTGCGTACTGGTGTGTGTGTGTGTGCGTGTGTGTGTGTGCGTGTGTGTGTGTGTGTGTGTCTCCCGCTGCTCCTCCTTCGCAGCCCGGGCTCGGCTGCTGCCTGTTGTCTCTGGCAGCAGCAGCGGAAACCTCGCTCCCGTGTGTGTGTGTGCGAGTGTCTGTGTGTGGGTGAGTGTGTGTGTGTGTGTCTATAAAATGGCGCGGACGGCCTGGGTAGGGAGATACCGCGGCGGGTGGGCGAGAGAGGGAGACCGGGCTCCGTCTGCATCGGGGCCCGGGGGTTTCTGCGGCAGAGCCGGTTTGCGGCTCCCTTCTTCACCTCCTCTTCCGAAGCCTTGTTGGCGGCAGGGTCGGAGCGGCGGCGGGCTGATGTGCTCGGTCCGGAGTGCAGGAGAGAAAACCCCTGGCACCCCCCCGGAGAGAGATAATCTGTCCCTCTGCCGCCGAGGCGTCTGCCGAGGAACGGAGGCATCGCCCGCGCCGCGGCGGGGTGAGGGGGCGCCGTAACCGGCCTTGCGGGGCTGCCGGTGCGGCGGATGGGGTCGGTGTTTCCCGCGAATCCCCGGGAAATCCTTCATGCAGTCATGCCTCAAAGTTGGGTACCAGCCGCCTTGCCTTGCCTCGCCTCGCCTCGTCCCGGTGTGTGTGCGTGTGTGTGTGTGTGTGGGCATGAGCATTTGCAGTCTCTCTATCGCATTTTAAAGGGGGTGGGGGGGAGGGAGTCACACCGAGGCCCCCGCTGCGCAGATGTCCCATCACCTTCAGGTGTGGGCATCGCCGTCTGCCGCGACAGCCCGGGCCCCCTTAGGCCGCCCCATGAAGGCGTGTCTCCGGGGGTCTGGGGCTTCCCCCGGCGCTCCTCGGGCAGGCATTGCCGTATGAGCTCCCGGGCAAACCGGCCAGGGTTATTTGAAGGATCGCCAGCCATTTTAACTTTCCCTTATTGGCCTCCTCTCCCGCCCCCTTCCCCAGTTCCAAGGCTTATCATTAATTGAAAACTTTCCCTTCCCCCCCCCCCCCCCGCCTTTTTTCTTTTTTTTTTTTTTTTTGGCTGCCGACGGCTCTAAGAGCAATGCCATGATTCGCCTCGCAGCATATGGGAAAGGGGGAAAGCGCCGCTGCTGCTACTGCGCAGCGAGTGTGTCTGTGCAGGGTCCAAGGCGTGACAGACGGCGCGGGGGGGACGCGGGGGCCGGGGCTGCCTCTCTCTTTCCCGGGCCGCCTGTGCCGGGGGCTGGGGGGCGCCCCCGCCGCAGCCCCGCTGGCGGCGGAGGAGGAAGGGGGGTGGGGGGGCCAGGGGGGTTCGCGGGGAGTGGGGGTTGGTATTCTCCGCCGGGCCGGAGCCAGGCGAATCGCGGCAGCCAGCCCGGGACGGCGGTGCCCGGCTGCGGGGAGGATGCCCCCCCCTCCAGCGCTGGTGCTGGCTCGCTCGGCGGTACCGGCTGCCCTCGGACGCTCCGCTGCGCCGTATTTACATGGCATAAAGTCCGATCGCCATCCGACACATGGTGGTGTGGGAGACGCTGGCGGGGGGGCGGCAGGGGGAAGATAACAAACAGGGAGACGACGGGGGTGGCTGCGGCAGGAGCCTTAAAATAGACTCCGACCCCCTTTGCGCAGCCTGCACGCTGCCTAAACGGAGATGCACTACTGTCGTGCATGACTCAATATGTATTTTAAATCGGTTTAGCGATCTCGCTGGCGCATTGTGCTTAGCTTTATGGTTAAATGAAATGCCACACGTCCCGGGTAAAGGTCAAACTTCTTCTCTAATCCGCGGATCCGTGCGGCGGCTACTTAGTCTTGCAGCTTCCTCCTCTGGTTTACAAAACTTGTCACTCGCGGTGATGCCGTATGGAGATTGCAAAAAATAGCCCACGGAATTTTTTTATTTTTTCAAAAAGCGCAACCACTCCTGTTCTTTAAATCCTTGTCTAATATTAGATTGCTGGCTGCTGCCAGCTTTATAAGGCATATATTAAACGTTGCAGCAAAAGTGTCTTTTAAGTCTCCTTTCCAGCGGTGGCACAGGCCGTTGGTTTTTTTTGTGACTCGTAAATATGTAAGTCGGAGGTACAAGATAAACGAGGTATCTTAACACATTCCTAAGGTAGCTGCCCGTATTTAAGCTTATAAAGACTGCCCTTTAAATCAAACTCCAGATGAACGGGCTGAGGGCTAATCGAAGTAGATTGCTACTAGTCCCCCGATTGCTTTTCACTTCTCTCGCAGGGATTTTCACAAATCTAGAAATGATCCTTTCAGTGGCCTGGAACCACCAGTGTTGGGTGGGGATAGACGGATATATGTATGTTGGGGGCGGGTGCTCGTGTGTCAGAGCCGGGTAATTTATTGCATTATTATTAATTTCCGAGAGGCCGGGTTGTTTGCCCAAGCGCGCCTGCCGCTCCGTCGGTGCCACCGGCGCTCGCACACTTTTTATTTCTCTTTTCTTCATTTCACCCTGCGTAGCCCTCCCCGGCGGCTGCCGCTCGCTGCTGCTGGCTCTTGTGGCTTGTGCAGTGGAAACTGGCGGGCTGCCAGGCGGAGCTCGGAGGTGGAAGAGTAAAGGCGCCAAAAGGGAACTCGTGCGCCGCTGCAATTCTCCTCCCGCCTCGCTTCCTGACTCTCTGCAGCCGCCGGCCCCGCCGGGTTTCCTTTTAATCCACACCCCCATACCCCACCCCCGCCTAGACTTTCACCCCGCACACTCGCCGCCGGGCACCGCGTGGCCTGGAGGGGATTGGGGGGGGGGATGCGAAAGGAGATTGCCCCGGACCCGGAGGCGCTGTCCTCTCTTCCTCTTACCCCAGGAGGCACCGAGAAGCCCTGTCTTCCTCCTTCTCTCTCGCCCTCCTTCTCTCTCGCCCCCCTTCCCCCCCCCACCCCCCCCCCAGCTTCCCCGCGGGCATCGGGTTTTTCTCGTTTCCACGGCAGGAGCGTGTTAACAAAACTTTGCTGCTGCTGGCGTCAATGGCTGCCAAAAGTCTGTTGACGTTGCGAGGGAGACCCAAACGTTTCCCTTTTTAATCAGCTGCCCGCACGGCGCGGTGTCTGTTTCCCTCAGTCTGCCCCTGCGGCACGGGGCTGGGGGTAGCGCTGAGCACTGAGTGTTCCCGGCACGGCTCGGTTCGGTTCGGTTCGGCTCGGCTCGGCACGCCGGGTCCCCGCTCGGCAGCACGCCGGGAGGCAGGTTAGTGCTTGCAAGCGTTTTTCACAACTGGTTTCACACGGCGGCATCGCTGCGGAACCGCGTGTGCGTTGCGCGTCTCGCTCTTCTCCCCCCCTGTCCCTCCCCCTACCCTTCCTCCTTCCCTCCCTCCCTCCCTTCTCCGTGCATCACCGTCTATATTTAGCCGCAAATGGCTTTATCGGGCAGACACCTCCCGGAGGAAATGCCCTGCGCTGTCCGGCGGCCGAGCACCGCTCCGCGCCCTGCCGCGTAGCTCAGCGGGGGCAGTCGGGGAGGGTGGGGTGGGGGGAGGCTCTGCGGCTCCCTGGGGATGGTTGATGAAGGGTGGGGTAGAGGTGGCGCGGTGGCCCAGCGGGTGACAAGCGGAGAGGAGTGAGGGAGGGAGGGAGAAACGTGTCCTCGGTTTCCTCCGTGCGCTGGGGCGCGCAGCCCGCCGTTGGGGTTGCATAACGGGGCCGGCTGCACCCGCCCCCGCGGAAGCTGGCTATAAATAGGAGTAGTGTCCCCCAACACCCCCGGCTTCCCACACCCCGTCCCCGCAGCGCACAGGGCTTTGGGAGCTGCCCTGCGAGCCGACGGGCGGCCGCCTGTGGAGAGAGAGAGGGGAGAAGGAAAGGAAGGGCCATGCGAAGAGTTAAAAAGTCTGCTGCTTGTTGCAATGAAATTATGGCTGGCAGTGGCGCCGCTGCTCCTTCAGCAGACCTCCACTTTTAAACAGTTCACAAGAAGTTCATCAGGGCGGCGATTATAACTGCACACACGCGTACACCCGGGGCAGCGAGAGCCAAGGAGCGGCTTTTGGGGAAGGGGCTGGCAGCTGGCAGGGCTCTGACCTGCACCGGGTGGGCCTTAAAACATCTCACCGCCCCCTCCCCCCAGTGCCCAGGTGGGCTTTGCTCTGCTCCGGCGGTGGCAGCGGGACGTGGGGGCCTCCATATCAGCTCGGGAAGCTGTCCGTCCGTCCGTCCCCCCCTCCCTGCAACTTCAGCGCATTGGTGCCTGCACATGTTGGGATAAATTGGGCACCGCGCCTTATCTTAATGATACATTTCCACCCAGGAAACCAGGCCGGCATAGGTGGAGCCTCGGAGGAGCTGCGTGGGTTAGCCTCTCGTGTCCCCAAAGGAAAGCGGGGAGTGAGGCCGGTTGCTGCTGAGGCCTGTCACCTCTGAGCCCCTCTCTGTCCCTCACGGATGAGGCAGTACACGGGGTGGCTACTAACCTTATGTAAACCCCTAAATCATTCTCTCCATGCTTCTGCTGCTGCCTCTATTGAAAACATTATGAGCAGAGCATCTGGAAAACAGTAAATCTGTCCAGAAAACGTCTTTCCAGTGAAATAACTCCTTTTGAATGATAGCACGGTATCTCCGCTGATTTTTGTTTCCTCGCAGCTATTTTTGCGGACTTCATTAGGGAAAGCTAACTGTTCTGGAGAGAGGAGGGTCAACGTGCCATTTCATTAATATACATTTGTTCCAGACGTGGAGTTTTGCACAAAAGGCCTCTCTGAGGGGAGAAAAAAAGTGTTGGGGAACAAGGCTTTCCTGCCGGTTCAGCTCTTAAACCCCCTCTGAACGTGTGTGAAGTATTGTGTTAAAGGCCCAATCTGCGCTTCTTCCCCATTAAACGCCAAAGCGGTAATTTGCATATTTTGTAACCTGACAAAGGAAATGAGTTTGCTGGGGAAGCATGGATGCTTTGGGAGACGTTAGGCATAAACTCCCAGTGGTCAATCGCCCGTTACTGGCTTGTGTGTGTGTGTGTAAAAGGAGTATCATGCCTCCCGTTTAAAGGCTTCTATTTTTGTGAGAGAGGAAGAGCAGAGGGATATCCTGTGCATTAAAGGCTCCCCCTACTTATTAACCCAGCATTTAGCAGCAGGATGCAGGCTGAAGCTCAGTCAAAAGAAACGACTCAACCTCCGAAGAGCAATTAAAATCTTGCACTGGAATAAATCATGCGCCGCGATAATCCTGTTAATAAAACGCAGCTTGTCCTGACACTTCACTCATGCAGCAAACTAGAATTTAATGCGGACGGAGGTGGTGTTAGGCAAGGTAGAGAGGAGGAAAAGCCTTTTTCCCTCTCTGCCACTGGATGTGAAAATGTGGTTACCTTTCACCTGCCTCTCTGGCTGCACACAGTGCTGGTCCTCTTGGACTGCTAATACTTCTCCAGCGAGCCCACTAATGATTTCTTCCCCTGGAGTGAGCAGGCATCATTGAATTACTGAAAGCGCTCGCAGCAGCAGCAGCAACAGCAGCAGCAGCTCCAATGCAGAAGCCACCAGGGCTTGGTGCTTAATCAAATCAAGGGGTGGGGAGCTCGCCAACCCACTTACTATTTTTAACCCCTTTCTCCAAGTTAGTCATGTGCAGACACTAAAGGGGAGGTTTTTATTTAGATCCCTTCTGTAGCAGTGTTGCTTCAGTTTTAAGTCTTCGCTTGAAAGCTTTATCAGCAATCAGCGTAGCTAATACACACAGTATGTGGCTAGTCTTGCAATGCACTCCTGCTCCTGTGCTTTCCTAATGCAGGGCTTTTGTGAGTGCCTGTGGGTAGTTTTACATTTTACCCCAGCCCATGGGGTCTCCCTTCTTGGTTCAGGCTATGTATGCTGGAGGGCTTGGGACTACTGTATACTTGGCCAGCTGAGTCATTTCTTGTTCCAATGAAAAGCAGTGGAGAAACTTTTATTTGTCGATATCCTGGAATGATTCTTAATTTTCTGGATGTGCGCTGAGGAAAAGATCCATCTCCTCTGACCTATAAATGCCCTCAATTTGCTCCTTTATTGCAGGGTATCTCCCTTAGCGGTTAACGTAGGCAGCTCACTCCCCGCACCAATCCTGCATTCATTATTAATTACCCGGAGGGAGGCTGGCTGCTCCGCTGTGATGTTTGCACTTCCTCCTAGACAAATCTGCTCAACTTTTTTTTTTTTTTTTTTTTCCCCCTTTATTTTATTTTTATAAATAGAATATAAACCCGTGAAGAAAAGCGTCGATTTTTAAGAAGACGTCATGCTTTCTGCAACTCCCCTGTATGGCAACGTTCATAGCTGGATGAGCAATGAAAGGGTCCGCATGTGTGGAATTAATGAAGACAGGTAAATATTTAAGCTTCTGGCAAGTTAAACCACACTGTAATTCTACAGGGTGAGGTCTC
Source organism: Phaethornis superciliosus (assembly GCA_023637945.1). Classification (NCBI taxonomy): domain Eukaryota; kingdom Metazoa; phylum Chordata; class Aves; order Apodiformes; family Trochilidae; genus Phaethornis; species Phaethornis superciliosus. The sequence continues at coordinate 113,137,509 of JAJQWJ010000001.1, forward strand.
AGAGTTCACTCGCTTCCTTAATGCCGGAGTAGATAGCTTCTGCCTTGCATTGAGATCAGCCCAGCTTGGAGGGAGGCAGAGTTGGGGGGGCAGAAACAAGATGTGCCTGAGAGCAGTAGAGCAGCTGCTGATGTACTAGTATACAGGCAACGTGGGTCAATGAAGCGGGGACAGCCTTTAAGGAGATTTTTCCCCAAAGCAGCCTTTAAATGTGTTTTTACAATTAATTTATTATTTTGTATTTGTGAATGGGATTTAAACCAAGTAGTGCACATGTTCTTGTGGTAACTCTATGGCAGTGACTTTTTATGACAGTTGGGCTCCTGCCTGTAGCTTGGTGTTCCCTACCTTCAGACCAACAGGTTGTCTTATGAAATAGGAGCAGAGGCCTTTCTGTCTCTCATGATTTCTTTTGTTTCCCACTTTTTTTTCTGCTGGATATAATATGTTCAACAACTAAAATCGATAATTTTCAATGGGGTGATGCAGGCACTGGCTGGTGTCCTTCAAACCCCAGCTTTTTGAAAAATGGAATGGCACTGATCAGAAGCTGCAGGTACTCCTGAGCATACTGTTTTAGTGTGTTTTTAGTGTTTTGCTGTCTTTTTTTTGAGCTGGCATTCTCACTGTTGTGTGAAAAGCCTCTGAGGAGATGAGGAAAGTTTTTGATCTTTACAAAAATAAAAACTGTTTGCAAACAGAAACTGGAGGGAAATGGTGATATACCTCACCCTGCCTTCACAACTTCTCTCTCTTGGCTTTCCTCTTAGTTACTTGGGTGTATTACTTTTACATGTTACTTGCAGGAAAGGTGCATCTTTTAAAAATTATTAAACAAACACACTAAAATAGCATTTCTGGTTTAAGATGATGATGGTCTTTTAAGCACTTTGAAAGGATTTCTTTTGGGTAGTGCTGAAACTTTCCTTCTGCTGCATGTCAGTGATTTCTGTCCCTGGGATTTTAAATTTGGCACTAAGGTATTATTTATTGGTACTTTCTGTGATAACAAGTCCCAAGTGCTGCAACACTGGTATGGCACAGATGTGCAGCTCCCTCTTTAGCATGGAACAGCTGACGTTCGTATGATATTAGTGTGTGTGTTTTAATTTTCTCCTCGGCAGCTTTTATGGAAGGTACAAGCTATGCTTAAAATGGGTTATTCTCTCCTTGGAAAAAGAAAAGGGCAAGGGGCAAAAGAGAAGACCTTGAGTAAAATCACTTGCAGTAGAAGAGGCTGATCTGAGGTGTGTTCTTGCTGTCAAAACCCTTTATGCTTGTTTTCAAGTGGTCCTTGCGTTCTAAAGTAGTTGATGTGCATCAGTACACAGAAGGATAAATATGGTATCATACGGGACTTCTCTAGGAGAATCAAAATACGGAGGTGATACAGTCTTGTACTGATCTCAGATGCTCAGGATGTTCTCAGCTAATAAGCTTCTTGTTTCTTAATAGGAAAATTCCCGTTAATGATGGCGATGCACCGAAAAGCAGACTGGAGTTGAGGGAAGAAAATCACCTGAATCACGGCGTGGTAAGAAGTTTATAGCTTCATCCTACAGTTGAATCCATGCCTGTCCTCCCCTCCCTGTTTCCCACTCCTGGGTGATACTACATGATCCATTTCTGTTGCACCTCTAGCCAGGCTTGGTGACATATGAGTTGTTTCTGTGAAACAGTGAAATGGGGCTTCATTTATCTTGTTAATCTCTTGATGCTGACTTTGTGGTGTTGTGTTGTCATAGGACATAATCTCCTTAATTTTGCTCTGTTACAAATAATGTCATGCAGCATACCCACATGTCTAACTAGTATAGTTCATGTAAGCGTTAAGTACATCAGTGTTTCAGCAAAATTGGTAGTTTTGTACGTCTTTGAGTGTATATGAGGATCAGCGAACGGGGAAGAAATTGGACTGGACTTTCCTTTGTGCTGCGTCCCCAGACACCTTACCCTGTGAATCGTGTGGCAGTGGTGAACTCCAGAGCAGAGCTGCAGCAGAGGAAGAGGTCCTGGTGGAGGAGACGCTCTCCATCCTTCCCTTCCTGCTCTCCACACCACCAGTCCACATCCTCTTACTCTGACAGGGCTGGGGCTGACAAGCTGCTTACTGCGAGGGAGTGATGCCACTGAGCATTATCTTTGGACCACTTCTGGTTGCGTGGGCTATGGGTCCTCACACCTTTGTTTCTAGCCGATGAATTTTGGTGCGGAGAGATGTGTATTGGTGTTTGTGGTGATACGTATTGCCCCATAGGTTCCTATTCTCCCTTTCTCCAGTTCGATCGTCCACTGTATGTTGTCACGACAAACAAGGCGTTTGCATTGGTGGTGTTTCTCCTCCAAATGCTGACATGTCTGTAGCTTGATCGGTAGTCATTGTAGCAAAATGTGAAAGTAACATACTTCTTGTTCTGTAAAGGTGGATGCGGCTACAGCACATCGCATTGACAGTCTCGCAGCTCTGAGTATGGACAGGTCTGGACTCATGCGAGAAGGACTCAGAGTCCCCAGTAGTATTGTCTATTCCAGCTTGTGTGGGCTGGGCTCAGAAAAATCACGGGATGCTACGAGTTCGATATCTGGGCTTGGATTTACTCCTGAAAGAAATCCAGAGATACAGTTTAAGTCTAATCCCCCTGAAGTGGTAGAGAACGCAGCTGTCTCTGGAAAAGCCCCGAATGGCTTCAGTGCTATTTACAAGACACCACCTGGAATACAAAAAAACTCTGTCCCAACGGGAGAGACGCTGGGTTTGGACCGAGCTGCGGGTGACAAGCAGAGTCCCCTCGGTGTCAATGGTGCTAGTTACCTAAGGCTCCCCTGGGTAAACCCCTATATGGAGGGTGCGACACCCACCATATACCCTTTCCTTGACTCACCAAATAAGTATTCATTGAACATGTACAAGGCATTGCTACCTCAGCAGTCCACCTACAGCTTACCACAGCATCTGGCTTACTCGCCTGTATGTACGAATGGTGAACGTTTTTTATACCTGCCTCCCTCCCACTACGTTGCCCCCCACATCCCTTCGTCGCTGGCATCGCCCATGAGGCTCTCAACTGCTTCGGCTTCACCGGCGATTCCACCGTTGGTGCACTGTCTGGATAAGAGCTTGTCGTGGAAGATGGGTGTCAGCCCTGGCAACCCTGTCGATGCACATGCCTACCCCCACATCCAGAGCAGTAAGCAGCCCCGGGTCCCTGCTGCCAAGCCAACCCCCACCAACATGCCAGCGGATCCCGCGCTCCTGCTGCCGCATTCGCCCCGGCCGTCCCCTCGTCTCCCCCTCCCTGCCCAGGTAGGGGACGCTTACGCCGATTTCCACAAACACTTCACCAGGATCACCACTTCCCCCTCCTCTGCCGTTACCCTCCCAAAGCCCTACGTGAACGTTGGTGGTGAATTTCCACCCGCCCGCCTTGCTAATGGGAAGCTTCCCAAAGGCAGCGATGCTGGGGAGGCACCCCTGCCGGCTGCCCCCCACACACGGAAAAGTGGTCACGATCGGAAAGATGGCAGGTCACCCCCGCTCCTGGAAAAACAGACACCGACCAAAGATGCCACCGACAAACCGCTGGACTTGTCAGCAAAAGTCGTCGATGCGGAAACCACCGGCAAGTCGGACCACGGTAAGAAAATGACACCGACGGTGCTGGTGCACAGTAGAGCAGGAGGGGGGACGCATTTGCCCAGCAGTGACATTGTTCAAAAAGAAACCATTTCGCCTGGGAATGGCTGCCCCATCTACAGGCCTGAAATTATCAGCACGGCGCCCTCTTCATGGATTGTTCCTGGTCCCAGCCCTGGCGAGGAGAACGGGAAGAGCGTCCAGCTGAAAAACAAGGCACTGGAGTGGGTGATCCCGCAGCAGCGGAGCTCCTCCTGCCCCAGGATGGGGGGCACGGAGGCAGTCGTCACAAGCGTTTCGGGGACAGTGTCAGCAGGGGGGCGGCCGGCGTCAGCATCGCCAGCTCCCAATGCCAACGTGGATTGCGCCAAGACAGCCAGGAGTTCTGCAGAGAGCACTGCCTCGGTCATACAGCATGTTGGGCAGCCCATTGGCACCCCTGTGAAACACAGCAATAAGGTGGCCAAATCCTGCAGCCAGGAAGCCAACTTCAAAGCAACCGAGACTGCCCTGGCCTCCAGCCCCATCTTCCTGCCACCCAACGAGGCATTTCGCTCTCCACCTCTGCCCTACCCCAGAAGTTACCTCCCGTACCCAGTGCCGGAGGGAATAGCCATCAGCCCTCTCTCCATCCATGGGAAAGGACACGTGTATCCACACCCCGTATTGCTGCCCAACGGCAGCCTCTACCCTGGCCACTTGGCTCCCAAACCTGGACTCCCCTACAGCCTGCCGGCGGGGCGGGGGGAGTTCATGGCCTACCAGGACACACTGGGGATGGGGATGATGCACCCCGTGCTGCTGCAGCATTCGGCTTTGGAGATCTCTAAGGAGGAGAAAGCAGAAAGGAGGTCGCGGTCTCATGAGAGGGTCCGCTACGAGGACCCAGGTCTGCGAGGCCGGTTGCCAGAGCTCCTGGAGAGCAGCGGGAAGATGCATTTCGAAGTACCTGGAGACAAGAGTGTGAAATTGCATCAGAGCTCTGTCCACAGTAAAAACTCCGCCAAAAGCGACAAACATGTCTTCCCGGATCTTTTGCGAGATGAACAAGAGGCTAAAAGCGAAGCAAATGTAACGAAAGCCAGCTTTGCTACAGAAAGCAGTAATCAGGCTAATGACCCCACAAAGCACAAGGTAGAGCAGGCGTTGCAGCACAGAGATTTTATTGTAATGAGAGAGGAGTTTGGAAGAAATAATGATCTTCATGAAACCTATAATTTCAAGCAAGGCCAGAGTTCAGCAGTTTTCGGCTTAAGGAAAGAAGATTTATCTGGGAGCCAGGCTAAAGAAAGAGTGACAGTCCAGCCTTCGCCCGCTTTTTTGGAAAGTGCTCACGAGAGCGATGCTCCGCCTCTGGCTTTTGGCAAGGTGCAGGAGGATGCGAAGCCATTCTGCATGGGGACCATGCCGTCGAGCATTGATGCCAACCAGACATATACCAAAGACGGAGCCGACGAAGCAGAATCTGCCGATGGCAAAATACTAAAACCCAAGCCGTCTAAGTTGGCCAAGAGGATCGCAAACTCTGCCGGTTATGTAGGTGATCGATTCAAGTGTGTGACGACCGAACTGTACGCAGACTCCAGCCAGCTCAGCCGGGAGCAGCGGGCGTTGCAGGTGAGTCTGCGCGGTCCAACGACCGCCGCGCTTTTTGTTGATTTTTCTCTGTTGCAAATTGCAGTCAAGTATTAAAAGTTGAGAGAAGCGATGCAGGTGGGGAAATCTGAACTTTTTTTTGTTAGGGCGTACTCGCCAGAAACTGTTTTAAATATCATAGTAAGTTTGTTAACGAGAGCGAGGCTATATGAATAATAGTATGTATAGCTTTTATGTATGTGCACGCTAGTATGCTCTAAAGGGCTTTTACTAAGATCTGATGTAAATGTTAATGTACGTATGAAATGTTCTGCGCAGTTACAGAGGGGAGTTGGACAGGCATGCATGTTACCTTGGCGCTAGTGGTGGCTGTAATTTCTCATCCGGCCTGTAGTGCCAGCTAGCAAAGCGTACCCAGAAGTTGTGATTAGTATGCCAAACGTGCTGTTTGATGGAGAGGAGTCGCAGCCATGTATTAGCGGGTCTCAGGCAACGTTTGTGCCAAGCGAACGCGTAGGGAAGAGTAGGAGCGGTATTGAGGTCGATGCTGAGGGATGACAGACAGATATTGTATAGGAATATCCTTAAGGTATTTTACTTTTAATGAAGGGATGAGTTAAGCCAAATTGTTTTGCATTGTTAAGAAAAGAATTGGTTTATGCTTATAAAAATGGATGAAATTATCTAAATGATCCATTGAGTGCCCATTTTAATTACATAGATGGAAGGATTACAAGAGGACAGTATTTTATGTCTACCTGCTGCTTACTGTGAGGTCAGTTCTTCAAATTTTTATTACTAGACTCTTACATAAACCTTTGAGTTAAATTTCATTTCCAAATACACAGAGGGAAGTTTGTGGGCCATAGTCGTCTTTATTCATTGTATGGTTTTGTGTTGTTGTTGTTTTTTTTTTCCTTTTCTTTTTGTTTTTGTCTCTTTTTACCTCCAAACCGGAAAGTTTTACTTTATATACAGTATACATTTATATATCTTATGTATATATATATACATATAATTATATATGAAAGAATTGTGTGGCTATTTGCATATAGATGCTTGAACACTGTTTCACAAGTCAGGTGTGTTAAACTCCTACCATAGCTATCTATCTGAAGCCTTGGTTTTAAGCTGATTTTTCTTTGGAAATGCTTTCATATAAGGTAAGGTAAATGAAGTAGCTTTTATCGCAAGACTTTTTTTCTTCATATCAATTCTCTTTCTAGCGTGCAATGATGCGCTTCTCAGAGTTGGAGATGAAAGAGAGAGAAGGCCAAACAGCTACCAAAGACTCAGAGGTCTGCAGATTCAGCCAGGCAGACTGGGAGAACTTGAAAGGAAACAGTGAAAAGAAGCCAAAGTCTGTCGCTCTGGAAGATGCCATTGCTGACCAAAATGACAATGACAGATGTAAGCAAATTTGGATGGCTTTCTGAAGTGTGTATGTGTCTCTATTCCGTGGCAGCTTGCAGCAAAGCTGCACGGGCAGTGTAATCTCCATGTTCACATGGTGCTGCTGGTTGAAGTTCCTGACCACAGCCTCTGCAGATACAGACCTGCCACAGCTGGCGCTCTCTGTGCCTGTTTGGAGTCTGCAATTTGCAGTTGTATTTGCTTTTCAGGAGACAGTTAACTGGCACCCAAGTTACTGTCTGGAGGAGATGGTGTGTTTAATTGATGAGGTAGCACATGAACCAGTGGAAACAAAGATTTAAGGTTATGTTTTAAATGCAGAACAATGGTGGGGGAAGAGTGAGAGCCGACAAGTTCATTTTCCTGAAGGTGCCCTAGCAATGGGAAATGTCAGTGTTGCAGCTAGGATGGAGGGGAGAAGGGTGGTAGAGAGTGAGTAAGGATGTGATCCTCCAGGCTGATTTACCTGTAAAAGCTGTCTGTAAAACTAAGCCATGGGAGGCTAGTTTGCCTCGGTGACTTCTTCCTGCAGTGGCTGGGGGGAGTATGTGTGCCCAGACGATGCAGGTCCCTGAGGGCAGATGGGTGACTGCAGAATTCCTCGTGGAGCTAGCTCCTGCCTCTAGGCTATGACAAGATATTTCAGAACTGTTGAAAATGTATGCTAGCACACCTGCTCTAAAAGCTAGGTAAACTAAAAATAAATAAATCTATATATACATTTTAAAAAATTTGGGCTCTTGGTAAGCATCTGGTTTCCATCAGTTTCCCAAATTCTTTTACCAATATGGTTAAAGAATGGATCGGTTCCTCCTGTTGCTACTTCAGCAACCCAGAAAAAAAAATCTGCTGAATCTATTGCAAAACAAGAGGAAACACCCTGCAGACTGCACCATGCATGTGTGTGCGTGTGTGTGCACTGTGTAACTTGATTAAGTGTGCTCTTCTTTAGGTGGAGTTTCATGATGAGTAGGGATAGTAGAAAATTTCATTCAGGCAATTTAATAACTTTGAATTATTGTTTTGGTCTTTGGTTAATGCTTTTGGCAGAGAGCATGCTGGTCAATCGTACTTGCCTGGTTACTCACCTAAATCAAGTTACTGTGGTATTGCTGTCACTGAAATAACAGCCTCAACAAAAATCAGACTGGCAGAATAGCAAGGGAAAGTTTTAATCCTGGAAGTAGAGAACGTACCAGGGTGGGGAGAAGGAGGTCTGAGCCCCTAGAAACTAAATGGGTTTACCTTTCTCCAAACTATATTGAGGTGGCTGTGGAGAGGAAGACACTGCTGCCTTTGCAGTCTCCATGCTAACTCTGAGCACCCAGCAAGCTGGCACCTTGGCTTTTGTCCTTGCAGCCTACCTTGCTCCTCAGAGGGCCCAGGGTGCCCTGGTGATGTTCTCTGTTAAATCCCACCCTGGGTGTACTGGAAAGCATGAAGAACAGCAGCAGCAGCAGCACCTGGGTTCTGGCTGTAGGGCAAGATGTGTCCAGCACAGTGGGGCAGTGGTGGTCTGTGGGGTCAGGGATGGGTGAAGGGGAGGGAGAGCCTGCCTCGGGTGTGGGACATGCTTTCGAGGGTGGGAGGGTGTTGGGCTGTGGGAAGGAAGAGTGTGTTTGCTGAAACAACCCTCCTCCCATCCTTGAAAAAGACTGATGATGTGGTGTGTTCTTAAATGCATCATTTAGTGAGGTCTCTGGCACTTGAATTTGCTGGCTGAAATGTGTTTGAGACTATTAAATAACTGTAGAAAGCAGGGAAAGTATGTTCAGTCTCACTTTAGTTGGTTTGTCTCATCTTCTAATTAGCTCTGACTTCACAGGCTATTTCAGAGTTTGGCCAAATGTCTGAACTCCTGAAAGCACAGATCTGTTCTGCTAAGGGAGCTCTGTATGCCTTGCTGTAGAGCAGCAGATACTTACTGGTAGAGGTTGAGGTCTCACTAAAAGTTTTTTTATTGTGGTGGTTCACCTCCTGCCCCTGGGGATAGTAGCTGATAAATCAGGAAGCTGAGCTTCACACTTCTTGAATGCCTCTTAAGTGTAGTGGCTTGGGCTCTGGTGGGGCTTGGGCTGCCAGGGGTCTTGGTGCGTCTCTTTTGCTAAGTGATGGGCAAAGGGAAGATGTGCTCTGCCTGCTCTTTCCATTCATATATCATCTGGGAGAGCCAGGGCTACTTCTCTCTTGCCTTCCCTTACTCTCCGATTTCTAACCACAGTGTTGTTGTGTTGGGCTTTAAAGCTCTCTAACGGGAACTAGCTGATGGCTTGCAACTTCTTTTGTTTTCCTGCAAGTGATCTTGCTGCTGAAAAGGTGGTTCACCTGGTTTTATACAGCTTTCATCCAGTGCTGGCTAAAATCAAAGCAGTGTGCCTGTGTGTGTGTGAGCAGCGGGCAGTGCAGCAGCAAAACCGGCGAGCTGTTAGGTGGGACCCACACTGTGAACACTTCATCTGCTGCCCGGTGTTGGCAGCAAGGGGGAAAACCACAACCAAAACTCTGATTGTGGCATGGAGCTGGCTCACAGGGCTCCTCTGCTGCTGGCTTGGTGTGGCTGTGGCCGAGCTTGGCGTGGAGCTCAGGAGCTGATGAGGGCCTTAGCAGCTGCTCGCCCCTTCCGCTCCTCTGAATCTACCAGTGCCGTGACAAGGACGGCAACAAAAAGCTAAATAACACAGGCAGATGATACTTACAGAGACATTGATAGGATTGAAGATTCTTTCTTTTGCTTGCCCTGGGACTTGCTAATTTTCCTAGCTTTGTAGCATGAGTATGGACTTTTTTGGAAGCAAACTAAGGCACAATATTTGATTTCTTAAACTTTTCCTCTGACTCGGTGGTGCATGGTTTTGCTATACTGACAGTCTTCTTAAGCTTCCTTGTGCCTTCTGGAGAAAGGTAAAAAAGGTGAGGTTTCGGTTCTGCTTTTTTGCTTTTTTAAAAAGGCCCCTTTTAAGGGAGGTAGTGGTGTTAGCTGATCAATGGACAATTAAACCGAAGGAGTAAAGTAGAACTGCTTTAATTCTTTCCCATCTCCTTTAGGTTTTGCCAGGTAGTCTGAGAGCAGCTGTGAAGCTGCTTTGTTGCCAGGGTGACTTGTAAATGTTGCTGAGGTGATGCTGCTCCGGTGCATTTCCATAGCACAAACACAATAAATTATGGGATGCATATGTCATGAGTCATAGGATTGTTCAGAGATCAAGTGATTTAAGCTATTGGCACAGACACATGCATCAATACGGGCATGTGATGATCGCATGTCGGTTCATAACAAAGCTCTTCTAGTGGTATTGAAAATCATACCCAAATGTGAAAAATTTGATAAATTCTACAAGCTGTGAATTCCTTGATTGTAGAGTGTGATTTCACTGATTTATCTAATTTTCAAGGAAGAAGACACCGCCCATTTAAGACCTAGCTGGGGAAGATAAAACCTGTTATGTTTATGCGAACCTGTTATGTTATGTATGTTAAAAGCCTGGTCTTAAGGTCTGAGGTCATGGGGAAAAAGTTAAAGCAGTTTCTATATGTGAAAGTAAATGGTGTAATGTGCAAAAATGTTCAGAGCTGATCTTCACTGTCAGAGCGAGATGCTGGTGTCCCTTTGCATGGCAATCACCTGCTTTGCTTTTCTTCCTGGGCTGTCTGTGTACCTGAACAAATGAAAGATGGAGACAGTAAACATGTCCTTTGCCCTCATCAGTTATTATCTTCCTGACTGTGAACATGGTGCCAAAAAAAAAAAAAAAAAATAGAGGGGGGGGAACAAAACTCTTGTGCTGCTACAATGGCAGTTGCTTGTTAGTGCAGTATAGTGGGCTTGAGCAGAGGAAAACAAATTAAGAAAGTTCTCAAGAAGTGGTGCTAAGAGGGAAAATGAAACCAGCCAGGTTCCCACTCTCCCATGGCATACTTAGAATTGGATGCTGAAGGTGACTTAGGGAATTTCTTACTGCTGTGATCTCCATGCTGAGTACTGGGTTTTAGCATCTGGATAGTCATTACTGCCCTCAGATGAGTAAAGGGTGCCTTGCATAAGTGCGTGCAATGAGAGGTTGCTCCAGGGATGAGGGAAGGCTGTTTTTAGCTGCCATGTTATTTTGAACAAAAGAATTGCATCTTTAAACACCAAGATGTGTTTCCTTGTTTGCATTGCATGGGAGGGCCTGGTCTCAAACAGCTGACAGCAACAGGAAGATGGAAAAAGGAAGGAAAGTTTTTTTTGCTACCGTGTTCATGCGTGTGTGCAAATGTTTCTCTGAGATTGTAGCCCATGAACTAAGGAAGAAACCATATGAGGAAAAACATCTACTTAATTCTTCCGTGTTTCTAGTTGGGCAGGACAGTGAGTGAGAAATGGTTTGAGTTGTTGGTGCTGGTTCTCACAGCTGGTGTGAGACTGACAAATGCTGGAGGCTTGAGGAAGGAACAGTTCTGGGAGGTTAATCTTTTTACTCATAGAGGTATGTTGCTATGAGAACTCAGCATTTATCCTGTGTTTCTGGTTACTTTGTTGCTGTTTGAATAATGGTTATATGAAGACTGCAAGTATTTTATTGTTTTCTTCCTGGGGCACAGAAAAGGATGTTGGAGATAAGTGGCAGGGGGGAACAAAAGCAAACAAATTCTCCTTGTCTTTGTTGGGCATGCAAGATATGCTTATGTTGCTGTGCCTCATGTTGACATTTATGTCTTAATTTGGGGAGACATTGCGTCTGATCTGGGTTGCTTGCAAAACAGTTTGAGGACAGAGTGGAATCCGGTGGTAAAATATTAATAGGGCCTGTGCTCCGTGAGGCGGCCGCTGCTGCGCCAAGGGGAAAAACCTCTGGGCATGCAACGTGTCTGTGCAAGCTGCGTAGAGAGCCTGACAGCCTGTGGGCTTTGCCGTGTCCCGAACAGCACCTGACCTTTGTTCTTTCACGGTGAAAATCCGGCTGTAGAAGAGGCGGGTAGTGTCTGTAGCAGAGCAGATAGGCAAGGACACGGCTCCCCAGCTTCGCTGTCGCTGTCCTGTGTTGATGCAGGATGGTTGTGCAACCTGGATTAAGGAGCCGAGATGTCACTCTTCTAATGGTCTTAACCACAACTAGCGGGATTGATTTCAGAGGTGGTGTGTGAGACGGGCAGTCCTCGAGAGGAATTTCTAGCTTGGAAGCTGAGTAGGAGTAGCACTGATTGCACGAGGGGCCCCCTCTCAGATTTGGTCAGAGAGCAGTGGCAAAGGTGTCACAGAGTTCCTGGCAGCTTGGTCTTTCCGGATGAACTTCAACAGGTGTGTGCTGTTCTCTGCAGCACACAGAGGCCCACAGAAACACTGGCGGTGACAAGCTGTTAGTGAGATTGCAGCAAATGTTTCTTCCCTCCTTTTTTGTTAGCATGGATGGTCTGCCTGTGCCAAGTGCTCTTGCAGTTAGAGAAGGAATTAATCTGCAGTGGGTTGCTTTCAGTGGTGGCAGGCTGGAATTAGCTTGCTGTTTCCTGCATGCCCCAAAGATTAAGACCATCAACGCCTCCCTCCCCTGCTGCAGCCTGCTACTTCCTCTGACCCTGCGAAAGCTTCTCCGGGAATTGGTCAGGATGTGACTGCCCTTTCTCAGGCTAGACACTGGAAAGAGCAGGAAAGCTGTCCTGATGTAGTGACTCCCAGTGTGAACCGTGGTGTGTAGTTACTGGGATGGCTGGAGATGTGAAGGTTGTAAACAGTGTGTGGTGGAACATGTCCTTACCTGATCTGTTCGGAGAAACTGAGCATATAAGTATAATGTTTCCCTATGTAAGGGGGAAAAGTAGCAGATTGCATTAAAAATGTAAAATGAAATCTGATAGATGCATTTCTGAAGTGATACTTAAAACGTGGCTGGTCCAGCATCTTTTGTGCTGTGTGAAACAGGACTGCTGGGGCTATTGGTGTGGATATAGGATACAGCTGTTGGGCAGCATCTTCGTGCCAGATGTGCAAACACAAGATGTTGCCAGAATTCATTCCGGTTTCGGGGACACACTGGCGACTAGAGGCACAGTTGTTGTAAGCTGAGTACCTGTTTTTTGGAACATGTGAGGAGTGCTAGCTGCAAAAAGTGTGACAAACTGCATTTTAAAGTCTTGAAGGGAGCAGGTGTTGGCCAGACAGATTTGCAGAAAGGAGCATTGCCAAATAGCAGAATGGCCTAAGTGTCCTGCTTACCCAGAAAAAGTCAACTTTTGTTTTGGTTTTTCTTGGCCAAGTATCTTCTACTGTTTCATAAAGCCAGCCCTGCAGGCAGCTTCCCAAGCAGTGTAAAAAAATAGTGCTGGGATGTCTTCTGGTGCCTGCAAACATCTCCAGAGCTCTGGGTGCTACTTGCAGTCATTTCAAAGTTGTGGTGAAGAAAAATCTCATAAGAGAGGAGATGTTTCCCCCCCCGCCCCCCTCTCAGACTTCCATTGCTTACAATAGGGATTTCAAGGACAGTTGTAAAGACAGAAGGTGTTAGCAGAGCTGTGGAAAGGTACTCCCAAGATAAGATGGGATATTGTTGGGCTGCTGGCATGACAGGTTGTGCTTGGTGCTGTGGATCTTAGAGGAGGACAGGAAGCAGGGGCAGTGCCTGCCCTGGTGAGCAGATGTTGAAGGCCAGGATTTACAAGAGAGTAGGCTGAGCAAGGGCTGTGGGGACTGGGAGAAGGGAGGGAAAAAGAGAGGTGTCAGGAGTCACGGTAGGAAACCAGCAATGTGTTTTCAGCAAGGGAAGTGTGAGAATGAGGAAGAGCAAAGAAGAGGATGAGGAAAAGGAGGAGTGAGACACGGGGATGTGGGACAGAGCATACAGACAGTTTGATGAACAGCAGCAGGCAAGTGGAAAGAGTGTATTGATCAGCCAGGAGGACTGAAACACACGGGAAAACCAAATTGTGAGAACTGTAAATGGAAACTGATTACCATGTTGCAGTCTGTACTGCATGCCTGACCATGCCTTGTCTAGTTTGGTGAAACCCACAAAAAAGATCCTGTTCAAGATGATTGTCATTTTAAGTCAAGCATCTGTTTAAAATTGCTTTAAGTTGTCTCTAAATGTGGGCAACAATATTGGAGGGGGGAAGCTGAAGTCAGGGTAAGCATGGCAATGTGGGTGTTTTGTGGCTAGTTTGTCAGACTACTTTCTAGTAAGCTTTTCAAAGCTTACCCTCTTGCCGCTGCTGGAAATATTCCTTAAAAAAAATGAGGTCCTTTTTTAAAAGGTGGTGGTGAAGACCATGTGATATACAGTGACTGGCTGGTTACTTCAAGTGAGGAAGCCTTTTTATAACCTTGGATTCAAGTAGTGCTTTTTAGAAAATATCACAGCTATTCTTAGTGGTATTCCCGTTTATGTGTGTGCATGCTCCGTATCCCATTTATATCTCCAGAAGAAGGGATGAAAGCTTTTACTTCAGACTGCAATTCTGTGCGAGAAGTTAGGGAAAGAGATGAATTAATGAAAGACTAATGCTTTATTATCACCAGAAGGTATTGTTTAAAAGAAAGTAATTGCAAAGTGGAGCTTGGGCTATTACTTACCATAATTTGGGGGGGAGAGGGTGAGGCAGTGAGGTGTCTTTCTGAAAAGGGTCTGTGCTGTGAGTATCTAAATATGTGTTTCTTTATTAAAAAAAAAGCATATAGTTATGTTTCTGTGGATACAAGTATTGTGAATATTGTATTTCTTAAACTGATGTAAAACCAACACAAAGTATCACACTTCTGGGGGGTTTTGTACTTAAGTGTTGAGAAAACCGCTGCCTTAGGCTGACCAGCAGAACCTAGTTCTGAAATACCACTTTTTGTTTTTTTGCATGCCTCGTGAGCCATAAATCATAATGGAGGTGACACTGAAGAGATCAGAGAGCATGGCTTTCTTACAATTAATTGTTTTATATTTATTAAGTCTTGTGGTGTTTGTTTTTTTCTATTTTTAGGTAACTTTACTAGTACAGAAAACAACCTAGGTCACTTTCTTGAAACTCCAGAGGAAAAAGATCTCTCAAATGAGAAATGTTATTTAGAAAGACATTCTATATATGAAAAAGCGGAAGACCAGCCAACAGGAGATATTGGCCAACATCCATGTCCACGTCTGGACAGGAAGCGTAAACACTCTGGTGAGAGAGTGCAAAATGATGGCAGCCAAAATGAAAACTTTGTGGATGAACTGCAGGACGAACTTGTATCAAAAGCAAAAAAGAAGAAGAACTCCAAAGGTAAGACAGCATTTTGCATTGGTCTCTCTCAAGGAATGTCTTGTGAAAGGAACGTCCCTTTGGCTTAATGTGTTTCCATTTTTGAACTTGATAGTTACTAATGTGAGCACTGTCATTTCACTTAAAATTATATATATGTATATATATATATGTATGTATATATATGTGTGTGTATATATATACATATGTATATATAAAAATCTTGGCATATAAGGGTAAAGCACTAGTCATTGGACACTGTAGCCATAGCAGTGCAAGTTACTGTAGTGCATGTAACCCTTAATGAGAGAACCTTTAAAATGCATAGTGTGGTGGTAAAGCTGAGACTATATGCCCCGAAAGTGAAATGTAGCTTTTGTTTTAAGTTGAGGGGGCTTTTTGATTAATTTTTAGTTATTTTTCCATTAGATGACTGGCCTGAGAGGGAAATGACAAACAATTCCTCTAACCACTTAGAAGAGCCCAATTGTAATGAGGTGACCAACCTGAAGGTGTGCATTGAATTAACAGGGCTCCATCCCAAAAAGCAGCGTCACCTGCAGCATCTTAGGGAACTATGGGAGCAGCAGGTGTCACCAGAGAGATCCCCGTCCGGCAAGTTGGGCCGGCAAAGCAGGAAAGATTTAGCTGAGGCTGTTCAGCCAGAGGCCACTGCAAAGGTCAAAGACTTCACAGAAGAAAGGCACACCAAGAAAAGGTCAGAGGCCAAAAGCAATAGAAGTTGGTCTGAAGAGTCCCTCAAAACAAGTGACAATGAACAAGGTATGCAGAGACTACTAGGGAAACCAGCCGGCTTTAGCATTTACAGTGACGCATGCTGCCACCGATGTTAAGGAATTGTCGAGAGCTTTTTTTTTTTTTCTTTTAAAAATTTTATATATATATATATATTTCTGTAGATGTCCATTTATATAAGGACTGACACCTCCTTTTTTAAGAATTGCACTGTAGCTGATACTTGGCAGACAAGAAAATGTGTTTGTGTATGTGTGTGTAACTATGTGTTTGTGTGTGTGCGTGTGTGTTTTGGCTTTAAATACCCTTTCATAGCTGAAGTTTATGTCTCTAGAGGAGAGCTGGGGGAGGGGGCATACAGCACGGGCATGCTTCTGATGGAGGGAGGGAGCAAACAGGCTACTATTTGATGTAAGAGTGTTTAACCACATGTAGGATTTGAGGGGCTGTGACCCTCTGAAACAGCATCAGCACAGCTAGCAACTCTTGCTCTCGGGAACCCAACGTCTCCAGCACCCTTGGCACTGATGGGTTTCCCTGCCTTTTCCAGGGCATTTGCACAAGAGTAAAACTTGTCCTCTTCCTGGAGAGGATGCCAAGCATGTCCTATAAACCCCTGTGGCCTCACTCCCTGGCCTCTTGGCAGACATCTTCCCCCTATCTCTCTTCTAAGGGTTCACTTCCTCAATGCACATCAGTTTTGCTTGATTTGTTTCTGGTTGTTTTTTCTGCCCCACACCATTTCCTTCTTTCTCCCCCCCCCCCCCCCCCACCTCTCTCCCTTTTCTGCTCAATCTCTATCCTAGCGGAGAGCCCAAGGAAGTGATCTGCCAAATTTTCCTTCAGATGGACAGGACACTCTCTTGTCCCCACTCTCCTGAAGCCTTGGGCATGATGTGTGTGTGCTCTGCTGCTTTTCCCTTTCCCTGCAAAGTTTAACTGCCATAGCTTGGATGGAGGACTGGTGGGGTTTGGCAGTGTGCAGCCTGTGTGAGCAGTGCTGCTCCCACATACCCTGACCTTGACCTTGTCATGATTACCCATCTCTAGGCACAGCAAAGAGCCCTTTTCTCCTTTTTTTGCTTTTCAGAGTAAAGGTTGGAAGTTGTTTTTTTCCTTCCTCCTCTCCTCTCACCTCTTCAAGTCTTGTGCCAGCTTTTGAGGAAAGGCCATTTCTGGGAGGGGGAGCCTCAAGATGGATATTTGGGCTCCTTCCACCTTCACAGATTTGGGATCTTCTTCAGTCTGGTAGACATTCACCCTCTAGCTGGTCTAACCTGTAGTTTAGCTGAGATCCTATCAAAAGAGAGAAGCATGATGAGAGTGGATCCTCTTGTCCCATGCCATGGAAAGGACTGAGTCCTTATCATCCCACACTGGTCAGTTTTCCTGGGTAGCATCTCTGAAAGAGTGTAAGAGTATCGGCTTCCCTTCTTTCTTAAAGCTCCTCATCCATCTTTCGTCTTGGTAGGATTATCTGAGTGCAGAAAAACCCAAACATTGGTGCTTATTGATGGGTAAGGTTTTCCAAAAGGATTTGTGAAGCAGGAGATCAAAACTTAGTTCAAAAGAAGCTTTGACTCTTACTCCCTTGCTTCATGTGCTGCCTTGGCAAGCATGGTATCAGGTCAACCATCCCTGCCCATCACCTGCTCTGCTTTGTACTTTGGGAAAGAGGTGCCTTGTAGAGATTAAATGAGAGTCACCAAAAAGAATCTACATTGTGTAAGAATGTTCTAGCTTTCCCCTGCAATGCCTTGTATGTCAGCCACAAGCTTCCCTAATGCATGATCTTGTGAAAGAAAAAGAGGTGGCTCCCATTCCCAGGGGCATTCAGATTTAGTTGACCCATGGCTATGAAAAACTTCTTTGTTTTGGAAGCTGCTGTAAAACTGTGAACCTAAGCTCTGCCTCACCATTCATTGTGCAGAGGCACTGGAGATTATTTAGATCAGTATGCTGACCATCCTGTGTCCCCATTGAGGTGTAGACCTTTGAATATCTGTTTTCTTAGTTCATTACTATTAAAACATTTTTGTCCCCACTGTGTGACAAAACATCCTCTGCCTGACAGTCACATAGGAATGGAGACCTCCAGCTTGTCTTTCTTGCCTGGGACTAGTCCTTAAACTTTTCATAAACAAACAGATACTGTGAATACAAGAATATACGTTGTCACTTGTAGCTTTTTTTTCACTCTTGAGTCTGTGAGAAGCTGTTCATCGTTGCCAAACACTGCCTCTGAATGTAGTGGTCTCTGCTGCAGGGAAGCTGGTTCTATCACAAGAAGCAAGGCATCAAGGTCTTCACCTGTGAGACCTCACTTTGAGGCTTGGTGAAGCCTCAATTTTAACAGCAGGATGACTTGCCACCTGTGACTGCGAATCTCCAGGATGATGGAGCGTGCTGACTTCTGGGCTGGCTGCTCCACTTGTGTTCATACTGGGATTTTAGTGCCACAGGAGTCATGCATTCCATTGAAAGCTGCCACCAGGCTGTCACCCCTCTTGTCCCTTGGTCAGTGCCTGCTGGCTGGGTGACCAAGCAGTAATGGCTGGAAATGTTCCTTTGGTCATTCTTCTGGCTGTCATCTCTATGCAGCCCCACAGTTAAGGGTCAGAACCACAAAAGTCAGGATGTGTCTTGCTCAGGATTGTTTTGGGTTCCTGCCTCATTCCTCCTCTTCCGTGGTGATGTTGCCTGTCCTGGCTCTCTGAAGCACAGGAGCTCTACAAGTGCAGGGATGCCTGCAGACTCGGGGCATCGTGCTGCTTGCCTGGATCCAGGGAAGAGCTGTGGTCTCTGCTGGAGTGCCAGCTAAGCAATAACCTCCTGGTGCTGCCAGCCCTGTGGTAGCCTCTCTTCTGATGGTCCTCCAGGGAGCTTACAGCCGGTCACCCGCTGTGAAGAGAAAACCCAGCGGTCTTCTTAATCTCCACGCTGCCCAGGCAGCATGGAACCAAAAGCCTGGAGGAAAGGAGATGGGAGGATCTCACCCACTGGGAAAGCTGCCTTGGCTTGCTGGCAGCCTGGCGGCCTCTGGCTTGGCAAGCAGGAGGAGGAGGCAGCTGCCGGGGTGGGAGCTGAACAAGTGAGCATTCAGGTGACGCGGCAGCAGCTGCTTTTCCGTGTGGACCTCTCTGCAGCCTGCTCCTGGGGGAAGGGAGACAGGTCCTGCTTTGAATCAGAGTCACCACAACCCACATCAGTCAGAGGCTTGGGTTTTTTTGGGTTTTGGTGTAGTGTGTTGGGGTTTTTTGTTGGTTTTTTTGTTTGTTTGATTGTTTGGTTTTGCTTTAAATCTATTTTTTTTCATGGATATTTGGGGATATTCCTGTCCGCTCTTGTTTTTCTTCTCCGTTCACATATGTAGTGGTCAGAAAAATGAGGTGGGATTGCAGAATGAATTGCTTGCCCTTTTTCTGTCTGCATGTTTTGCATTTCTTAGGCTGATGCTTGTCTTTTTCTGGACAGCATTGGCCTCATGCAATGTTATTGATCCTGGAGCTCCTGGACATCGTGTTGCTACTCTCCATCTCTTGGCTGCAGTAAATACTTAGCCTGGTGCCTGTTGTCACCACTGTGGAGGGTCAAAGTGGAGTGCAGAGTTTACGTGGAGCTTGCAGGCTGGAGTACGCTTTTTTTGTGGTGGTTAAACTGCTTTCCTTGCCTACACATTCCTTCATGGGAAAGCCTGCAGTTCTTTGAGACAGGCTTCTCTTCCTGTGTTTTTTTCTCCGTTCTTTTGGTATTTCTGCCCTTCTCCAGACCTGTGGGGCTTTTTGTCTTTCTATTCTTGTTGTTCTACATGCATCAGTTTTTTACTTCCCTTTGCACTCACCAGACCTCATCGCTGCTGCTTTCCATCTTTTGCAATTTTTTAAGCAACTGATTAAGGAGATAATGATTATGCTTCTGAATTGGAATTGGGCTTTTCATGTGTTACTCCAATTAGGTTAACTGGGAACAGGAAAATTAAACACTCCTTACTTCATGCTGTCTGCAGAGTTGGAAAGACATCCTTGCATCCGTAGTCTCAGCCTACGACTAGGCAGCTTCCTTCAGGATTGCAAAGCCTAAAAATCTTATTGGATTTTTGCTGAACAATCTGCACATCGTGTGTCCCGTAAATTCCCTGACATCTGCTTGGCAAGCCACGATGTGCATCTTCTTCTAGAAAATGGCTTGAAAGAACTGAGGGATTTCTGTTTTAATCTTTAATCTAGAAAGCCTTCTGCAAGTTGCTTTCACAGATTTATTTAAAGGAAGAGAAAAGTGTGAAGCTGCCCACCAAGAGGATTCTAGATTTTATTTTCTTTTTTACTGACTGTCTCTGGACGGAATTTCTTTAAATAAAAGTCTCTCTTCTCTGATCAGCTACCTTATTTGCTCCTGCTGTCTCTTCTGTTCTGAAAGTAGCATCACTTCAGAGACTTTGGGGAGGAAAGGAGCCTCTTTCAAGTGCTTGGGGGGGTTTTCCACACCTTCCCTCAGCAGTGTGGTATTGTTTGGCTGAAGTGTCCTTTCCTTTCCAGCAACCTTTAATTCATTTTTCTGTAGAGGCATTGGTTCCGAGGTCACCTCAATTCTCTCCCCAAGGGAAATTCAGACTATGAAAAGTCAACTTTCCTGTCCTTGTTTTGTTGTAAACCTGCTTGCACTCTGAAAAGATTTAAAAGAAAAAAAAGTAACCATGTGTTTTGCATGTAGCCCAGATTATGGGATCTAGCTTGTCAGAGCTAACTCAGGGAGAAAACCTGGCCCTGCCAGCATCCTGACATGGGCCCCAGAGCACTGCCTATAGATCTCTGAGGTCCTCGGGCTTTCTGGTCTCACAGAAAACCTCACTTACCATTGGATGGTTTGGGTTGAAAAGGCCCTTAAAGATCATCTATTTCCAACCCCCCCTGCCATGGGCAGGGACACCACCTCCCACTAGATCAGGTTGCTCAGAGCCCCATCCAATCTGGCCTTGAACACTGCCAGAGATAAGGCATCCACAGCCTCTCTGGGCAACCTGTTCCGGTGTCTCACCACCCTCACACTAAAGAATTTCTTCCTAATGTCTATTCTAAATCTACTTCTGGTTGGGGTCCTTGGAAAAACACAGCTGAGCTGGGTGTTTTTCCTGCAAAATCCCTGCACTTTTTGACAGAGGGCTTGCACAGGGCTTCTGTAGGGACGGCTCCTTGAGTAGCCTTTCCTCTCTTGGCTCGCTTTTCAAGTAGAAATGCTGCCAAGATGTTTCTTGTCATATTGCCATCCTAAGGCTAAGCTCCCCCTTCCCCCTGTACTGACCCACTAAGGCCTCATCCATGCTCCGGCCTCTTTGGCTTTCCTTTCCTCCCCCCCATCCCTGTCTCTGCCACCACACCTCTCCAAAGGTGGGAATCCCAGCCGGGCCCAGGCTGCTGAAGGAGTTGGTTCCCCTTTCAGATAAAGCAGTTCCAGGTAAGGAGGCTGAGTTTTCTCCCCAGCCAGGCGGTGTGGCAGTGGCTTTTTGCTCTGCCTCTGGCAGCTGGGTTGTGTCTGGCCCGGCCCAGCCCGGCCTGGCACCGTGTGGCCTTTCCTGGTGCCCAGCACCTGGCACGAGGCATTTAATTTCTCCCATTTTTATCAGAGCTCTGTAACTGTTAGCTTAATGTTAACTGGCAAGGTGCTGTGTACAGTTTGGATGCGGAAGGCTTAAAATATTAATGATTTGAAAATGTAATTGGTAGATCTCTTTAAGCAGTCGGAGGAGCTTGTGTTAAGTGCTAGCAATGCGTTTTGCTTTTAACACACCATGCAACGTGTAATGCCTTTCCTCCCCATTTAGGCTTGCCCGCGTTCCCGGTGTCTCCGCACATGAAGAGCCTTTCATCCACCAATGCAAACAGCAAAAGGCAGGCTCAGCCAAGCTGTACTCCAGCCTCGAGGTTGGCTGCCAAACAGCAGAAAATTAAAGAAAGCCGGAAGACAGATGGGCTGTACACAGACGAAGAGGAGGACTTCCAACATGCATCTCTGCTGCAGAAATACAGCGAGTGTGAGAAGCCATCAGGGAAACGTCAGTGTAAAACAAAACACTTGGCACTGCAGGAGAGGAGAAGGAGGTCATCTCTGACAGGGGATGACACCACAGATATCGAAAATGCTGAAGATAAGGTATCTTTATTTAGACTTAATTGTCCACCAGCCTCTAAGCAGGCAGAGCCAGCTTGCTTAAAACTGATGTGCTGTCATGCATGCAGGGTAGCGGGGATTGCATTCAAATTCGGCTGTGGATGCTTTGCACATTTTGTATTTGCTTTTCTTAACCCAAGCTAAAGGCGCTGTTGCAGGAGGTGAGGAATCTTGAATTTAAAACTTGTAGCGGGAGTTTCTTAAAAAATGAAATACGAATAGAAAACCTTAATTTTTTTCTGACAAAACATAATCCCATTGCTGTGAGGATAACACCACCAATCCTCCCCCTCCTCCCTTAATGGCTTTGACAGGTCACAGTAACGAGGAAAGTCAGGAAGCGACCAGAGCCTACTTCAGACTGTGACTCCTCACCAGCCAAGTTGTATGAACAGAAGCTGTACGACCGCCTGCAGCAGACCCCCTCATTGCTGCCCATCTCTCAGCCCTCACAGCTGCCGGCCGCAAGCCCCCCTCAGGAGACCACCCCGAGCCGTCCCATGCCACCCGAAGCACGGAGACTCATTGTCAATAAGAACGCCGGGGAAACGCTGCTGCAGCGGGCAGCGCGCCTGGGATATGAGGTAAGGGTCTCTCACCACCCTGGGTGAGGTTAAAGCCCTCTTTGTAAAGTTTTGAAGTGGCAGCTTTTGAGTTTGGTCGTTTAAATTTGTGCACCAGCCCCCCCCCTCCCCTGCTGCATTCTCTTTTCTGGCATGCTGGGTCTGGGGGAAGGTTGCTTTGGGAATGGTTCTCCACAGCTGGCAGGGACGCAGGGCACGCAACACGCTGCATGAGCGAGCAGAGGGTAAACTTTTATCGTAGCACCTAGCTACTTCCATTTAAATATAAGCCATCTGCACACAGAGTAAATGCCCTGTTTTGTTTTTTTTTTTGTTGTTTTGGTTTGGTTTTTAAAGTAGACTTTAAGGTAATCTTTAATGAGCTTCTAGCGTTGTTTTGATTCTGTTATTTGTGAAGAGCCTGTAGTTTAGGAGAAGGATTTTATGTTTTGTTCTTTTTCCTAAGGAGTATGTGGTATGCAACACAAGACGTAACAGTTGGAATGTCCTCTTGCACGATGAGGTGCATCGTAGGAGCTCTCTGCATGCTTTGTGCTCAGAGTTTGGAGTTGCATGGCATAGCTGGAACAGTGTTGTCCAAAGAAACAGCCCCCCTGTTGCTACAAAAATCAGAAACTGATGAATGCCCTAGCTCTGCTGTTTCACAGGATGCTTTTCATTGGGGAAATACAGGCATATAGGTATGAGTGTCATTTCTACTCAACCTCAGATCTTGGAGGTATTTCATTGCAGTGAGTGGTTGCTGCCTTTGGCAGGGTTCGCTTTGGCAGTCCCTGGACTTGGACCTTAGACCTGGGCTTCAGCATTGCAAGGTGGCATCAACTCGGTGCCAGGTGGGTCCTGCCCAGGCTCAGGTGTTTGTTGAGACCTCAGAATGCCCTTTGTTGAACTGGAGAGCTTCGTGTGGAGAGAGGCCTTGTCCGGTTCTGGAAGGCAGAGTTTGTTGGAAAGGTTTTGTTTACCCTAGACAAAAGCTTTTCTTAACCCTGAGCACTTCAAGTAGCTAGGAGGCGGAGAAGTGGTTGTTACAACGTTGCTATGGTAATCCCCATAATTTAAATGGTTTAATTTCCAGCAGGCCTAAAATTTCATACAGATCCAAAATCAAAATGCGTTGTAGCATGTGCTCCCATCCTTGGGAGTGCATTTTCTTCCAGTGCAGTGTCTGTCAGGGCGAGTGCCGTTTACACGTAGCCAGCTGCTGTGGGATGCTTGTGCATTTTGCTTTCTGCTCCCAGTGAGCACAGCTGAGCACAGCTCAATGGGGGCAGCTCCAAAGCATACAGAGGGGCTGAATTCCTGCTCGAGCAGGGGCAGAACGCTCTGTTTGCTTTGCTGATAATGAGAGCTCTCTGCAGCACTGGCAGTTAGCAGGATGGTTGCAGAAAGCCAGGAATGCCCAGGCTTGCCAAGGTGGGGGTCCCATGGCCCTGGGATAACCTTGTGTGCTCACCAGGACTTATCATCAACACCACATTTTTAATAGGCTTAAATACTCTGTTAGTTTGCCTTGATTGTTCAGCCAGCCTTGACAGTGAATCTGTGGGTCCTCTTGTTGGCACAGCATGGGGCAGGAGTGCCAAGTGGGGCAGGGGAAGAGCCCAGCCCGTGTGCCCAAGCTGCCACTGAGATCTGGCAGCATCTCTGACTTTCAAGGCTCGGAGTGGTGGGTGGCTGCACCACCCTGTCAGGGCTTCATTTAACCTGTAGTGAGCTGTAATAATTTGGTCATCTGTGGTGTCATTCTTGTTAGCGACCAATCTACCACCGTTAATAAAAAGCTGAATTTCCTGTTGTCTCCAGAAGGATTAGAATTGTCAAGAAGTTACAAATTCCTCTATTTAAAAAAAAAATAAATCAGCAAACAAAACCTCTCAGTAGGTCAAGGTAATTTGCTGGTCTGTGGCCTCTGGCAACTGCACACATCTGTTTTCTGCCATCCTCTAAGTGGGTCAGCCACCAAAGGTGGCTGCAGCACGATGGCAGGGGGCAGATACTGAAGTGGGAGTGCTGGAAGCTCACAGGCACATGAGGGCTTCTCATGACTGCTGTGGTGGCTGTGGGTAGCCCTGTGGCCTCTGCTTGATGGCAGAAGAGGCAAATGAGTCAGTGCTGCTGGGGCCGTGGTCTGCAAAGGGATGCCAAGTGCTGGTGCAGGACTTGGGGCTGGAAGTGGCTGGCATCGCAGGGCACATCGTGGAACCCTGACAGTGACAAGGATTTTGTCCTAGGGAGAAAACCACCACCAACTCTGCCCTGAGACCTGGAGAGCTCGTGGCTGCCCTTGGCAGCCTGCCTGCCTGCTCAGCAGGGATGCCCGGTGGCTGTGCAGAGATCCCATCCCAAACCCAGAGGCAGCGCTGGCATCTTTGGTGTACAAAGATTCTAGCAAGCCGTTTGTATCACTCCTGGACCCCTGGGGAGCCCAAATGTTGCTAGCTCAGGTGCCTCTGCCATATGTAATTGCAAGGTATGGATGTAAGGCAGATAGTTGTGGGAATGCAGACCCAAATGGTTACAATTTTGTATGTGAAAGCTGATGTGAGAATGAATTGTTGAAAGACAAACCTGGCTTGTGTCCGGGCAGATAAATTGCAGGGCCATATCCTACAAGGCTGCTTAAAGATAGTTCATCAAATGGTCTTTGGCTTTGGAAATCTGTAGGGTCTGAGCAAAATGCCGCTGAAGGTGGTGAGAAGCTTAGGCTTTCCTTTGCCAGGTTCTTGCACCAGGTCTTGCTTCATCAGGATGTTTGTAACCCCTCCCAGGGTATGGGCACTCTTGAATCTATTCCATTTTCCCAATTTGAAACAAAAGACTTGAGATAATATTAGTCTTAAGACTGCAATTTACTTTTGTGAAGGGGGAATTATAGGGAATGTAAAGTCCTTTTGTGGAAAAAAATTGCAAAAGACTTGTGTAATTAATTTGATGGGAGAGGAAACACTAGCTGCCCTTATGATGCATGTTGCTTTTTGGTGTGTTTCTGGAAAGTTCTCTGGTGAATTTGGGAATCAAATCTGGTGAATTAAATCCTGTCTGGGAAAGCAGTGAAATTAGAGGTGTGTGGTTTGTGGTAGGGGTGGAGAAAAGATGCCATTTATTTCCAGGGTGTTTAAACACTCATGAAGAAGACAGGGCTTATCCAAGTAGGGGGAGAGGGTTTTCCCTGGGGCTGCTTCACATGAAGGTCTGGCCCTTCGGTCCTCCAGTGGCACTGCTGAAGGAACAGGGACTCCTGAGCATCATCCTGCCCTTGTGCAGTTCTCTTGGAGCTCCTGCACCCTGCCGGGGGACAAGCATCACTTCTGGGGTTAGGCACAGTGCTGTGGGGAAGCATTACAGCTCAAGTTCTAATGCCTCCCCTAAGGAACAAGTTTTGATGTTGGGTAAAGTTAAATAGTGCTTTTTGGTGGCAACATACTTGCCCAGGGCATGGGGGATGTGCAGAGAGTAGGGGACACGCAGGGGGATGCTGACCCCTTCCTCTGGAAAAGGAGCAGGAGCTGCTGCAGAGCACGGGTGGGAGACACTACTGAAGTGGAGCACATGTCTTTGTAGATGAGGATTTTAATGTTGCTGTTTGAAATTTGGCTAACAAACAGTAGGCAGCAGAAGCAGAGGTGGCACATGCCTTGTCTGGTGACGTGCTAGCTTGAATCTTTGCGTTAACTGTGACTGCTTTTCAAATTGCTGGTTTGAATAGAGAACCTGAACAGACATTAAATTGCCCCATAGCACTTTCACAGCCTTCCTCGTAAGGTTAGTGAGAGATGCTTCTGAAACCAAAAGTGTGTTTATGGCACCACATGTTCTTGTATTCGGCAGCGAAGGTTGATTTTTTTTGTAAATTGAATAAATCATGTTAAAAAAAGCTAATGAGGCATTTAATTAATTAACAATGTAGGGTTTTATGGTCTTTATGGTTACATTTTGTGGTTAATGACATTCTTATAGCCTTTTAACACAGAATTGCCTGACAAAATTAGCCTTTTCGTCCAGTAGTATGTATTCCGCCCTAGAACGAGCCCTTCCTTTTTACAAAAATAGATGAAAGGTGTTCCTTTATTTTGAGTTGCAGAATCTATTTTAAATGGTAACTGCATGCTAAAAGTGGAGCTGAATACGGCAGCCACTTCTGCTCCCATCTGCTAATTTGCCTGGTGGGGTGGTCTGGTTTTGAATGAAAAGTCGTACCTCTGGTGTGTAATTTCATACAGCCTTTTCTGATGGGCTTGAGGGAGCACAGGGTAAAGAGCATCCTTTCTGTGCCGATTTTTGGCCTTTTCACTGATTAGCAGGAACATTAAAGAGCTCCTGTTGGCTGAGAGGTGGGACTGTGGGAATCCCAGGGTAAACCAGTGGGTGCATCACGTGTGGGTGGTGGATGGCTCCGTCCCCGCAGCAGGTGATGGGGATGCTCTGGTGCCCGGGATGGGCAGCTCATTAAAGCTCCAAGCTTTAGCTTGGTTAGTGAGGGCTTGCTAAAAGAGCAGCTTCATGCTGTATCCTGGATACCAGCTCTCAGGTCAGGTATACCCAGAGCACAGATTATTGCGGGCTTTCTGATAGGTTTTGAAACGGGAAGAATAAATGCATCGCACTCAGTCTTGTTTTATTCTTTCGCTTTGGCAAAGCAAACACTTGCTACCTTCATGCCTTTTCCTGCTTTGTGAGGTGTCTCTCACAAGCCTTCAAGAGGAGCAAATGCAAAATTAATGGCTTGCCACTAATCTGGGAATGCGGGGGCTATTTTATGCATGCAGCATCACTTAGGCATGTGGGTTCTTTTTTTTTTCTTTTTTGCATCTGAGATAAATCGACGAATTCTTACACCATCCTAAATTTTTGGTTGAGTGATGGAGCAGTCATTGTTTCAAGGCCACACGACAGCGTAGAGCTGAGTCTGGCCTAGGCTCTCGACCGTGGTATATTTGACTGCAAGATGAATTGTGTTAAATTCACATGGCTTCCCACAGCGCCCGGCTCGTTATTGGAACCTGGTGCCTGGCTTTAGTTCTGCATGCAGAAAACCAGGCTGGGTGAAAATGGGATTTCCCCGATCTTGATAGAGCTGGGCTTTTTTTTTTTATTTGTTTGCCGGTAGCAAACTGTCCTTTGTGTGTCTTAAATGTGTTTTGTTTCGGGTCATGCGCTTTTTCTTTTTAAAATAAAACTGACGTCGGCTGTGCTGCTGTTGTGCTTGCAGAATTTTCTGCTTAAAAATGCAGATGTAAGAGTAAAAACCTTCCTGCTAGCTTTACGCGTGGAAGTTTTGAGAAGTGGAAAGCTGTGGGTTTTGTCTGTGAAATTTGCACGTTCCTCCTCTGCGACGATTCCCGACGCCGGGGGCTGCAGGAAGGTCCCTGCCAGGCACGGAGCTCTCAGTTCTGCTTTGCACAAGCTGGACTGCTCCTGGGAAGTCGTGGTCTCCACTGTGTCTCCCAAAGAATCATGCCTTTCCCTCTTCTTTTCTTTTGAACTAACCCATCTCAAAAGTGTAGCTTAGGCTTATTGTAGGGGTTTTGTGTTTCGCGCTTCCTCCCCTCCCCCATTTTCCTTCCAGAAGAGAAATCCTTGCAACTCCGTAACAAGAAATAACTCAATGTATCTGTTTTTTCCTTCCATTTCCAGGAAGTGGTTCTGTATTGTTTGGAAAACAAGGCATGTGATGTGAATCATCGTGACAACGCGGGTTACTGTGCCCTGCATGAGGCCTGTGCCAGGGGCTGGCTGAGCATCGTGCGGCATCTCCTGGAGTATGGGGCTGATGTCAACTGCAGCGCTCAGGATGGAACCAGGTTAGCAGCACCCCTGGCCCAGCATCTGGTGGTCACCACTGCCAGGCAGGATATTTTTTTTTTTTTTTTTGTCACAATGGTGGGAGAAAGCATCCCTTCCCACTCTACTTCGTTTATCTTCCCCTTGCGCCCCTTCCTGTTTGCCATGAAATCCCCAAAGTGGGTGACATGTGGTGGCCTCATTATTGCTGGTCCTTGGGCAGGAACATGCAGTAACTCATGCAGGACTCAGTGGCCTCCTCTTGTCTCCGGTTACTAAAGCACTGGGGGCACACTGTTGTGTGAACTCGTGTTCAGCATAAATTTTTTTTCACTGGGAATTTTAATACGTTTGTTTTATTTTTAAGAGTTTGTGAAATTCCCAGCTGCAGGGCAGGAAGGAGTGATACTTGAGCTGCAGCCCTGCTCATAGCCACTCTAGGTCCTTTGAATTGTGCCAAAACAGTGGGCTTTGCCTTGTTGGCAGGGTTACTTTTAAGAGCACTTGAAGCTTTTGCGGTGATTGGGTGTGCGAGTCCTGTATATGCTATATAAAAAAATAGTGTTTTTCCAAACTGTTAAAAATGCATCTGCTCATTGGATATTTTGGGGTTTTTTTACTGCCGAAATAGGTGTTTGGTTTTTTTTTTTCCCCTGTCCACAGAGCAGTAGGGGTGCTTAGTTCCTGTGCTCCCAGAATAGGTAGTTATTTTTTTTTCAAGAGATAGAAATTCTGCTCCGAATCTTTTTAAAGCTTCTTATGGATTTCCTAAAGCACCTCTTTTACCACCTCTGCAGGGCTGACCTTGAGTTAACTTTCCCTCAGCAAATGCAGAACATTATCTAATCTATGCATTTTGGGGACGCCTCTCTTTGTATTTTTTTTGAATCTCCTGCAGCTTGTTATCTTAAATGGTTTATCGCATTCACTATCACCATACAAATAGCCAGGGAGGTAAAATTAGCATAACTAAGAGTCTGCCTCTTTTGTTTCTAAGCTCTTTATTTATTAACTTGGGAAGGGAGGAGTCAGGAAAACAAAAGTCCCAAGAGGGGTGGTTCGGATGGTCCATTAGAAGTTCATGATAGTCGTTACCGGCCCATCACAGCCGAAAGGAGACGTCTCTGGAGAAACATTGAAAGTCTGTCTGGATTGTCAGGTTCCTTCTCCATCTCCCATTTCTTTTAGAGAAGTCTCAGCTCTTCAGGCTGACAAACAGCTCCGAATTTTCTGCTCTCTCCAGCTTTTAATACGTGACCTATGTAACAGTGGCGAGTTGCCATAAAAAGAATCTTAAATTATTTTTGTCTCACTTACTGGAATAACCTATATAGAAAATTAACACCAGGAAGTTTCTGACTGGTCTTCATCATCCACCAGTTCAGAGTCCACCTTTGATTTCAGTTCACAGCTGGAGCTGATTTTCAGGGAAAAAAAATGTTTTATGTACCCTGAAAAATTGTTTTGGGGAAAATACATTTTAGAAATGAGCATAGAATAATGATCTTATCATAGATGGTAATGTCAGCATCAGCTTGTGTTTTGTATTTTTTTATTGCAGACTCTTTCTTTCTTTCTTTCTCTCTCTCTCTCTCTCTCTCTCTCTCTCTCTCTCTTTCTCTCTTTCTTTCTCTCTCTATTTCTTTCCATCTTTCTCTCTTAATTTATTTTTTAATTTATTTTTTAATTTATTTTTAATTTATTTTTTAAGCTTACCAACAAACAGGGTAAATCCAAACCATATCTAGGATATGGGTGAAGGATAATCTAGCTTCCCTGAATTGAGCAGAACAGAGAGAAGAAGCTTCTGTAAAGAAACTTCTGATCAGTGGCCTCTTAGTAAGTCTGGAATTAAAGAATTACAGAATCATTCCTTGACTCTGTAGAGTAAATCATGACATTATTACAACAAATCCCATTTCTCTCTTGAAGCCTCAGTAAGTTTTTTTCTCCTTTAACTTTTAGGAGGAAAGAAGCATCAATCTTCCTCAGCTGTATTGCTTTTAAAAATCAGATTCCTGAACATGTTCATTCCTTGGAAAGAAATTAAAATCTTAAAAACAAAATAAACCCTAGACAAACCCACCTTCAAAGATTCATCCCCTTCCAATGCTTTTATGACTATGCTTAATATGCCTTATTGTCTTCTCTTCCACTTCACAAGCCCACAAACCAAAGACGTTTCTGGTCATGTTGGAAGCTTTCATGTCTCCTGAGAGTAACAGTGGATGTGTTTAGTTTTGTACAGCCAGTTAACCTAAATCCACAAAGAGCTGTGATATAACTGCATATGCTGTGTTTGTCAGTGTGGCAGCCTGGGGTGTCACTTGGATCCCAGCTGCCTGAAGCTTTGGTCAGTGTTACATGGTGCCTGCTGCCTCTGTGGTCAGCTTTTTGGAGAACACACTAAAAAGTTGTCATAAGTGAGGATATGGCTTCGGTAGGAGCAAAACATCCATATGAATCCGAAGGATGTAGGAAAGCAAATCCAAATCTGTGCATCTGTCTTTGCAGTCCTATCTGAAGTGTGCTGCAAATGCTCTCATAGGTGTGTTGGGTTTTTTGTTTAAGTTTTACAAATGAATCAAAGACCCGAGCCTTATACTTTGATGTTGTCTTTTATGTACTTACGTAGCCGCTCTGTTGTGAGTTCAGTAGGTAAGCCTTTCAGCTTTTGGTTTCTCCTGCTATCAGAAAATGTTAGTGAAGCCAAAACCAAGTAAAGCAACAGACCGTAGTGGCTGGGAAAGGAGGTGGTGGCATTTGGGGGTGTATGTAGGATGTAGTACCTTCACCCTCAGCCTGGCACTGGGGCTCTGCTGCCTCATCTGCTGCTGCCTGCAGCCCATGGTGTCCCTCTGTCTGCCCTATTCACAGCACATCTGGACAGGCTCAGAGCCAGAGTGTTTTCCCTTTAAACTCTATGCTGATGTGGCTTTCCAAATGCAGTGCCTAGGAACCTGAATACACAACCACTCTGCTGCTGAATTAGTAGCTAATCAAAGATTATTGTAGAACAGGGCAAGATCTTTAAGACCTGTCTCAGAAGTGCCACAGTCACTAAGGGCAGTTAATCGTCTTACCTATAAATAATAATAGACAGTGCTTAAGAGGTGAGATTTTCCTTCCTTGACAGGACCCCAGTAATTGCAGTAGCTCTACAAGGGGGTGTACAATGACCGGTGCCTGACAGGTACAAGGATGATTGCTGGTGTATGTGTCCTTATCTCCTTGTTCTTTTCCTCTTACTTCCACAGCATGTCCTAACTGAACCAGTGCTGCTTTAAAAAACAAAGCCACATGCCAAAAATACAGGCATCTCTTGCCTGTTAGCAAGGCCTCTCCATTGCTTCAGAGCCCGCTCACTAGATTCATTCTCCGCATCCAGTTTTGCTTTATTCTTCTCTCTGGCAGCTGATGAGCTCAGCTTTTTTTTTTTTTCTTTCCCTGGGAGGACCATGCCAAAATGGCTCTCTTCCTGAGTCCTTTCAGCTGGTCTTGGCAGAGTGATGCCCTCCAGTAGCTAATTGCATTTAAGGAAGAGGCAGCCGGCGTAGCTGCCCTCCTGCAACTTGTGCCTTGCCTCTTCTGTGGGACAGGGTTGCATAATGTAGTAGATGGAAACAAAAATAAAACACCAAGATAACAGTATTGCTCAGTAAGTTATGGGACCTCTTACTGCAGCAAGGAAAATTCTGGTGGTGCCTGAAAGG
Source organism: Phaethornis superciliosus (assembly GCA_023637945.1). Classification (NCBI taxonomy): domain Eukaryota; kingdom Metazoa; phylum Chordata; class Aves; order Apodiformes; family Trochilidae; genus Phaethornis; species Phaethornis superciliosus. Next base: position 113,169,353 of record JAJQWJ010000001.1, read on the forward strand.
CTGAGAGAAAACCCTGACTGGTCTAAATTGTTTATAATTTTGGTGGTGGAATGATAAACCCCCAGTGAAATGTTTTCCTAACTCTAGTAGTGGTAAAAATAGTAGGAAGAATTCAGCAGTACACAGGAGAGGGTTGAGATGCGTGTCTCTGGTAGGATATTGCGGCTCTCAAATGTCCCCAGATCCTTCTGGAGCCTTTCAAAGGGTTTGTTTTAGAAAAGAGATGTACTACCCTTAACTGTACCATTAGGGATAGAGAGTGTTTATTTCCAGTGCTCAGGGCGGAAAAGATTACATGGGCAAAGCAGCCCAGGAGAGGACTCCCAGGGATCTTTTTTTCATGTCTGAAAATCTTGCTGACTCCAGTAGTCACTCTTGCATCCTACAAGGAGGATGGTTAAACTTTGCCAAGACTGAAAAATACTCCCTCCTTTGCTGGTCCTGGTGGGAGAAGCAAACACGAGTAGCTGTTTGCATGGTCCTGCTCCCGAGCTTGCCAAGAAGCTGTGTGAGCCAGCAAAAGAGTCTGTCAGCTTTCTGGTAGTGTCTTTTTTTCCCTGCCTTATCTATGGGAAACGGTTTTTTGGGGTTTTTTTTGTTTTTTTCCTTTTCCTTTCTTTCTTCTCCCCTCCCCACCAGTGTTTGTTTCCTTCCTTTGCTTCCTTCTATTTATTGTTCCTCCTTCCACGTGGCTTTACTGCGCCTTTTCTTCCCCTTGCTCCTATAAACTCCCTGCTCATGCCTAGGGTGGCCTCCCCGGGTTTCAGCAGGCACCAAAGGCAGGTCTGCCTGCTCCAGTGCCTACTCTGCTGCCTGCCCCACTCCCTGTGCCCTTGTCTGCATTGCTGTGCTGTGCTTGGTGCCTGTAGAAAGGAAAAGGGTTTCCCATCCCCGGGTTACAGCATCCCCTGCACTGCTATTTTTCTTTCCCGGGGAATGCCCAGGTGCCCTTTAATGAACTCATCTGGGTGTTGTTAAATCGATTGAAACACTGGGCAGTGATTTAAATGATGTTTTTGATATGTTAAGGGATCATCTTGAATTCATTACTGCATCAAAAGGCACTTAGGTAAGTCAGTTAAAAAAGCCAAACAAACAAACATGAAAACCCTCAAACCAACAAACCCACAACATTCTCCTCTGACCTCCCGCCAAACCAGAAAATCCTAATTCTAAAATAAAGCGGAAAATAGTTCAAAATTAAAGACTCCAGTAAAGTGAGGGAGTGGGGGAGAAAAGTCATCCCCAGCATTTGGCAGCAGCCGTAACTCTCATCTGTTCCCAGTGCCTGTTGCCAGACGTCAGGGCAGGGATGGGATGCTTCGTGCCCAGTGGGGGACAGGAGGGTTTGCTGCAAGGCTGACCTTTTCCTGCTGCTGATGATCCGTGTGTCGTGACCTGACAGCTCAGGCCTCAGCTGCTTGCTGACAGCCAGAAACACCCGATACTTCTTCAGCCTCCGTGTCAGCACCCCTGTTACTTGTTACCTCTTGTATTGTATCTCCAGGGATATTTAGCACCAGCCAGGTCCTGGATGTCGTGGGTGCACACGATGCTGTGGCCCTCTCTGTGCAGAAGCACTGAGTTAGGAGTTGGAAGTGGGAGTGTGAGACTTAAGAGGGGTCCCTGGGAATGCTGACTTCTGCAGTTCTGTCTGTCTCAAGGATATCAGTGTTACGTTAGAGACTTCTCCGTGGAACTGAGAAAGGGATATTCTGACCCTTTGCAAGTGATCCTCACGGGCTTCTCTGGTCTTTAAATTTGGAAGTGGCTTTCTGAAGAGCAGCGTATTGGGCTTAGAAGGTGTGGATATGTTGTGCTCTCTGGTGCCAGGGGTCTGAGAGGTGTCACAAGTTGGATTTGAAGACTGCTCAGCAGGTCCAGGATCTCCTGCTGGTTTGCTATGTTGGTGGCCTGGGGTGTGCCAGCAGTGTAAGCTCTCCTTCCATAGTGAACAAGCTGCAAACTCTCCCAAGGGCAGCTTCTCATGTCAAAACATGCATGTGCCAAAACCAAAACTGCATGTAGCTTTCCAGCAAGATGAGCAAGTGTGAGCACATATGACAGATGTTTATCACCCTAAGTCACAGCTTCCTGGAAAGTACTTGGAGTAAACACACCTTTTTGAGATGGATCAGAGTCCCTCTCCCACCAGCAGTGCTCCAGAAGAGATGGGAAAGTGGTGGCTTGCCTTCCTCTTCTGACTGTGTTGGTCTGCCTTTGCTCTATCCTGAGCTCACATGGATGGCAGCCTGTACCAGAGTGGTGGTGACACAGAGGGGACATTGCTGCATGTGACAGAAGGAGTAGTGGGATGTGGTATCCTATCAGCCCTGGTTGTTAACAGGGTGCTGCTTAGCAGATTGGTCAGTGGAGCTGAGGGGTTTGCTTGCCTGTCCTTCCCAGTGACTTCTGCTTGTAATGTCATTCTGAAAGCTTTCAGGAAGGCAGTGGATGATCCCAGCTGAAGTCCTTTCTTAGTTCTCTTACCTTTTAATACATCTGTTTGAGGAGTGTAGAGTTGAGCTGAACTTCTGTGGTCACTGGCCATTGCATTTGACTCCCCTTTCAGTTCCTTGCTCATTGCCCTCTAAAGTAAAGATGGGATTTTAACACATCTTCATTAGCCTGAAGAGTAATATGTTCTGCTTCTAGGCAACTGCCCGTTACATATAATCAATTTCAAAGGCAAGAGTTAATACAATTTATAATTAGCGAAAAGGAATTCTTCACCTGGAATTAAAGCATGTGTATTAATGAATAATACTTTTGTAGGCTTACAAAATCTATGTCTGAGCTTGTATAGATTGCTCATGACGCATAAGATGCTGTAACTTCTGTGTGGACTAAACTTAAAATAACATGTTTTTCTGTTCTCTGAGTGGAAGGGTTGAATTGTGCTGCAAATATATTCACAAGTACTATTTAAAGAGGATGTAGCGTGGAAGTTTGGTTCCTAGCAAATTTTCCTAACTTATTTCTGTGTATATATAATTTAGGAGCTTTGGGTAACTGATTTCCATGCTTGCCCAGAGGCAGCCTGAATGAGCCCTTACTCCACAGCATGCTGGTAAATTGGCAGAGATTTGGAAGAGTGGAGTGACTTGCAGCAAAATGATGTTTGTGAGGCTTCACGCAAACTCCTGCTTTCTGTTACAATGGTGTAATTATTTTACTGGCCTTCAAAATATGTATGGCAGTGAATAGATGTAACAGAAATATCTGCCCCGAGCAGTCTGACTGTGAAAAGACAAGAGGGGAGGGGATGAAGCACAAGTGAAACCGACAATGGGATGATTGGCAGCTGTATTAATAGTGCTATTTTCTTTGAAAAACTTAGATCTGAAGTCAGAAGTTTCTTGTCAAATATATTTGCATGATAGTACTGAGTCAAAATGTAACACTGTCATCTTTTTTATTTCCCCAGACCAATCCATGATGCAGTTGAAAACGATCACTTGGAAATCGTCCGCCTGTTACTGTCTTATGGTGCTGATCCAACTCTTGCGACCTATTCTGGGAGGACCATCGTGAAGATGACCCACAGTGAGCTCATGGAGACCTTCCTCACAGGTGTGTGGCCATGTTGTTCAGGGCTCTGCTGGCTGTGGTGAGCAGTGGGACATTTCAAAGCACCCCCAAGTTCCCTACTTCCCAGCAGGGATGGCTCCGCTCTGAGGAGCATTGGAGTACACAGTAGCTCCTTCTCTGCCTACAAAAATCCAATGGCTACAGGTGGGATAAGTAGACATACGTGGGGGCTCCTTCTCATAGAAACTCTTAGTAAGTCATAAGGGTTGTGCCACTGTCAGATTTGGTAGGCAGGAAGTCAGCTGGCTGTTCAGTGCCTTCAGTTTTCTGCTTGAAATGAAAATAAGAAACTTTCCAAATCCAATAGCTGCTAGTTAAACATGATCATGTTTTCCGTTGATCTTGATGTTTATCCTTCTAATACATGTCTTTTTGCAAGTTCTGCCTCATTTTATAACTGAAATGCCAAAAACTATATTAAGGTTTTTGTCTTTAAACATCTTTCCATGTTTTAACATGGTTTTAGGCTTTTTTTTCCTGTTGGTTCTGGGTAAAGACACTGGCATTCCCTAGTAACCTCTGAAAATGTTTGCAGTGTTCATAGTCAATGAGATTAAGTGCTCATCCTCTTACCTGTTTAAATGGTGCTTTGTAGAAAGTACATAGGTGTATCAGGACTTCAGTAAAGTCCAGTATCTTGAACTTCTGAGAATCTTGAATCCCAGTGTCTCTTCATCAGCTTAACTAGCAAATCTTCCAAGTTACATCTGTAGAAAAGAGTTAAATGTTCTGAGCACTTCTGTATGGAAAAACCTTTTCCATCGTTTTCTTTGGGGCCACTGTTTCACTACCAAGTAGGTGTCTAGAATAACTGTGGAGGCTGAGATGTGGGGCAGATGCCATTGTTCACAAAAAGCAAAATGCTGCTCTCCGTTGCTGAGGTTAAAGGATGGTGTGTCTGTGTTAGACTGTGGGTGATCATTTGATGTGATGGGAGAGTAAACGCAGAAGAAAAACAAATTCCAGGAATACTTGGAAGAATAGTGTGTGTTCCTTGTTCTTTGTAAGCATGTGCATTTAGGATGTTGTGTGGGTTTTACTTGATGGAAAATATGGAACATGCATAGTGATATTCTTTACGACACCTCGTCTGCTAAACTTGCCAGCTTTTTGTTCTCATCATAATGTTTTTGTTGTTGTTTTTTCCTCTCCAGAGTATTTAACTGACCTGCAAGGTCGAAGTGTTGATGACCCTGGTTTGTACTGGGATTTCTATGGCAGCTCTGTGTGCGGTGAGTAAATGTTACCTTTTATTTCTTTGTATGTGGAGACTTTCAAAACATGTGGCACGTGGGGGTGGAAGCTGTTTTGTTTTTATGGTGGAGGTAGCTAGAAAGGAAGCATAATCATTATATTTACGGATCACATTATTTGAAGAAAAAGCAAGACCTGTAACACTCTCTTCAATGCTGACTTGGCACCTTTACTCAATTTTATTTAGATCCAAAAGATGAATCTGGATTTGACATCTTGGCAAATCCTCCTGGCCCAGGTGATGAAGATGAAGATGGCTTTAGTGATGTGTTTGAATTTGAATTCTCAGATGAGCCTCCCTTGCCATGTTACAACATTCAAGTGTGTCTCTCTCAGGGGTAAGAGTAAATACATGGTTGGGGGTAAAAATAGATGATCTGCTTTGGGATGGCAACATTTTGTGTCTGTGGGGAAATGTTTGCAATTATTTAATGTAGATGAGATAGCAATCCTGTAACTGCTGGGCTTTTTAGAAATAATATGAAGTGCAAGGGGGAAAGGCTGATTTGCTTGAAAGCCATGCTCTCCAGCTGAACCGTGATGTTTGGAACACAAATTATTTGGAACACAAATTATTTCCCTGATCTCATGCAGTACCTTTATAAAACATCCCAAAACACAAGTGCTTCTAGCACTTAAATTTGGATTACATGTTTGTAAGGTGTTCTTAATTTTGTTTAACCAGCTTTTTTGTTTTGCTGAGTGGACACACTTCTGTGGATGATGAAATGACGATTTCTTCTGTTCTAGACTGCAGCAAAGCTGGTGTAAATTAAAAATATGTTTTCTTAATCTGAGAAAAAAACCCTCTCTGTTGACTTGTATGTAATATGGGCATCTCTGAAAGTCAGAGTTGCTGAAATTTCTGGTTGTAACTCTAGGCTATCTCCTAACTAGCTAAATGGAAGTCGAGCCCAGCTAGATGAACCTTTTCACCATGTAAGCAGCTGCTGGGAATGCTGCTGACCCATGCGTGTGCTCTTGAGCCCTGGGTTTATAGGCTCCAGTGCCCCCGCATACCTGGTCCCCTTCCTTCCCCCAAGCTGTGCTGCTATGAGTTAACACGTACGTGTCTGCACATCTGTTCTCTTGGACCCCTAGAGTGCTGGGCTTAGTTTTGGGGGGATTATTTGTGAGGAAGGGTTTGTCACACAGCGATAGGGTGAAGAGTCAAGAAGCCTGTGACTCGATGTCAGTTACAGGAGCCTGTTTCTCCTTTGTTTCTGCAGACCACGAAACTGGCTTTTGCTCTCGGACGTGGTGAAGAGGCTAAAAATGTCATCTCGCATCTTCCGCTGCAACTTCCCCAATCTGGAAGTTGTCACCATCACGGAGGCTGAGTTTTACAAACAGACTTCCCTTAGCCAGTTGTTCTCTTGTGCTACGGACCTTGAAGCTTTTAACCCGGAGAGCAAGGAGCTGTTGGACTTGGTAGAGTTTACAAGCGAACTCAAGACTTTGCTCGGCTCCTCGCTTCACTGGTTGCATCCACACGAGGACCCTCCCTTTGACATCATCCTCTGGTGAACCATCAGGCCATTTAATGTACAGTGCTCTATACAGTTACTTCTTTATGTATATGTGTTCAAATGCAATTGTTTCTGTAAAGAAAGGACACTATTAAATATGAAAATATCTTTCCTTTATATAAGAGATCTGAATTCCAGTTGGATGGATTTTGGAAGAATTTTTTTTTAACTTCAATCAGTTTTTACAAAATTGTTATATAATGTTTCTTTAAATGCACACAGGCTTTGGGATAAGTTTGTTATTACTCGGAACACGTTTTTTTTTTTAAAGAACACACCCACACATTGACTTTGTTTCATACAAAGCACTGATTACACAGAACATACTTTTTCTAGGTGATGTGATCAAAGTCGTGTGGCTTGTTTGGGAGACAGAATTCAGTAAGGCACTTGGTGATACTATTTTTGGTTTTTTGTTTACAGAATTACCTGCCTTGGCCAGGTAAGCACTATTGAATATAATTCAGTAGTTTGTAATATAAATTAAACCATATCCATAAGCATCAACTAATTGTAAGAACTTTTATATCCTAATTTAAAAGCTGTGAAATTTAGTTTTCACACATCAAACCGGATTGTTTATATATGTTTAAACATTTTATGCTCTTTATTTAAAGAAGACTTTGAACTATTTTTTCTGTACCTTGTAAAATATTGAAAAACTAACATATGTTGAAGTCGCTTGAAACTGTACATAAACTAAATTTTCTGAATTGTGTGTTTATGTTTGAGATCTGTGTTTTAACTTTGTAAGTAAATCTCCTGCCTTTGTATTTATATTTTACAAAAATTTTCTTAAAGGCAATAAAACTGTTGAGAAATGATGAAGCTAAAGCGACTCCCATTAATTCCATGCCTGGTTGCGAAATGAGCTCCGACTCATTAATGTTTATGAAAGGAGGCTCCGCGTGCGGTTCCTGAAGCGGAGCAGAGCTGGCACAGGTGCTGGCGAGCAGCTGATGAAATCTGAGGTAGAATCTGCACTGGCTTTCTAAATTCAAGGTTACAAGAAAACATCAGGCGGGTGCCTTTTGTGGGACAGAGGTTTAAAAGCAGGGTTTTTTTCACAATACTTTCTGCAGTGCCTTTTAGTTAAAGAATGGTGAATAGGTTCCATTTTTTTTCCCCTCCTTTGTCATCGTTTTAAGTTAAATGGACTGAATTCTCTTTTCAGTGGTGTCTGCAGAGGGGAGGAGAACAGTACTGGGGTAAATGCTTTAGTTTTAATGTGGTGCATTAAGGCTGTGAGCACTGTTTGGGGAGATTTGAAGGGGCAGTGAACAGAATGACACTTTCGCACAGCTTAGGAGCTTGGATCTGAAGAAGCTGGGATCCCAGGGCTTGGGCAGGCTCTTTCTTGAGGGTTTGGGTCTGCTTTTCTCCTGCAGAAAGAAGTTCCTGTTTTGAACCTGAAGCCTGAGTTTTGCTTCAGGGCTGTTTTTAACAGTAGTATGTCCTGTGATAGCTAAGTGCTTCAGCTCAGATGTTTAAATCATACTGCTTTTCTGGTGAGGACCAGGAACACTCACCAAAAGGGTCTCAAATAGATAACCTGGTCCATCTGAGAAAAATATGTGGGGTCAAGCTTTTATTTCTGCACCAGTGAAGCTCAGAGGTTTCAATTCTGTATTGCAGTTTAAACCTTTGCTCTTGGGGAAGCATAAGAAATGGTCATCCTGAAGGTAAGGGAGAATGACACTTCCACTCCTGAAACTGTTCCAGAGGAAAGGTGCAAAGCTGATGCCTCTTGCGGTGTGTTGCCATCGAGTCTTTCACCAAAAATTTGTACCGTGTGGCTTACAGTGGAACTCCTGGGGGTAACCTGATCCAAAAGAAGAATCCCAACTGCTGGCTGCTGCTAGTGGCTGAAGTCCCATCTCCCCACAGGGCAGGGAATTGTTAGTCCTAGCTCAGCCACCAACATAGCTTTCCAGACTTTGGTTAAGGATGATAATCCTCTCTTCTGTGCAGCTTATATGCACACCCTGGGTTTCCTTTTAACCCAGCATCCAGCTTTGCAAGGAACTGGAACGCAGGCATCCCTACTCTCCAGTTCTGGCTGCTTTTTTACCCCCTGATTTACCCAAGAAGTAGAGTTGGGCCAGATAAACTAAACCGAGAACATTAAAAAAATTGTTTCAGGCACCTTTATCTGGTCAGCTGCATACTGCTTGGTTTGAGCTGAGCATACCAGTCAGCTTGGTGTCACTTCCAGGGATGCGTGGCAGACTCCTCACTTCTTGCCGTGCCCCGCAGGCAAATAGGAGATTGACATGGCTTCCTGTTCGGGACAGCTCCTCCTCAAATAAATCTTGAGCACGTGCTCCCCAAATGTCTGCTGAGTCAGCTTTCTAGGATCTCCATTGAGTACAGTTGGGCCTTCTCCATGCTGGCACTTGCATCCCTGCTCAAATCCAGTAACAGCCTCATGCTGTTGTAATGCACGCGTGTGCCCGCCCCGGGGCCCGTCTGCACTCTAAAATTAGGGCTGTGGCAGGGAACACCTGATCGCAGTGCAGTCCCTTGATGTAACTGCAACCATTTTATCCTCTAGGATGTACTTTTTTTTTTTTTTTTTTTTTTTTTTTTTAAGAGACTTTGCTCTGCTTGAGAGAACGTGGAGAGCTCAGTGAAGGAGCAAAGCAGTGTTCTGTGCTGCTGGGCGTACGGGGCTGGGTTGGCTGACCCTGTTCTGGGAGGTTTAGGAGAGACTGTCCTGTGAGAGGCTGCCTGCACATGTGGTTTTGCAGTAGGCAAGCCCCAGGGGAGAGGAGAGGTGGCAGCATGCCGGCAGGAAGCAAACTTGAGCGTGGGCATGAAAGTCAAAACTCTGGAAAGGTGTTGCCAGCACCAGGACTGGCTGAATCCTGCATGGTGCAGAGCTGGGGACTGAGCCAGCTCCCAACTAGCATGGAAAGACAGGGCTGGGAGAGGGGGCTGATGTCCAGCTTCTGGATGCACACTGCTCTCCTTCAAAGCACTTCCTTATGCATCCTCCATGCGCTGAAAAGACTTGCTCCACACCACTGGCGTTGCTCCAGGTTAAGAAAAAATAAGGAAACCAGAAATGCAGCCTTTGGGGATCGTAAAATCCCAGCAATTCCGCGTCCTGCCTTCTGCAAGTGGAAAGTGCAGTGTCGATGCATTTGGGGCCCAAGCCAAGGTTTTTCTTTTAGTTTTCCCTGCTTATCACCTGGATTTGCTGGTCTGGGATGTTGTGCTACCCTGCGGAGACATTGGAGAACCAGTGGTGCAATAGAGAAAAAACCCCATCTCCAGCTAGGACAGGCAGATGAGCCTCACTGGAGTTTCCGCTGTCAAAATTTAGTTTGCTGCTGGCTGGGAAATCCCAGGAAATACCCAGCTCCAGGCTGGTTGCCTGGTGCAATAGAGAGCCACAGCCTGGGCAGTATAGGGAGTACTGGGCAGTACTATCCCCCTAAGATAAGCAGTTCTGTCAAGGACCATAAACTATTGAACTCTTCCTTTGCCTTCTCTCTTTACCCAAGAGGACTGGGTTCTGCATAGTAAGCCTAGCCCTGGGAGTTTCCCATTTGGGCTATTTCTCCTTCCACTGTTCTTGTTTTTTCTGTGTTGCTGTTGTCTCCCCCTTTTGCTGTGGTGGTCTAGCTGGAGGCTTGAGCCAAAGACAGTGAGTCACAAGCAAGGGCCAGAAGAGTTTGGTCCTCATTTGTGCTTGGTGTTAGTGCTCTTTGGGGAGCAATCTGGTAAAGGGAGAGCCTAGATGCCTTCTGGAGGCCCGACTCAGCTTCTAGTTTATAGGATCACAGGAGCAGAGTGGAAATTGTCTTAAAAACTGCTCCCAGGGGCTGAGCTCATTTCATGAATCAAAGAGTTTGAAGCTGACTCCTCCCTTCATTTCTGTGCTAGAAAACAAAACTATAGATGAGAGCTTGTGAATTAATATGAACAAGGTGTCAGGGAGTGGTAAGTGCAGGCAGCTGCCATTCTCAGGCTCTGTGGGACTTCTGGTAAACATTCAGCATCATTTCTTCAGAGCATATGGGAAAAAGGCACACATTGATACTTTAAACTGGTACAGATAAAAAATAACTGAAAAAATACTGACATATACATTCAAAATTGTTTGCACAACGTTTTCATTTCAGTATGTGTCCAGTGTTGGTAGGAGAGGGCTTGGTACCACTTCATTAAAACAGAAGAGTTGAATGTCACAGTTGTGAAGATATATATTAGATCTTTTCTCAATATGCTTATTCACTATTGCATTTCTGCTAGGATGACAGGAGAAGAAAGCAACCGGAATCCAACAGATTTCACTTCATGAGCCTGTAGTGTTGTCAGAGGAAAAAAAAAATCCCCAAAGAGATCTGAAGAAGATGAAGTTCTCTTTAAGTACAGTGTCTAGATGGCCACATGCTCTTCTCACCTACATCAGTCTTGCTAGTTCTGCATTTCACCCATTAGTGTGCTCTGCCTGGATTCACCTCGACTGCAGGGTGGAGAGATTGCATTTTCCTTGCAAAATGTGTGATGGATCATTAGCAGCAATGCTGCTTTCTGCCCTTGGGGGTGAAGGCAGAGCACTGTTTATTTCTGGTTTGCCAGCCCTGAAGAAAAGCTTGTCCACACCATTTGCACATTTTGCTTTAGCAGAGGGACATGACTGTAGACAGGTGCTCTCTTGAGCCAGGTAGGCACCACAATTGTGCCACTGAATAGCTTTTTCTTTTGTTGCTATATTAATTTGCAACACATTAATAGTGACAGCGGTGAGGTACTGCACTGATGCAGATTTGCATATTCATGACCAACTTATTATTAAACAAATAAGATTTCCCTAGCTTAGGAAGCACCCAGAGTAATACCACATTGTGCATTATATCAGCCCAGATGTTTTATTTTCTTTTTAATATGTTAATAAATGCAAGGGGTGCTCTTTTTTTTTAAGGTAAATGTGCATCTGTATTATAATATGTACTTTAAAATATCAGAATCATTTAAATAGTAATCCATTAATGAACCTGTGATTAATTGAGCAGGAATACCTATTTAGTGTATAAATCAATTAATCAATTCTAACTGCTGGCTTTGTCACCCGATGACTGTAACACAGGCAGTACCAGCAAGGCACAACCGAGTCACTCTGCTGGCAAGGTGAGTGGGGGGCAGACAGCCTATCCTGTGATTTATGGTTCGCTATCATCAAATAATTTCATTTTCATAGTTGCTTGTGTTTCTTTCCTCCTCAGAGGAGTGGTGGGAGAGAGAGAGGGGAGACAGCTCCTGGCACAAGACCCTTGGCTGCCCTCTCATTTATGTATGGCTCTCCAGCAGGGCTGGGGTGATGTGGCCATCGAGGCTAGCAGGCACCTTGCTGCCCCAGATTGCCACTGGCAGGCTCTCCCTGTGGGTACCACCTTGATACCAGCGGTGGCTCAGCTTTGGGGAAGATGCTGGGGCTGGTGGAAGGAGCAGGGGGGGGGGGCAGGCAGCATGCTCCCTCCAGCACTTTTGGGAAGGTGCATCTCTGTGAAGAAGAAACCCAAGGAGGGTGGGAGGGGGAGGGGAAAAGGTCCCATGAGTTTGACAGCCACTCAAAATCTGCAGGCAGGAGGAACTGGCCGTGCAGGGTGCCAGATCATTCTGCAGGTGGGTATTTTGGTTTGTTTGCTGATAATGGTGAAGGTCCTTTCCCTGTAAAGTAGCATTTTTTTTTCAATCAGACTATTCAAGACTAGCTGGTATGCATATCAACATGCTCTTCAGTTCCCTGCTTTATCCATATTTTTCATTCCGTTGTGGCTCTTTTAACAATTTCTAGGGTACTGGGCATAATTACATGTGTGGGAGCCAGCCGGTTATTGCAAACCTCTCAGTCCTCAAGCTGTTTTTTTTTTTTAATTTTGTCCTGACTTTACTTTACAGAGGCTTTTGACAAAGTTGCCTAACCTTGAGGCAAAATGTGGTTCTTACCCCATCCTGCTGCTTCCTTATGACTCGCAAGCTGCCCTTTTTCAACCACTGACCCGTGCTCAGGAGCTCCTTTTGCTGGCCAGTTGCAAAGGGTGCATGGACCTGAAGGGACACAGCTAAAACTGTGGATGGTCAAAAGCAGCCGTAAGTCACCCCAAAGACATTATGCCTGCAGATACAGAGCAAGGGGAGGATGCTTTTAAAAGCTATACACAGCAGCCTCACAGTACCCTTCTTCAACAGGGAATAATTTCATTTTCTGGTGTGGGATTTATCCTTCTTTTCATCTCCTCTCCTGGGTCCTTCCCTGGCATAATGAAGTGTGCTAGTGGGGCAGTAGCCTGATTTCCACCGCGCTGTGGTGCAGCCATTTCCACACACTGAGGATGCAGAGGGTTAGGCAACACATGTGTCAGGTGCTCGTGATGTCAGAGGCAGTGTTTAGTATTTGTAGCTGTCAAAATTTCAAGGAAAATTCTCCCTGATGAAACCCCTTTTCCAATACGCCACAGAACTCCTGTTTCAGTAATGCCTATGAGAAAGCAAGTTCTGACAGGCCTCCTGAAATGAAAAGGGCAGATTATTTAACAGCTGATCAACACTAATAACCCTTGGCAAATACAGTATGCAAATGTAGTGCTGGAGCCAACATGTGCCGAGGGGACTTTTCTCTAACAGCCTGGCCTGGCTGCTCTCAAACCAGGGCTGTTAATCACAGAGCCCAGCGCTGGGAGAGAGGAGACCTGGGCTGCGACTGCCACGTGTTAGGTCTGTGGTCTGCGGGTGCTTGTTTAGGAGAAGTTCCTCCACCACCACAGGAATCTAATGGGCCTTTGGTGTCTGACAGCTGGGCAGAGCCAGGCTCCGGTTCCCTTGCTGAGGTGCTGAAACTGGTGGAATAAAGCACAAAGGGAACTGAAACAAATAGTTTGAAGCTGGAGATTTTAGCTCCCCTCTCTGTAGCATCTTAGAGGAAATATCAGTTTTGAGTATCTTTGTGATGCATCAGTCTACACAAAGAAAATTCCCCTTTCCAAACTGGGACAACCCTCGGGCAGGGGCAAGAGAGGCTCTGCTACAGGTGGGTAATGCCTGAGATGGGAGCAGATGTAGAGTGAGTTCATCCTCTTGCCCCTGAGCTGCATGTCACAAGAGTGGCTTTGCCTGGCTGCACTGGCCAACTCAGCTTCCCCAGCCTAGGGACTCAACCTGTGCTACCCACTGGTAGGTAAGAGCACTTGTGGATTTAAAGTGCCTCACTGCAGGGCCAGCTCAGCAGGGCAGCGATGGTGACAGATAGGTGACAGAGCAGACCTGCCTCAAGAATTCCTTCTGCTAGATGTGGTGGCTCCAGCTGGGACCCCCATGAGCTGGTTGCATTCACTAACTCAGCAGAAGCCAGGACCAGAACACCCTTGGGGTGAGGGGGTAAAGGGTGGGAGATCACCTCAGCCCCTTCAGAGCAAAGCAAAGGACTCAGCTCTGCCTGTCTATGGGAGCAGGACAAGGGGTTAGGGATAGGCAACGAGGCATTGCCCTTTTGGTGGCAGTGTGGCATTACCTTGGCTCAGAAAGATGGTCAAGTGTGTGTCTCCAAAGCCTGGATATTCAGCCCATCTACCAGCTCCCCACGCAACTATGAAGTGACCAAAAGTGCCCAGTCCTCAAGGGGTTACCTGCTTGAAATGGCTGCCATGCCCAGAGAGCCAGCATGCCTTTAAATACCACTGTTCTCAAAGGCTCAGGATGGAGCTTGATTAGCAAAGTCAACAAAGAGATGCAAATACGCTACAGCAAGAAGGTGCCTTGTTAGTTTGGGAGTCAATGCTCTGGGTAGCAGCAAGCAACAGCTCTCACTGTTGGGAAACATTAGAGAAGGGAGGGTGTGTTATTCTGGAGAAACCAGTGGCTCAGACCAGCTCAGGGCTCTGTGGGCACAAAGCTGCATCTCTGTCTTCAAGGTTATTTAATAGTAAACATGTGCAGTCAGGAGGAAAGCAGCCCACTGCTGCCCAGGCACTGGGGCTTGGGCTGTTTTGCCGGCTCAGCAGGAGCCGTGGCAGGGGCAGCACAGGCTGGAGAAATCCAGAAAGCCCCTTTCCAGGCTTATTTCTACAGCTACATGTCATCTCATAAACACAGCATTGTGCTCAGCTTATGTTTGGCTCACCGGGGCTTCAAACATCCAGCTAAGTTTCTAACAATGTTATAGCCTTCCCCACTCAGTGTTTGCCTCAACTTTGCTGACTCCTGGTGCCCTCAGCCTTGCTATGGAGGCAGAGCAAGGTGAGCTGCCTTCATCCCTCCCCAGCTGGTGCTGGAGGAGGGTGGATCTGCTCCCCAGGCGGTGCAGAATCAAAAACCATCCCCAAGGACCTGCGCTCCTCTTCTGCTGCTAGCTCCTGAGTGCAGAGGAATGGAGTGTCCCAGGCAGTCTGTTTGTGAAGGCGTAGGGCATTTTTAAAAATACACAATGGAGACTTCTGCCTGGTTTGGTCTTTTTGTAAAGTAAATTTATTTGACAGGTTTATATCTTTGTCAGGTATTTGTCTAACCCTGTGACTGGAGACTTGATTTCCTGGTACAAATGTCAAAATGTAACTTCCCAGAAATGTCTGGTGTCACAGACAGTGTCCAATATGTCCTCACCCCAGTTTCACCCAAGTGTCCTGGAGTGAGAGCAGGAGACTCTAGAGGTGCTGGGTATTCTACACAGTGATCATAACAGGCCACAGTGATGTCCAGGAGCCTGGAAAGGAATTGGCCCTAGTAAGAAGACAGGAGGCAGGCTTCTGGATGGTCCTGGGTGAGTGGCTGGTGGATTCTGGGATTAAAACCAAGCCTTTTACAGGTGGTGCCTCCATCTATGGGATGGGGAGATTAGAAACACCTTGAATTTTGCAGCACTGCTGACTGCTCCAATAAAACTACATGAATCATTAAATAAATGTAATTTAGAAACTGAGATCTGGCATTAAGGGTCTTATTCACATCACTGTAGCTTTTCATTAGCCACCCCCCTGACAGTGCATACTCTCTTGGGTATGATAATGAGGAGGTGCAGATGTGCAGCCTCCTGTTTACATCAAACTGGGCCAGAGGGCTGGGAGCTGGGGCAGGGCAACTGAGGAGGTACCTAGGGTGAGGGAGGGACTCATGTGAGGGTGAGGGTGAGGGAGGGACTCATCTGCATGCTCAGCCTTGGTTGCTGCCTGGCACTCGCCACCAACAGAGGACAGCCAGACAGGAGGAGCAGAGGTGTGGTGCAGCCGCAGCATGGCATGGGGTCTCAATGCAGCTCAGCATGTCAGGGACCACAGTAGTGGTCCCAGTAGTGATGGACATGCTGGGGACTTCCTGTGGTGCTGGCCTAACCAGGGAGCCTTTGCTGTGCTCTTACCATCATCTGCTGTCTCCCCTCTTCAGCATGCAGCAGCCCTGAGCATCTGATGAGAGGAGATGCTGCAGTTCTGCACAGTGTGTGTGTCCATGTGCAGAGGAGTGCTGGCTGCTCCTCCCTAGCCCCGGCTGTGCAGGAGATCCTGTTAGCTGACCCAGAGCTGGAGCCAGCAGGGGGAAAGTTTGCTCCCTCTTCCCATCAGGCCTGGAGTCACCCTGGAAACACATTAGTTTTGCTAAAAAGGCATTGGAGAGCTTGAACAGCAATACCACTGTGGCACTTATTAATTTTTTAGCATAGCTTTCCCTCCCCCTCCACTGTGATTTGCATACCTGTTAATCCTCTCCCTCCTGCAATAATTCTGTGAAGGATGGGGAAATCATATATGAGCAATAACTCCTTGACTCTGAAGCTGTGGAAGACCCTGTATGCTATCATGCTGAGAATAGAGACTTCCAGCAAGTGGAATCAGAAGGTTTAACCTCTGAAGAGCTGCACACCACCTGCAAGACCAGTCATCTTGACTATGTGAAACCCGCCCTGCCAGCCCCTGAGGGCTCTGCCTCTAGGATCACTCTTGCCCCTAGGATCCCTCTTGCCCCTAGCAAAAGTTTGCCTCAAGAAACCTGAGGATGCTGCTATTCCCTGCCAGCAGTGTCTACCCTGCAGCAAAGCTTCTTCACTGGAGAGAGGAGGAAAGCCCTTTGCCCTAGAGGTTTCAATGCTTCCCTGACAGCCCTGCCTGGGGATCTGGGAATGCCACAGCCACCCCCCTTCTTGCACATGCTGGGACTGATCGTCCTACAGCAGGGCTGTAATGCTGGGCTACCTCTGGCCCCACAGGCCTCTGATGGCCTCTATGAGCTCTGCCACTTTTCACTAGTAAGGAATTGTAGACAGATACGTGACTCTAGCAGTTCAGTTCACCATTTCTCTTACTGCTGTCTTTGTCTTCTTCCCTCCAATTTCTTTTCTCATTTGGGTCTGTGGATGAACGACATCTCTTCCAGTAAAAATCCTAAAGATGGGCTACTCAGGTCTGGGGAGAGAAAGAGAACAAATCCCTCCAGAAATCTGTGGAAAAGCCCAGACAGTTTTTCCTGTCCTCCTGCATCCTCTGTGATGGAGAGGGGACAGGACAAGCAGGCAGGGGAGGAAGGACAGCAGGGTGGTGAGTAGGTGGTGGAGAGCTCTAGGGAGCTTGCTGCCCTTATTTGGAGCCAATGGTGTGGGCGGACAACAGAGGGAAGAACTGGAGAAAGACAGGAAACTAAGTTTCAGGAGGAAATTTTTATCACATGGAGATAAAGCCCTCAAACACCAAGCATTGCCCAGTGGGAGAGTGACAAAAACCTCAGTGAGCTGCAGCCTTGTTAAAGCTGTGGCCTGCTGGCAAAAAAATAAAAATGTTGAGGTCTGAAAGCTGCATCTTTGAGGGCTTTGGTATCAGCATATTATCCTTCTGTGCCATGCATGTCCCTCCTTGCTCCCTGATCTGGGATATCTGCAGAGAGAAGGAAGAGGTGATGCTCATCGTTGTATCTGTCCCCTGACACTGAGACAAAGCCACTCTTGATTTTTGCCAAACACAGGCAGCGGCTGCTGGATGGGGCATCAGAAGCATGGGGACAGCAAACCTGCTGTATGAGGCAGGGTGAAGAAAGACTGCTCCACTGTACTGTACACCCATGGCAGGCCTAGGGACTAGCACCGAGCTCAGAGGCTCATGCCGCAGGCAGGGGAAGCTGGAAGGGTGGGCAAGGCACACCTGGAGCAGGCATGCTGGTGCAGGCAGGCTGCCTGATCATGCTCATGCTCATGCCATGCACAGTCTCCTCTGCCAGGCACGTTGGTGGCTATCAGCAGGGCTTGCTTCATCAGGCACTGAGAGTGAGGTCCAGGAGGTTCCTCTTTTTGTACTATATTAAGGCGTGCACAATGGCTGAAGGGTGGGGGTGAGAGGACAGCAAGAAGTTGAGTAAGAGCAGCACGCCGAGCAACTAAGGGCTTTTGGCAGTGTTTCAGAAAATGGGGTGGTCCAGTTAGGGAGTTCAGGAAATTGAGCTAGATTAAACATTTTCTAAAACCTTCTGGGTGCTTGAGAGCTGACTTGAAAGTTGGCAAAGTTAAATAAAACAAAAGTTAACACATTCCCATCAGTTTATTTTGTTACAGGACTAGTATAAAGTCAGCCTATTTTTTCCATTAGTTTCCACATGCCCTTCCATCTGAAAGAAGGAGTATCTGCACAGTAAAATTCTGGGGTGCTTTCAAAGCCAGCAAGTTTCAAGGGACAGATCAGAGCTTCAGTACACATTTTCAAAAGGCATAGAAAACGTAACTTTTAAGCATCAAACCCTATTTCTCTCTGGTTGAAGCCTGGGTGTAGAAGAGTCTCTGTAGGTTTGTGGCTTGCTGGAGTCATCCTACAGCCCCAAACCCAGGCAGTGCCCAGTGTCAGGCAGCCTGTCCTGGCCCTGCTGCTTCTTCTCCAGTAGCTGCATGACGTCCTGCAGGAGACAGGGATACACCAGGTTGGGCCAGAGAAGCACGAGAACTCACATCATACCTTCACAAGTGGTACTGCACAGCAGCACCAGTGGAAATGACGGTGAGGTTTCTTTTTCTAGAGGATAGGGGGATGCTGAAATGAGTGGTGCTTGAGCAAAACAAGAGCTCCTGTTCCCTCACACCCACCGTGGGCAGCCTCCAAGAGGGCTGACCTCAGTCTGCGTGTCTCTCTCTCCTTCCCTTTGGAAAGCGAGACCTGTACAACCTGCCTGCAGCAAAGGATTTCCACCTCTCATGCAGGCTGTGCTCAGCCAGGAGCTGCACAGCAAACCCACGCTCTGCACTTAGCTGTCTCCTTGTTGGAAACAGAGCCCTTGATATAAAAAAAACCCTGACAGCCTGGGAAATCACCTGCTCCCGTCTCTTGGGAAAAGTTTCTACCCGTGGAATTGGAAGCGGTGTCGGGCACAGAGCAGGTGCTGGCAGCTTCCATGCTCAGTAGAAATCAGGAAGTAGGGAACCCATTTAGACAACCAGTCCCCCATGAATCTTTAGCGTGATGTTTCCTGCCTGTGCCTGATTCCGTATGATTTCCGCAAAGGGTAAATTGAACTCTGCTTCATTGATAGAGCCCAGTGCTATTAGTTATAGCTGTCTTAATGGCAGAGCTGCTTTGGGTGAGAAAAGAAAAGCAGTATGTCCCCAGGAGAGAGAATCAGAACATAAATGTGGGTATCAAAGCAGAAAAATACAGAGCGGTAGTAAGCCCAGGGTATGTTGGAGAACAAAACAAGCTCTTATCACAGTAAGAGCGGAGGAAGTCATCCCACTGAAGGGAGGAGACAAGGACAGCTGACATCCTGCAGAGAGGGAATCTGAGGTCTGAAAGAGGGAGAGCACAACCCCAAAGGCATGGCATGGGGAAAGGATGCAGCTCTTAAAGACACATCTTCCCGCAGCACCTCTGCTGACAGGCAGTGGGAGCCAGCACGCCAAACCAGCAATTCCCAGGCACATGGGGAGGCTGAGGGCAGGTGTGTGCATGGGCATTTTTTAACTGTGTGGTTTGCAGGCTCCTTGCCATCCACCAAGTCCCCGGAGAAAGTGAGAACCTAAGCACTCACCTGAAATCTCGTCGAATGAAAATGAATTATTAAAAGATGTGGAGATTTATTGCCTTTAAAAAATTTATCAACAGGACAAGAAGGACAGTGTTCTGCAGGAGCAATCTTGCAGAGGTGGGGGTAAGAAGCAGAGTTTTGCCTTTGAAGGTGGTCAGCTCAAGGAAGAAGTTGTTTCTGACCATGCAGGGGTCAATAGCATGTCAGCTCACATGCAGTGCCCAGTGCCTTTTGGCAGACACCTAGAATCCGAAGGACAACGCAGAGGGACCAAACAGAAATGCAGAGGACACTTCACCTTTCAGCATAGAAACCTCAGGAGTGATGGGAATTTGGCTGAGCCCTTTGAAAGCCAAGGAAGCCTATTTGCTCTGTGTCTGGAAGGAGCAACTTCTGATCCACCTGTCCCTTTTTTCTAGGCAGAAATCGACAAGCATGCTCTGACCTCTAGCAGAGGAGGAGTGATGCTGTGGGTATAAGGGAAGGAGGAATGAACCAAGAGAGGATTCCCAGCTGTGAGTCAGAGGGGAAAGAGATTGAGGTGGAACTGGTAAAAATAGTTCCAGGAACAGGGAAAAGTCCTAAAAGGAAAGAGTCTTTGTGCAAAGAGGTTAAAATAAAATCACAAAGAACTGCAGCCAACATTATGCAGGAAGAGCTGAAACTGAGGGCCAGGAAAAAAAGGCAGAAGGGGAACACAAAGAGGGGATTCCACCAATCATTGTGCTTTATGTAACATTTTTACGCCAGGGCTTATTGGGTGGCTTGCTATTTCTAACACTCTGTGAGTGTTACCTGTACTGGCAGGTGGTGGTGAAGATGCTTTCTCTCCTTGCTGTATTATGATGCCACAAATAAGTACAATTTTTCTCTGGAAAAGCTGCCAGTTACATTTGTCATGTCAGAATGGGGATGCTTGAGGAAAAAAGCTAAAGAAAAGCCTGGTCCTGGATACACAGAGCACGCGCAGACCTCCACCCTCCCACTTCGTACTTATGGCTGGGTAGAAAATTGAAAATTACCAGTGTAGCCTTCAAAAAACTGATTGCAAGAATGTTTTCCTATTAATGCTGCTAGTGGGACTGTGATTGCATTGCTGAAGATAGCCACGATCAGCTGACCAGTGAAGCTGAACTGAGTGTGCACTCAGTGTAAGAACTTTTCTGTTTGGCTTGCTGCCTGAAACGTGGGTCTTGGTATGAGTGGTGTTGAAGACAGCTCAGTGGCTTAGGAACTTGTCCTGTCTGATGACCAAAATTCATCTGTCAGTGTTCAGAGCCTCACAGCTGGGGTGGTGGGGCTGTGTAACAAGCATGGCCAGAAGTCTGGGTTCAGAACCAACGCACCACTCAACATTTGTGTACCTTTCTCTGTCTCAAACTCTCAGACTGGTTACAGACAAGACACATGTTAGCACAAGGAAGGTGTATTTTCTAAAATGTAAGCATTTTGTCCCCCTTCAATATTACAGAATCACAGTTGGAACAAACCTCTAAGATTACCCAGTCTGTCAGAGTCATTCCAGTGAGCATTCTCTGATGGGTCCACTTCATGTTGGAGATGGCAAGGAGTAAAAAAATTCCTACTTGTGCCCCTACCCTGTGAAATGCCATAAGATAGCAATTACTCTGAACATTTTGCTTTCTCCCTTCCTTGCCCAAACCCATGGAAATGAACGTAGCCATTTGCCTTGTGACCTTTCCCTCTTTCTCCAGGGGATCTGCAACATGAGCAAACTGGAATTACAATGAAGGGGACCGAACCCAGAACACTCTCGAACTTTCCACAGCTTCATCCCTGCTCTTCACATGCTGTCCATCTCTGACTGCTTCTGAACAGAACAGGAGAGAGAGGACCCTGTTCTGCCTATGCCTTGCATTTTCTTTTGAACTTTTATTTTTCCTGCCTGTGCTTGAATGTCCTCACTTGCGCATAATAATTTCATTCATGTGAGTAACAGTGATGCAGGCCACATCACTCTCAGTGCAACAGATGCAGTTTGCTCATGTTGATTTACTCTACTGACCGCTGCCTTTTCTTAACCAAGATGTGAACTTTTGCTCAATTTTACTGAACGACACAAAGACATGTAATGACATTACTTCAGCTCAGAGCTCTTTCCCAATCCAGAGGAAGGCGTCTTGGAGCTCTGATAAAGTGGCAAGGGAAGTCTCCTTCTGATCCCTGGGGCTGTGGCTTACAAACCTGATGGTATCTTTTGTGTACGGATGGCCTTTAACCACACTAAGACACATATTTGCAGAAGACCTGGCCTGCTGATAGAGACTGTATTTGCAAACAAACAAGCTCACGAAGAAAACAAAAAGTTCTGCTTTAAAGTGTGTTTTGCTGAAAACAATACCAAAGCCAAAGTCCAGCCATTATATTCAAAAAGCAAGTAAACTCTCTCCCAGCTCCCCATATCTTGAAAATCCCGTTATCTCTGGAACAAAGACGAAGAGGGACCACGCTCTCAGAGCTGTCCTCTTAGTGCTATGTTACACAGTGTCTGCATCAGGGTGCTTTGTAGGTAGAGGAATAATTTTATTCTGTACTGGCAAAGCACTTCTACTGTGAATGCAGATGTAGCAGTTAAGCTGGCTGGATATAACTACAAAAACAGCCTCTGCCAAAGAGTCAAACAAGTATCTTCAGCAGCCATCAAACTGACTGAGCCTGGTTAGCCTGATGCAAACAAGGCTACATGGGTCAGGATCACACTGCTCCTCTCTCACAGCTGGCATGGCTCTAGGGGTGGCCACATTCACTGCAGAGCTATCTGCCTTGTAAGAACTCCCATGTGTTATATACTGTCTCTTACAACGAAGCTTACAAATCCTTAACTGTGAAGTAAGTTAAAATAAGAAATTGTGTGGTGAATACTGGCCACTTGATGTGGGAAGAGAAAATGGGATTTCATCACACTTGAAAAAATAGGACAAACCATTAACTTTTAGAAATTCTATTTATGCTAGTTAACCTACCTCAGACAGGTACACAAGGCCAGGCAATTGTGGACTGTGTTTGAGCTGAAAAGAGAAAAGAAGGAAAAAAAAAAGTTATCTAAAGAAAAGTTCAGATATATTTCAAAGTGCTGCAGCTCTAAAAACACCATAGGAGTTTTATCAAACTTCCCAGAAAAACTTTCTTCTGAGACAAAATAGGGCAAGTAATATTTCAAAGGGAGAGACTTTTTTTTCATGGGATGCAGAGATGATGACTGAAAAAACTCCAACCCTAAGCCTCCTGAGTGTACATTTGTCCTAGCATGGCTACTGTCAGACTAATTAAGACAAGAATATGCACTAGGTTCACTGACTGAAGTTCTGAATTAATCTTGGGTATAGTTGAGACCCTAGATTCACCCAAAGCAGCTGAGTTACCACAAAGCATTGATTCACCAACCCTTAAAAGACTTCAGCTTCTAAAAAAATTTTATTATTTAGTTCCTCCACTAATTAACAGCAGGTAGTGAATAGCAAAGTGTTTATCCTCCCCCCCTCAGCTCACTACCCTGCTGTGTTATGACAGATGGAATGTTAATTAATGTGACCTGGCAGATAATATTTAATTCAAGACAGAGTATCACAGAAACATCTGACTACCTCAGGGTTGGTCACCTACCAGGTACGCCCTAAAAATCCTCTCCCGTGTGCCTTCGTCTGGGCACTCACGGCTTTTAGTTTAGCAAAAGACTCCAGGCTGTGTCTACATCAGGTTTTACAGCTCCTTTTGCTCTTGCTGCTGCTCTCCCCGGGCCTGTGTCAGCGCTAGGAATAGGGTGAGGAACAGGATGCTATAGGCATGAAGTTGCATGGCCGTCGGGGAGATGCTCCCTCTGGGGCAACCAGAGCCGATGCCATAGGTGTTCAAGGGCAAAAATGTGTGTTTTCATGTACCCAGCTGACGCTGCTGTGTGCAGCTCTGCTGCACGGACACTAACACCCCTCTGTGCTGCCTGTAAAGCTGGGGGAGCAGCTTGCTGTCCCCTGCTCAGATCATCCTTCTGAGACGGGTCCAATCTGCACAGCCATTTCCTCAGACAGCCACCGCAGGGAGTATTTAAAGAGAAACACCAGGGAGTACAGCTTTACCAAGCCTCAGACTAAGGCCAAATACATTCACGTGGTCTCAGGGCAAAACAATAAACAAACAAACATCCAGCAGAGGCTTTCTAAAGGTCTTGAGAGGGGATTTGACTGAAACCCAGCACCCGACTCCTCTATTCTCATTTGGTGGGCTCCGGCCAAGAGGAAGCAAGCACTGAATTATAGGTTACTGTATTATTTTTTTGCAGTCACTGGTGTACGGTTACAAACAGAGGTAAAAGAAGCAACTTCCCTAGGCCTGGCGTGGGCATCGGGACGACGACTGCGAGGAGACTGAGTGGTGCTGAGCCCCCGCGCATCCCCCGCCTGCCAGGCGAGGGGAGGGGGTCGGGGGTCGGCGGTGGCTGCGAAGATGCAGTGCCCTGCACAGTCAGAGCGGGGATTTTCTACCCGAGTCCAAATGTGAGCGCTTCAGTTTGAGAGGCGGAGAGTCTGAGCAACTCAGTTGTGTTTTTAAATTGAGGATATTTCCTTTAAAACGGTTCTGTTCACTCGCAAATGCAAGAAGATATTGACAAGGTGGAGGAGCTTTGCAAATCTTTCCTCCCCCTTCCCCCCTCCCCCACCCCTGTAATTGAAAGATTGGACTACCTGGTACCTTTGAAAATACTAATTTAGCAGATGAGAAACCAGATGCTATCTGTTACAAGATTTGGGCCAGTGATTTCTAATAATTTTAACAAAAACAAGCAGTATCATGCACCTGTGTGCACATGTAGACACACAAAAACATATCATGAAAAGTAGGAATCAAAAAGCTTATCTACCTGCAAAAAACCTATATGCTTTTATTGCCAGGATCAGCCTTTCTGACCACAGAGATCTAAAAGACAGAGTGAGTCTTTGGGTACTGTTTAGTTCCAAAGGGGCTATAAAAGGCAGATGGTCTCATTAGAAACAATTTATGCATATATATTTCTAGGAGTTGAACACTGCCAGAATAGGTTTAGCTCTTTCACCAAACTGAGGAAAATATCAGCACTTGCAAATGTTTCCAGTTTGCAAAATAATGACCTATCCAAAGTAGCTAAGCAACTAATTACTCAAATACTAGAAGGTTATATGTCAATATTATCACATTGTTGGTCTCCTGGGCAAACAACTCCACATTCCTCAAACTGCCGTATCGTGTCATTAGACGGTGCAGGAAAGTCCTTTCTTAATAGTACTGTAGCAGCAGACCCAGTACCCCTGTGCTTATGCCATAATTTCAACCATCATTTCCAATCTCCAAGTCAAATCATTTATTAATTAGGCAACTCTAGCAAACCCAATTACCCACAGGCAGTTTCTTCACAGATGTGAAGCCCTTTTGGGGGATGGACCATGATCCCAGTTTCTGGGGAGTGTTTGTAATTTTTCTCTCCAACATTATCAGACTTTTTGCTCAACCCTGGCATTACTTGCCCAGCCCCTGCTTGCGACATGTCTGCCGGATGCAATCCTCCCCCAAGCTCCAAATCCTACAGAATCCAGCCCTTACAGCCTCAGGAGCTGTGGAAAGAGCCATGTTGAGGCATGTGTATTTTTGAGGTCTATATTCAATGTCTTTTTTCTTGGTGTTAGAGCAGACAGAGCAAAAAGAAAACAATGATGAACTGTGTAGAGAAGCAGTGTTGGCTCAGGAAACTGCAGAATACAGCAGCTCAGAGTCTACGTTTCTTGATTCACTCAAAAAAATAAATACTTTTGATGATGAGTTTTTCATCAAGAAGGAAGAGAGAAGCTGTGTTTTAGGGTGGGGAAGAGTGTTTGTGTGGAAGATGTGCCGGGGACTAGGTGGAATAATGGGTTTGTGTGCCTTCATCTCAGCTTTTTAGGTACGGTTTGAAGATAATGTGCATAGCAACAAACACGAATATTTATCCCTTGTAGATTAGTCATTAGAGGGACCATCATACATGTTCAACAAGTGTGTGCCACATACAAAGACTCCTTTTGTGCATTGTGTGCATTTGAAGGTATGGTGGTGTGGCAAGAGTGGATGTAGTGCCTATACCAGCCTGTTATATGTCTCTTGGACTTGATGATCTCAAAGGTCCCTTCCAACCCAGACGATTCTATGATTCTATAGTTCTGTGATTCATGTTGCATGTAGGGTGCCAAAGAAGGGGAGAGCTCTTTGGTAAATAATGGTCCATCTTTCAGATTAGTTGAGGAGCTGATGAGTGCTTGGGTCTGTACAAAAGAGGTTGTGTATGTGAGGTGGGAATGGAGAAAGATTAGGAGGATGTGTCTGTTTTCCTCAGGTAACCTCATAAGTTTGCATACTCAGGATGGCTGCATTCCAGTTCAGACGCTCCCTCGGGATATTGGTCACTGGCACTAATTATGCCCATACAGAACAGAAGTGTCCTCAAGAAATGAAAATATAAAGAAATCTGTGTCAGCATGAGCAGCTGCAAATTATGTTCTAGCTTCCTGAAATTAGCCTTGTTTTTGCCAGGTGCTTGTGTGATATCCATTCCCACAGCTTCCAACAGCCTTGATTTTTAATATAAGTATGCATCACAACAGAACTTCAGCAAAGTATTTTGCCAACACCTTCTTTGCCATGCACACTTCAGGCACTGTCCCATACATCATTGCTCACCTTGCTGCTGTGGGCCTGCAGCCTCCCTTGTGAAGAAGCTGGGATTACCAAGTTGAGGCCACGTGCCTCCATTCTTCTCACCTTGCACTTGAGAGACAGGGTCAAGCTGCTTTACAGTGTGTAAACTCAAGAACACAGGCTAGTGGACATATTCTAAGATGCATCAGTGTGACATGGAAAATCAAGCAGAGGCTTGAAACTGTATCTCCTAAATCCAAGGCTAGTAGATTAATAATTTCCTTTCAGCCATCTGCCCAATAGCAAAGTATTTCTGAATTTCTATTGGATTTCTCCAGGAGGCATTAACCACTGACATACTGTTACATTATAGGTGATGTAAAAAAGAAAAGAATTCTTAATTACATCATAGGTGTGCATAGCTTAAACACTTCTCTTGACCTGACTCCTCCAGGACTGATCCTCAGTTTGCTGCAAGTTGTATTTGTTAGGAGAATACCAAACACATGGCACCACTGAAAATAACTAATTTACAAAAAAATTACCCTTACCAAACAATACAGGATACAATAGGAAAGAAGGGATATCAGTTGAAGCAACCTCTGCCTATGTTTATGAGTCAGCCTACCAGATTTCTGGGAGCAATTTAAAACTGCACAGCACCACTGAAAAAGTGTAGCATAAAGCACCCAGTATACCTTCTTAGACTGGTTCATGTTCTCATCCATGTGAGGTGATCCCCATAGCAACAAACTGCCACGAGAATACAGAGCCTCTAAAGGTCAGCCTAGAAAACAACAATAGTATTTCACAAAATCTCTAAAACAAATACTATTTTATTTCAATGACATTGAAATTAAGCACTCTCTAAATTCCAACAGAACAAGGACATTCATGTCTCCTTTCAGCGCATGACAGGGAAAGCTTGCCAGCCTTTCTATGCTATGGAGAGTCCACCTGATAGACATACCCCACCAATGAACTTTCTGATAAAAAAAGAATTGTCCTTCTTGCATAGGAGTAAAAGTTGCAGGTCTTTTGCAGTCTATCATACTTGATGAAATAAAAGATTTATGCAGAAGATCTTCACCTACTGTTCTGCAAGCAGTTACTACTTATCCTCAGTAAGGCCAGTAGTGGGAACCACAAAACACAGACATACTGATCTTTTGGCACACTGAGCACAGCAAGGAAGACACAAAATCCTTATCTAAAATTGAGAAACCAGCTAAGTAGCATTTATTCCAACAACTATAAAACTTCTGTCATTTACAGAAAGTTCATACCTTTTCTAACAGCTGTGCTTGGGGTAATTTTTAGCCATTAATGGACATTACGTAATAGTCATTGCAGCTCAGATGCCTGAATGACTGGGAAGGAGCATGTGTGGATGCAGGCAGCACAAAATAATCTCACATGATACAATATCTTAGGAGTGGGGAATACAAACTTTCAACCTTCATAGAAGAAACCTCTCCTGGCACCTTTGACCCATGATCAACCACTCACATGCCCCACAGACTTGCTTTCTCCTTTCAGAACTGTCCTCTTGCTGTGGCTGGTCAGGGTAGGGGAAGTCAGGAACAAAATGTTATGGGAAGACCTGCTTTACCCATGGCATCTCTTGGTGTTAGCTCCATCTAACAAACCAGCTGTAAGTAATTAAGGAAATAGTTTCTGAAAGCCAGTGTGCTTAGTTCTTGGAAAACAAGCACTCTGGAGAGAGAAATCATTGCTCTCCAGTGCCCCTGGATATGGGAAGTCTCACAGACCTATCTATTTTAACTGGATGGTTATATCCAGAAAGGTCTTTCCTATTCTCTCTGATCTTGTCAGATCTGTCACTGTTAAATCAACATTTCTGGCTCAGGACATCAGCTACAGACAGAGACTGGAAGTCAAATCAAGTTAGGAAAAGGCAAAATTCAGTCTCAGACAAAAAAACCAAGAAAAACAGGGGGGTGTTAGAAAATAAAAAAGAGAGAAAAAGAAAGGAAACTCTGAGCATTTCAGTGCTTTGAGCACAAAGTATTTAAGGGGAAGATTTTTTCCCTTTTCTTCAGCCCTTGTACTCTAATTGGGTCTGCAGAAGTTGTGAAAGCTCCAAAAAGACATTTGAAACCCCCCCAGTTAGGATATTATATCAAGGTGCCAGGACCCGAGTTGCTCTTCTCCACCACATGGCCCAGGAGTACCACTGGACTGAGGAGTTCTGCAAGGAAAACTGCAAGGTGCCTAGCCTGGGGAATTAAAGTTCCCTTTATGCTGGAGAATTATTTTTGTCAGAGGTCTATACAGTTCCTTACTGCAGCTTGGGATCAGAAGCGCAAAGCTCCCCCTTGTTGCCTCTTTCATGTCAGCTGTTCACCCTTTCCTGTCACTCCCAAAATCAGAGAAAAAAATTTTAGCCTAAGCCTTTATGTAAGATAAAGTTTAAATATTAGGTGTCTGTCGAGACAAGCAGCAAACTCTGTGCTCTCCACAGAGCACTAGAAAATGCAAAATTAAATCCAAAAGAGAGCATGAACCATGACTCGCACATATATCACTCCCTGAACTTCAGAGGTACTAACCTCTTACCAGTGTAACAAACATCCTGTGCTCAACCTGAGGAACAGTCAAAACACTAAAACATTTAAAAGGCAATAAAGTAGTTCAAGGAAAACAACCTTGACCACATCAGGTCATTTGTAAGGAAGTGACTTGACCTTGTGACAATGAAAAAGGCAAAAAGCAGGGTGAAATCTCACCAAAGGCACTACCCATGTCCAGAAGCTGGAGAAAGAAGCCAGGGAGAAGCAAGGCAGAGCTGACTACACCATCAGTGTGGTAAAGACAAAAAAACCCTGTTTTTTTCCTGGTGTCCAAAGTGCAGGAGGAAGGCATAAAGTGGTGTACTGCAGTGTTAAGAATAATAAGTTTTGAAGTTAAATTCATATGGTATGGCAGGAGGAGACAAGAGAACAGCTCAAGATAATGCCATCGTCTATAGTACTTACTGGTTGTTGTGTCTTCTTGTTTAATTAAGATATATTCTGTTCAGTGTGAGGGTCAGCTCTTGCTTTATTTTTGCACACCATCTGACACAATGGGATACTGACGTATGTTTTGCTGCAAAAATAGAAATAAATATTATAACGGATTTTTTTCTAATTCTCTGAATACAAGTGAACAAATGAATATGCTGAATAAAATCCCTAAGCAGTCTGAGTCTCCATTCTGGGCAGACTGCATCTGCCTCTAAGGAAAATCCAATGGATCTGCTTCTTGATTTGGCAACCACAATGTAACTTACCCTGCTAGTACAGCACTATTGACTTGGATAACTTGAAAAACCACATGGAATGTGTGGATGAGTGGTGCCTGAGTTCCACAGAGAGTTTGGGAAGTTACTTCTGTAGAAGTGTAGGGGTTGTATTTGGGATACTTACAGAAGTATGTACTGTCTGTGAAGCACAGGGGTATAAAGCTAGGTAGGGAGTGGTTGGGAGATAAGCAGCACAACCCTGGAGCCAGGACGTGTGTATCTGAGTATGCAGAGTGAGACTGATGGAGAGAGATGCTTGGTAGGGAGCAGCTGTTTGTATCACAGGGTTCACACATTACAACAGTGTTTGGGAACAGCCTGGATGATAAACATCAGTGGGTATGGGCAAGAGGTGAGTACAGATGAAGAACTTGTGGTACAGTGTATAATGGAGCTGATGTGTGACTGAGGTGAATGCAGTTGCAAGAGTGGCAACAGCGTTTCCTAAAAGCTGGCATGCTGGCTCATGGCTAAGGAGCCCTGGGTGTTTAGGCCTCCCTCCACTAATGGGCCAATCTGTCTGTAAAAGAGGGATTATTTGTACCTCTGGTACAAGAGCTTCTGGATCAACAGGTGTGTGTGCTCCAGCTGTGTGTGGTTGTATTTGGGAGCGAAACAGGTCCATGTAGGGTGTGGAGTGAGTCTGGAGTTTGGAGGAGCCCAAAACAGAGGGTACCCTTTGCATGGTTTGAGGTGCTGTCTTTGGCAGTGTACAGCTGAAGGGGTTGTCTTGCTTATATTATGGACATGTTAGCAGAGGCTTGGCCACACCTAAAGGTTTGCCAGAGCCCTCTGTGTTTGCAAGAGCACAGGGGAGGCTGTAGGAGGGCTGTGGGTGAGGGAAGAGGTGTGCAGAGGTGGGGGCTGTGGAGCCATGTGGGGTATGTCATAGAATCACAGAACTTTCAGGGTGGGAAGGGACCTTTAAGATCATGTAGTTCCAACACCCCTGCCATGGGCAGGGACAACTCCCACCAGATCAGGTTGCTCAGAGCCCTGTCCAGACTGGTCTTAAAAACTTCCAGGGATGGGGCTTCCACCACCTTTCTGGGCAACCTGTTTGAGTGCCTCACCATCCTCATGGTGAGAACTTATTCCTAATATCTACTCTAAATCTACCCTCCTCTAGATTGAAACCATTCCCTCTTGTCCCATCACTATCTGACACCCTAAAAAGTCCCTCACCAGCTTTCTTGTAGGCCCCATTCAGATACTGGGAGGCTACAATAAGGTCTCCTTGGAGCCTTCTCCTCTCCAGACTGAATCACCCCAACTCTCTCAGTCTGTCTGCACAGGAGAGCTGCTCCAGCCCTCTGATCATCCTCCTGGCCCTTCTCTGGACACACTCCAGCACATCCATGTCTTTCTGGTAACAGGGGCTCCATAACTGGATGCAGGACTCCAGGAGGGGTCTCACGAGAGCAGAGCAGAGGGGGGGAATCACTTCCCTCAGCCTGCTGGCCACGCTTCTCTTGATGCAGCCAAGGATCTGGTTGGCTTTCTGTGTGGGCCCCCACAGGAGTGGGCTGTGAGGGGGAGCACGGAAAAGTGTGTCACCCTGGTTGCCTGCAGGGGGGTATCATCAGCAGGGAAAGAAGCCTGGGAAGCTCTAACCCTGGAGGAGATGGTGAGGGCTGGCTGGAGAGGGGCTGCATGGAATTCAGGGATGTGGGGGGAATGGGAGGCTGGGGGGGGGGCGGGGCTCCCTGTGATCTCCTGGAGAGGCAGGAGAGCATCCCTGCCAGGCAGAAGCTGTGCCACATGGGGAGCAGGGCAGTGTGTGGGCAGCCTGGGCAGGGCAGGCGGTGGGGTGGCATGGGCAGCAAGTGGGCAGGGTGCAGAAAGGGTGCTGGTAGGGTGCTGGCAGGGTGCAGGCAGGGTGCTGTCAGGGTGCTGTCGGGCCAAGCTGTGGGTCAGAGCAGCCCAGTTCTGCCAAGCTCCACTGCCATGCGTAACGCAGCGGAGATGGCAGCAGGCTCTGGGCCTTCTGGGCCACCCTGTCCCTGCGGATCCCCGGAGCTGCCTGGTCAGGGCTGGACTGGCTGCAGGGTCCCTGCCCTGCCCGCAGCAGCTGTGTGGCTCAGCCCTGTTTGGAGAGGCACCGTGCCAAAGGAGGAGGGCGGCCGTGCCCTGTGCCGCACGTGATTGCGAGATTTGTCAGTGCCACAATTGCCACCTCTGGAGGCTGCGTCCCACCTCTAGCAGGAGTAAAGGAGAACTGTCAAGCCAAGGAGAGTGCTGGCTGTTCTGCATCTGGGAATACAACCCTCATCTCCTACATGTGGCATGCCTTAATCCTCATAGCCATCCCCATTAAGTGCTGTTCCCCTTTCATAAGGGAGAACTAGAATCTTGGAAATTGAATGAATGTTCAAAAGATTGGGCAGGAACAGAACCTAAATCTTCGAGGGCCTCCTGCTGTGTTTTAACCACGAAAGGAATCCATCCCTTCCCACTATGCTTGTTGCAATCCATCATTTTAAAATTATGTCCTTAGGAGGTTGCACAGATGTTGCTGGTGGTTCCATTAGACCTCTAGAGTGATCGGAAAGGGCGAAAATGTGAAGGAAAGACAGAATGCAACTTTAGTCTCCAAGTGTCAGTGTGTTTGAAGGAGTGTGAAGTGGAATCATCATATAAATGATTCAGTTACTGCACCCTTTTACCCTAGGAGTAATCTTAAGCCCGGTATGATTTTAAGTCATGGTGAAAATCTGTGCCAGACCTTAAGACAAAATCTACTGCTGCTGGTGTTGTTTCATACATCACAAAACCACCTTCTTCCCCAGGTAGTTTACTCTCTGTAAAGAGAGACAGTCCCTTTATCTGCTGCACAGGAACGTCCCCCACTGCTACACAGTCCCTTCCCATGCACAAGCTCATTGAGGGTTTCCACTGGGAAATTGTTGCCAGCAGAAAGATACTTTGCCAAGCTGTTTTGTCTTTCTCTACTGGCTGTTCCCCTTTAGGTAATCATCATGAACAAAATTGTGCAAAAGAGAAACAACAAAATTGTACCAAAAGAGAAAGTAGGGACAAAGCAAACAGGAGAAAAAAGAATGCCTATGTAATGAAACAAATAGAAAAAGGGATTGGGTGAGGGTGAAGACATCCATCCCACAGGAATAAGAAGCTAGCTACAGGGGGATGCAAAGCAGATGACTTGTGTCAGCACTGTCCTTCTCTAAAAGGGTCGAAGGGTCTGTAAGATCCCCAGTGGTGCAAGCACTGCAAGCTTCTTGAGACATGACTATGAAGGGAATTGAGGGGGACTTACATCAAGATTTCTTCTGCTGATGTGGAAGTTTTCTGCTTGGCTTAGTGAAGGATGGGGAGGAGATCCTACAACTGTTTACACTTGAGGTGACAAGATTTCTCCTCTCTTCTCATCAGGGTTACTTGATCTTAGTTTTGTGGCTTTTTTTGGGCAGTAGCACAGCAGAACATTCCCCTGAGGAGTACTGACTTTCCCCAGCAGCCTGCTCAGCTGTGTTGGAAAAGGATGATCCTGAACTTCTCCTTGTCATGAACAATCTTCCTGGACATTTGAGAACCTTGGCCAACTTCCAGCAAGGTGCAGAGGCCCTGAGCTGCTGGGTCCTTGCTTGCTCAAAGTATCTGTTCTTGCAGAATGGTGAGCCTGTGGCCATGACAAATGGCAGCCCAGCCCAGGAAGAACAATCTTAGCCTCAAGCCTTTCCTTGTTGCTCTGCTTTCCATGGCCCCATGTGGTGATTCATAGTCCCCTGCTGCCTATATAGGGAAATTGAGACCAGAGGATGCCTTGAAAGGGGCATTTATGTTCTTACATGCAATATTGAAGCAGTGGCACCAGGTCTCTTGCAAATACTTCTTCTACCCTTGACATTTTTTGATCTATAGTTTTCCAAGGCAGAGAAAGTGATTGTAGTCTTTCTCTTGACATTACAACCCATTCTGGTACAATTATTTCTTGTGTCATGGTACTGGAGCACTATGGACCCTTTCCTCTTCATATGGCAATTGTGACTTTTCTTCTTTCAGGCAACACCCAGACCAGAGAATGGAAGGACAGGAGAACAAAACATTGCTGCTTGTGCTAAGTTTTGTGGAAAAGTGGGAAGACCAACTCCAAACCCTTTGTTCTTTTGCAGTCCATTTTGGTTTTGACTTCAAGGACAGTTTCAAATCCTTCTACTGAAAGAGATATCTTCCTACGGAAAGAGATATCTACCATGGAACTCCAGTATCCTGAAAAAGGAGAAAAACCTTGGCATTCCCCATTCCCTACCCCACAGAAAAACCTTGGCATTCCCCATTCCCTACCCCACTCTGTCAGTAAAATCTGTGGGTACAGAGCAGTAATCGGAGAGGTTTCTCTTTAGGGTAGAGGGTGCATAAAGCACACAAGATCAGAAAACTTTCTTAATGTTGAATTTGAAGTTTGGCTCTGTGGTAAATTGAAATAGAACTGCCACCCGAAAAAAAGCATATAAAGAAACCAGCATTTGTCTAGTATGTTGGTCTTTACAACTCATGAGTTCAACACTAATGAGTTATGGGTTGGCCCATGAAAACATAATGTGTAAATTAGGAATTTAATGATGTGTAAGATTAAAAGCTGTGCGGGGTTGCATTTATTTAAGGCTGCCATCTTGTGTTCAAAGAGGAATTACTTTATCAGACAATGTCCCTTTCACTAGGTTTAAATTGATTCTGTTATGGAGGGTACTCAACTGCCCGAGACTGCCAGCTGACAATATCTCCCAATAAATGCTCTCTCTGTCGCTCTGTTTGCAGCTTCATAATAGCAAACATACCGTGCAAGCCATAATGACTTCATCTTAACTTCCAAAAATAAGTAAGTGCTGATTTCCCACCCCACATCCCTCCCCATACATTTAGTTGCAGGAAAGCTGGGATTCAAGACAAGAAATGTAAAAACTGAAGTCCTTACTGCTTTTCTGTTTGATTTGTTTTTCTGATACTTCACTGCTAAGTTTTCTACACCCTCCTAAAACTTCTTACCTTTCAAAAAAACCTCACAAAACCAACCAAACAAAAAACCCACCAGAAAAACCCAAACCATATTCACCAGTGAGGAGCACCTTATATGGCCACTTTTGTCACAATAGGTGTAGCTAAATTCTAGCTATTTGCCGGATGGCATCTTGGCAGTGTTTTGCAAACCAGGATCCTAGTTCTCAAGTCATGTTCTGCTGACCAACATGAGCTTTTAGGAGCTTGACACTGAGCCAAGCACACATGGTAGAGTTTCCTGGCATGGCTGAGGGACACTTGGTGGAAAGGGCTTGGTCTGTTTTGTACACCCCGATCAACACAAGTTGCATAACTCCTTCTTGATGTGGCAAGGAAAAAGAAAGAAGAAGGCTGGGTGTCCTGCTCCTCTGCAGAGCCTTGACAGAGTTCCATTCCAGTGTGATTTGGTTCATGTATGTAGTAAAGTTTGAAAATAAGGCCTAAATCAGATGAGGCACTTAGGCATAGAGCCTGTTATTCTGAGAGGCCCGTGTTCCCCACTCAGCTACTTCCTGAGCTTGTGGGCAAGTTCTACCCATCATCCATTGGTTAGAGCAATCTCTCAGTAGATGGAAAACCTGTTTTCAGAGCTCCACCTTGCCTAATTTGGGCAGATCTAAGCAATTCTCCTAAAAAAGTGGCCTGAGCATCAAATTGTTGACTATCCCAGTCAGAACCCATCATGACTGTATAGACTGATGAAATATTAGAGCTAAGGTGGCGGATAACTTTGTGATCCTGTGGCTAGGGCATCTCCCTGAGCTGTACCAGAGCAAGATGCCAGTGTCTGCTCCAAGGAAACATGAAATAAAACAGCATGAGGAGGGGCTGCAACAGTAGCAGTTCAGGTCTGGGCCAAGGTATCACCTATAAATGAGTATCCTGAACCCCTGGCAATTGAGGAAACTACAACAGGTGGTTAATAGCGAGGCAGTGGAGAAGAGTGCTTAATCTCTAGAGAGGATAAGCTTCTGCTGCCTGTCTGATACTGGGAGGTTGATGCCATCGTTTAAGTCTTAACCCTTTCATTAGCACTTCCTTCAGAATAGTGGATGGGAGTTTGTGTTTAGCATCTGCACTATTGTGAATGACTTTTGCAAGCCATGTATGTTTTTTTCCATGTTGTGTTCATACAGGACAAATTTGGATCTATCTTTATTTTCAGCTGATCAGATATGGACGACAGCCTGAAGCTGTCCCTGTTTTGGTTTGTCATGCTTGTGTGCAATTTATTCCTCACTGCATATTTGCAAGAGTCATTATTTTTAATAGCTAAATAGCATAGCTTTTCATACTTTACTTCTCTTTAATTGGAGTAGAGACCCTGCCTTGCTATCTGTTTATACAGTGCTTAGCATTAAGTTGACCAGAGTCTCAGGGGCGAGTTCAACAGAAATATTAGCCAGAAAGATAACTGTAAACATGCTAACAGGACATAGCTAATATTACTTTCAGCCTCATTTCCTAGACACACACACACACACTCTGTTTATCTGTTAGTCCCTAACTATGAGCTTTTGAGCTCCACTGATCAGCATGTAATCAAACCTGGCAGAAAGCAGTGACAGTGGCAGTACTCAGAGACAAAAGACACCAATTAATTCTGCCACCAAATAACAGCCATGCTGTTTTGCATCTGACAGGTCCCCAGTTCAACTCTATGTATTTCTGGTTGAAACATAGCCTGGGCTGTCTCTTGCCAAGCTGACTGTCTGGAAAAGTGGTGTGAAGTCATATGTGGCATGGTAGGAGTCACACAGGACAGGAGACAGGCCCCGTGGAAACTAAAATATGACCTAGTCTGTGTTTCA
Organism: Phaethornis superciliosus; assembly: GCA_023637945.1. Lineage (NCBI taxonomy): Eukaryota > Metazoa > Chordata > Aves > Apodiformes > Trochilidae > Phaethornis > Phaethornis superciliosus. The sequence goes on from JAJQWJ010000001.1 coordinate 113,205,514, forward strand.
GGAACATGAAAAAGACCTGAAGGTACAACAGGCTGGAGACTATGGGCTTGCGAAGGATTTGGGGTTCTACAATGGAAGTGTCAGAGAGAGATAAAGTCTTGAGTATTATAGGGAGGAAGATCCAAATTTGCAAGGTCTCATTAGTTCTTCTGCATACGTAGCAAACCACATGTGACTGGTAGTTTTAAGTGTTGACACAGTTTTTTAGTAGGTTTACTGTTCTGTCTGCAATCTAGTGACTGTTTTACAAAAGTTCTTACGAGGGAGAGAATTGCTCCAGAAAGCTTACAGTAATATTTATTTATTACCTGCACTATGGGAGTCTGAGACTCCAGTGCAGCAGGCACCATGCAAATATGCTACTGTTACAGTAAATACAGAAACTGGTGGAGGAGGAAGGGAGGCAACTTTGTCCCTTGAGTGCTTCATACAAAATAAGGATTTGGTGATAAAGAAAACAAATGGTGCCCACAGGACAAATTTTGGTTTTGGTCAGGAGAATCTGGCTTCAGTACCTGCTATGTATAAAAACCAGAGTCAACCAAACCATACCTCTGGTTTTGCTTTTGTCAGCTTCTAAGGTATCCAGAGGAAATTCCATGTGGACTGAAAACCAAGTTACTACAGAGGTTGTTCAATTGCAGGAATAGCCTGAAATCCTATTCTGATGCTGAAAGCCAAAATGCCTTGGCAGTTCAGTCATTGACTGGCATTCCTGCTCAGCTAATGTATGTGACTGCTGCTCTGCTGCCTATTTTTAACAGGATGCAACTATTTATCATCTTTCTGGCTGAGATTTTTATAGTAAAGGCTCCTGCCATCCATCAGCTCTGGAAGATTCATGTGGAATAAGGGTTTCTCTCAGGATCACTTTGAGCTCTCCAGTCTAACAAACTGGCATATGATTTTGCCATCAGATTTGGGGAGGACTCGAACGTTGTGGTGGAGTCCAAAGCCTCCATCTGGTCCAGGCACCGTGTGTGTCACATAGATCTCTTGGTCTTTGTGGGAGCAGCATCCGATAGGAGTGTGCTGCTTTGATGGGAGACCCTTACCTGATGTCTCTGCTCACACAGTTTTATCAGAGCATGAAGCCAGGAGCAGGGCAAGGTTTCCTTCATGTCTCCAACTCTTTGATGTTGCATCTGTAACATTTTATTTTGAAAAGACTTGGGTCAGAGGTGAGAGAAACAGAAACATCCCGCTCACCATTTCTAATGTAAGACAGTGCCAAGGAGCATGGCAAAATCCAGTTCCTCTGTTTCCTGTCCCTCACAGAGGTTCCCATTGACTTCACGAGGGTCAGGGTTTTCATCCCCTTTGCTTTACTGACAGATTTAACAAGCTTTGAGATCCACGAGCTGTGCAGGGGATGGGGTTCTGTTGCCTGTTTTGCTCAAATTTCCTTTCACCAGATATAATGTTGCTGCTCTTAGAAATGCAGGGAAGAAGCAAAACCAAATAATTTTGTCTCTGCCACGACAAACTAAAATAAAGCTTTTACCAAGCAAGAACAGAAAGACCTTATCTCTTATGTGTTGTAAGGACAGACTCTGATACATTTACATCTGTTACTAATTCTGCAAAATAACCGTCTCTGCTTGTGGTGTAAAGTATAAAGAGCACACGTGAAAATATGAAAATCTGGTTTGCATCTACCAGCAAGAATCAAAATATGTATTTTTTTAGTAGCACTCCTCCAACCCCGAAAACAGCACGATGATAGAAAAGACTGTATATTTCTCAGCTGCTTTAAAAAGTCAAGTATAAAATGTTTTTATTTTACTTCATTACACTTGCAGATCTCTCACTACAGCACTCCAAACACAACAGAAACCACTTCTGAGAAGCTCTCCTTTGGTGTTATACACTATAGAAAATTCATCCATGCCCCAGTCCTGCTCTCTCGATATCATTTTAATGTATGGATATTAATTTAGGTGTTCACTAGAATACAAATGCTCCCCTGTCTCTGTAAGTTATAGAAGCAATCATCCAAGGAAACATCAGAAACTCCTAAAGTCAATTCTGGTGCCATAATTTCATAGTCTAACCTGAGATGCCAAATCATAGGCCTTTATGGACGAGAAGCGGGTGTGTGAAAGCCCTCCCTTTTCAGAATTGCAGACTTTATTTCTCTATAAAACACATTTATGCTGAGAAATAATAAGTGGCTAACATGGCAATGCAAAGGGGGATCTGTGTCCCTGGGGATAGTTTTGGGAGCTTGCTCCAGTTCTGGGGAAAGGGAGAACTTGGAGTACTCTTGGTCAGGGGCTGCTCTTTCTTGCTCTGCATCCTGTGCACGTAGCACAGAGAGACTCCCAGGATCAGCCATGGTCTCAAATACAGATGCATTAATAAATAAACAACAGCAACAGCAGTAATAACGTTGAGTAACCCTCTTAGCCTACCCCATAATGTTATGAGCAAGCTCAGGAGGGAGGGTTCATCTGCACCTTCTCAGTCACATAAATCAGCCAGCCTGGCAGAAGGATTCTGATGCATGCAAATCCCCCTTCATTAAGTGCTTTGGGTTCCTGATTTTTGCAGCAGTTGCCCCTTTGCTAAACTTGACCATTTCGTGGGCTGCTTCATCCTCTCTTCTCAGCTAATTTTAGGCCACACACTTTGGCACCTTGACTTATGACACCTTTCAGCATTTTCCTCCCCAAGGTAACACAAAAATCCTCTAGAAAGGAAGTCATAGAGCAGTAAATACTACCTGGGATAACATTTCAGTAAGAAGAGCTCTTTTATGGACCACCTAAAACTATGTTTAATGCAACTGTGGGCAACCCTTTCCTGTATTTGATTTGTGGAGATAGGAATGCCATTTTTTGTAGTGGGGGAAAGGAAATGTCTTCTGTTTTTTTTTTTGTGCTTTACTCCTTTTCTTTTTCTTCCACACTGAGCTTCTGAAGATTATCAGCTCATTGTGCTTCATCTTCAGGTATTTCTAGAGTCACACCGGCCACTGGCCACAATTGGCATCTCCTGAGAGTCACACGTGTGTCATCTTGCTCAGGGTGTAGATCATATCTTACCCAAAGCACCTCTGAATCCTGCCAGTCGAGGGTGCTTGTGACTGACTTAGATTTCCAAACTTAGACTGCAGTCCTTTTAAAGCTGTGTCCTGTCTGGAAACTATGCAGCACCTTCAGTCCAGCATCCACAACATTTTCTATTACAGGACTCACTACAATGCTCATGAGAACCAAATAATTTTGGATGATAAAATACTACCCCCCCTTTACAGGTCCTGGTTTAATTACACTCTGTATATGCCAAGTAAGCAGGAGATGGGACATAGAAACCGAATCTTATGTCTAGGGCAAATTCCCAAGCAACCAGTTAACAGGAGAACATTGAGAATGTTAAGTAGATTAGACACATCAATAGAATCTACATAAGTGATGCCAAATTTAGTAACAGCAAAGGGGAAAACGGTTTTATTTTAAGTCAGACTCTGCTAAGCTGCGGCACCATGTCTGTTCCAGGTTATATGAGCTGTGTTTCTTTGTAGCACACAAAACATTAAGTGCAGAGGAAGAATTGAGTAAATGGGGGTGAAATTCCTGCAAAAAGAATGATGTACTGTTCCTATGCATTTTATAGCACCAGATAAGCAGTTTAATGTCTCAGCCAATATCAACCACTTCATTTGGAAATCTTAGCATGCTGGGTTCCCTAGTGGTTTGTGTAATAAAATGGGATGGTTAAAGGGTATGTCCTTGCATTTACTATTCCTTCTAAATTTTAAGGGTCCAGGCATTATGTAAATATTTACTATAATTAACTGCTGGATTTTATGTGTTGTCCTAGTTTGCAGTAGCTGCCTGAAATACTGTTACCCAAAGACAGGGAGATGCAGCCTTTGATTAGTTACTTTTACTGTGACCAAGTGTAGTGGAAGGGAAGGTTTGCCTTGTCCTCTTCATCACATTTGACTACTACAGTCATCATCATCAAACTGTTTTAGTATCTGTTTGCAGCCAGTTCCTCAGTGTCCACAGATGGTTTAATTGGGTTGGGGATTATCTGTAACAAGGGTACAAAGCTGGAACTGTCCTTCTGCATGACAGCCCAAGCTGGACTCCAGCACAGCATTGCAAGGACGCAGCTATCTGCTTCCAGACCCAAACAGGACTGGACCCCATGTGTTCCCAGAGTGCTGAGACTGTGTTGCAAACAGGCAGGCTTGTAGGCAGGGCCATAAAGGTGTCTCTGCACTGTGTTCCCAAAAACACAAGCTGAGGCTGGAGGTCAGAGGCTCTGCATAGAGTCAGCTCAAGCCCAGCTAGGTTTAATAGCTCCGTCTTAGCACGAGTACTGCTGCATCCAGGTTGTTTTCTGAAGAGCCACTCAGATATTTCTATACAGTTCTCTGCTGTGCTCTGCAGTACTTCTCCCAGCTGAGGGGCTGCATGGATCTGTATGGAGCCACGGTGACAGCAAAGGCCAGCGCTGGGCTGATGGGATGGCAAAGTGCAGTTTGGAGACTCCTGGGACCTCATACTACCCCAGGTCTGGCAGCAGTAGCCCCAAGCCAGAGCTAATGAGCTCTGCTGGATCTGACCAATTCTTTGTGGACCATCTCAGCTGTCTTCATGTCATGCTGACTAACATACTCGAAGAATTCTCATTACTTACGTTTCTTCATTGCCTGGGGTGCTCCAGCCCCTCTGACTACACCACTCTGGTAAAAAAGAAAAAAAAAAAAAAAAAGGGAAAGAAATCAATCTTGAGCTCACAGGTGGAAACAGAAGAAGCAGGGAAGTCCAAGGAATAGCAGATTTAGCACGGGGCGCCACGCTTATCTGTGCACTCTGTGCCAAAACACTCTGGCTGTGCTTGTTATTCCCCCATTCTCCCTTAAAATCGTGTTTGACGCGTTTGGCTGCTAATGCTGCGCTGGTATGTATGTGTGGGCTTCTGGAGCTGTCTCTGAATCTATACCCGGGAGGAGGAAGGAGTCTTTAAAAATTAATACTGTGAGGCAGCTTTAGCGGCAATGTTGGCAGAGCAAATGGAAGTGCTGGTGGGGAGAGCCTGGGGTCTGCAGGGGGGAACAGGACCCGTGGCTTGGTGCCGGCAGAGGTGATGCACACCCGCTCCTGCAGAGAGGAAAACTGCCTGCTAGCAGCGCTGGTGTTTGAGCCTTCTGTGAAGCTGTAAGCTTAAAGGGTCTGAAAATAACCACTGAAATGTCCCTCGCCTGCCCCCCGTGATAGAGGTCCGCTCTCTGTCTCCCTTCATCTGCTAAAAGAAGAGATCAGACATTCAATATCATTTCCGAGCGTGCTGTGCCTTCCACTCCTCAGTGCATGCCAGAGTGCCTGGGGACACAGACTGGGGTGGACTAGATGTTTTTTTTCCTAATGTAGCATCATCTGGCTTTAGTGGTCTAAAGGATATAAAAGCTGACCCTTCCTTCACCTTGTGTTCAAACCTTTCCTGTGCCAGGACACCAAGCCTAGGGCAGCGAGTTGGCTCTGCAGATTCAGCTGCAGTGGTGGGTGATGTCTGCACTATGCTGACACGTGCTCTTGCTTCGGCCAGCACTGTTTATTTTTTTCCAGCTGCACGTGCCCTTTGGCTTTAGTGGATGGGGTCAGCACTGAAGAGCAGAGCTGTCTGGGAAGGCAGGAACATAACCACCTTTAACCACCTTTGTTTCTCCCCCCCCCCCCCCCGGCTCCCCTCTCCCTTTTTTTTTTTTTTAAATCTCAGGCTTTATTACTTTATTAAAGCTTCTAGCATTTAATCTGAAATACACCTAGAACACCTTTAGCAGTCTTGGCATGAAGCTGAAGCACAGAGACATTGAATTGTCTGTCTAAAGGATTCTGGCTGGTGTGACCCCTGCATGTCTGATGACTATGCTGCGGAGGGAGCCACGGTTTTATGACATTAAATATTAACAGCTGGATATTAATAATGAAGGCTGACAGCTCCTTTCCCAGTTCCTGAGGTTGTTTCAACCCCAGCTGCAAGTCCAGCCGGATTTGTGTTTTTTCCCTGCCTGAGCATTATGGTCAAGGCCTCCCGATCTCAAAGGGTCATGGAAGGTAAGAAAAATAACAGGGAGGTGTCACTGATGTGAACAGGAGTCGCTGCTGCTTGCCTGGGCCCTCCACTGCACGGGCTGTGGCTGCCTCTGGTTAGCCTTGTCACAGCACGCTGATTGGAAAGCAATTTACCATTAAAGGCAGAGAAAATGTAGGAGGCTAATAATAAAATGGAGAAAAAAAAAAAAAAAAAAAAGTGGCATCGGGAGACCGAACAGGAGATCTTCCTGCATTGCTGGAAACCAGAGGAGAATGAGCTGTGCTTTTGTTTTATTGCTGTTCCTCCTGTGCAAATAACGCAGTTAGGATTTTCATAGTGTGCCCTCCAAAATTACATTTTTCTCTCTTCCTTGCCTTTTTCCCTTTCTTGTCATCAGCTGTAGCTTCCCTCCAGCTTAGGACAACTGAAATGCTGTTTCAGTCTGTAGCTATATCAGTCTTGTTCCTAAGATAATTTACAAGAGATGCTAATGCACAAGGCAAACTAATCCCTCCCACCAGCAGCATCACCACAGCTGAGTAAGTCATGTCTGTAGCTCAGATCAGGTGGCTAGAGGACAGAGGAACACAAGCCCTTTCTTGAACTCGTGACCCTCAAGCCCTGCCATGCAATGTGCTAAATGTTGCTGAAAAGTCACCTCAGAGGAATTTGAACGGGGCTTTATTTGAATAAAGAAATACAACACAGAGCACACAATAGTCACTAATAAATCACAGGTCGGTTTTATTTTGCTAGTGCAAATCTGCCTTATTTTTTTCCATACCGGACTTTTTTCCAAATTACATTTTCCCAGTTGTGCACTTTTGTTCTTTTTCCTATGTGACAAATGGTGGTGCTGTTTATTATTTATTCTTTGGCTTTAATGCTGTGCAAGCTAGATCAATTCAGTTTTTGATAAATAAGTCTGCTTTTTGCAGAAATTACCTATTTGGATCAGTACTCTTTTCTTCTTTCTTTGCAAAGGCTGACCTCTAACCCTGTCTACTCTACAGTGAAACTCCATTTATCCAGACTACTTTTAAACTCTGTCTTGGTCATATCTAGACCATGTCCTCTACTCTGACCCCTGTATCAAATAATAGCCTAATACCCTTTTATGGAAATAGTTTCCAATGTTCCCCATGCCTGTAGTTAAACAGAGTGAGTCGATGGTTTGGGTTGACAGCACATAACTTGGAGTACAACTGTGTTTTATTCTGAGTAAAAGTAACTTACAGCAGATGGCTAAGAAGACATGCAGGGAGAGCAGGACAGAAGGTCTGGGCTGCATGAGGTAGATCTGGGCCATGACATGAGATGCTGGACATGAAGACAGACCTTAGAAAATGGTAAGGATGTTTTCAGCTACTTAACTCTTCTTTTTAACCCTCTTTTGTATGCTAAGGTGTGCCTTCAGCTCACTGTTTTCACACATCTGAACGCAGTTGTGCTTGCTGTATTATTTGACACAACATTACCCATCACATTTGGGTTGCAGCCAGAGAGAAAAAAGGCATTTTGGAAGTTTACCTAGTGTCTGTATTTAGGTCATTGTGCCTACAGTACTGCCAAGTCCACCTAGTGTAAAATCAGAAGTCCAGCTGCTCCCGTGGTCAAGGGATAAAACAATTGCAGTGAGGAAGAGGTTGTCTATTTTTTTAAACTTTGAGGTTCACAAAGTCAGGAAGATATATGAGTGAGACAATAAGAATATACAAAGAAGTAAATGGGGAAAAGAGACAGAGGTGAGATTCTTGTGTAACGCAAATCTTGGAACACAGGCTTTAAAGAGTATTTGGTATCACAAGGTCTTCGGTAAAAAGATGAGACTTGGCAACAGAGGGGTTAAAACTGATCTAAATTTGTTCTTGCCTGAACTTAAAGCTATAATTATTTCAGCTGCAGCGTTTTTTTTTGGTGGTGACCATGTTCAGAAACACGGAACTTTTTTTTCTGTCTTTTCCATCCATGTATCTATACCCTGTTTGGAGAAGGTACAGGATGAAATGAAATAAGCACTGTCCTGACCAGATCATCTACAGCTGTGGTAGAAACAGTGACAGCTGGAAGGAGAACCAGATCATCTGTGGTACTTGGGATTTTCTCTGATTCTGTGATTCTGTGAGATTTTATGTCTGACTAGGGAGGGCTGCTGATGCAAAAAGGACCCCAGTGATTGGCAGGGGGAGGCTGATCTGTGTCCCTCTTCTGCAGATCAGTTGTGATGTGAAAGTGGGATGCCCTGATGGTCAATGGACAGAGCAGGCAGTGGGTAAAGCCAGTGAAGTACTGGACACCTTTTCTTTTAATGATAATCTCAGTGTTAATGGAACAGGTGGTGTGAGAATCGTGGATGCGGAAGGGTGTAATGCAGCGGGCTCGAAGATATTCTAGGGAGAAGGCCAAGGCTGTGGCCTGGAAGGGGCGAGTACACTGGGGACAAACAGCTTTTGCAGTTCTGACTGCAGATTTTGCCTCTCCACATAGCTTGAGGGACTCTCTTCCCACCCACCTCTTTTCTTAAACAGCAGGAGGCTGCATTCCTTGCTAGCAGGAGCAGTCTAGAGCCTGCTTGCTGGAGGTGGAAGTGGCAGAAGAATAAGGATGGGGAGTGCAGGTGAGGATGGTGACACTTTTGTTGGAGAGCTTGGCTACAGTACTAGAAACCCTGGGAGGGAGAAGATGACAGGGTCCTAGGAGGCTACATGACAGTCACTCCCTGGGGAAGGAGAGGTAGGGGAAAAGCAGCCTGATCAATCCCAGCTTCGGACAGCAGAAAGCTCATGGGAGAACCCCTGACACTGCTTAATCAAGAAAAGTGTCAGGGAGGACAGGTGCTGGAGCAAAAGCAGTTTTAAAATTAGGTCGAGGCAGAATGTGTCTGTATGAGTAACACCCTGGGTCAAATCAGCGTGAAGCTGGGGAAGTCCAAGGGTCTGCAAACCAGAGTTTTCTTGCAACCCTGTATCCCTGAAAGCCAGGTCTGCTCTGGTTCAAGATGAGCAATGGCAGCTTCAGGGACCGGGTTAGAGGGTGCTGCCCTTTGATCCAAAAGCAGGATGGGTTGGCAGGGAAAGAGTGGTCTCAGGGGGGTATTGGGTTCATGCACTGGGAGGTGGTCGTGCTGAGTTTCTGCTGGGTGAGCTGTTCCACTGGCTGGAGGTTAGGGATGAGAGGCAAGGGGAAGCTAGACGTGTTTAATTGCCTGTAACTAATCAGGCATGTACACTCATCCTTCCCCTCCTCGTTCTTCTGAAAAAGTACCCTCTCAGACTCTCTCCTGATTTGTGCAGAGCCAGCAGTGAGGCAACTTATATAAACACAGGCACTGTGAAGTACAGAGCATCACTGGCCTGGTGCTCCATCCCTGCTGTCAGGTTGGAGCACTAAGGCTCACACCACCAGGATGGCTGTCATTTCTGTGTGCTCTCAGCAGAAGGGGCTATTAAAGAATGAATTGCTGCTGTGACAAACACTGGGAATTGCTAGAACAACTTAGGTCTATTTATCATAAAATCATGTAGTATTGCTTAGGGCATAGTTCTTTGCCGAGACCCTGAGATGGGAGAAGGATGTAGGATGAAGGGATATTTGGTCATAGCAGGAGCTTAAAATGATGTTGAGTTCCTTCATACTTGGTACTGGTTTTGAGCACATTGGTACCTGGATTTTCAGTGGAAATAATTAACTATGACAAACTGCAAATTTTAAATCAAGTTGGACAGAGGTACTTTGGATAAAATGAGAGCTGTTCTTCAAAGGGATGATGTTGATGGCACAGTTCCCGGTGCTTGTAGTGGCAGTGAGCTAAAGGCAATTGTGAAAAGTTCTAGGGGAAAGCTCGTGGCACCCAATCACCTACTGAGGTGCTCCTTTTAAAACCCCACAGTTTCATAGTAGAAGGGGTGCCTCCTTGGCAGGCAAACCTTCCTTAGGAACCTGCTGCAACTGCTGTTGCTCTGAGCTCAGAGTGGGAGAGGGAAATTGGCTGGAATGAAGCAATGGGGAGATCTCCATGCATCCTCTGTAGCCTTTGAGCTGGCTGCCCTTCTCAGTCACTGTGCTGGGGAGGCTGAAGCTCTGGGCTTAAAGCAGTGATCACGATCCCTGGGTTTAGGGTGAGACCCTGGCTTAGAGGGAGACACGAAAAGCAAGCATACAGAGCTGCCCCAGGGACTCCTGTTGGTTGGCAGCATTAGCAGTTAGGTGGCTATATTAGCATTTTAATCAAATAACTAGATATCCTAGAATTATATGTTTGAATCTCTGCAGGCTAAACATAGCTTCAGAGGCAAATAATTTCCATGTAATTTTAGGGTGGAGAATGTCCTTTGGGTAACAGCTGCTTGCTCTGCATGGGCATTAAAAATCCTGTGGCACTTTATTGAAAGCAGAGGTTTGTCTCAGAGGCCTTGCTTAAAACATCCCTCTGAGTGCAGAGTGCTGGCTGTCTGCCCGGCTGCAGCCCTGACACCCAGGAGGGCATTCAGGTCAGGGGCAGATACTGCAGCTCCTGTTCACTATCCTACTCGTAGAGTGCCATGGGAGATTTGATACAAACGTGGACAGCTTGCCCAGGTCATGGTAAGGATGAACCTGGTAGCATCAGTCTGAGCATATTTGCTCATGTGGTGAGCATGAGTGAGTGCCCAGGCATTGGGAAGAGAGAGATCTTTGAGGACAGAAAAACAGCTTGCCCAGACACAAGTTGCCCAAATCCTGCCTCATCAGCAGTATTTGATGGGTGGCTGGATCATTGTGGTGTTGGTATTGACCTGGGGCAGTCCAATGGTTCCTGCAGTGGACATGCATCTACAGGCCCAGGTTCAGTACAAATTGTTCTCAGGAGGCCATACAGGCCATGGTAAACCTGCCCTTACATATTTCTTTTCCTATTTTTTTTCATAAGGTCAGACATTTAAAAAGTTCTAATGATAAACCATCTGGAATAGGTTTCTTTTGAAAAGAAGAGAATGAAATAGATGTGAGTTGGCAGCAGCTTTCAGAGCAATTTCCCCCACCGCCCTCTGTTTATATATTATGCAGAGAACTGTACAGGAAAATGGGATACATGAAGTTGAGCATTTCATGACAAGTTGTCACATTCTGTGCATAAATTTCTGTAAAGTGTTAGGCACTAGTGGTGGGAGGAGATATTAGGTCACTCATTGCTAATCCTGGAAAGTTTAGGGGACTTTGTATGTCCTTTGAGAGTGTCCCTTTCACAGAAAAAACATCACCTGTCCATAATTATTCCTCCATGGTGCATATAATCCATCCATTTATTTGATAAAGGTACCCATAAAAACTCATAAATGACCCAACAACACTCCCAGTACTAATATCAGTTCTATCCTGCTGTTCATCTTTTTATCTTCCAGCTTTCCAGTGCATGAAGTAATGAAGAACTAAAAGAAATACTCAGTCTTTTTCCTTTTTAAAAGCACATTCAAAATACTAACCTTATTTCCTCTTCTGGCTGTTTTAAGAAAGCTAAATATCAGGGGTTTTTTTAGAATCTAAGTACCCACAGTGCATTTGAAGGTCTTTGAGTGACAGATGTTAAGAACTTCTGAACATCTGAGCCCTATTAAGCACTCCCCAGGTGCATGTGAGGGACGTATCAGGAGTAACATCAGAATTCAGATGGTCCCAGTTCCAAACTGTAGTCTAATCCCACCTCCTTCAGATGCTGTTTGCAGATGATGGCAGAGGGGCATTGCATTTCTGATGACTCAGCATTTGCTGGGGAGGCCAGCTTTAGGACATAGCTGTCCTGCAATTATGAGCTCCTGTATTACTCCAACATGACTCCTGAGTGCTGCATGGCATCATTGTTTTTGCTCCTTAAGAGAAAGGCAATACTAGATGAAACACTGCTATAGGGGTTAGAGAGGAAAATTGATTTTTTTCTCTGGGCAGTGTTAGGGGACAATTTCAGCCTCTACTTTCTCACACTCCCTTCCCTCCCCCTGCTATTTCATGTAAACTTCTTATGAAAGCAATAGTTTTTCTGAAGGTACGTTTCGAGTGTTATTGCTTAAGCCCACAGGGAGAACACATCCCTCACACAAATTGTGGTTGATGGCGAACCTGGACAGTGCCTCTACCATCACACAAAGAGTAGCTAGATGCAGGCATGAAATTGCTAAGGTCCCCAAATCTGCAGATTGCCCAGACCCTCAGAACTGATAAAACCTGGAGCACTTCTCTGTAGAACCCAGGACATGTTTTCCTTCAACTGTGTAAAACCACTGTCAGGTAGAACCCACCTGAGTAAACTTCACTGTTTAAGTGCCCTCTCCACAGTCTGTCCAGCTCATGGAAAAGTCCCTTGTGTAGAGGCCTTCCAGGAACATTGTTCAATCAGGATCTTCATAAACAAGGCAGAACTGCCCTAATCGCCCTGGAGTTGAAGACAAATGCCCTTGACCAGCTAGTTTGATCCCATTGCACAAATCAAAATACAAGCCTCCATCATAGTATTAAATGTCACCCCTTCCCTGCCATGCTGCATTGTTCAGGTGAGAAGGAAAGGGGAAGCTTTGTTTTCCACCCCTTCAAATTAATTAGAAATTGGTATTGAGGGACGACTCATCTAGACAGTAAAAGGGTTTATTATTTTTCATAACTGCATCCAACCAAGGCTGTGTTGCACAGAATTCAGAGTCGACAAGAGTCTCTGGTGTCAGGGTCAAGTCAGTACCTCCTCTAACCAAAGTGATTCAGCTCAGCATGCTACCTTTGTAGGAAAGAAGGCTGGGTGGCCCTTCAGACTTCATCTGAGAAGCATACACAGTAGTCCTGTCCAAATTTGAATTCTCAGTGCTGCAATTTCTCTTTACATGTCCCTTGTAAAGAACGCAAGCAGTTAAGCTTTCCTCCTCCTCCTCCTTAAAGATCATGTTTAATTTTCCTTTTTTGCTCTAATGATCTAGATGCAAAACTTAAGCTCGCTGCTGTAAATCCCCTTGGGGTACCTGCCAGAAGGTTGTGAAACCCGGGTGAGGGATAGTGGAGGGGCGTACACTGTTAATTAGTGCAGGCTGGCAACCCCCTAACACTTCAGCTTATGCTCCTGTCGACAGCTCTGAGGTCTGGCTTTGCAGGAGCCGATCCATGCAGGCGTTTGGAAATAGCTGGGCTCTGGCAGCAACTCCCCCTCTGACAGAAGAGAGCCAGCAACCAGCTTAATGGGTTGCTGCAGCCAGGGAAGTCCTCTGGTGAGGAGCAGTGAAGTGAAGGAAAACAAAGCCCATTCCAACCACTGCCAGAGCAGACAACAATTGAGAGCAAAGCATCTTTTTTATTGCATAGGGGGGGCATGGGGGTAGAATGAAGGAAAGTAAAGAGAATGAGATGCCATTTCTTGCAGCTAAGGGTTTAATAATTTCTCGCCTTCCTCCCGTTCCTAATAAAGGAGACAAAAAATGTACAGGAAGAGAATTCCACAGATTTTCATTCTTCTTGTAAGAAAAGACAGCACATCCAAAGCTTCTTTCTTGCATTAAGTTTCCAGAAGAAAAGTCAGTTCCCCTTTCTCTGACTCCTCATACTGGCATTTTTCTGACTCCAGCAACCTAATAGGTTGATTGCTGAGACTCTTCTATTTCAATTACTTTTGATTGATTCTCAAATCTGTGTCAGCCACTCAGTGCAGCCATCATCCCAGGAACAAATCTGCAGCAGCTGAAGATGAAAATAGCTTCCATGACCCTCTAGGAGGGGAGTTCAAGCATCTTTTCTAAACATGAGGTTGCTGTATCCTTCCCTCAAAATCGTCTCTCTGGCCAGGGCTGCTTATGATGAGGTTCCTCTTCCTGATGGTTCACTGAGCTGCATTTTGCTTCAGCAGCAGTTGGAAAGGAACATGAAGGGAGCTTTATTATCGTTAGGCTGCTCAGCTTTTGGTTGCTGTAGGACACTGCCTTTACCCCTCAGGAGAGGGACTGTGTCCTGATAGAAGTCCCTCTCCTTTTTGGGAGTGAAGTGGGACAGGAAGGGGTGGGACACAAAGCATTTACAATGAGTCCTGGGGGCTTGCTTTCTTGTCTGCACTTTTAATAAAGAAGCAATGGGAGAGGGAAGGGGGAGAAAGGGAACTGGGAAAAGGAGTGCAGGTGATGGTGACTGATTCCTCACAGAAGTAGCCAGGGTCTGCAGTTGCTCTGTAGACTCTCTTCTGAGGAGTTACAGCCTCAAGCCTTCAGACTGGCAAAAGAGTGGTGAGGACAGATCTGTACTGCTGCCCTGGCTGAGACCTAGTCTGGCTTCCTGCAAGGTCAAAGCAGACTGAAAATGAAATCAGTCTGGAGAATTGGGGCTATTTATGTCAACAGTAGGATTAGGTTTCTGTATTTTTAATTTCCTACTGTTGCGGTCCAATCCAACTCAGCATGGGATCACAGCATAATTCAGGGTGGATGGGACCCTGGGAGGCTCAGAGTAGGGTCAGCCCCAGGCCAGACCAGGCTGCTCAGGGCTGTGTCTGTTTGGAGATTGAAACCTCCCAGGATGGAGCCTGGGCAGGCTCCTGGGCTGCCTGCTCCACTCCTAGGTTGTCCTCAAAGGAAATTTTTTCCTTGCACGTAGTCTGAATCTCTTGTTTCATTTTATGCCCACTGTCTTGTGTTTTCCTGCCACACACACCATGAAGTTCCCAGTTCCCTTTTCTTGGTGGTCTTCCTATGGGTAGGGCAGGCCTCACATTTGCCTGTCTCTAGTGGTCAGGGAAATCCCTGGACCTTCACAGTCTTTTAAAGATACTACAGGGTGGCCTTGCAAGGACATGGCCAACTCTCTTGGAGTTCTTGAATGCAACTGTTGCATGTTGTTGGACTTGAAGAGACCAAGATCTCTTAGACAATCTCAGAGCCAATGTCTGTCCACTTGCTGGTAGTTCTCTCAAGCTCAAAGGCCTGGGGGACTGAGACAGAGAAGGCATTGAGTACATTAGCCTTATCTGTGCTCTATGTCACTAAGTCACTTCCCTTGTTCTTGGGTCTACGTTTTTGCTGTGTAGCTTTTATTGCTAACATAGCGGTAGAAGCTCTTCTTGTCATCCTTGATGTTCCCTCTGACTGAAAAGTCCAGGTGAGCTTTGGATCAAAGGTAGCTATGGAGGACCCTCCAAAGGCAACTAGCTTATCACATTCAGGGAGATGGGCTTCCAGTTCTAGTCTGAGGTTGACTGATGAAATAGAGTCAGTGCTGCTTCAAATGGCCCCTAGGGAGAATTTATCATTTTCTCTAAAGTAGCTGGTATGTAGTGATGAAAGCTTTCATGCAGGGGAGACCTGGTGCACCCAATGTTGAAGTCAGAGCAGCTCTGCCAGGGACTTGCCTGTCTCTGTGTGGGTTATTCTCAGCAGCCAGGCAGAAAGAAAGGGATGGTTTTGTGCCTCCTGACTGGTGGGGCAGATGGCTTTGTCCAGGAGGCATGGGTTCTCCCACAGTTAATGTGTCTTTTAGACACATCTCCTTGTGTCTGCTGGAAGCCACAGGCTCAGAGTTGCAGAGTGGTATTTGGGGGGTGGGCTGACAGGTCTCTTAGAAGGGCCCTACCTCCCACCCTTAAAAATCGGAGTGATGGTGCCAGTAAGATGATCCAGCCCCACGCTTGAGCCCATGCCCAATAAACATGGTACTTCTGGGGACCCAGAGGTCCCACTGCAAGCAGACAGATGGAGACAAGGCTCTCCTGTCCCTCCACTCCTGTTCCTCCATTACCCAGGTGTGGTGGGGAGGGAAAGAGACTGTGAGGGCAGGTTAATATGAATGGACATGCTGTGAAAAATGGATACTAAATTATCCTCTGATCCAATAAACCTCCCTCTCAGCCCATGCTCTCAGAAAAGCCTCGGTGAGTAGACAGGCCTCACGAGTTGCTCAGCAGCTCAATAAAATCTGTCTCTGCTCTGTCAGATCGAAAAGGGAAACAAATGGCAGAGTTGGGGGCCCTCCCCCGTGGATGCCTTGCTCCTGCAGGAACAGCTCTGCCTGCCATGCCAGATCCCTGCCTGCAGCCTGAGGGGACCGCACCACAGGCAGCTGCCTGCAGCAGGCCCCCGAGCTTGTGGGGGTTTCCTTCCTTCTTGGCTACCAGGTATTCTCACTGAGAAGGGTATCTCAGTGAGGTGCCACTGGCGTTCCCAGCCAGCCCCAACAGAGGGGCTGTGGTGGGGGTGAGTGGATGGAGGGACAGCCCCTGGCACTGTGCCAGCCTTGCCATGCACCCCAGGTTGCTCAGTTTTCTGGAGGCAGCTGCCTGGGTGGGGAGTGCCCTTAAAGGGCTGTGTTTGTCTTTGCAGGGGGGTACAGTTGATGCCCTGCCCTGCCCTGCCCTGCCTGGAGGAAGGGCTTGATCCCAGGATGCCAAGACCAGTTTCTTCTGCTGTCTCTGATGGGGGCTGTCACACTTCTGCACATAGGTGTGGGATGATTCATGAGCATGCGTGCATCTTGCATCTGTACTCGGGTTGTGCTAATCCTGTTTAGTCATTTTTCAGTGGATTTCATTTAGATACTGGGCTGGGGCTCTGTGTGCCCTTGACGATACTGAGCAACACCATTGCTCATATTTAAACTCACTGACACAGCTAGTGATGGTGAAATTAAAGGAGACAATGACATAAAGCTCTCGCCCAGCAGCAAGTTGCCTCCTGATGATCACTATTCTTGTATTTTCCTTCCCTTGTCAAAACCCAGGGAAAAGGGGAAGATTTTGCATCTTACCTGGAAGACCAGCATGTCTGAGCTCTTCTGGACTGACCTGTGTGCCCGGGCTGCTCCAGCTAAGCTCCCGGAGCTTAGAGGAAGGCCGGGCACCACCTGCCATGCAAACCCTCTGCAAAGCCACATCAAACCTCTTGCAGAATGTAAAGCAGGTGATTTTGTGCCAGCCAAGACTTTTGGCCTCACTGCTGTGAGCAGCTCACTCGTGCTCACCCAGCTGGTAGCAAAGACAGAAATAGCCTGGGCTGCTGGGGCCCAGCTCTTGCCTCTCGTGCATGGCCGCTCTCCAGCTCCGACTGTAGACGCCACTTTGCTGTCGTTGCCTCTCTTGCTGACTGATGGAAGGACAGGTCTGCCCCCAAAATGGCAGCTGCAGACACAGATGTTACCTGTTTTATTCTGTGGCTTTTTATACTAAGCAAATAAGTCACAACTGGTTTGCCAAACAATTTTTTTTATTTTTTTTTTTTTTTCCCCCCTGCCACTATCATCAGAGCTGAAAATATGGCTTCTGTTCACACTGTGGCAATGGGAAGAAAAGGCTTGCCCTGAAGTTCTGGTTTAAAAATAAAAACTATACAGAAACAGCCTGTGCCCCCTTATGAGTAGATGTAGGCTTTAATTTCATCTCAAGTTTCTACCACCATAACACTGGACAGCAAGTGGTGTAGTCACAAGGGTCCAGATTTGGAAGGGCATTAACAGTGTCTAAATTTCATTGGTTTTAGTGAACAACATGTGCCTCAAAACCTTTACTACCTGGTCTGGGGTTTCTGTCACTATACCCAATGAAACTGCTTCTTTCTATTAGATGTGTATTTTCCTCTCCTGTTTTCATAGATAGGGCTTTGTGATGCTTAACAAGTAATAGTAACTGGCCATAACGTCTAAGTAATTATTAGCTACTCTCAGAACAAATGAAAGATTAAAAGGCAGTAATCTTCTTTCCTCTTTGCTGCTCACTATTAATGGCTTCCTCATCTACATACTAAATGTTTATCAAGGCAGTGTTCTGTTGCAGAAAATCTGCAGTGTTGAAATTTGAATTTACCAAGAGTAGAAAATAGGTTCATCTGAATGGGGAAAGCAAAATGATAATGAGTTTTAGTTTACAGGGACTTTGTCCCACTATAAATCACAAACAATGCTTTTCACATATTGGTGGCACTTGAAACTGGGAGCAGATGAAAGCCTTTGTAGCAGCCAGGGGCGATGCTTTGCAGCCTGCTCTTCATGGACCCTTACAGGAAAGGAAATCTAGCTTCATCATTGTCATAAATTTTGTTTTGTGTGGACAGGCCCATGACTACTGACCTTCTAAAGGGGTGCTTCTACCTTAGAAAATGTGAGGGCCAACAAATTAAAACAGGGCACTAAGAACAGGAGAAAGAAAGTACTTGGTATACAGTAGGCAAGGGAAATACTGTATGCAAGATGAGAAGCTGTGGCTTGGCTAGTCAGTGCCATGAAATGAGAAGGGAAAAAAAAAAATCTGTCTTTCCAGCTCCATGCCTCATAAAATCCAACTGAAATCAATCCAGGATTTAGCCAGTCAAGAGTTATTCGCCAATCCCAAGGTCCGACTAGTGGAGTGTCCATCTCAAATCATAATTTGTTCTCTTTATCCTTGTGCTGCAGACAGGAAATCAAGAGACAGGGCTTGATCAGTGCAAAAATTGGGGCCCAGACTACAAAGTAATTAAGTCTGCATTAAGGCCCACTGCCTTTTAGTAAAGCCCTTATGTACATGCTTTAAGTGCCACTGGAGCTAGAGGCAGACAAAGAAACACTTAAATTCCTTCCTGGATCACTGCTAACTACAGTATAAATATTTAGGAATATCTTGAAAGACTCTTTGGGCTGAACATATTTCTTACTGCATGACAGGGGCTGAAGGAATGGGAATCTTGCAAGCTGCCATTGCAAGCTGAGTTGCAAGTAAGTGCTGGAGGCAGACAGCCAACATGGAAAGGGGGCTTTTTTTTTAATCAGAGAGAAGGTAGCCACAGACTGCAGAATTACAATGTGCATTTAAGGTTGAATGTTTGTACTGAGATGGTTGCATCTGTGTTGGGGCTGATCCTGGGAAACCGAAAAGCAGAATCCAAAACAATTCCCTCTTTTATCCCATTAAGTATTCTTTTCTTCTCTGATCCAGCCTCCCAGTTTCTTTAGCATAGGGGGGAAGGAGGGAAAGGACCTGATGCAGAGGTTTGAACTCTTGGGGTGGCTGTATCACAGCGGTGTGGTTTCAGGGATATATCACCCCTTGTATTTAAAATAACATATATACATTTGTCCAATTAATATTCTTGGTAAGAATGGCAAATGACTGCTTGAACTGCTAGGCAGGGAGAAGGACCTGGTCCCTGCCCTGAAGAGTTTACAGGTAAAATGTAAAGAAGAGGATGGTGCTGCAGGGGCAGAAGGAGCACAACATGAGCTGAGGCACAGTTGTTATTCCTGGCACACTCCAAAGCTGCCTTCCCAGTCTGTTGCCTGCTTTTGATGTGAATCACTCCTCCTTTATTGAAGAGCTTTCTTCCTGAGGTGCTTCGGCGCTTTTTGCGCTCCTGGTTTTCATCCTACCTCTCTAGTTCTTCCTGCATTGTCTTCTTTCAACACTTTTCTCCTCCCTACTGTCAGCCTTCCTTAGGACATTGCCCAAGTCCCTCTCCTCACTCCTCCTTTTGTCCCTAGGTAGTTTTATCGTGCTGCACACTTCAGTGATAATTTCTGTGCTGACAACCCACAGATCTATTTCCTCAGCACTTCTCACTCAGTATATTCTCTGGCAGCTCCTTAAACACCTTCTCCTTCATGTTCCACCACCAACCCTCTCACTGACAATTTGACATCCCTTCCCAGGTTGTCTCTCAGTTGTCTACCTTCTTGCACACCACCAACAGAGTTGTCACAAGCCTCCTATGTGTCCTTGAGGATTATGAACTCACCATAATGTGTCTTTTCTGTCCCCTGCATCCCATACAGCAACACAGTCATTCTTAGGAGCAGCTGCTATGCTTAAGGTCAGTGGGATCTGTGCTCCTGTGCCAGCTGGGGAAATCCATGCCCTTGGAG
Organism: Phaethornis superciliosus; assembly: GCA_023637945.1. Taxonomy (NCBI): domain Eukaryota; kingdom Metazoa; phylum Chordata; class Aves; order Apodiformes; family Trochilidae; genus Phaethornis; species Phaethornis superciliosus. Next base: position 113,225,380 of record JAJQWJ010000001.1, read on the forward strand.
AGCCTACCCTTCTTCCTGCCAGTTTGTCCTGGCTAGTTTGTCTGCCCAGTGGAAAACTCACAAATGCTGCTTTTCAACCAAATTTCATGCCCTTCTGAAAGAAAGGCCTCTATTTAACCATTCCAGCAGTGTCTAAAAACCTTAATTCCTTCAACACAGTGACAAACAGTTCTGATTATTTGTAGAAAAGCTTGAAAAACATTGAGCCTATTTCATTACCCATGAAAGGTGCCAGACTGGCAGCCATGGAGACTTTTCCTCTATTTATCTCTAGAGCTGGATGGCACAAACAGTGCACATTTCCCCACAATGTCTCTCTGCTCGTGTTTTGAAAGGTACATGGTGAGATGATGGTACTTTCTGTTCAGCCCTCTGAGTATTTGCTCAGTGCCTGGGACATAAGCAAAGTACGTCAGGTTGCTAGTGGGAGCAACTGGAGGTGCCCAGGAGGGACTCACCATGAAAACAACTGCACTCCCAGAGGGCTGTGGATGATTTAGTGTGAGAAGCTGTGTCTGTTCCTGTCTTTTCTGGCAAGCTAGGTCTCATCCAAAGTCAGTTATGATCTGTGGAAGTGCTGTGTAATGGGCTATGAACTGTCATCTGGGGATGTATGGAGGGAACAGTTTCCATGCTTTCTTGCAATAAAGACATTAGATTTTCTGGAAAACAAACAAAACAACAACACAACTGAAGCTTCTCCTTTGCCATCAAATGAAGAATTAGAAGACTAATTCTGAGCACCCTTCATTGCAAACCTTAGCCATTGCTGTTGTACACCCACAGGAAAGCAAAGTCTCACAGCCATCTGCATGAGAAACAGCAGAGTTTTTGGGCAGCCCCCACCCACCTTTAATGGCTGTGTTTGCTCAGAGGGGCCAAGTGCTGCAGCAGGACCTGGAGACTACCTGCAGGGGCACCCTCAAGGCCACGCAGGAGTTCAGAACTCATCCTTTCTTTGCAGCAAGTGCCAGGGAAATTAATCAGCAGAGAGGTAAATAGCTTGCAGGATCTCTACTGCTCTTCTTCTTGACAGTCCCCCTCCTCCCACCCCACTTTGCAGCAACACACATCAAACACAGATGTGCAGTGACATTTTAAAATCATGCACTGATTTGTTAGGTTTATGCAAAGAGCATATTAAGCATTCACTACTACTGTTCAGGCTGGGCCTTGTATTTTCTTTATGTGTACCAATGTTAAAAATGCAGAGAAGCAAAACTTTGAAGCACTGACAGTTTGGACAGAGTTTTGTGTTCTTTCCTTCTTAAAATGAAGCATAGCCTGGCTGGAGGACTTCCTTCTTTGTCAATAATTAAACAGCTCTGCACTTGTTGAGGCAGCCCTGACCAGGATCAGCCAGCCCTGACCACAAGAGCCTAAAACTTTCTACCCTGTCTACAATATAGATCTTTTCTCAAATTACAAAGATTCTTCTGGTATTAACCCTATCAATTTCACTGTCAGCAGCAGGTCTTTGCAGCAGATGGCATGCAAAGAGTTGTTTGGGTTTAGACTGCTTTGAGCAGAGTTTCAGTGAGAGTGCTGCATAGAAACAAAGTGGGGACAGCTGATTTCTGCTCAGCCTTTTTATGTTCAGGTAGAGTTCAGCAGCTGCTAGTGATGCTGGGACAGGATTGCAAAGCACCTTCAGTGCAAACAAAGAAGGTGTGTGTGTGTGGATTTCTGCTGATGGTTCAGATTTCTATTTCCCTTGGAGTGCATTTTTGAAGCATAGTAAGAACAGATCAAACACTATCGTACATTTTGGAAGTTCATCATATCCTTTAGGATGTTACTGCAAATTCCAATTGAAGATGGGCACATGAAAGCATTGGTACAGAAATGAGAGAATGGTTGGACTCTGGCAAAGGCTCTTGCTTCAAAAAAAAAGAAAAGAAAAAAAAAAGAATTTATCTCTGGTCCAGAGCAGTGAGAACAGAGTCCCGGAGGACTGAGACTTAGATCCTCTCTTGTCTGCTAAGTGCATGATCAATTAACTTCAGAAAGCTGATGGGCTACGAGTTGTCACCATGTATGGGGCAGGGGAGCTGAATGTTCATGCACATGTGTGGGGAGAGTTCTGCAGGACTGAGGGGCAGGGGAAGGAGAAGGTTTCTGCCTTGGTCTACAGGCAAAGCTTTCCTTCTCTCTCACCACGATTCTCATTCATCTGTTCTTTTGGTCAGGTAAAGAGCTCTCGCTGTGGAAAAGGACTGTGTGCCTAGCAGGGTAAGGAGAAAAGGAAGTAGGAGAGCTGAGGCAGAGTTGTGTGTCCTTTGCCCATGGGTAGCAAAAGAAGTGGAGGGCTGAAGCTGTAAGGGCAGGTCCCTGAATGACAGCAGGTAAGGCCTGGTGTCAAGGCTGCACTGGACTGACAATTCTGGAGGGCTGGGGTGAGATAGAGCCTTACTTTGCTCTCAGACACTGACCCTGTGGCAGATGCCAGCTGTCAGAAGAAAGTTCTGCTGGCCTGGGGGAATGCCTTCACCAGTGTGCATGCTCTAGAAAATGTGGGGACGTAAGGTTTCCTGTGGCTAACTTTTCTCTTCTCAATGCCTGTGGGTCTACAGATGGCCTCTAAAAAACAAGAAACAACCACCCACTTTTTCCCCACTCCTCAACATATTATCTCTCTTTATCCTGCTGGGTCCTGGCTATCTGACTGTGGTACTATGTGTATTAATCCCTCAGCAAGACCAGCAGGGCTGAGAAGACTGATCCCAGCTGCTGGGAGCAGATGGGTAAGCTGCAATGTCCAAGCACAGCTCTGTGTCCCCTCCACAATGATGAGAATTCAGGGCTGCTGCTAAAGCAGACAGGTGAAAAACAGACCTTGCCCCTCCCTCCTTTCTTGCTTTCTGTTTCTCCTCTTTATTTATGTTAATATGCTCTGCATTGGAGTCATAATTAAATACATATTCATAGAGAAGATGTACAAAGCCTCTGCTGGTACTGTGAAGCTCTCTGGAGCTTAACTGCTTGAGACTTGTCACAGGAAAATATTTTTCCCCATGAAAAGAGGCTTCCTACAGCTGGGCTGTATTATTGCCTTTTAATATCGCTGGCTCTGCCTACCCTGGGAAGGGTTTTCTGACAAACTCCTACTAGAGATACAGCTTTTGCCAGTATAACTTACACCAGCTTCCTGAAGAAACTGGGGCTCTCATAGCCAGAGGTATCACACTGATGGCTGTAATTTGTTCTCACACTCGTTGCTAATACTGGCAAAACTTGAAAGTGTGGTTCACTGTTTTTTTCTCAGTGCCTTTTCTCCTAAGTTAGCTTTTTCTATCCCTGTGCCTGTCCCAGCTGCTTCGGTGGGCACATCTGATCATCTGTTGTCTTCACAGTAGCTCAAAGTATTGAGAGGGGTGGGAAGATAATGCTATTTGGAGGGTCTAATTCAGATGCTGATTCCCTGTAACAGAGCTGTATCAAAATCTGGAGCCTGGTTACATTTTAGAGGGGAATACAGTGATGAAGGGAGGTATGATAGCAGAAATGGGCACTGGGGCTTGATTTTAAATTGGAAAATTGGAATCTGCATCAGTGTGGCACAGGGGGGAACAGGGGACAGACTGGGTGGAGGAAACTTCCAGCTGAGATAAAGGCTACCAAGACAGTGAAGGCAGCTAGCAGAGAAAGAAGCATTTATCAAGACAGGACAGACCATGCTCACCCTCATGTGTCGAGGCCTTTTCTGTTTCCAGTATTTCAGCCTGGTTTTGGAATCAGTTTTTGTTTGGATATGGCAAGATGACTGGTGTCATACACAAATTGGCTCTGTCCCTGGATTTCACATCCTTAGACTAACACCATACATTATGAGGTGGGAAATGGAGCCCTGGATGTATGAGTGGTATGCCAAAACCCTAGCCAGCATCACTGCTACAAGCCCTGAATTGCAGACCCTTAGCTTAGTTTGTGAGTTTGTGCTCTATTAAATAAAATATCCTGGGTGTGTATTGTGGTTTTTTTTTTTTTTTGGTTGGTTGGTTTTTTTGTTTGGTTGGTTTTGGTTTTGTTTTTTTTCTGTGATGATGAGAAAGGCCAGAAAGTTCACATTTAGTTCTTGAAGACTCCTACTGATTAATTGTTTAAAAAATCCTTAGTGCAGTGGATATTTACACTGCTCCAAGAATGGAAAGGATGCTGGGATTATGGATCAAATATCTGCTTGGTCCAAGGCTACTGGATATTCCATCTTAATCCTTCCTTTCCAGCAAGCATCCTCTCTGAGAGGGTCAAACCCCTCCTTTTCACCTGCAAATGCCTCTCCTCACTTCTTGTAGTCTGACTAATCCTCAAACAAGCCATAAAAGTCCTGGGAGAAGATTAAAATTGCCGTGTGGGGAGGTGACATACTACCCCCCCGAAACACACCCTGTCAGAAACATGGTGAGTGTCAGTCTTATGTGGGAGGGGAAGAGGCAGCATCCACCATCCTGAAGGCACATTTCCTATACTGTCAAGTGCAGTGGCTTCTTGTGATGGCTCCCTGTGCCACCCGTCCCCCGGCCCCTGCAAAACCATGTAGGATTCGTGGATGCTCACTCTGCTGAAATGTCCCTTCAGGCTGGCAGCATGCGTGGCCCATCCCTGCCTCCAGGCTCCTGGTTTGGTACTGGAGGGATCAGAAGGTGATGCTGGAAGAAGCATATGAATTTTTGGGCTTCATGAGGGGGAAGTAATGTGGTTTTGTGTAATTCTTGATGTGACGTGTTTATTTTCAGAAGCTGCACAAAACCCTGTTCCTTGAGCAGAATAATGATGGATCAAGCCCAAGCTTCAGAGTCATTTCAGGCAGGCATGTATAGGTACTGACGCAGAAAGCAGTGGTCACACATACAAAAGATCAACCAGGCTGAGTCAGAACAAAGCCCTGTATCCTATTACTCTTTCCTTTGCCAGTAGCCACCAACAGCAGCTGCAGACAAAATGTTTTAGTACCTGACGTACTGTCCTACAGCACAACTGCAACAAGTCCAGGGCTATCTTGGGCTTCAGACAGCTGGATCACTGTGAATGCATTGGAGCCATAACCTGAGACTCTGAGCTTGAATGTTCTGCCCTATAATTGAGAGTTCCCCTTTGAAAAAAAACCCACAGTGATCTGAATGAAGGAATTTGTCTGGATTAAAACTAACCAAGGAAAAAAGTGCATGTGAGGGATCAGTTCTTGTGAAACCAAAGATGAAGATGACTGCAGGGAGAGATCTAGTGGCAGGAGGCAGGAAAGGCTGGGACAGCTTTGTCTGGCAGGGGGTGGCTTGGGCTGTACTAACCAAACTATGGTGTCAGCTGTTGTTCCCTGACAGGGATGGGCTGCAAATCTTTCTCTGCCTAGCCTCACACAAGCTTACAAACAGAATTAGTCCCTGCAGCTCAGTGAAGGCAGAGAAGTGTCTCTACATGAACCATTTGCTGCTGGTTGCTTAACACTCAAAAGTGTGAACAACCTTGCTTCTGTTTCTGCCCCCGTTGTGATCTGATCACAATGATACTGATCCCTCCAGTACCTGTGGTCTGGAAATGGTCCATCTGGGCCATGCCTTTCCCTCTGGGTAGCTGATGGCAAAGCAGAACCTATGGTTTCCCTGTCTGTCTAGAAGTGTGGGTTACATTTAGCCTTTTTAAGGTGTCTCTAGCTGAAGTGGTTGTTTGAGGACCAAAGTCACATTGTGTAGTAGGTTGAAGTCACCGTGGCTTTCTCGTCTAAGATTGTGCTATTGCAAAGCAAAGCTTGGTTGGTTGGGAGAACCTGCCTCAAATGCTCAGTGCTGCTGCAGGGAAATAACACAGGACAGGACACCAGTGCTGCTCTATATTTATCATTTTTCCACCATTGGTCCCTGAGTTATGAGACATTTCAGATGCAAGCAAGCTAGATTGTATTGCAATGCCTGCTGTGCTGTCCTGGTGGTGTTTCCTCTCCTATTGTGCAGTCCCAGACACAACTCCTTCATCTAGCCAGGACATGGGAATGTGAAAGATTTTACTGTATTTCTTTTGATCTGGATAAGCATTGGTTTCTAACAGCAAGAGCTATTGGGTTTGTGTGACTTTTGTCTTCTTACTGATCAGCAAAATATAACCAATAATTTAAGCTTAAAGCAAACCAGTGAGACACAGGACTTCACTTGTTCCTCCTTTGAACTGCTTAGAGCACTGTGGTCTGAGTCTTTGTCATTTGCTTTGCTGCTGCACACTGTGCTACCTGATGGGGCTATGTTTTTACCAGGCATTTCTTCTGATCTAGCAGTGTGTGGGACATAAGATAATGATCAGGGTGCTGTTGTTTAGGCATGCTTTAAAACCAGAAGTTAAAGCTTGGGATTTGTCTCTGAGATGGGGACTCCCTTTAAGTCTCTGGAGCTACTCCTGACAGCCAGATTTTCCCCTAGTGGCAAGTATTTCTAGGGTGAAACCATTTGTCTGAAGGCCATGGTTGTCTCCAACTTTGCCCTCTTACCATGCTGAGCACATTGCTGGCTATTAAATAAAACTAAAAATAAGTAATGATTACTATTAATTCCCAGGTTCATTGCTTCCCTGAACAAGGTAGATAATAGTGGTTATTGGTGAGTCTGAAGTCCTGCTGAGAGAATTCAGTTTAGAATGAATTTTCTGTGCAGGAAAAGAAGAATAATCAATGATGCACATCAATGTCTGGGGATGCGAGGGTCCCAGGTAAAAAATTATTATGTGCTTCAAGAAGTTTAAATTAGTGCTAAAAGTAGAAGTTAGATGGACTAAACCTTCCCCATGTCCACTCCACTTCAGAGGAGAATCACAGGAGGAATCATATATTGTAGATATATAATCCCATTGTACAAATAATTACAATAATCCCATTGTAAAAATCACCCCTGGAGAAAAAAACTCAACAAGATGTATGATGGGCTTAATGGCAATCACAGAGAGCAGAAGTGGTAAATCTTCAAGTAACTAACTAACTAATCAAGCAGACAGCCTGCGAGAATGTCTGCCTAGAACATGCACCTAGAGAAGTTCCCAAACTCCAGAAAGTCCACGTGTCTCCCACCGCACACAACACATCTGACTCAGCTCTTCATTGCCCACAGACAGGAACAGTACCCCTCTGCCTTTGATTTACAATTAAATTAAGAATTACTTTGGTAAAAAGCAGTGCTTTCCACGGCCTGCTTTGCTTTTTGCCTTCAGGCTGTGCAGACCCCTATTGCTTGCTGTGCGAGAGACAGCGTCATACGGCTTGTGAGGAGCTGCAGGAACTGAAACCAGTTCTATGATTTATAGCAGTAATAAGGCTCAACTGCCATTTCTTGTGGTTTCCTCCTAAGTTGTCTTTGATAATTTCTACTTGTACTGTGTTTATCGTTGCTGCTTCTCGGGTTCAGTTGGCAGGTAACTGTTGCACTGTTGCGCAGGGCCTGCTCTTTTTTTGTCTCTCTTTGTTGTGTAATCGTTATTAACAAGCATTTATGTTTGGTGAGTGCTGAAAGGGGTTAGCTAGGCACTGTCCCTCTGCTTCCTCCTGTTGTGCTCGGTGCTGCCAGAGCAATGAAAGATGTGCCCTGCCACGAGCAGTTTACAATTGCATGGTGCCAACCCCCCTTTCCAGATCACTTCCACGGCAGGAAGGCTGCGGCAGCTCTGCTGGTGGCCATCTCAGGACCAGACAGCCCATGGTGGGGATGTTCAGGCTTGCTCCAAAGGCTCTAGCTTATAAAGCCCTGCCAAATCACTCTGGGGTGATTTCTAAGACCACACACCTCGATGTGTTGCTGGAGGGTATCACCTTTGTAGGTGACCAGCCACGAGGGAAATGTGGTTGGTGCCTTCTCTCCAGCACAGATTAGCCCTTTGGCTGTGAGCTACTGCAGCAAAGGCAAGATACACCCTCTGTTTCTGCATGACAGAGTCAATAACCATCAGTGGAGAGGTCCCGTGGATGGTATGCAGCTTCCTGCTTTAAATATAACTTCTTGAATTGCCCCAGCATCAACTTGCAGAGTTCCTACTTGGATACCTCACCCTGGCCTGAGCAGATCTCAGTGGTGGGTCTAGGTGCCCAGCTTTTGGTGACAAGACACTGTTGGCACCAAGAGACTGCTATGGAAGAGAAACAGGATTCCACTGCTGTCAGGGAGAAAAAAGTGGTGTTGGGGGCATTGGAACTGGAGAGACTTCTTGGAGAATGGGAACAGTGAAGGTACGCTGCTGTCACTCTTGTCTGCTGCTTGCAGCTGAGTTGGGCGGGAAAGAATCCTCCTGTGCTCTGTGTTTTATATGTTTCTTCTGTGATCACTTTTGGAACTGATCTCTGCCTGCTTTCATAAACTTGGCTGTAGGAAAATCTGTAAAAACAACTAAACATTATCACCCAAGGATACTGTAGCCTTTGCTGACACTCACAGCTCTCTTTGACAATTTGCTTGGTAGAACATGTGCGGCAGATTACAGTCTACACCACAAGGATGCTGCTGATGAGTGGCTTTGCCATTTTTCCTTCCTTCTGAGCAGCAGCAGCAGCCTGTGTCTGGCTGCAGCTGCACAGATCATGGCACAGCTGGGTTTGGGTTTCCCCTGTTTCATCCCAGACATAGCAGGGTTCCCCTGCTTCATCCCATTGCATGAGATGGCACTCAATTACATCAGACTCAATGGGTCACAGTTGTTGAAAATTTCAGTGCTGGGGAAGAAATGGAACTGCCTGCTATGCTCTGGCTGCATCCATGCATCTGTGAGAGATGGGCAAGACAAGAGGAGGGTTGAGTGAGGAAGCTGATGGTCACAGAGATGAGTGCAAACCCCCCTGATGTTTTCTACCTACCAAGTTCTTCAAAGCTGGTGAGGTCACCATGTTGTCCTTGACAGATGTCCTGTCATCTGCAACAGGGCCACAGAGCCTCTATCAGTCTCTCCCATCATATATCAGCGGTCACTATAAAACAAACAGAGGACTCATATGTTTGCTTGAAGGGAAGAAGAGGGCCCTCAGTGCTGGATTTATTGAGGTGATGGTGTTGCCATCAGAACTTGGCAACCTTAATGGCAGAGCACCTGAGACCTGGCAGTATCTTGTGCCCAGGAGAAGAAAAAAACCTCTGAAGAAGAAATTTTTCAAAGACATGAAAGTAGCAACTGAAGTTTCATAACGTAGCTTTATATACCTGAGCTAACTGCACGTATCTGTTTTCTGGAGCCTGTTGTGTTTCAGGATGGGCCTAGGTTTGAAAGGCTGGTAGGAACACCAGCTTCTTTCTTTTTACATGGTCTGATTTCTCAAGGCAGTGTGGTAACTTGGAGCCTTCCTAGGAAGAGGCTCACAAGCCTTGGCTGGTGGTGAGACCCAGATACTCACCTGGGTGCTCCCAGAGCAGTATCTCTCCAGAGCTATGTCCAGAGGTAGTGGCCATAGCATTTCATTGAGCCTTGGATGAAAGGAGGGTTGAGTCCAACCAACAACTCTAGAACCAAGCACTTCCAGTATCAAGGCAGTTAGATCCATCTGCTGCTTTTTGGAATGTACTAAATGATTGCTTCTTCGCCTGCTGCACACACGCACACACAAACACCCACAGACTTCACAGTCTGAAGATCTGCTGTCTTTCCTGATAGAATGGCAATTTGTACTCTCATTTTCTATGCTCATTTGCCAGTAAAACCAGCTCTTTTCTCAGATATGTTTTGAAATAATTCTTGTAGGCAGCTAAGGGGACTTGCAGTTATAATACTTGACAAGAGTTTTCATGACACTTTTGCTCTTTCCTGCCATCCCAGTGAAGACAAAGTGAGGAAACCAAGGCAACAGCTCTGGGGGACAGCAACAGGATCACCATTTATGGCCCTGTAACTTTTCTTCCAGGCCATGCAGGAGGCTCTGACCTGGGCTGATGTTGTGAGAAGCTTCACCACAGTTTCCATCATTTGATCACTTGTGGTACAAGGCTTTGCAATCAATATATTAGTCATTTATACTTGAGAAAAGAGCATTCCTAGATGAGGTGGCAAGTTTTCCAGGCATTATTAGGTAGAGTTGATAGTCAAACTGCAAGTCACTTTAAACGAAGGAAAGTTTTAAAGCTTGTTTTAAAGCTTTTCACAGTTCTGATTGCTTGTTTGGACTTTTGAAAATTAAGAAATGTTAAATTTTTTGTTGTGTGTTGTTGGTTTTTTTCTTTCCTTTTTTCATTTTTCTTTTCTTTCTTTTCTTCTTTATCTCTTATCTTGTTACATTTTCCCCACTTTGTTACTGAGGAAGTAAAAGCAAGGCAGGAGAGAAGAAAAAAAGGGATCAGAAGACATTATAAAATTCAAGTGGCACATGAAAATAAAAAATGGGTGAGATTCAGCTGCCTAACCTTAGGCAACAAGAGATGTATGAGATACTTCAGGATTCCCTTCAGCCTCAGCTTTGCAATGGCATGGTCTCTGTTAAGTCCTCTGTCATGTCTGCAGCTGTGTGCAGACATCTCAGATGTTCTGGTGTATCTCAAGGGCAACAGTCACCCTGTCTCGGGCAGCAAAATCATCTTGGCTTCCATCATTCTTGAATAAAAAAGAAGTTTTCTGAGAGATGCATGGGATTTTCAAGATTCAAAAAAGCACCTAGATATTTTGAGGGACTGAAAAATAACATTTTGCCTTGTACAACTTTATGAAAGTTTCCTCAGAATCAGTGTCAAGGCAATAACATATGACGTGCCAGCCCTGCCATATACGTGCCATTAGCTGGCAGGCATGCAGAGAACAGAGGTTTCCGTAAGCTGTTCTTTCTAATGTAAAATTACTTCTTAGCATGTAGAACTCATTTGTGCCTTTAGCTTGTAAGGTGTTAAATACAAGAATCTTGCTTTCCTCTGGCATGCTTGGTCTCTGTCATATATGCCTGCCTCAAGGTGTGGCATATGTGATGGTTATAATTATAATTTTCAAGTGTTTTTGTGTTAAAAATATGCTTGGTGATGCTCATGGCAGGGTATTTACTATTTGCCTGAAAATCTCAAATTTAAATAAGCATTTGCCATCAATCTAATCTAATCTAATCTAATCTAATCTAATCTAATCTAATCTAATCACAATCAATACCGATACTGTGGGATCTTGTAAAACATGACCCACATGGCAAGTTCTGCCACTTGTTAATTATGCCCTTGGAGGCATCAGTCAATAACTCCCAAGGGTTAGATGGTTCCTACTTAGTCAGGTGTTTTCACAGAGTACTGCTGACATTCAGTAGGGACTTCTGCCACCACAGAAAACTTTACACTATGTCATGGAAATTAAAAGAATTAGGAAAGATAGCAAGTATTTATAGAACTACTGAAAAAAAAAAAGAATGGAAGAATCTGGCCATTGAGCCCTGCAGAGAAGGCCTTCAGGGAACTTTGACAAGCCAATTTTTTTTTTTAAAGAACATTTAAAATACGTTTGTGTCTCATCCAAAACCAACACAGCAGCCTGAACTAGCACGTAAGTCACCACAAGTACTTCTTTCAAAAAAATGTCTGAACCTCAGGCTTGAGAACTTCAGCATAATTCCACAGAAGCTCATCCAGCACCTGGCAGATGAGAATCTGCCAAATTAGTATGTCCACTGATATTCAAAGATGATAATCTTGTTCTTTTCTCTACATTTAATATGAAATAATTTGTGGCGAGACTAATTTATGAAATTGAAAAACTTTGAAGAAGAAAGGGTAGAAACAAAGGCTCGCTTCCTTTATTTCTCCTGAGGAGAAACGTGGTTTAAATTTTTTAAGCTGCCAATTTAAGTGAGTGAGTCTTATGAAAAAATATATATGGTTTGTGTTTTGTGCCATAGTTTGATCACCTATGTTACTTAGTTTAAAGGAGTATGAGGGGCAAGTTGGCTTGCTTATGCTGTATATCCATCCCAACATTCAGTTATTTGTGCTATTGTTCTTTCCTAATTTAATTGATTTGACTGCTTACAATAACAGATTGGATTGTTCATCTATGCAGAATCAAGGAAAGGGCCCTGGAGGAAACAAAGACCAGGGCTGTTCTACTGGTAAGAAAGCAATGAAGGATGCACAGGAGAGGCAAAGAGCTGGGGAGCTTCAATGCCTTGGCCTGTGATCCATGAAGACCTGTTCGGAAGGTGGCATGGAATTCCTGGGCTGCCCAAGCATGGGCATTCTGCTAAAGGAGTAGGTCCCAGCTCCACATTTCACATGAGATAAACGTAAACCCACACCAGCCTCTGTCTACAGGCAAAACTGATGCAACACACCAGCCATGTGGGTACTCCTATGCTAATTGCCTTGCTTGCATCTCATTCAGTCTCAGCCCACATTCAGATGATGGTGTGTGTTATGCTACAGTGACTCAAGAAATGTGTGCCACTGTGGCTGGAGATTGTTGCCTCAAAGGAAAGACCTGAGAGCTGTATGAGCATGTAGTCTTGGTCAGTTGCAAATGTGAAGTGAAATGGCTTAGTTTCTTCCATGTCTGAAGCTCATCTTACTTTGCAGTACACCTGACTGAGAGCTTGCACATGGCCAGTGACTCTGTCTCAGCTGAAAGATATTTTTCTACTAGGTGTGGTAACATTTTTAGCCACTGCAATGTCAGTATAAGGATAAGTCTGGTCATGCCCTCATCTATCTTTCTTTGCCTTATCTAGTTACACAGTGCCCCTTGCAGAACAGAGAAAAGCAATGTGACATTTCAGGTACTACTGCAATCTTAATTGCAAGTCATTCTAGCAGTTTAGGTGACTAATGTAATAAATGCACACACGTGCATTGAGACAGACAGCATGCATTGCAAAAATGACTTTACCAGTCATTTCACTTAACTAACTAGGAAATAATATGATGTGTATTCTGCTGCTGAAGTCTCTGTGGTGTCCCTGAAGGGTATACAGCTGGCCCTCCCTTTTAAAAATAGCAGCAAGGTATGAATAAGTGCAGTTTGGTTCAGCAGGAAAGAAGAAAATATCACCTCAGTAGGAACAGAGGAGTTTGGTTAGGTTCTGTTTCTCTTGCTGACGAACTGCAAAGAAATAGCTTGGGCTCATAATGAGAGTTGCATTTAGTTCAAAATGAAATGCTCAAATACCCAAAGGAGAAGTGAGAAGAAGGGGTTAGATTCAAGGGGGGAATGTGGAGGTTGAGAGGGCTGTCCCTCTCTAGTCTAGTGGTCTGGCTGTTAGGGCACGGCCGTGTTCATTTCAGGGGAAGAAGTAGGCTCACCGAGTAGAAGATGCTAACATGACCCTGACACTGCAACACTAAACACTTAAAAAGGTTTGGGGTTTTGAATTCAGAGACCTCAGCCAATTTGGTTACCATGGCAAACAATCACTGGTAGAAGCCTTTTAACCTTTAATTAAAGATACACAAAAAGGAGGAAAAACAGTTTAAGCACTTGAAAAATAAAGTATTAAGTAAGGCCTTCCTTTTAAAAAGCCTCTATTATTCCTCTTCCCTTAGCTGTCAACAGTTTTTATAGCAATGCTTCCCTCCCTTTATTTAAGTTCATAGCAGCAATAGCTGTTACTGGGGAGAGAGAGACACTTACTGAGATGGACCAGATCTATTGTTACTACTCATTTTTGGAGTTGTCCTGCCCACCTGAAGACATACGTATGTGTAAGGGGAGAGAAAAGGACAGCCAAGGCCAAAAAAAGGTGTTCTGTTTCTGGTGTTGACTGTTACTTGAAATCTCACTGCTAGAAAAAGACAAGCACAACACATGCCCTTAGCCCCTCTGAGCTCTGGGAGATTTGTATGAGTGTCTGCCTCTTTCAGACATTGCTTTTAGGTGTCTCCCCGATTGCAGTTCACAGCACAACCTGTACCTGCCATGTCTAGGCCAATTTGATTAAACAGAAAGTGAAGGAGAGAGAATGAGAAGCATGTGAGGAAACTGCAAAGCAACTAAGAAAGGGGCGACATCAGGATCCAAAGTCTCGTCTTCCAAGTAGGTTTTCCAGGACTGAGTTGAAGTTGGCAGAGCTAGCAATGACATCTGTGTGTCTCCTGGCTAGAAACTGGCCAAAAGGTTTGATCAGATCAGGTAATTAAGTCCAACAGTGCCACAGTAGTAATTTTGGTGTCAAAGTTGGCAATGACGGTTGTCAGGAATTCTACTTTCTGTCCACCTACCCTACATCAGTATAAAAAAGGATGTTCCCAGAGGATGATGAACATGCCAGCAGCCACTAGTTAGGTTTAGGTCCTGGAACATCAGTTTTGATCCATTGATTTTGGCATTCATCTTGTACGAGAGCCCTGACACCACCACAGCCTTTGGGTGATATCAGGACAACTTTCTGTTTGAACTAATTTGGCCTTCCTATCTTTAACTCGTGCTGACTGGGCAGCTAATTTTCTTTAGCAGACTGAGCTGTATTGTTTTTAGCTCATGCGCTTTAGTATATAGGCCTGCCTGAGGTAGAACTTGTGCAGGACATATAATGCCCTTTTCTGCTGCTCTGCTTGCCTTTCTGGTGTCCCAGGAGAGTGATACAGATATGAGGATCCTGGTGGAGGCACTCAGTTGGCAGTGCTTTCATGTTCCTTAATGGTCCAACAGTCATTAGCACAGACTGGGGAAGTCAGATGAAGCAGTTCCACATGAGGGTCTCAGCTGAGGGTCTAGAAAGACATTTTGTGCAGACCAGCACACATCAGTGGTGGAGAGTAAGAGCAACCCACCTTAGTATGCAGCACAGCACAACCTTATGGTATTCTCCTGGGAGATAAGTGATGCTGGTTCAAGTTCCCCCAGGCAGAAGAGGAAATTAAACACAGGACTCCCACATCTTTTATGAGTGCATAAAAAGTGGCTTTCTCCCTCTCAGCTTTTTGAATATAATCCTGACATTTTTTCCAGGAAAGCAATTTGGTAAGTCCACACTGAATTCTACAATCATTCCAGGACAATGGAAAAAGCATTTTTCAGTGAGAAGAATACTGACTAAAAAAAAATATTCCCCTGAACATAGTGACAATAAAACAACCAGATAGACCCCACTTCTCTAAGGGACAGGGAGGCTCTGATGCTCACAGGTAACAGAGGAACTTATCTGGCAATCTGAAATCTTGGCAGGAAAAAAAAACCCATTCTGAGGGAGTAATGAAATCCTCTGGGAATGGCAGATGAAACCTGAACACTGTTGGAATTGTGGAAGCACTCCTCCTTCCCACTTTGAGCTTGGGGCTGTTGAGGATAAACCTCAGAAAAAGGGGAAAACTGAGGCTGTGAGTGTGCATCTGTTGCCTGCCTCCTGAAGCAGTAGGAATATCACTCAAAACTTGCAGCATCAGGCCATGCAACTGGCTGGTTTTCTCTGTGTTCAAACAGGGACAGAGGAAATATATGCCCGCTTCAAGGACTTCCAAAGGCATTCGGGTACAGCTAGACTGTGAATCCATTTCTCCAGCAGATGTAATGTTTTCTTAGCAGTAGCCTTACTGTGATGCATGTTTGATTACCCCTTGTGTGACAGGGCCTGAGTATTCACACACAATCACACAGAATCAGCCAGGTTGGAAGGCACCTCAGAGATCATCAAGTCCAACCCTTAATCCACTGCCACTGTGGTTACCAGACCATGGCACTGAGTGCCACATCAGTCCCTTCACAAAAATATCCAGGGATGGAGAATCCACCACCTCCCTGGGCAGCCCATTCCAATGCCTGATTGCCCTCTCTGTAAAGAATTTTTTTCTAATATCTAACCTAAACCTCCCCTGGCAGAGCTTAAGTCCATGCCCTCTTGTCTTACTGATGGCTGCCTGGGAGAAGAGACTGACCCCACAACACCCTCCTTTCAGGGAGTTGTAGAGAGCGATGAGGTCTCCCCTGAGCCTCCTCTTCTCCAGGCTGAACACCCCCAGCTCCCTCAGCCTCTCCTCACAGGACTTGTGCTGGAGTCCCTTCACAGCCTCCTTGCCCTCCTTTGGACCTGCTCCAGGACCTCAATCGCCTTCCTGAACTGAGGACACAGTACTCAAGCTGTGGCCTCACCAGCACTGAGTACAGGGGAAGAGTAACACCAGACTACAAAAAAACCCCAACTTCCTTCCAGAGTAACACCACCGCATCAGTATATGGACTATCTGGAGATGTGCACAGCCATGGCTGGTTGTTGAATGCATCAGCACTGCCACCGAGGTTCGATACGCAGAAGAAGGGCACAGGCGACAGCCCGTGGAGATGGGACAGCATGAGAGACCATGGGGGAGAATAAGCATCAATGGTTGTCTGGAAATGGGTTCTGTCTCAGTAAAAAATGTTTTGTTTTCAGGCACATGAATTCCCTATTCCAGCTTCCTGCTAGGCCACCAACATGAAAAAGCAAAGAAAATGTGTGGCTGGAAGTGGAAAGAGGATGGGATGGCTGCTATTGATCTTAGCCTACATAAAAAGCTCATCAACTATGACCATGCAAACATTGAATCACAGAATCATAGAAAGGTTTGGGTTTGAAGGGACCTTAAAGATCACCTGGTTCTAAGCTTGCTGCCATGGGCAGGGAAACCTGCAAGATCAGCTTGCTCAAAGTCCCATCCAACTTGGTCTTGAACACTTCCAGGGAGGGATCATCTACAGCTTCCCTGAGCAACCTCTTCCAGTGTCTCACCACCCTCACAGGAAAGAATTTCTTCCTAATATCTAATCTAAATCCTAAATCTACCTTCTTCCAGTTTCAAGCCATTAAGTCTTGTCCTGTTGATACATGTGCTTATAAAAGTTCTCTGTCCAGCTTTCCTATAGGCCTCCTTTATCTACTGAAAGGCTGCTATAAGGTCTCCCTCTGATCCATCGCCTAGAACTTGCTCTAAATGCCACATGGATTCATAGGTCCCTTGTTATAGAGAAGGGAGGGATTTCATCAGGTGAGATGCAAAGTGATTGAGTCTGCATATGGCCAGGCCACTGTCCAGGAGCACACATCTGCCAGTGGGAAAGGAAGGTTGTCCTTAGCAAAGTGCGATGGATCTAAAGGTTATCATGGAGACTGCATGCCTGTTCTGACAGGCACCTTCTTTGCCCTCCTTCCAGCCAACATGAGCTCATATAGACACCTGCATGCATATGCTGGTGGGTGCTCTAGATGAGCAATAAGCAGGGTTGCTTGAGGTTTTCTTTTAAAAAATCTCTATGGACTATGGACTTAAAAATATCACTATGGACTTAATATCACTATGGACTTAAAAAAAATACTTAACCAACCCTCATATAGCTTTAAATCTTACAAGTAACTCAAATAATACACTACTATTGTCTCTTTTTTTTCTTTCTTTCTTTCTTTTTTTTTAATTTTTTATTTTCAGAGGGGGGACAGAATCAATTTGCCATGGTTATGCCTTCTGCCAATAGTTTAGAATTTCCAGGATTTAATCTTTCATCCATGTATGTATCCACTATTTACCTCTGAATGAGATAATGCATAATGCATTGGTCTTTATGGAAATAAACCAAGAAAATCTACTTTTTTGAAAAGTAGATGGTCTAGAAAAGAATGAGTGCCAATGTTACAACAACAGTGAAAGCACAGGAATGTACAGGTTAACTTAGGATAATCTCAGAAGATGTCACACATAAGGGGAAAGATGTACAGTGCAGTGGTCCTGCATCTTTCTTCTACTTGAGGCTTAGTACTGGTGAAGTAGAATCACTGCTGTAACAGGAAGGTGTGGAAGGCTATAAATACACCTACTGCCAGCAACAGGACAGAGAGCCTCGTGGGGAGCAGGAGATCATAAAATGGAGGGTAATTTTTGTACAATAAATAGCTACAGATCACTCTATAGGTGTTCTCTGGATATTATTAGCCATGGTTTAAATGTTGCTTTCTGTTGTATCTACATCTGAGAATTAAGTAACTGAAATGGCTTCTTTCTGGTTTTTTTTTTTTTTTTTTTTTTTTTTTTTCTTTCTTTGCAAAAAGAGGTAGCAGTAGCTTTGATGTAAATCAGGCATAATGCTATCTTATGCTCTTAAGTGTCAGGTCTGTCTGCAGCCCTTGGTAGAGAAAAAGCAACCCTCTGACATGCCTCTCCTCTCTCTCTGCCTCACACATGCGTACGTACATCTACAGAGCCTCAAAAGAGCCAGAATGAAAAAAGGTCTTTTAAGAGATTTTCTGTCTAAGGAGCAGTGGGTGTGATCAGGAGATGGCCTGTTAGGGGAAATTATGTGTCAGCTGTCTTCTCTTGCTAAGATTTTTTTTCTGTTTTCAGGTGTTTTTTCCTGAAAGCTTCTACTGGCTAGAGAAGGGATTAGACTCTCCCTGGAGCACATGCACAGGGGAATTTCTCATTTCTGGACTCTCTGTTGATACTTGGCTAACTATGATAGAAACATAAAGGAAAACCAAAGAGGTCATGGGCATGGAATTCCGTGCACAGAGAGGATCAAACTCCAACATGCTGCACTACACCAGGAGATGGAAAAATCAGCTGAGGCTTGCTAACCTAGCTCTCATCCTCTTACTTAGTGGTCAATCAACTGTCCTTCCTTCACAGAGAGGACAGAGGTAGCTAGAGATAGCACCATGAAATGTAGTATTTAGATTTAGCACCATTCCTTTGTGCCCCTAGGTGAAGAAGAAAGCTGTAGTGTGAGGAGCAACACAGACTTACAATGAGGGGTCCCTTACAGTTGTCTGTGTAGAATCAAAAACCTGTTTTGCCGTGTTTTGCTAGAAATACTATTTTTTCTGAAAATGGTGAGTCTGTGTGTCTTTCTCTTCCTGGTACATACCAGGAACAATTGTTACAGTCACTGTGGGAACACAGCTGGAGAACCAGTGTACATTCACTGGTACATTCTGGTACATTCTGAACCAGAAGACATTCAGGAAAACAGATTGAGTTTATCGCATTGTGCCGTGGGGTTGATGGTCCTGAGGAAGGTGTATCTGCCACTAAGGAATCATTCAGCACTATGTGAACATGCTGTTTGATGCCATCTCATCATTCCAAATCAAGCGGTTGTCTTTCAAAACAGTTCTTAAGTAGTCAAAGATCAGAGGAGATGTGATTTTCATCCAAGACAGTAAAGTAACTTTGACCTTTCCCTTACTGCAGAATTGCAACAGGTGACTCATAGACTGTCCTTGTTTCATCCATCTGACTGGAGAGGAGACAGGATTACAGAGCCTGAGCTGTGCTGCTCACAGAGGAACTTCTGCATCTGCATGCAGTCCTTCCAGTTCCATAGGGGATCTACCCAGGCCAAACAAGTCTGGTTGACATGGAGTGTTGTAGCCTCGCATAAAGGGGTGTAATTTAAACAGGGAGAGCAATCAGTGGGGGTCTGCTAAAGGAAAACATGGTTTTGGCAGGAGATGAGAATAACTTACTAGCAAGGTCTCCCTCCAGCAGGCAATTTAAAAAACGACCTTGGAGAAGAATACAGCAAATTAATTTGTCTCTGATGAGAGGTTTGGGAGAGTTTCTTGCAATTTTATGTATGTTGGCTAGACAGCCTTGCCCTGGCAAGTACCCTTGCCTATTCCAGGGATACTGATAGCTGCTAACTCTTCTATTGGACTTGAGAGGGGCTTTTAAAAAAGGCTGTGCTTCTTGAAAGACAGAATCATTTGTGAGGGGATCTGGCAAGGCTATTATGCTTGTAACTGGCATTTGTAGGTACAATGAAAAGAAAGGTGTATGGTCAGATTAGGATATGTGTCTTCACTAGGCAGAAGTTTGTAATTGAGTGGAAGAAAATGTAGGGACACAACTTCAGCATGCTGGGGAGGGAATGAGCACCTGGAGTAGTTCCATTCCCAGCATCAATCCAGAGAAATGGGCTAGAGTGAGTCTCTAAAGGACAAAGCTCAGCAAGTTGCAAACATTTGTCAAGGTGACTTAGTGACCTTGTCAAGGTGATGAAGTAACTTGTTTCAGGCCTTCTGCCAGACTCCCTCTAAACATCACATTTGAGAGCATTTTGTTTAATACCAGGTATTTTCTCTTTGCAAGAAAATAAGTTAGTCCCCCCTCTAGGAGAGGGCTTGGGAGTATCTGCCTCTCTGAAGAATAAAAACACCCACAAGTAACCTCCCAAGCAGAGGAGAAGTGTGGTTCCCGTGGTGTTCAGAGCTTATAGATCCCCATAAACCAAAGGGAGGCAGCCTTAGCCAGAAGAGGTTGCTTGAAGGCAACCTGAGGAATGATCACCAGCCCCTCAAATACTGATTATCATCCTCTCTTCCCCTTCCTTTATGCCTTGGCTACCTTTCTGGTAGCAAAGCACTTACCCTGCAAATGGACATCAGTCTGTCAGTGCAGCTTTCCCATGCATGAGTCACTTGCTCTCTCTTTTCTTGCTGGCAGGGAGTGGGAGGTGGGTGGGAACATGGGGTCTGTTCCTGTAGTCTTGAAAAGAGAAGATGTCAGGATAGAACCCCTACAACCCTTTGTCACCTTGCACTACTGAATGACTCAATCAAGAGTGATCAATGAACTCTCCATGTTTGTCCCTAGCAGGTGCTTGTTGTAAGTGTGCTGGCTACAGGATGGGAGTGAAATAAAATTCACATTTAACAGACAGACACACTTGCAGTGAAGATGAGTCAAACAGAATTTTTTTTTTTTTGGGTGGGGGGTGTGTAGGATTTAACTCACTCCGTTAAAGAGTTGCAGATTTAGTCAAGTTGAGAACAGGATGTCACACATTGGTCTAGTGCATTGACATTTGCATCTCTGAGCAAGAGTGCTTGTTTTCACTGCAAAAGCAGCAAGACTGCCTTTTGAAACATTTAAAGGTAATTAAACTTTCGGAGAACAAATGAATATATTTTGATGGGAATCTTTGAATCTCTCTGGACCTACCAGAATGGCTATTGAAAAACTTCAGCATTTCCATGCTTGCATCTTTTTAAATGGTGTGGTCTGTTTTGGGAGTTGTAAATGAATACTTATATTAGCATTTTACTTTCACCTGATGTCAGAGTGATTTCAAGGTAACTGGCTAACAGCAAAACATTGCTGATCTGAAATTAAAAGAATGTGTCCCTCTAAAGCAGGGCAGCTCAAGCAAGTATCAAAAGGGTAGGAGAGTTGCCTCCTATCTCTTCCACTGATTCTGGCAGGAGACCTCTGGCATACAGCCAGAAGGAAGAAAAGGCATGCTTGAATGCTTAAGTCCAGAATGAATTTTGCATAAAAAGAAAAAAAGCCAGCTTTTGCCCCAAGAATACACCCCTTCTCTCCCCTCTTTGAAGCCCCTTGGGACTCTAATACTAATTGCTGGTGGCTGGTACCTTGCATAGGGGCTGCACTGTGCCAGGCAAAGAAGAGAAAGCTGTCAGGGTTGTGTGGAAGAACCCCTGGGCACATCCGGTCTCCAAGCACAAGCTCAACTTGTATCTGTTCCTGGATTTCAAAGCACTATAGAGAAGTGCAACACAGGCGCAGTCTAAATGCGCTAAAAGCTAATTGGGACGCGCAGGAGGACTCAGCTCTTTAGAAATATCAAGGCAAATACTTACCCTTCCTCCAAGGAAAATAAAACAAATGTTATCTCCTTCCATAAGGGATGGAATCAAAAGCAATCAAGAAGTCACCCGTACAGCACATGACAGCAGCACAGTTGGATCTCTACTCGGTCTTTTATTTCTCCGTGCTGCCATGCAGAGAGAGCAGTGCTCAGCCTGGTGACTCCAAGCCCTTGTCCTCAGTATGACAGACTATTGCCACAGGGTCCTCGTGCATCCTGCATGCTGGCAGGCTCTGAACCTTACGCTACACGTGTGCATTTGTATAGGAAAAAAAAGTACACCTAAACAGAGTATGTAATTAGGTAATTCGTGCCGTATCATATTCTATTGGGTTTAAAAGGCATATACAGAATTTGCTAATGAACCAAACTAAGGTCCATATGCTTCCACATGTCTGTCTGTCAACTTCTATATGATACAGCTGACTACAGATATGCATTAAGCTTTTAAGGTAGAGCAGGATTTGTGCCCCTACCTGGACACCTTTCTTGTTGTGCCTCTGTTCTGGAGACTATTGTCTTCTTGTGGATAGGCATCCAGTATGGATGAGCAAGCTGCTTTCAGCTTCTCTTTTACCATGGTTCGTAAAACTGCCTTATGCAAACCAGCTTTAAAGAATAGTTAAGCCCTACCTCTGGTAGTCATGTGGAACTGCTACTACCTCTCAGGCAAGAAATGTGTTAACTAGCAAAGTTTTTGAAAAGTATTAATGTGATTTTACAGGCCAATGTAGTAAGTCTCCCCAGGGATGAAATTGGCCCCCTATTTTAAAAAAAGTATCAGAAATAGGATGGATGCTCCAGCTGACTAAACTTTTTTGAAGATTTTAATTAGTTGGGAATAAACAATAGAGAAATGCATGCATTACGTGAGGTGAAGCACTGTGCTGGGCTGTCTTAGTTTGAGGAAGGGATGCAGCTGTGTCAGTACAGTGGTCCAGGTCTGCTACTGCCACATCTGAGGACCCCAAAGCAGCACTTGTAGCACAGGTACTGGGTCACCCATCAATTATGGTCCTGAGGCAGCATGGTTGAAACTAGCCAGAGGTCCTTCACTCCCACATGGAGCAGCAGAAGACCTGTTTTGCAAGGCAGCAGCTGGTTGATGCCAGTGATGTGTTCTTCACATGCGCTGTAAAATGATGTATGAGTGGAGTCATACCTCAGAGTCCCCCACACTCTCCTCTCATCCTTTTTAAAGGAAAAAAAGAAAAAAAGAAAGGAAGCTTGCATTCTGATGCTGGGTCAGTGGATATGGAATAATTCAAATTCAGCACCTTTCTCCAAGCTATGTGGTACCCAAGGGACAATATCTTACTCTGCTCCTTCCTATCGCTCTCTGCACTTGTAGGGGCTTATGGTATTACTGTGAAACACTCTAGACATGCACAGCATGAAGAAACAAGTTGAAAGGTACATTTGGATGTGCCAGAATCAAATCAGATAAATTCACAGGACTCGTGTGGCCTCTGACACCAGGTGATTGCAAATGGTAGTAAATACAATCCAAACTTAGATCGGCACATGCTTTCCTAGCAAGGGGGGAAAAAATAACTGCATTTTAGGAAACTAAGTGGTGAAAGAACTTTGTTAATTCAGACATAAACCTGTTAGCATAAAATATTGCCGGAGGTCTGAAATAGCCTCAAACAGTTTACATTTTTAATCAGGATTGCTGTTAGAAACAACAAACTATTTCGCTCACTAAGAATAATGTTGCTTTTCCGCAAGGAAACCCAAAAGCCAATCACTTTGTACGCAGGAGAAATACCTCTAATTTAGCTTTTATTAGACTGATCATTATATAATGGCTTTAGAAACTCTGGACAAAATAGAACAGTGGTTTTAGCTGACTGTAATGTCAGATTGCTGTCAATAATACCCAGCAGATGCAAACGTGTGACCTTTTTCCCCCTTAATTGTTGAATATTTATTTTTATCTTATAATGGTAATAAGGTTTATTGTGCTGCAGAGAGAGCTGATATCACATGACCTTCGTCTTCCTGACTCACAACAAAACAAGAAGCATTACATTGCCTGTCACGTCCTGTTGTTTAATGATAATGTGTAGGTTAGTTGCTTTTCTTCCCCACACAAAATTATTTATTCCTTTTGGGCTGCCTTCCCCTATTTAGAGTTGCCATCTTTTTGCTGAGCAAAAATCCATGATGGAAATAGAAGGTTCTGGAGTACCTTTTCAGTGCAAGCAGTGGGAACAAAAATACAAATGAAACTAGTTTTTAGACAGCACTCGATCAGTTTATGAATGGCTTTATAAGATGTGATTGCCTGCAAGAGCAGAGGACTGGATTTGATGAAGCAGGAGGGACCTAGCAATTCAGTTTTCCTAAATAAGACCCAGATAAAAGCCTGAGTAACCCCAGTCCCAGTAAACAAAAACAGACTATGCGAAGGACATGGGAGGAAAAAACCAGACAATTTTCATTTTCTTTGGAACAAAATTAGCTCCATTTGTGTATATTTGAGATGGCAGGAACCCAAAATAAAGGTTTGCATCTGGTCCTCTATTTGTGCTGTGCTGAGCCAGGATTCCCAACACAGATAACTCATTTCTGGATCAGCCATGTTGGTGTTGCATAGGATGTACGAGCCAAATTGGTGTAAACAGAAGAATACAATGGCTTGGAGAACTAGACCGGAGCTTAGGCTGCACCTTCTCACAGTGCTGCAAGGACAGGTGGGGCTCATGTGCAGACGAATTAACTATATCTTGAATTCACACACAGGGGAAGGAATGGCAACTGCTTCCCCCTCCCCTCCACAGGCAGGGGAAAATCAAAGTGTGCTTCCATCCCAGCATCTCCTGTCAGCTGCTGGGGCAGAACCACCAGTGCATCACACTACTCATTCTGGGCCTGTGTCTAAACTGAGCAGGGACGTGGCAATTCTCATCAATATGCTAAAAAAAAAAAAAAAACCAAAAAAACAAGCCCAGGGGGGAGGATGCAGAATTAAGCAGCACAGAATAGCTGGGAAATCAGTGCCTTGGGCAGCTGGCACCAACCTCTGAACACGGCCTGGCTGTGAGTGGCCTCGCTGGAAGGAACAGAGATAATTGTGGTCCCACACCTCCTGTGGGCACGCAGGTCCTGGCTCTGGCTTTGCGTCAAGAGCTTGGCAAGGGGCAGAGTGGGAAGCCTGGAAGATTTAGCCTATTGTCTGTGCCAGAAACATCCAGCTGCACAGTTCTGAACATAAACTTTGTATATCCTTGAAACAGTGAAGTTAAGTAATTTTGGGGTTTGTTACATGCTTTAAATGGAGTGAGAGCCCTCAGCTATTCCAACACATTCCCTTTGCAGGTTCATTAATGAGACCTCTGGGAATTGGATTGGGTTCTTTTTCACTCTGTTATTTGGACTGTGAGGAAAAAAAAAACAGAAAGGAGAAGCTATTTTCAAGCCAGGGCCTTTTTTTCTATTCCAAAACTGAATTGTTTACTAGGCTTTTGCCGTTAAGTTCAGATATTTGGGGTATTTATTAGCGTTGTGCAGAGACTAGTCTAGATTTTTGTGTGAGGTTAATTTTGCTTAGGTCTCTGTGATCAATTATTTACATAGCCTCTTTAAACAATTTTTTATGGTATGAAAATGCTATTTCATGGTACAAAAATAACGTTCCTGTCCATGTGGTAGGGAAACAATGTAGTACTTTTATTTTGTTCACTGTAAGCGTTAGTGAAATGAATGTTAGTGTGCACTTATGAAATAGGCAGCACATCCCAATCACATTGACATGAAAACCAAATCTCCCTCCCAAATGGCTTTGCATCAGTGTAACTATTATGATGAGGGTGGATCATTTTTGCTAGGATATTAAAACTTACACAATCCCTGAGCCTGCTTGTAATTATACCAAAAATGAAAGTGTTTTATCTAGGTCTGGCTACCCAACAAATACTGGTATCAGCATTCTTCTGCTGACTCTAAACTGGCACAGGCCAGGTCTTGGTTTTCAGCCTGTTACATCAATACTGATGTAGCTAACGCATGACAGATGTCGTGGTGAAATCATAGACCATTGAAGTACCTGGCAAAATTCCCATTCATTTAAATAGTCCCAAGTCTTTGCTCAGCAAAATTTAGGCTTCATGTGTGCAATACCCAAAACACAGGTGACTCCCAGCTCCAAGATGGTTGTTTCCCCAACCCAAGAATAAGATGATCAGAAAGTGACAGCCTGCACAGTGTCTGAATGTGCTCCTGTAAGTGGCCCTTCACTGATATCCTCAGGCATTTTTACATGGTGGATAATTGCTACAGAAACACTGCTGCCCACCACTTCTTTTCTGCCACCCTGTAGCATCAGCATGACAGCTACAGAAGTCATTGTGGGGGGAAAACAAAGCTTTGGCTAGTTTTGAGGTAATTCAGTATCGAAAGGGAAAAAGGAATGAGCTGGCACTGCATTAATTTTCAGATTCTGTGTGGGGTTTCCCTGGTGGTGCTGACCCAAGATTCGGCACAGCCTCTGGGAATCACAGGAAATCAGACTGCAGCCACGTTCTCCAAGCTAAGGAAACAGGCACAGGTGCCTATGGACAGCATACACTGCCCCATATTTCTGTGCTTCAGAGCTGTGTGTGTTCCTGTGTCCTGCACATGGTTATACAAACCAAAGCATCCTGTGCTCTGAAGGCACAGCCCCAGCTCTGTGCTGTGTACGGGCACAAGGAAAGCTGCTCCATGTTTCCCTTGGGGGAAAAATCCCCAAACCCTATGGTTTATTTTTTTGGCTGTCCTCCTTGAAGCAGTTTGCCATAAGTAGTGTGCTAACCACTCTCAGGGAATCCAGAGCCAATGTTGATTCCTCAGTGAGCATTGTTTTAGAAGAAATAGCACCCACCTCCACATGGGCTGATCAGCTGAGAATCAACACCATGTGCTCTGGCTGGGCTTTGTGATTCAGTGGTGCTTTTGGTAACCAGGGTAGCTCAGCCAAACGCTGTGGGGAGGTGAAGCCAGAACATGCTTCACTCCTGAGAAAAGCTTTATAAATCTTTAAAATAAACCAGACAGTGTTATGGATTGCAACAGCAAACATTAGTACTCTATTTTCAGCAGTGGCAAAAGATGAGTGCTAGACCCTTCCATCCTCATGGCAGTTCCTATCCACCGCCTCAGTCCTTCCAAAGTGCTGCAACAGGAAAGCTCAGCAGTCACGGGAAGGTTGGTTTCCCAGCCTCATCGTACAAGAGGAAAATTCCTAAACAGTGAGAACACTGTCTGAAGAATGAAACAGATAGCTCACCAAGGCTGTATGGTCTGGATCACTTAATGAGATGGGTACAAACCCCAAAATGTGTCTTTTGATGCAGTCAAACACTAGGACTTACACCCAGGAATAGAATACAGACTGAAGTCCTAGGACTACGAACTCCAGATGGAGAGAGGATGGACCCTGAAAAAGATGACTGTGTCTAACAGTTCAAGAAGGCTGTGGATGAGGTGGGGATGAATCCAAGAAAGGCCACAGAACAAAATGACTAAGTACTGGAAAATGTGGCTTGAAGTGACAGACTGGAGAAGACACTCCATCTGTTTAGCTTAACGAAGACAAAGTTGAGAGGATGACTTGATCACAGTCTCTAAGTACTGACATGGGGAACAGAAATGTGATAATAGAAGGCTTTTCAGTCTAGCTGACGCAACTATAATATGATCCAACTGGAAGTTGGAAGCCAGACAAATTTTGACTACAAATAAGGTGCAGATGTTTAACAGTGAGGGTAATTAACCAGTGGAACTAATTACCAAGGACTGTGGGGACTATCACTAACAACTTTAAATCAGGATTACATTCCCATCCCCCTCCCCCAATCCCCCCCCTCACCCCCTTCCTGCAAAAGATGTGCTATCATTCATTCAGGAATGAATTCAGAGATGTCCTTTAGTGCGAGTGTTACTCAGGTGCTTGGGCTGGGTAATCAAGATGGCTCGCTTTGCCGCTCCAGTCCCCACCCCTGCAATTCACTGGCCTTCAGAGTACCTAGACATCATGCAGCAAACCCACAGTTTCTGCCCAAACTGGCTCATATTCTTCACTTCCTACCCCTGGCTGCTAAGTAAGGGGACAATTGGGTAAGAGTTGGGGGAGAAGGGTGTGGGCACTGGGATCTCAGGTCGCCTTCAAGAAAACCTGTGCATGATGATGATGATGATTCAGTTACTTCTTAAAAGACACAGAATCATAGAAAGTTAGGGGTTGGAAGGGACCTTGAAATAGCATCCGGTCCAACCCCCCCTGCCAGAGCAGGGTCACTGATAGCAGCTCACATAGGAACGCATTAAGGTGGGTTTTGAATGTTGCCAGGGAAGGAGACTCCACAACCTCCAACTTCCCTGTGCAGCCTGTTCCAGTGCCCTGTCACCCCCAAAGTGAAAAAATTCTTCCTGATAGTTATACAGAGCCACCTATGCTCCACTTTATAACTGATGCCCCTTCTCCTGTTATTAGTCTCTGCTGAGAAAATCTTCACTCCACCCTCCTGGCACTCGCCCCTTACATATTTATAAACATTAATGAGGTCGCCCCTCATTCTCCTCTTCTCCAAGCTGAACAGATCCAGCTCCCTCAGCCTTTCCTCACAGGGGAGATGTTCCACTCCCTCAGTCATCTTGGTCACTCTGTACTGGACTCTTTCAATCAGTTCCCTGTCCTGGAACTGAGGGGCCCAGAACTGGACACAATATTCCAGATGTGGCCTCACCAGGGCAGAGTAGAGGGGGAGGAGAACCTCTCTCAACCTCCTCACCTACCCCTTCTAATGCACCCCAGGATGCCATTGGCCTTCTTGGCCACAAGGGCACATTGTTGGCTCATGGTCATCCTTCCATCCACCAGCACCCCCAGGCCCCTTTCACCTTTCATTAAAAGAATGAAAGAATTAAGATGGCAACTGTAATTGTCTGCCCTGATAAAAGCAATTCAGACAACACGAGTTTTCAGGACAGATACTGATAAATTGTTCTTTTTGCTCTTCTTGAGGTGGCTGCACTGAATTGGGCCAGGGCAGGGAGCACCCTAAAAATCACCAGAGGAAGGAGCAGCCCTTGTCTGCTGCGAAGTCATCCTGGGAAGCAGCAGTGAACCAGCTCATGGCTCCTGGCCCACTGCTTACTGGATGAACTGCTGCCCTCCACCACCAGGTCCACACGGGCATTTGATCCAAGAGAACAAACAGCCCAGCATCAGCGAAGTCTCTGGTACAGTGGCTCAAAGGGAGGCATCCCCTGGCCTGGGGACCCGTGATGGAGGGAACCCCAAACCAGGACCGGCAGAGACCCTGGTGAAAGCCCTCCTGTGCCCCAGCTCTGAGCTGCGGGGGGAATTGTGGCTGCCTGGCCCCCCTGTCAGGAGGCCAGGCTTAAGGACAGCCTCTCCCTGACTGCAAAATGGGTGAAAACCGGGAAGGACCGGAGGCCTCCTGTCCCCCAGGGGGGCCTCTTGGCTGCCTGCTCATTGCTAGGCCTGGGCCTGTCCCCGGCAGGGCGGGCAGGGCCATAGGGAAGGGCTCCTCAGGGGCCTGCTCACACCTGCCAGCGCTCGCAACTGCAAGGAGCTGCACCCGCTGGAAGCCAAATTGAGGCCCCTTTCAAACCCGAACTCCGTGTTTCTAAAGGGAAGGTTTGTGTGCATGCAAAATGGGTAAAACCCAAGGAACCTTCCCCTCTTCCCCACCCCCACTCCCCCCTTCTCTCAATCAGGCAGGGATTTGTTTAAAAAAAACAAAAAACAAACACCGCTGACATGGGGAGAAGATGCGGTGGCTTGAGGTTTTTCAGTGATCCTTCTTTTATGGCTTGGGAAGGGTTTTGCAAAGAGTGGGATCAGTTTGTGTCCTGCCCACGGTGAAGGGATCCACGGTGTGGGTGGTTGAGCCGGGACCCCTGCCCTCTTTGGGAAGTCTGTCCCCTTTACCCTGGGGGAGGAGAGGTCAGGGAGGGAAGGATGCGTTTCTGCTGCCTGTGGGGAGGGTACGCGCCCTGGGGGTCCAGCTAGAGCCTCCTGGGAGCGACTTGGGCAGGGATCGATGGATGCCAGGCAGCCTTTCTTTTGCCCTCTGTCTCCTTCCCTTTTCTCTTGCTCTTCCACATCGATTTTCCAGCATCCCAGTTCACCCGTGTGCAGATCTTCCTTCCCAGGGCTGCCTGGTGCTGCTGGCATGGTGGTCCTCAGCCTTGCTGAATCACTTCATCGGGTGGCAGAGCTCCCCTCTGGCTGACTGACAGAAGGTGCTGATTCAGTGGTGTGCGGGGGATCCGCCAGCGCCCGCATTAAGAGGATTTATAAAAAAGATAAGAAGCAGTGCTGAGCTTCTCTCGGTAATCGCGTAGCGCGCAATTCAGGACTGTACGGGGGAATTTCGGCACGGCTGACAGGTACACAGCACTGATCCAATTGTCCTTACAGCCGATATTAGCCAAAATAAGGGGCAACTGGAATTACAAATGATTTCTGGGTAAATGCTTAGCTCCGATCCTGAATGATCTCTCAGTAATAATCCACACGTAATCCTTAATACAGGGAGTCAGCTTCAAAGGCGGCTCCATTTTGAGCAGGCCTCAATAATGCGAGGGTGTCCTGATTCACAGAAAAGAGATGAAGAAAGAGAAAAGCTACGTTTGTTTTGCCGCCTTTTTTTTCTGGGTTAAATGAAATTTAGGGAAGTGTGAGATCACATACATATCGTTTATTAAGTGAAGATTACCTACTTGGTAATTATTTCTTTGGGAAAATAATTTTACACTACAATGACCATCTATGACTGTTTCAGGAACATTTGGTGTATCTAGAAAATAAATAAATGAAGAAAAATTCCCTGTAATGACTGTGTGTGTGTTGTTTATTCCTCCGAACACCGTTTTGTATTTTTCTTTAGTGGAGAAAGTCAGAAACTGGGTAGCTGCAGGGACTTAGAAAGGGAACAAGTGCACTGGAGGGTTAGCACCTTCTCTCTTCGTACATACTGGTGTGAAATATCATTCGGTGCACTGACACTTATGCAGCCCCATTTCCACAGCACCTGAATGTCCTGCAGTCCTTGATGCACCAGCCTCATTGCAGCCCCGTGTAGTGAAGCAGGAAAGCGTGATGGTCCCAGAAGCACAAATCCCGAAAGAGGAGCAGGCAACTCTTCTGTGGCCATACCCCTGTAATTTTCATCATAGTCTGTCACCTGGCCCTGAATGGCCATGGCTCCAAGTGCTGTGAGGCTGGGGATGAACCCAGCACCCCAGGACCTGAGATTTGAAGCCCCATCTGTGGTCAGCACCATCACTCCAGGCTCATCCTACTTGGCCTGACAGAACGAGGCATGGGGAACACCATAAAAAAGGTGTCATTGCAGGAACAATACTTGACAGCACAGTCCTCTTGCTCTTGCTCTTCCCAAGAGGGCTACTGTGTGCTGGGGGAGAGAGGGATGCAGCCAGGGTTCAAGTCTGAACTGCCTGCTGTTTGCACATGTGTAGAAACTAGTACCAAAGGCTCTTGGTTTGTACTGGAGTGAGACCCGAGTCAGAACAAGGTGGGATCTCCAAATCCATCTACTAATTTTGGGTATCTTGTGCTGGCATGAGATCCAGGGCTGGGTTTTAAGGAGGTCTAATTCCTCTTAGCACTCACGCCTTGCTATTTATCTCTTTTGAAGAGTGCTCTTCCTACAACAATTTGATTGCCAGAGAGTGGGCACAAAAGAGTTTGAGTCTGCAACAATTACTTACTGCGAGTAATCCTTGAGTAATCCCAAGAGGTTTTACCTGGCAGATTACAGACTCTCAGAACATCACCAAACCCTTGGATATATCCTCTAAAAATATCTTTGGCCCATTGCTTCCTCTAGGACTTCCAAAGGGATGGGAGTAGGTTTTGTAATCTCTGGTATACCTTAATTAACATTAAACAATAGGCTCAGCTCTTGGCTATACAATAAAGAGATGTTGGAAATGATATCTGTTCATTGTGAATCATATTCTCTTAGCTACCTGCTACAGAGGGAAAAGGAGGCACTGCCAAATGCTACAGAAAAAAATTTAATCTTTCCCTGCTAGCAAATTCTGAAAAAGCAAATAACATTTTCATAGTTTGTTTACTCATTTGTCCCTTAAAAGAGGCAAAGAAATCCGTGAATCAGAAGAATTTCTATCTCAAAAATTGCTCTGGCAGCCAGTGGCTTGTAATTTAAGATTAAGTGATTGAATTTCCTGCAGCCTTGCTTAAAATTCACTACCCCACTCACTTTCACCATAAGCATAAAAAACCTCACACAACAGCCCCCCTCCCCTCCCAACAGCTATAACATAAGTCAGTAAAAAAATGTCCAGTCAGCTGGGAGGTCACAAGATATACTGAATGAAGACATTGTCTGCACAATGGCTGGATTTTCCCCCATCCTAGTTTTCACAGCCTTATCAGGCAGTTTCCATTCCAACGAAATGCCAGTTCCTGGGGCTGCCTTCAATCGGGCAGCACAAATCAACAGAGCAGAAATGCCTCCTTCCCTCCATCACCTGAAGCCAATGCTGATTCATCTCTTCAGACCCACTCCTCCTGCCCCTCCTCTGAATTTGCTGATTGCTGAGTCATTCTCTCTCTCTTTTTTTTTTCCTTTTTCCTTTTTTCCTTTTTTTCTTTTCTTTTTTTTTTTTTTTTTTTTTTTTTTTTTCCCTCTTCTCTTTTCTTTTTTCCTTCCCCTTCCCTCTGGACAGAGCATTCCACACTGAATGCAATGTGCTTCCTTTCCAGATCTGAAAGGGAATATGGAAATTAATTGGCTCAGGCTCCCCACAGCCTTTTACACTTGCCTGTTCTCCATCAGAGGTGCCATGCAATTGCCTTTCCACTGTAGCTCCCCACCAGCCACTCCTGTGGCTGCTCTGAGCCTGGGTACAGGAGATGGATGTGCCCTTCCTCTCCCAGATGTGCCAGAGGAGGGCAGCTGGCAGGGCTGTCCTCCGGAGGGCTGGAACTACTCCTGTTTGACTCAAAACAGGCCAGATTAAGTGGATTCTCCAGCTTGTGGAAAATAATGTGTGACTGGTGCTTTGGTGAGGACTGCAGAGAGATGTTGTACAGGGCAGTGTCATTTCTCTTGAAATGGTTATTTGCTCTCCCTGCTGCGAGCAGAGCCCACTTGAAAGAGAATGTCTGTCTGCCATGGGAAGGGGGTACTGAGACCCTTGCAAGTTGGAGTAGAACCTGGGTCCACAGCTCTGTGTATCCTAAACGCTTTCTTGCCTAGGTTTCTATCTTCCGTTGGCTTCATAGCTGATATTGTCATGTTTTGGTTTTTTTTTTCCTGATTGTGGGGAATGTAGGTTTCCTTGGTGAAGTTGGCCTGTGTCTTGGATGTGGGAATATTGTTACTACCATTGCAAGAGCACAGACTGAAGATGGCAGTCTCTCTGTTCCATGCTGAGCACTGTACAAGATCCTGAGGAGATGTCCCATGGCCCTGTGGAGCATTTCCAACTCTGTGAAGAAGAAAAAGCTGGGCAGAAAGGCTTTTCCTTCCAAGAAAGAAGGAAATGTCATGCATGGAGGAGGACCAAAAGGAATAAGACCTTCAAGCCAGCCAGGAAGGAGGCTGATGTCAGGCAGACCAGCAGCACCTGTGTAACCAGGGGAAGAACGGAAACCCATGGTTCAGAGGCAAAACCATGCCAGGGTTCTGGGGGTGCCTCAGTGCTTGCTGGGGGACAATAGGGTCCTTTGAAGGCTGGATGGTACAAAACTGACCCCAAAGCAATCCCTTGCTGGCAGGGCAAAGCTGAGTTCTAAATTTCTCGATAATACCAGTCATTTATATTGATAGTTTTTTTCTTTTGGGAGCACTTCAAAAAGTGGGTTTTAGAGTCCTGGAGAAGGACTTTTGTGCCTGGAATCTTGTCTAATTTTCCCATTTATAATCAATTGGTCTAACAAAAGATACTGTCTGAACAGACTTTGTCTTACCTGTGTCCTTTGACCACTGTAGTCACACAAAACTATGAGTTTGGTAGGGCATTTGGCAAGAGATCAGTGGCACAAACACTACAGAAGTCTGCAGCTACCCTAACCAGGAATAATATTTAGGTAGACACACCCTCACCTTACCTGTGACATCAGCCCTTGTGTCTTCATCTCAACAGGATGGTGGGATGAGCCCCACTAGGTGCTCATGACCTATTTCTACTTGAAGAGACCTGGGATGACACAGACTCTATGCAGCATTGTATTTTTGATGCTTCCTGTGATCTCTCTGGCATAATGCCCATCTTTCTCTTCCATCTTTGAACTGCCTCTGGCCAAAGGAGTCTTGGCCTACAAGAAGGACTAATTCCTATTATTAATACAATAGCAAAAAATGAGAGAGCAGGCACATTTGTAATGTGGTATCATTTGCAGAGAAGACACAGTCTCAGGCACACTGGATGTAAAAACCAAATTAGAAACTTTTCTTCTAGTTTTATCACGGTTTCTCCCAGAACCATTCTGGAAAATTACAGGATGAAGGATTTTGTCATGATATCTAATTCCAATCTAAAGTGATTTACTGTTAAGTTGAAAATCAAGCCTGTACATATCCCCCTCCAAGTGGTTTCTGTGACAGTTTCTATTAACCATAAAAATGTCACTTGGTAGGAAGTATCAGCCTTCTTATAGGTTTTGCAATCATCACTACCAGATGCACACTTACTGAATGGAATAAATAATAGTCTCATACAATTAGCCTAGGATGCAGGACATGTCTGGCTGTGTCTCTCAGCTCCAAAGTGAATTTTTCACAAGCAAACCCATATATCAAGAGATGAGATCTATCTGGATTCTCTGGAATTCTTCAGAACTTGCAATGTTGTAATGCAAATCGATGAAGAATAGTGGTATATAAACTTAGGGTAACATTTTAAGTGTATATCTTTGTGGTTTCAGTCTGTATGAGCATTTGAAATACTAATTTTCCATTGTTTTGATCCAATTAAAAAGAAATAAACTGTGTCTATTCTGTAGTTTATAGTGAATTTTGAAATACACTAATGGCTCTGTGGCATTTCCTGCCATTGCACAGCCATGCTAAACCTGGTACTATGCATGTACACTTTGTCCCCATCTACCCTTCAAGGAAATGACACTTGGAGCCTTTCTTGAGACTGGTTGTGTAGATGAGGGATGCTCTCCATGGCACGTGTTAGCAGTGCTGAGACACAGACTTAAGTTAATCTGAACCTTAGCCATGGGTTCATATTAGAGTTTGGGTTTGAGTTATGTTTTGACAGGGATCATAGCCATTACACGGAGGGTCTCTGCTGCTTTCAGAGAACTCAGGAATTCAGCCTGAATAAGGAAAATTACATTTAATCGGCCCCCACATTTTAAGCCATTCTCTGAAGAGAAGTCTTAAAGAAAATTGTAGCCTGGACTTTCATGGTTGTGTTTGCAACTGAGGACTGAAATCCAGGGGCCTGCAGAGCTGAAGTGGTGGATTTGGACGGCATGAGACACATTATCCTTGCATCAGCAGAAGCCTTGGAACCCCGCAGCAGAAAAATCAAGAAGCCTTGTTGTTTTCACCTGTCTACAAGGACAAAATCATATTCTGGTCTTCTTTGTACCAATTTGACTACTGAAGTCAATGAACTATGACTTGTGTGTCAGGGAAAAAAACCCCAACAATCTAATGCTGTTTGCAGCAATGGATGGAACTAACAGCAATTTCTACAGAGTGTCTGGATCCCTTGATGAAGTGAGGTTACAGAACTTGGGTAGGGCTGAACCAGCAAGGGAAGACAGCAAGCATTTGGTTGCATTTCCAGAGTAAGGAGACTGTGTATTTGAGAGCAGAAGCCCTGAGAAGGGCCGGTGGGCTATGATTTCAAAAAAAGGTGGTAACTGTTCCCAGGTCCCATGAGAGATATTCTGGTGTGAATGAGAGCAAATGTCAGCTTGAAATGTGAGCATCATCAGTGCAGGTGCAGGGAGCTGTATGTGGCTGTTGAGATTCATGCAAATGGAGCTGCTGTGTAGTGCTGGGCAGCGCTTGTGGGAGGAGATACGGTAGAGAACGGAAGGGTTTAGTTCCTTCTCCCCTCTTTGTCTGCTTTGCAAAGGCGATTGTGAAAGCAGAAAGGGTTTTAAAATGTCTGGAAGAATTACTTGCAATCCGTCAAACCTGCTCGAGAAGGGGAAGCTGAAGAAGCTAGTTCTGTGAAGCTTAAAACAAAAAATAAACCTTGAAGTGTGACCTGACTGTAGTGAAGGCAGAGGGAAAGTATTTTTCATGGCCCCTTGTCTTTTATCTGCCAAGTATCTATGTATCCCATAACAAAAAGTCACTATGTGTCCCTCACCCACAGAATTTATAAAGATTTATATATTAAATTTTACAATTACAGAATATCGTACAATATATAATTCTATATACTGCAGTTAGGGGGAAAAGTGCTGGTGATTTGTTTGCCACTGCAGAATCCATAGTGAATACCTGGAAAGTTCCTTTCCTGAAAACATTGTTAATTTTTTTTTTTTTTTTTCACATTATGAATTTGATTTGAAGCAATTTCACTCTCTCTTGAAGTCCAGTGAAAACAGAAAGCAGACTATACTACTTTGAGAAAAGATGATGCTCACAGTTGTCTAAGAACAAAAAACCCACATATATCCTTTAAAGTCTGTGGAAGGAGGCTGCTTTTTTCACTGCAACATTAAGACATGCACCTTGGAGACTCTCATCTCAGCTAGCATCTGAGCATGTTCTTGCATTTCATCTGATGGCTCAGGAGCAAAAGCACTAGCTTTTGTTCAGCAACATGTAGCTCCAAAATCAATGTCAGCTAAGCATTTTCAGTGATAACAAGCTAAATATATTCGCAGATATTATTTGGAACAAAGCTTGCTAAATAGCAAGAGATGAACTCTCCAGCCTGTGAACCTTCTTCTCTGACTGGGACAGATGAGAGAAAAGAAAAAAATAATTTTTGCATGTTTTCATCCCTCCTATCTATGATGTGGCTCTTGAATGGCTGAATGTCACCAGAAAAACAATGACTTAGTGAGGACATTGTGTGGAATGATCCAATTTAAAAAGTGGGATTTGCAGACCACACTGAAAGAATATATCATGTTTACAAATTCCAGTTCAGTGAAAGCCTGGGAATTAGTTGGGCCAGGTAGCAAGTGACTTCTCTATACTGTAGTTCAGATTGATAGCAGGAACACACATATAGGCTGTGTGCAGAGACGCTCACTGAAAAAAATAGAGTTGAGCTTGTATCTCTGAAAGGAGACATACTGATAAAAATGGGAAGTCAAGACTCTCATATGCAGATCAGCTATGCCAAGATCCTAGAAGCCCAAACTTCTCAGTGTGTGACGAGCTCAGTGACAAGCTGTGTGTCAGCATTTGACTCTGCGAGGAGAGAAGGGACATGTTGGTACCAACTAGATGATGCCAGCTCCCTTCATGACTGAAGATTTACCATTGTCAGGTAGATATAAGGTTTTATCATAGCAAATAAATAATGGAAAATGAAATAAAGTATTTTAAGTGCAGTAGAGGATATATATGAATTTTAACTATATCATAAACCATACTTTAGATGGCTACATTAATGAAAATTTTTGAGAGCCAGAGCAGCAGCAGATTTTGTCTTAAAAAAAAAAATCTCAAACAATCCAAGCCCTCTCACTCCACTTTTAAAACAAAGGTGTTCATAGCATATATCTTTATGAGCAGACTTAACATTGACTTTGTCCCTCTTTGTCCCTGTGACTTTGCACATAGAGAAAACCAGGAATTCATCAGCAAGCACAGAGTGTGCTATGGACGTATTAGATAAGCCTGCTTGTGGAAAGGGGCCCTTGTCTGAAGATTCCCACTCATGTCCCATTGACTTTATGAATAATCCTCAGGATCTTGTCTGAGCACATCTAAATGTTTGTATAGCACCTGACGCAAACGGCTTGCTGTCCTGCTTCATTTATCAAATGATAAATAACATAATAACACCATAATTGAAGTCACTCATACAAGCAGTAATCATCTGGTGATTCAGTACAGCACAGATTTGATAGGTGGAAGACTGCACTAAGCTTATGCAGAGATTCTTGTCTTGTCCATCAGTTTCTGCATGGTAAATATATTTTGAATTTACAAATGTTGAAGTTTTAAGGTGAGATTTTCTATGCTTGGGCTAAACCCAGAAGTGATTAATTTTAGTAATGACAGAACAAAACCATTCAGACACTTTTAAATTATGTGAGACTGAAAGACAAGGTATTGATAACATTGCTATTAACAGCTGAATTAAGACTCCCTGACAGCACATATAGTAATAATTTTTTATTGAGCAAGGAACAGAAATACATGGGGAGGTAGAAGACAGGAAACTTCAGAGAGTCTGTGCCTGACAGTGAG
This sequence comes from Phaethornis superciliosus, assembly GCA_023637945.1. Taxonomy (NCBI): domain Eukaryota; kingdom Metazoa; phylum Chordata; class Aves; order Apodiformes; family Trochilidae; genus Phaethornis; species Phaethornis superciliosus. The sequence goes on from JAJQWJ010000001.1 coordinate 113,263,272, forward strand.
CAACACCTGATCCAGAAATCAGGCTCTGGCAACGTGCAGCACAGGAAAAGCATGCTTGAATTAATGCCTAAGACCTGGCTGATACATACCTCATAGTTAATCTGGTTACGCGGGGTTTATTTCACAGTCGGAAGTTCTTGCCTTGGAAGGGAGTCCTGCTGGGGTTTTCTGAGCACAAGACTGAATTAATGAATGAACGAATGCAGCTTGCCAGCTCAGATTTAAATTGCTTACTAGATCAAAATCTGCTCATTTTCTCTGTCCCTTTTTCCCCAGCCTCTCTGTCTTTTATTTATTAATTTATTTGGGAAAACAGATAAAGAGCACAGAAAGTGCCTGCAGACGTCATCAAGGCAGCAAATGTAGATAAATGGCTGTTTTTTCACACTGGCCTGAATCCTGGCAGCGGGCTCTGAGCCACAGTCCCGGGAGGGAGGTCCCTGGCAGGGGCTAGTGGGTGGCCAGTGGTGGCCGTGGGACTGGGGTTGCGAGGGGCCATGGCTCCACAGCCCCCAGCCCCTGTCGCCCCGCTGCCCTGAGTGCCTGGCCAGGCCACCGGGAACCCTTTTCTGCATCCCCTGGGAAGAGAAAGGCATTAAAGAAAGCAGTGACGCCCTGCTTTGAAAGGGCAAAAAATAAACCCGGGCTGCTTTGCAGGAGGGGTCAGGTTTCTATCTTTCAAATCCACGCTGCTTTTGGTATTAGCCAGTTGTCAGACTTTAATGGGTGCTTGCAAACAGGATCTTGGGAATATTTTGATTTATTTGGCCACTGGGCAGACTTCCAGCCTGCCGCCTTGACTGTGGTGTTTGTATTTTAATAGGAGTTTTAGGAAGGCTTAGTTAGGGGTATTTAAGGTAGCCCCGGAGCTTTTCTGCAGACTTTCCCGGCCCCGATTAAAAACAAAGCACTGAAGAGATGTGACGGCAGGTTTTTAAGAAGCAGAGAAGCAGAGGCCCTATAAGTGTGCCACCTTTGATACCCTCCCAAAGCCCCTTTCAGATGAGCGAGCTCCTCTCACACCATCGCGGTTCCTTTTTGCATCCCAGTGTCCGGACTCCTTAACTCCGTGTCCAACCACACTGTGCAGGGCCAGGAGGTAGGCAGCCCCCCGCTCCTGCAGAGCTAGCGGGGATCTGAGTGGATGGAGCAGGGTATCGAGGGGAAGGACTGATGCTTGCTTACCCCCTCCGCCCTCCCCAGCCTCTGCTTTGCAAGGCCAGACGTCTGCCACCCAGCCCCGGCACTGGGATGCACTGTAAGGAGGCACCGTGTGGCTGCGAGGAGCTGGAGGTTGCGAGACCCCCACTCCCCCCTTCCAGACTCCGATCTGAGTGAAGGGAGTAGGAGAGAAGTGTTGCCCATTCCGGGCGAGCGGCCGTGGTGGCATGAAGGAAAAGCAGCCCGTGAAATGGAGACCTTCCTGAAGACTCACCGCTGTTCAGTTTTTATGGTGTCTTAGATTCGAATTTCAAAGATTGTGGAAAGAAGAGGCTGATAATCAAGAGAGAGGTTCTGCCAAAACATCCAGGTATCCTGAGCAGCTGCCCCTGCTCTTCTTCATCTTCCTCTCCTTGTGATGCCAGCAGCCTTGAGCAGGGATGGATATAACTATGCTACATGCTGCAGTCCACGTGTGCAGCCATCTCCCAGCACAATATTGACCGAGTTTGCTTTCCTCAGATAGAGATTCCACTGCGAATTTGCATTCAGGTCTCTGGATGTGCAAAGCCAGTGTGAAAGCACTCTGTGTGCTGCTGGCTTAACTCTGCCTTATTGGACCCCAAGCCTTGAGTAGCAATCATGAGGCAGCAAGGAGGCAGCAGGAACAAGCCCTGATGAAGCAGGGACAGCACCAAGGTACACTTCTGCTATGCGTGGTCCCAAAGGGAGCTCAAGCACTTCAGAAATGAAAGTCTACTTTGACTTGAGCAACTCAGATCTCTAATAAAGTGAGGGGCTGAAGAAGTTTGGACCTTGAAGAGGCCAAGGTGGTCACCTACTGAATGCATTCTGGGAGGCAATCAAAGTGCAGAGCAGTCCTAGGCTCCCAAACCAGAATCAGCTAAACCAAGGAGGTCCATGGTGGATGATTTTAAAAGGTACCCTGGAGCCCAGCATGCCAGTAAGCTCTACAGTTGCTTGTGTGGAGGTTTCATGGAGATCCCTTGTCAGTGTGAGGCCCTTCAGAGCCAGTGGGCTGTGTGGCTGCCCTCCTTCCCTCTGTGGGGCAGGGAAGCCCAAGGCCCCGTGGCAAGGTTGAGCTGCTCTTCTTGGTGTTTCCATGCCTATGTACCACCCCAATAGCAACCAGCTGCCCCAAGAGGAAAAGGTGTGATCTCAGCCTGTTGCACGGATCCACAGAGAAGGATGGGAGCATCAGGAAGAATATCAAGGCACCTAGGAAAAGGCTTGCCTGGGTGATGAAATGTTTGTGAAGTGGCACTTGAATTAAGGAGGAAAGATGCAGAAAGCAGCCTCATAACTTCAAACTTCACTGGCTTGCTGCACCAAACATCCCTTGATATGCTAATTAAAATGAGCTGAGGCAGAGAGGCCTGCTAAGATGATCACAGCCTCACTGGGATTGAGTACTAAACATGGATTAGGCATCCATGTTTCCCTATATGTGTGTTTTCCAAGCTGAGCTGACTGTAAATGCTGTGGTTTTGTGAAACCCATACAGAGCAGTATGCAAACACAAACTAGAAAGAGGCGAGGCCTAGTCACAAAGCTGGAAGAGAAAAAAACATGACAGTCTTCCATAAATAAATAAATTACTGCCTGAAATGAGGCTAATTAACTTGCAATAAACCAACTTAACCACTTAGGGGCAGCGTTAACACAGAGTTAACATGCAAAACAAACCTGTGTTTTCTCACCTGGTTAATTTAATACGCGGAGTGAATATTCATGGTGTATGAAATCCCAATACATCAACACAGTGAGTGATGCAGTCTGCCAAGCTCGGGAATGCGTGGCAATAGGAGCAACCCAGCCACTGCTCACACAGCGTTGACTTTGATCTGTTGGTGTTTCTAAACACGTTCATAGAAGTACGACTTTGCTGCTTTTCCTCTGTCAGGGTCATGGAGAATGTTCTGTACAAAGATTAAAACTTAAAAAAGGAGATAAAAAAGGGCTTAACTTAAAATAAACACAAAGAAGATGAATAGAAAAAAGCTGTCTTTGAGAAATGCTGCTCTTGCATGCAGGAGCTAAAAACCCTATTCTATCTTCATGGCCACATCCAGAGTCACTTTGCTTTCAGACAATATGTTTCTTTCTCTACCTTGCATGCAAAAAGATCTCAGTTCCTTGGATTCCTCTAAAATACTTCCTTGCATAAAAAAGGTGTGTTTACACTTCCTGATCAGAATAAATAAATAAAGGTGGTTTGTTTAGTGTGGCTTGGCTAACGAGTTAGATCTGGCAGGGCAGAAGCATCAGGAAAAGCACATTAATCTGCATTTATTTGTTTTGGTGGGGTTTTTTTTGGTTTTTTGTTCGGTTTTTTTTTGTGTTAAAGGGTGCTAGCAGCTTGAATTCAGCCTCAGGTAAAACTCATCTTACCTCACCGCTCTGTTAACCTGAGGTAGGAATAACACTGCTTTTCCCCTCCTCTTCCTGCCCTCTCTGCCTTGACACATGGGCGAGCGTACAGCTGGCTCACTAGTGTCTCAGCATCATCTTTACAGCTGCCAGGATTTGCAGCTGCTCTGGCCAAGGCTGGGGGCAGCCCTGTGGATGGATGCCTGCTCCCACCCTGTGCCTGGTGCTGCGGGGTGTGCTGAGGCTCTGCTCCCCTGGCAGCGGGTGCCAGACCCATGCCCCAGCAGACCAGGCAGCAGGAGGAACACGGTCTGGATCAAGTGTAGGTGTTTGCTCGTGTTTCTGCTGAATTAGCCAGAGTGCATGGAGGGGAACGCATGCCAGCTCTGTGCTGTTCTGTGCTGGCTGAGGGAGGACAGACAATACCTGATCTGGCACAAGGTGAGCTGGGTGCAGAGAGAAGATATTGAACATGGCATAAAGTTAAAGTGGGATGGGTAAGCAGTATCTGATCTGGCAGAAGAAGTTGCTGGTACAAAGCTGGCTTGTCAGAACCATTAAAAAAAATTCAAAGGAGCGGACTGAGTGCCACGTGGCCAGAAGTGTTTCCACTGTGGTACCAGGGAGCCCAGAGTCAGACTCACTGTCCTGTCAAACTCTGTGCTTGAGAAAGGGGTGGGAAATGTGTGCCCACTCTGGCTGGCATGCCTCTCTGAGGAATGAGACTGGAGCAGATGGGGAGGTGAAGGGCCAGGGATGTTCAACACTGCAAATACAGACCTTGTCTGGCATTGCCCAGGCCCCAGAAGCTGTTGCAAAGCCAATGCTGTCCTGGCAAAAGGCTTCCCCCAGAGTGTAAGGTGATGCTGGGGATGCTGTGCTGGGGCCAGGGTGCTGGTGGAGTGAGGTGGAGAAGGAGAGGAGGTGCAGCATTACCACCAGCACTGCTTCTGTGGAGGGAAGGAAGTCAGGCTCCCGAGCTGTCTCCCTGCCAGAAACATTAAACAGACTGAAATACAGTCCTGCGAGGCAAGGAAGCAAGCAAGCTGTCAGAAGTGAGAGAGAAACAATGGGTCCACTGTACAGGATCATCCACAGACCACCCCTCTCTGCTGAAGAGATATTTCTCCTTTTATCTGCCTCAAGTGTCGAGAAAGTTGATGCTTAGGCACTTGCTTCCCTTGCTTATAAAATTTGAGTGTCTCTCCTGCCTTTTGTTCCAGGACGGCCAGTGCAGCCCAGGGAGATCCAATCACACAGCTTCTAGGAAACAGAAGGAGAATGGAGGGGCTGAGTCACCGTGTGTTATGCTGAATATTTACCCCTCATGCATGCTATTTTATTTTAAATCTAGCGTGTAATATGCTTTGCATCTAGCGTGTTGCTCTTGTGTGTTTTTCCCTTGCCCTGCCTGTCTCTTGCTGGCAGCTGCCATCACGAAACAAAAGGCAGCTGCCAGTTTGAGTGAACATCTCTCTCTCTCTCTCTTTCCCCTCTTGCTCTTGGAGCTGATGCAGCCCCACTTCACAGGCTGGGTGGCAGGCACTTACGCAAGGAGGCTTTGCTGCCCTTGGGATGCTTGGGCATGCGGTGCATCTGAGACTGGCTGCCAGAGCTCGAAGCTGTGTTTAAGCTCTCAAACCTGGCTCAGAAGCAGCCAAGAGATGATCGGCTGTCACCCTGCCAGCACAGCAGCTCAAGCTTTCTCCGTCGCAGCAATAGCCCATTTCACAGGATTTGATGTTGCTGCTTTTGGCAAAGGTGTCAGTTCATTAAATAGCACTTTGGTCTTCTGCCCCAAGATGTGTCATCAAACACAGCAATTTCCTGTTCCAAAAAGGTAGTATTCCTATATCAGCTGAAAAAAATCCCCAAAACTCTGAAAGAGATAAGATTGAACTAAAGTGGCACTTGGACAAATGAACTTTCTTGTGTCTAATGAATGTACCATGGGGAGAAAGCAGGAAGAGACACCAAGACCTAGACCATCAGGCCAGCTGTGAGCCTTGGATGCTGCTGTTCATTGGCCAGTGGGACTGCACAGAACGGGAAGAGAGACTGTGCCGAGAGGATTTGGAATATTTATCCCTCTGCGCCTTTTGAATACATGAATACATGTTCTAGGAGACTCTGGAGGCTATCTGAGGGTCCAGTTTAATTGTTTTTTCCAGAGCTGGAAAGTATGGAAGAGATGATTCTGCTATTCTTGGGGAGCCTTTAACCTGAACTATAATGAGAACTTTCCTTGGGAAAACAAGCTGAACTCTTGACTGCTTTAAATAGCAATGGTCTGGGTAACGCCTCTGAGAAGGGAGTGTTCCCTCCTGGGAGAGGGGCAGAGAGGAATTAAAGTTTGCTAGAGCTGCAGCCACTGGCACACCCTCAGTATTTCCTTCTCTCTGGGCTGTGGTGAGGGGGCTGGAGAAGAGGTGAAGCACACAGGACAGAAACCAAGCAGGACCCCGAGATAGTGCAAAAGGAAAAAGACAAGTAAATGAAAACCTCAGTTCCAATCAGGAAAGTTAGAAAATGAGATCTGAAACATCCCCCTGGGAGTCTGGTGTGTGCTGAAGATGCATACTGAAATAAATCCTCATGCAAACTGCATCATCCTGATTGTCAGGGAAACTGAGCACTCACAACTCCTTTCCCCACCTCCCAACACTCCCAGTAGAAATGGGTATCCTCACATCATTCACTGTAAGCATTTTTACAGAAATCATGTGAATATGGCCTTGGTCTGAGTTTGGACAGTTTGGAAAGATGCTGGTTTGTCTGGTTTGCCTGATAATAAAGTCCAAAGCAGACACTGTTTTTCTAAAACATGAGCTAAGTGAGGAAAAGAAGCTGTGAAGGACAGGTCTGGAGTCCCTGAGGAGCTGTCAGGGCAGGTGAGAAACCACAAATGCAGGTGAGAAGGTTGTGGTTTTTATAAACAAAGAGTAATCTATGCTTCCCAAGCAAAGATGATTTCCTTTAGATTAAGGAAGTCTGCAAATGGAGAATAAAAGTCTATTGCCATGAGAAAGGGAGGGCATCTTGCATTGCTTCAAAGGACTGATGTGACCCTGAGATAGGCAGCCTCCCAGCACTGAAAAGGTGCATGGCAGGAAAATAAAGGCAGGAAAAGAGAGGCATGAACACTTCTGCCTGAGCTATCATAATCGCCCTCACCTGAGCATCTGGATAGAGTCCACAGGTTATCTCTTGTTCCCCCAAACCTACAGAGAAAGTACAGGTTATGGAAATGTTGCCAGTTTGTTTTATCTAAGCCACCCACTAGTAAGTGGATTGTGAAGACAGAGCAGCATAAATGAACGTCTGGATGCCTTCAGGCTGCACTGTGGCTCCCGTGATCTTATGCTTTGCTTTCCCACAGTTGTGCTGTGAGACCATCAGCTAGTCCCACAGCAAAGATCTCTATAGCTGTGATGGGACACGGGGCTCAGAGATGCTCTAACCTATGCACTGGTTGTATGATGGTCCTGCTCTGAAAACCTATGTATTTATTTTAACTCCAGCAACACTGATGAGTCAACACAGCTATAATAGAGAGAGTGAACAAGTGGCCTTTCCCTTTGCCACCATCTGCCCTGACAAGTCAAGGCCAACGGCTGGGGCCAAATTCTGCTCCTGAATGTTTATCCTTTGCCATTGTTTTGGGTTCTTCACTCTGCCAGCTAAGGAGCTTTATGTAATCCAGCTATTTCTTAATAACCTTCCCCTTTGGGGATCCCTATTTAGCAGCAGCCCTGCGTGCTCACTCCCTGTCCTTCCTGCTGCAGAGGCAGGTGGCTGCTGCTTGTGCTGGGGGACTCTGCAGGGCAGGATTTGGTCTCAGGCTTCTTCCTGCTGCAGTCCATCCTGCAGGAAGGCAGACTACAGCAGTCCCTTGCATTGTAGGCAGGGATTCTCTATTCCTCTAGTCAGAAATGCTGGCATCACCGTGTCTTCCCTGGCTTGGCTTCGGGCTTGTCTGCCATTCCAGTCCTCCATTCCCAGTCACAGCTCCCTTCTCCAGCACAATTGACATTGCTGAAGTGGCCAGACCTTTTGCTTAAGTTATTAGAATCATAGGATGGTTTGGGTTGGAAGTGACCTTAAAGATCATCTAGTTCCAACCCCCCCTGCCACAGGCAGGAATATCTCCCACTAGATCAGGTTGCTCAAAGCCCCATCTAACCTGACCTTGAATACTCCCTGGTAGAAGGCATTCATAACTCCTCTGGGCAACCTGTTTCTTACAAAAGGCTTTTAAAACATCCTCAAAAAGGATATTAAAAAAAAAATAATTCTCATGCTGCTCTTTCCTCTAAACTTTCCCCCCAGATTTCCAGTAACTCTTCCTTGGTGTATTGTGATGTCTCCTTTCCCCAGTCAAGAAGTCCATCCCTGCTGATGGCAGGAGGCAGATTCCCATTCATGGTGGAGGAACACACTGTCCTCTGTGTGTGTCTGTCTGGGATGCCTCAGCTACTGCACCTTTGTCTCACCATCACAGTTACTCTACAAAAGGGCTTCTTGGCACCTTCTTCTTTCTTGACATCACTTCCCTGCTTGCTGGCATGCTGCCTGTGCGGCCTTCACTAGGTTGGGGTTTCTGTCACACTGTCCTCCCAGTGAACACTTTGTCACCGTGGGCACACTGGCACGGGCAAAGAGCAGCCTCAAGTCCCTAAACCAGGCTGGTTCATCCTGCAGCATAATGATCTCAGGCATGACCTCAGGGATCAGTAAGATCTGAGGGATGATCTCACAATGGGTAAGAGAGGCATGGACCACGCCACAGATCCTAGAAGTATGTACCATCCTTTTACCTGGAATTCTGCCCAACCTGGAGAGAAACACTGCCAAAAAAACCAAGGGATCAAGGCCACCTGTCCCCCTCTCCCTCTGTCATTCCTTGCTCAGTAAGAAAGTAGATTACCTATGAATGATTCCCCCTGTAAAAGGGAGAGAAAAATCACTGCACTTGAAGTCAGAAGTGACAACGAAGATGAATCAGAGTTCCACCTCCTAAGACAATTCAGTAACTTTCCCTTGCTGTGGCATGAACAGGGCAAAAAATATTTCTTCTCCAACCCTTTTTACCTGTTCAGACAGTTCTCTGGCTAAAACTAAGGTGTGCACCCAAAAGTGTAGTGATAGCCTCTGCTGAAGTCCATCTTGGAGCATGCTTTCCAGGGGTAACATGGCAAGCAAGGACGTGCATCCCACTGTAGTTTCATTTTACTCTCCTGTCCTAAACCATACTCCCAAGCTACTGGGAGTGATACAGGGATGCTGGGACCCTCTCTTTGCTAAGCTCTTTGCCCTTAAGGAACTGGCAAATCATGCTACTTGCACACCGAGATGCTTTCTACCATGCAGCTCCAAAGAGAAACTCCACTTACCAGGGTCTAGGCTTGGGGCTCAATGTGAAGTTTTGAGGCCAGCTCCTCCTCCCCAGATCACCCCCGCCCCCCCAATAAAATCAACTCTTGTGCCTTACACTTCAGTGTTTTCAACTTTTAACCAAGGCAAGCCAGGGGCAGTGCTTAAACTTACATTCAGTCTCAAGAAAAAGTACCAGAGATCATTACGAGCTCTGAGACCCTAAGGACTGTAGAAAATACCAGCTGCCTCAACACTGGACGAGATCCAAACCATCTGAGTCCCACAGTGGGACTGACTGCAACAAGCCAAGCCAGCAGGACAATTCCAAGCCTAACCTCCTCTTCCCACAGTATTGTCCCTTACAGAGAGTGAACTGTGGCCTGAGTTGTGCAGCTGGGCAAAAGCTCAGCACACAACAAGAAGTTAAAACCTTGCTAGCAAACCAAAAAAAGCAGACACAGTACAAGGTACTTGGGACCCCAAGTGTCTTACAGGGCAGGTTCGGTTCTAAAAGATTCCAGCAACTGACACCTTTCCTGAGGTCTTAGAGTTTGCAGTGACAATATGCTGGCACTCAGAAATGCTCTGGAGTGGGCAGTGAGGACACAGACCCACAGAAACTGAGTAAGTAAACTAGGTCGCAGCTATCTCTAAATGTCAGAAATACACAGAAATTCTCTGCTTCTTTCCCCCCACCCCCACCCTCAGTAAAAGGCTCTCTTGTGTGGGGAAGAGGAGGGCACACTGTTGAAGCCTTTCTTTTGTAATGCTGAGTAACAGCCTCCTATAACATAACTGGAGTGAGTCCAGAGAAGGGCCACAAAGTTCATTAGAGGGCTGGAGCATCTCTCCAATGAAGACAGGCTGAGAGAGTTGTTCAGCATGTAGAAGAGAAGGCTCTGTGGAGACCTGATAGCGGCCTTCCACTGTGTGGGGGAGGCCCACAGGAAAGCTGTGGAGGGGCTTTTTAGAAGGGTGTGTAGTGATAGGATGAGGGTGAACTATTTCAGACAGGAAGAGGGTAGATTTAGGTTAGATATTAGGAAAAAATAATTTCCTGTGAGTGTGGTGAGACACTGGAACAGGTGTCCCGGGGAAGTGCCCAGATACCCCCTCCCTGGCAGTGTTCAAGATCAGGTTGGGGGGCTTTAAGCAACCTGGTCCAGTCTTTGAGCACCGCCCACCTCCCTCCCCCTCACCTCCCATAGCAGGGCAGTTGGAACTAGATGATCTTTAAGGTTCCTTTCAACACAAACCACTCTATGAGTCTATGATCTCCTTTCTCATGTCTCGTCCTGACCTGTCAGAGGTGCCTGCCTACTGGAAATGTACTGGCAAGGCAGAATTTCAAGAGCAACTGTTATGTATTAGTCACTCCTCAAAAAGGAAAGTGGGAAATGGGGGGGGGACACTGAGGGCTAAGATATAAGCAGCCCCTGCATGTGTGGTGCAGGAAGATGGTTAATGGGCAGTCAAGGCTTGCTGTTCCTGAGCTAGGGTCGTGCTCTGCACAGCCTGGCCAAGTTGGGAGCCCTGCTTGGCACAGCCTGACCTCTCGACAGTTTTGACCTCAATAAAGACTCATCATCTGACCTGTGGATTTTCCTTTAAGAAGATGAGAGTGGAGAAAAGAGACCTACAAAAAAGCCTCCTATAAAAAACCAAACTTCCCAAACCAAAGCTAATAAAAAGCTTCCCAGCTGTTCCTTCTTCTCCAAGCCAGCACAGGCTCCCCAGGCAACAAAACCCTCCCAGCATCCAGGGAGCCTGCGGGGTGCCGCTGGCCGCAGGACAGGGGCAGAGACCTGAGGTGAGGGGCCTCCCTGTGGGTGTCCAGTCTGGAGAGCCGGGGCCCAGGGAAGCAGGAGGTGCCTGACAGAGGGCTGACTCAGCGGGAGGCAGAGGTTTGTGTAACCTCCAGCCATCAGTTATTACAAAGGGGCTTTCAGGAACTCCTCCGTGCCAGGCACAGCGAGGGTTATTGATTGAGGAGACAGTGTAAATGCACAGAGAGGCTCCATCCATTAGAGCTGCTGCTCTCCACCAATTAGAAAAAAATCATTACTCAGCGCCATCAATGGGCTCTGCGCAGCGCTGGAGTGCACGCGTTCAATCTATCTTCTCCCACCTCCCTGAAAACTTAATGACAACTATTAGAGCTCCGCTGAATGCCCGGTGTGTACAGAAGCAAAAGATTCATTTGGTAATCTTAGTAATTACGACGCCATAGGAGGAAGCATGCTAAATTCAAACAAGGGTGTGAGGAGGGGTGTGGGGGAAGAGCCTGAATTCCTGTGTTGTGAAAGCCCTTGTCACATTCAGCCTCCCATCCCTTCCCACTCACCTGCTGCCTCCCTTCCTCTCCTCCCATGGCTTCTAGGGTGGGCTATCCAGTCTTTTTTTTCCACTTTTTTTCCCCTTCCTCCCCAAAAGGGAAAAATCATTTTGTGAAAGTAAATTGAAGTGGGGACACTTGGGAAATATTCGAGACCTCTGGGTGAGGTACAACCCTGGCAATACTGTTTGACAGCACTGACCTGAGTGATCGAGGAGGCAAATTCCCATTTACAAAAGCCTGTAGAAGATCTCTGAAGCCTCGCTGGCATACTACAGGCAGGGTGCAATTTATTTACTCTGCCTCAGCCCTCTCTTCACCCCCACTATCCCCACCCACCCTTGCCCAGCCTTTTCATTTACACACAGCAGGACCAAGACCCTGGTCCCCCTCCTTGCTGATGCATGTCACTGTACATTAAGGAGAAAGCAAGGTCCCAGGAGGGAACTTTTGGAAGACCTCAAGGATGGATGTGACATGTCATTGAAGTTGAAAGGAACAGTTACTTACAAGCAATGGTGCTTTTCACAGGCCCCCTTCAACCCAGGGAGGTGTAAGTCATCATTTTATGGGGCACTGACAGTGTTCATCAGCAGAGAGAGCCTGGAGACTGCTCTCACTCATGGTGGTGTTCAACACTGCACCTCCCAGCAGAAGAGTATCTACAGCACCACAGGCAACCTTGCATCTGGCAGATGTCATCAGGATAAGGGACAGCTAAAAGAGCAGCATGATTGTTGCCTTTTTAGCATCATCTAGAGGAGATGATCTTGCCAGGGCCAGCTCTCACAGCACCATCCACTCTGAATGCAAGGACTGCTAACACAAGGAGATGACATGATGCCAGTGCCTTCCTCAGTTAAAGACTACAGACTGATGTTGCACAGCATGAAGGAGATGGGTGACCTCATCTCTGTAGCTAACCTCAGTACATCTGGACTTAAGATGTTAGATATTAGCCACAAGGAAGACAGGTGCAAGAGGTCTCAAGAGCTGTCAAGAACGATCAACATTAGAGTTCTTTGCTTGGCTGGACTCCTTGGTTTCCTTTGTGTGGACTTGTGGGAAGAATACAAAAGTTTGTACAACACCCAGCAAATGGAAAAATATATCAAAATGAAATGGCACAGAAAATTATAGGAGAATTATAAAAAATTAAGTAGATCCCAAAGACAACAGAGTTTTAGTTTTGGTTTTATTCAGGGGATGTCCTTTTTCATTTGGTCAGATTTAGTAAGCACAGAGTGAAGGCCTCAGACTTAAGCAGGTTGTTAAGGAAAATACAACCTTCAAAGTTTCTCAGAAATACAAACAGGAAAAAGAGGATATTAAATTCAATGGGGAAAACATCCTTCTTTCTCTGTGTGGGAAATCTAAGAAGGGCACTGAGGTAGAAGTAATTCTCGTTTGCACAACATAAGACAAGTACAGGGTGCTATTTCCTTGCTGAAGTCCAAACAGGCCTTTGGAAACCTCAGATATTAACATCCATCTTAATGCTGTCTAGCTGCAAGGATGAAAAAACACAAGTGGCTATAAACCACATGTAAAATTATATTGCAGCCTATGTCTGCCCCCTGTGTACCCTAACTCTAACAGAGGCTAATGGATCACATGGCAGGGTTGTGCCCCTGTGAGGTCAGCAGCCAGAGGTATCTCTCATACTCTGTCCTGATGACCCTCTTACCATCTGACATTGAGCATCTTTTAATGTGAAACTTTAGCAAAGCAATTGTTCTCAGCTAGGCAAAAGGGCATGCCTTAGTAAAAAGCAACAAGCGCAGCACATGCAAGACATTGGGGTTGCAAGAAGGGGGGGTTGACTTCATCACAAGACCCTCCAATGCCTTCTAATGCTCCTTCCCCTCATCTGCTGCCAAAAGGCACAGTCTGTCTCTCTTCCTCTGTTTTGGATTGGGAGAGCCCCTCCAGTAGGGAGGATGGAAAAGGAAAGACCACAGCAACCAGATCAAAAGAGTTACCTCTGCAATTTCTGTTCATCCATCTCTGACCTTGAACTGTCCAGTGTGAATCAGAGCCAGGAAGAGCAATGTGTGAGAGTCCATCTGATCTCCTGCCTCACAGGGAAGGTGCTGGCAGCTACCACATGGGCTGTGGATCCGGCCATCTGCCACAGACACAGGGTAACTTTGTGGAGGCCCAGCTGGCAAACAGGCTGGTGTCTGGCTGGACCCTGGGAGAGTGAGGAAATTCTGCAGATTCAGCACAGGTGGCCCCAGGAGACTGTGGCATTGCTCAGGCAAGGAGTTTTGAGTGTGCCCCCGGGATATGATGGAGCCCAAGCTCATGGGCAACCCAGGTGAGGCACTCAGAAAATGATGCAGAACACTCGGTGAAAGGACCAAGCAGTATCTTGGCCCTCTTCTCTTTATGACCTAAAGCCAAACTGGCTGCTAACTGGAACTGGAGGGCTCACCGACTGCTGTAAGTAGTGGAAACACTTTCCCTGCTTACCTGAGAGCAGGCAGCGTGAGGCTCCTTGGGACTTAAAAATGTACTTATCTGCAAAGTCGTGACCACTGTCAAGCAAGACTCCTTATGAAGACCTCAGCAACTCAGAGAGGGCAAAAGGGCAGGTGCTGAATCGATAGCACTGGCCATTTACTACAAACTGCATGTTATGGAGGATGAAGAAGGATCCTTTGAGCAGTGGGGTACTTACTGTGTTTCTCTGACATTGGTGCTCAGAAAGTGGTGTAGAGGATGATTGCCTAGAAATGCATTTGCTAAGCTATTTGCTTAAACTACAGTCACTTGGGCACCATCAAACAGAAGGAAAGTCATGAGCTCTTTTGCCAAGAGACTATTGATAACGCCCTTGAAGAGAAATCTTAAAGCTCTAGGGCCATTTGCTGAGTGCCCTTCTTCCCATTAAGTGTGATTATTGTATTTAAGGGGTAAGGACGGTAAGATTTAGGGTCATAGTTAAAAAAACTCCAACCCAAAAAAGACATGAAGCTTAAGAAGAATCTTTTCTTCTTAAGAAGAAGACACACATTGCAACAAATAGTCAAAATACAGCTATTTTAAAATTCTTCCATGGTTAAGAACAAGTTTGGTTTTTGGTTTTTCTTTTTGGTTGAGTCTCCAAACAAGAAAAGGGCTCTAGTGTATACCACCAGCGTGAAAACACTGCTGTGGTGTTCCTCATTGTGTGCCTGGGGATAGCAGGCAATTTTATCTCCAAGGCTTTACTTCATCCTAAATGACAAGCGCACATCCTAAATGTCTTCTAATGAGATGACATTTGCCCAAATTCTCTTTCTGTAATTCCATAGCTGTTCAAAGAAGCTGGAAAAAGAAATCTGCCCAGGGGCTGCCTGCAGATATAAGACAGTGTTTTGAAAATGTACAGTGTCCTTTGCTGTTCTCCAGGATGTGTTACTGCTCTGAGTGGTGTATTTTCAGTGTATTTATTTACATTTGGAAAAAAAGTCCTCTTGATGGTTCATTCCTACCCCATTTGGAAATACTCCAATCAGAGCTTCTCAGGGCTTGTTTTCAGGGTTCTCTTGCCTTTCCTTTTTGAATGTAAAACTTTTATGGATGTTTAGATGTTTCTTGCTGATTAAGCTGCTCCTTCTGGACCTCTGTTTGGTCAGAGAAAGCACTTATGCTGGGGTGGATTGGACAGGAGCCTTGTTTTGGTGGGGTCATTTGCTTAGGTGTCTTTCCCTCACCCATTTCAGTACCTATGAGCTATCTCTTAGATGCAGTATCTTTCCTTCTTTCCTAGAAAAGCGTGTCCTCTTTTCTATAATTTCCCTTTTCCACCTACAGAGTGTTTCCCAATCTGTCAGCCTTTATAACTCCCTCTGTTCTCTCTCATCCCCCTCCACTGTGCTTTTGTCAGTCATTCCTTGTCCTCCCCAGCTCTGTTCTTCTGTTTCCTTATTTTCTGCCTCTCTCCTTTACCATCATGGCATCCCCATCTCCTCCTTTACTCTCTGCACTGTACCAGTACTGACTTGCTCCTACGTAGCAAGGCAGGTCTTCTCATCTTCATTTGCCCTTGTCTGCAATAACTTACATACATAGAGTTTCTTTAGATTTAAGACAAAGCCACCCCAGCACCAGCCAATTCTCTCCATGTGTGAACTGCCCTGGGAGAAAGCTGTAGGCTAGGGGGGAGGATGTCCCTCCTCAGTATGAAGAAGGATCTTCCTGGCCTTGGTCCCCAAGGAGATGTAAAGGAGTGAAAGATGAGCTTCCTCCTTTCAAGCTTATCACCTCTGCCTTGTTAGTGTCCCTCCCAGCTTCCTTGCCTCTCCCCAGTTTGTCTTGTAGATGTCAGCTATAATTTCTGTTGGATCATCTGGCAGATTACCATAAACCAAATTGCCCTCACCCATGTTTACCTTGGTGAGGCTGTTGATTCTATTTCAGACCTGAAGAAGAGTTGTTTTTCACAGATATACTGCTTTGTTTAATGAAAGATGCTTTCTCTACCTACATACCTTGCACCCTTTTAGGCAAAGACATGCTGGGATACAATCTCCCTCCTTTCTTTCCTGAGACACATCTTCTTTGTCTTCTCTCTTCCATTCAAAGTATTCCACTTGGGAAGGACAGGTTCATAGATGTCTTCCTGGGAGCGACATTCCTGTTCTGTCCCTGCCCATAGTGAAATTCATGTTGTTGGAAGGGTCCCTGTCACACTGTCACAAGCAACAATAGGTCAACCACCAGCTTTCTAGAAAACCAGGCAAAGAGTCTTCCAGTTGAGATACTTGCTGCCAAATAGGGGGCTCCTTCTAAAGTATATATTGGAACATATTACTGCCAAACTCATCCCAATGTTCCTGCAAGGTCTGAAGTAGTCATGGTCAATGCAATCGGACCACAGCACTGTTAAAATCCAAAAGGTGTGCCTTACTCAGTGCTATCAAAATGACTGGATGCTAAGGCCACAAAGTCCACAAGACTCATCTTGTGCTCTGCTTTGTATCTCTCAACTGCAGACTGTTATGCTTCTGCTTTCCCTGCCTCTGTTTCCAGCAAGAGGGAGACCTTATCTGCATGGAGCAGGGCCTGTGCTGCTCCTCTTCTCCTCCACAAAGCATTAGAGCAGGGAAGAGCCCATGGGGAGGCAGGAGACCAGGAGATGAGTGGGTGAGGGAGGGGATTGCCCTGAGGAAGGGAATTGGCAGTGTCAGAGTATTGGGGTATGAGAAAAGTGAGAGGCTGTACCAATCACTCCTGTGCCAAAAGCCCCACAGGTTTTGCCAGTCTCTCAGGAAGGGTTTTACTGCCCTGGTGTAACTGGACCAATTAAGCAGTAGGAACTAGAGAGGGTTAAAGAGAGAAACTTGCCTGCCCCTGGACTCTTGAACCTTCACAAGTCAAACCTTTGTCCCAGAGGCTCAGCAAAACCATAATGCTCGATGATGTTGTGTCCCTTCTCTTGGTATTGGTATCGGTATCATGAAAGATTCAAACGGCATTGTCCACCTCCAAAGGTTTTGCAGAATGAATCAGTTTTCCTATGTGCCTGACTTGACACACATTCCCTGACCACTCGGAGGTCACAAATTTAATTACACCTCGGTGAATAGTAGCAGACCTCACAGAAATAAAGGACTTAATCCAATCAAGCCACATTTGTACTCCCTGTATTGCATCAAGCATGGCCAAAGCAGAAGGGACAGACCGTGGCAAGCTAGAAGGGCCCCAAGAAGTTCCTCTGTACACTGCCAATTAGGGATGATAATGTGATTATGACACTTGCAGGCAATATGAGTGATTTCTCCAACTGGAGGTCCAAGCCTTGGTATTATCATGCCCAGCTAGCACAAGAAACACGGGAAAGATCACAGCACGTTCTTGGAGTAAAATGGCTGTGGCTTTCAGGAAAGCTATCATTTGTCAGGTAGAGATCAACTTTAACAGTAGCTGGTATAAATCTCACCAAAGTCAGAGGTTTACTTTGTACTTGTTACTTTTGGGTGAATCCTCTCTTTTCTGTAAAAAAAAAAAAAAAAAAAAAAAAAAAGAAAAAAGAGGAAAGGCAGAAGCAGCCCGTTGCTCTGGGAAGTGCTTTTAATCAGGCTGTGTGATATTAATTTTGCATAACATCTCATGGTGCATTCAGCCCTGGAGGAGGCAATGCTTGATGTGTGGGCCAGGTGATTCACCAGTGATCAGAGAAGCTGGCTGCAGTTTTTCTGGAGCTGACAGAAAAGTTTACTGAAATTTTGAGAGGAGAAAATCGTGACAATACCTTGACAAGCTGGTCAACATTTGCAGAGTGTTGAAATTTTAACAAGGAAAGAACAATTTATTTGGAAGAGAATTTAAAGTTTTCACCCTGAGTACAGAATTCCTACTAACCTGGTATAGCATGTGTTATTTCACTGATCAGATTAAGGAAGAAACAATCTGTAAATAGAATTCTATAGGGCTCTGAGTAATTTTCAGGGTGAGAGTCATCTTGCTAACTGTCAAAATATTAGTTAACTGTGCCTTAACGGTATACAGTTAAGTAATTAAAAAAACCAAATCTCTGTAACAGAGGTATACAGAGGAGACAAGTGGTTCCTGTTGGAAGGTTCAGGCTAGGAGGAAAGGTGCTTGAAGTATATAGCAAGGTGATGTTAAAGGATCTTGTTACGAGACACCTCCAGTGAAGCTAGGAACAAAGAGGTTTGTGCTTCACAGAAGCCTGCATCCATCCTGCTCAGAAACAGGACAGGAAAATGGAGTGGGAATTGTTATTATTCTCTCTTATTCAGACAGCGGTGGAAGACAGTGAGCCTACTAATGATACAGCTGTTTAATGCTGTACAGAGATTAAAAGAGAGTGCTGGTCCCCAAATGTTTGTAAGGAAAAAGGAATAATGACATTGCAGGAAAAGCACAACTTTCACCTCATGTTTTTTGTAGGCAGATCTGAAGTTTTGCTGCACTTTTCCTTGTACTGGTGGAGGAGGGGGAACATATGAAAATTACTTTCATTGCAATCACTTGGCTTGAAAAATTGGGCTTTAAAAAGGAGACAGTGGGAGAGAGAGAAAACTGTAATGTTTTACAAACCATTTCACCTGCCTCATGAGCAGCTGAGAAATGGCTGCAAGGTGCATGTGGTAGCACTGTACTTATTCTTCTCCAGAGACCTGCTCAGGGGAAGGCTCCTGCTGTAGGCCAGACCAAGGAGACTGCAACCCCGCTCGGCTCTTGGTGCTGCTCTGGGTCTCTGCTAATGCTTCAATAGGCTTTGCCCCTGTGCTCATTCAGCTGATTAAAAGTAATAGTTTGTGTTTTTTTTAAGCCACCATCAAGTGAGCCACGAGGATTCGTTCATTATTGCTCAGCCGTGCTGTGAGATGCTGTCTAGAAGTAATTAATTAGGCAATGCTTTGGAAATGTGGAGTAAAAATATTTTCAGGGGAGAAAAAAATAACGCAGGAAGGTGGTCAGGGGGAAGCTTACATTTTTCCTTTGAAGTGAGGATCTTTTCCTGAGAGTGAGGGAGGCAAAGCCAGAGAAGCAAGCTTGCTTGTTATTTTATATTATTCTCCACAGCTGCATGGATAAACATGTAACTTCAGCCTGTTTGGTTTTTTTCCGCACCTAATTTTTAAAATTACAATAGCAGTGGGACTCTGTTAATGACACTTTGTTGTAGGAATTTATTTTTTTAGGAGAGGGAAGCCTCTTCCTATTGCAAACCCTCCCTGCAAGCTGACACGGGCAAGGGGGGAGCCCTGGGAGGTCTGTGGTGCTGAACAGCACAGGGCTTTTGGTGTCGTTTGCAGAACATCTGCTCCCTTCCAGCCAGACCTCAAATAATGCTGCAACTTTAACAGGAACCACAAGTTCATGCAAGGAAAAAAGGGTGGAGACCCAGCTGCTGTTGGACAGGCCTATTTATATCATGGCTGCTGGCACTGAGTGATGTCGGTAATTTCCTGCCCGGTCTCTTGGTCTGGCACGGCATCAGCCACCCTGTTCTCTCTGTCCATGGCCATGGGATTAAATGGCACTAAATCGACACCATTTTTTTTGTCAAAAACTGATGTTAAAAACACAAAGTCTCCTGCCTGGTGGTCAGCTTGGTCTGAGAAGGTAGCACTCAGCAGGCTGTTTTGCAGTCACTCTTTTTCTATAGAGGTCCTGCAGATCTGGGATCTATCAGTGCTGGGAATCTGGAAGCACTCTAAAGTGGAGTATTCCTTTATCCCTACAGCAAAGGGAATGAAGTGGAGGGGTACTAAGACAAAAAAAGGGGAGCCCTTGGAGAAGGGAGTGATACACCAGTAACTTTGATAGTTGGAGCAAGAGAAGGACCCATGGGCAGTTCTTCAGAGGCAGAGATTATGTGTGAGTGTATGTGTGAAGTCTCCAGGCAAATCAAGCACTGTGTATCCAAGTGTACAGATAGTGGCATGGTGTATTTTGCATGCCTTTAGCAGATTTTGAACAGAGAGGCACACAACCAATTGTCTTTCTGATTTGCAGCAGGGAATTCAGATAGCAAATGCAGAGAAGAAAATTGAGTGTGCCCTTCTCACACAAAGACCTCCATCTCCCATGAATTTTGTCACACCTGCCTGCCAGAGATGTAATGTATCCAAAGGTAAGGACAGCAGAAACTACTGAGAGGTGGAATTATAATATAAATAATAATTAATTAAAAAAAACCTACTTCCCCTCCTGGTGTCCACCCACTCCAGAGCTAACCAGCCTCTGACATGACCCAGCATCAGCATTTCAGGCAAAACACAAGCAGCCTTGTCATCTATGTCCCTAAAGGAGGGATAAAAGAGGACTCTCTGCCTGCCAGTGAGTTGGCCCAGGCACCCCTGATGCTAGGCTCCCTGAATGCACTGTGAGAGCTGTGGCCCTGACATGCTGGGAAACAAGGTGGGGCTTTGGGATTTTTGAGTTTGTGGGCAACCCTGATGTAGCTTTGAAAAAGGAATGATCCAGCATCAAAGGAGCAAGTGGAGTTCATAATGAAGCTGGAAGAAAAATGACATTTATTTGTGAACTTGTGGCTTTAAAGAAGCATTGCTTTCCTGGTTGAAAGGGCTCGGTTGGGGCTGTGAGTTCAGCGTTGTTTTCAGCCTGGTTTTCGGGTTGCATTTAATTACGCTGTTGCGTGATGTTTTCATGCTATTTTAAGAAAGTTTGTGTACTCATCGAAATTGTCAGAGAAACAGAGATTCCCAGAAGTACCCCTCATTGCCAAGGAACGTGAAAGCCTCCTCAAGTATCCAGGGCAGGCGGGGTGATCAGCCTCCCCCTCCCACCAGCTCCTCAGCCCCCTGCCCCCCTCCCTGGGTGCTCCCCTATCAATAATCCGCCTGCTTTCACCAGCAGTGACGCTTATTGGAAAAGGCAGCTCAGTGATCTGGCAGGGACTGCCATTCCAAGGTCATCCGAGGTTCCCCCGGCCATGGGCCAACCCACCCTGAGCCTCCAAGCTAGCCCGGGGACACGGAGCTGGGAAGCAGCCCCACTGCCGCTTAGGGAGGGAGAAGAATAGGGCAAAGAGAGGGCAGATAGAGAAAGAGCACAAAAGAGTGAGAGGCATTTAAATACTGATAGAGATTGCTGTTGTGATGGGGCCTGGGCCCTTTTGGATGCTGTGGCTGACACTTCTAAACGAGCTGACGGCGCCGGGTCTAGAGGATTATGTTCAGTAGGGACTTGCTGTCCCTGCCAGTAGGCACAAACAAATAGCTTATTACATCTGGGCCAATGTTATCAAAATGGCTTTAAAGAAAGCAGTCAGCTTTGGTCTCCCTCTGCTCATTAGAAACTGCGGTTAATCACTTGCTGTGAAAAGGCTCACCACCAAGTTGCTCACTCCTCCAGCCCTCCTTTTCTGCCCTTCTCACAAATAAATCCCTTATTCAGCTGTTCCGTCCCCCGCAATCAAATAATTCCTCATGCCTACCACCCACTCTGCCTGGATTAACCTCAGGTGGTCACTACCTTGCAGATTTCTTGAAAAGCTCTGCCTCCGAGCAACCTCTTTCTGCTTTTTATTCCTAAACCTGGATTTTAAAATCCTCACGTGTATCTTGAACCAGCAAGACTCTTTCCCCTCCCAGGCTCTGCTAGTGGTTTAATAGCCTCTTGTTTCTCTTTAAGTCCTGGTGCAGACAGTAGTCAGGTGCTGGGTGCGCTAAGAGTCTGGATGGGGAGGCAGCGACTGCGGGCTCTGGACTATGTCGGGCACCTTCTCACCGGCTGCTGGCTCTGACAGCAGTGATGCTGCCAGCATCCAGTGCAGAGACATTTTGATCACCTGTCTGATCTGCCTGTCTGTTTAATCAAAAGCACCGGGACAACAACTGAAGAATGCAATGCTCTGGCCCTAACGTGCTGTTAGTGTAACCACGGTAGCTCAAAGCCCCAGCCAAAATGAAGAATCTTCCCTTCTGCAAGGTGTTTTATGTAACTTTGCAAAGAACCACAGTACCCCTGGGAGAATGCTCCATGTAAGTGAGCAGGGTGGGCTTCCACAGACACAGAAATACCTCTGACTGGATTTCCAGAAAACCCCAGGGTCACCATCTCACTGAGTACAGGAAAAAAAGTAGATTGGAAGGAAACATTAGAAATGCCTTTAAACAGAGAAACTAGTGAGATGCTGACATTCACTGAAGAGGCAATAACATTTCGTGGGAGCATGGGGAATCTGTTTAGCACTTGTAAAGTCTCAGCTACTGGCGTGCAATTTTGTCTGTGTCATCGTGTGTTCTGTTGCTGCCTGCAGACCCCCTGCGTGCAATGGCACTGCCTGCAAAGGCTTGGCTGCAAATGACAGTGTGACTTTCATTGGATACCAGTGACAACAGAGAAAAGGAAGATGGTCTCTTCTCTTCCAGCTGTCCTCTGGGTTGGTTAGGGTGTATGATGTTGCTTACTTACACGCCAGCTAGCAGAGTTTCCAGCAAAATGTACTTGCTTTGCTGCCCGTGCCTCTGGTTTGCAATGGTTTTCTGAATTTGCAGAGCCCCTCTGATATCCTCTGCTGGAGCTTCAGAGTTCACGGCAGTGAAATTCAGCCTCCAGCTCATCTCCCTTGCAGGCAGCATGTTAACCTGTGGCACTTGGGCTGAGCCTTGGGGATATAAGTTGAAGCCAGAGACCCTGTGGCACTCTCAGTGCAAGCCACAGTCTCACTTGGCCCTCGGCCCCTCAAGTATCTCTTGAAGTGGTACTCAGCCTGTGCCTGCCTGGGTGAGTCCTGGCACACTGTTACAGCAGCTGAGCTGCAAGGGCTCTCCCAACCAGGACTTTAGGGGCTTTAGGGGCAGGGACTGATTTTCTGCCATGGCTTTTGGCTGCTTTTGAAGGCATCGTTCAGCATTCACAGCTGACAGAGCTGCACATGGAGATCTGGCAGGAGCACAACCACCTCTCCACAGCTGGACCGATGTGTGCTCAGGGCAGGGAGTGAGCAGGCACAAAGCACAGAGGGAGAGGCCAAGTGAGACTCAGCTCAGGCTTTCTCCAGGTTTCAGAGGGATTAGCCCACATGCCAGCATTTTTAAAGCCATTTCAATCTTTCATTATGTGTATCACAGCATGGCTGCTCACCGAGTGTTAGAGGGGGTGCAAAGCTCAGCTCTGACTTCTGAGGGTGGAAAAAAATGACAAAGCACTTTTTTCCATGGGTGAGTGACAGTTTCACCCACGAAATTCACACCAAGTGAATCTTAGTGCCCAGTCTGAGAACATCTCCTGTAGCTTAGACCAGTCTAACTGTTGCAGTCTCCCTAAAGCCATGGAGATACCAGCACAACCAGCCTGTAGTTTGCTACCGTAACACAAATGGTCCCTTTTTGGCTAAGGGAGAAGCATTGCTCATGTGGGATGGGGAGGCCCCTTTGCTCAGGCAGCCTGCTCATGGCCCTGGGCCAGGCTTGCGAGGAAGGACAGGCTGCTCTAAGACCTTCCTCTGCTGCTGAGGCAGCTGGGGCTGGACTGATGCCCGGGTGAAAACTAAAGCAGCTTCACAACTGCTCTAATTTATGTCCGAGTGCCAGTGGCCACGGGGCATTTCTGTCAGCCACAGCTCAACCAGCTGTAACAGCATCCTGGTCTCAGCTTCTCCTCCCAGGTGCTTGCTGCTTTTGCCAGTGGCTGAGAGGAATTCGGGTGCCACAGCATGGGTCCCTCTCAGCAGACAGCTCTTCAGGGCATCCGTGCTTCTCACCCCAGTATCTTCTGGACACAGTATAGCTCGTTTCTCCACCCCCTTGGATGAAAAGCGCTTCCTACTCAGATGGCACGTGTGATGGTGCTTCACTATCTATACCTGTACATATGACATGAGCAGCAAACTCCTCTGCAAACCGCCCCCAAATCACCCTGGAGTCAAAAAGCCCAATCACAAAGACTACAAAGAAAAATGAAAAGCACCGTCTGAAACTCAGAAATAGATGATGTACGGTAATTTTTCCTGTCTCTCTGCCTTTGCTGGAATTAATCAACAATCTCTGCCTGCAATTGCTGGGAGTAATTTATTTCAAGAAATGCAAAGAAAGAACGTTTAGGATAAATATTTAAATTTCCTCTTCCAGCCCGTGCTATTCTCAATCATTGTTTGTGTTCAATTCAGTCAGCTATGCATAACTTGATGCTCATTCTCCTTGCTCTGTATATTTACATATTTTTTTTCTGTACTAAATCTCTGATCCCTGTCTTTCTTGGGTGGGGAAAGCATTATATAAGCGAAATCCCCTCGGGGACTGAATTCTGAATGAGAATACATAGGGTAACCTCGGGCAGGGAGAAACCCTTGCAGATGGCAAGGGTGCTCCCATGTGGATATTAATACCTGTCTTTTTTTTACTTACTCCCTCTCTCTCTACAGTGGTGAAAGTGGCGGTATTGAGGAAAAGGGAACAGTAAAAGTGAAAATGCAAAAAATCTTAGTTCTGGAAGGTGTTTGTGTGCCAAGCTACACAGTGCACACAAAAAGTGAGATTGGAGTTAGTTGTTAAAAAAAAAAAAAACCAAACAAAGCAGAACCTTTATTGGTGTGGGAACTATTTAAAAATGTTTTGTTGACTTTTTTTTTAATAGGAAAATTATTTAAATTCAGCCGTGGGAATAATCAAACAAAAGAGAATAAACTTCAAAGGCAGTGATACATATATTTCAAACTGAGAAGGCTGAAAAGAGGAAGAAATGAGAATAAGTGATTAATTCTGATCTGTGATTGTTCATGAAGGCGTAGGACATAGGTTTCCCTGGCTTCCTGTAGACAAACATCTATAAACATGGTCTGGCCAAGCCCTGGGTGACCCCCTGCCTAACCTGTGCTGCTGCCCCCTTCCTCCCCCTCTCCTGAGCCCTAATGAGCCAGTGCCAACGGAGGGTTTGAACCAGAGACGGGCTGGCTGGAAAGCAATATATAAACTTTAAAGACAGCTCATCCACCACGTGCAATTTGTATTTTACACCTCATGAATTCTAACAGCTGAAGTTACAACTTCAGGCTTAACCCTTCGGGCGCTGGCAGGCCCGCCTTGGCAGCCCAAGGATGGAGGATGTGTCCATGCACCCCTTGAAGATGCGGCTTTCCAGACAACAGACAGCTTTTCTTTGCCTCCCACCCTTGGTCAGCCAGCTTGGGCTGGAGGCACAGCTTTCACTGCCTTCTCCCACAGCTCTGGTGCCAAAACAGACAGCAGGAATTAATTAAGTTTTTTTTTTTTTCCCTTCTCCTAAAAATGCTTATCCACTTGTTCTAACCCTTCCTTTCACACACATTTGGGCTGAGTATTACCCTCAGGTGCCACTACGTATCTGCTCAAAAAAACCCCAACCAAACAGCAAACATAAGAGTACAGCACACGGCTGCAGCACAGAGTTAAAAATCACCGCACTGCTGGCAGGCTTTGCACAGAGGCCTGGCTGGATGGACTGCTGCATGTTTGATCTTCTGTGACTGTCATTTTCACTGTCATTATAAATCATTGTTGTGACTATACAACAACACTTCGAAACACTTGGTGGAATCAGAGAGAAATTGTCTTGTTTTATAACATGAAAACTGCACACAGAGGTGGGAGCTGGGACCTCTGGTCCTTGGTGGTGTTTCATAACAGGGGTTGAGACGATTAAACTGATTTTCTAGTGCTTGGGTGTGAAGTGTTTGTTGGATTTCCCCGGCCCAAGGAACCAGCTTAGAAGCCTGCAATTCATTAAGCAAGTTATCAAGCAAGAGCCTCCCCTTCTCTCTCCTTGCCATGCCTGTGGATCCCTGATTTGCGGCTTGGTTTTAGTTGGATTTTTTTTTGGGGGGGGTGGTTCTGATTTGGTACTGCAGGATCCAGATGAAAAGCCTCTTTATCTGGGGCCGTGGTGCACCTCCTCAGCGGAGTACGAGTCGCTGTGCAAGGCAGGGCCGGCCATGCCTCCCGCAGCCTCAAGGGTTTGGCTATAAATGAATTAAATCAGGCAGCAGCACAGCCGTGGAGGCCGAGAGCTCTGCCGGAGCTGTATCCCATGCTCTGCAAGAGGGTTATCAGCCAGGCTGGCAGCCGGGAGCAGCGGGAGCTGGCTGAGACTGAGCTCAGCGATATGGAGGGCATGGTGCAGATGTACCCCGTGGCCGGCCAGCCCGATGTGTGTCGCTAGACCTGAATA
This sequence comes from Phaethornis superciliosus, assembly GCA_023637945.1. NCBI lineage: Eukaryota > Metazoa > Chordata > Aves > Apodiformes > Trochilidae > Phaethornis > Phaethornis superciliosus. Next base: position 113,289,169 of record JAJQWJ010000001.1, read on the forward strand.
AGCTGTCCACCCCTTAGTTTGCACGGTCTAGAGAATGACTTAAAGCAAGACAATGCTGTAAGACGATGTCTTAAAGTATCTTAAAGGCAAGACACTGTGTCCCTTAATGCAACCTAAAACCAGCTGCATCTGCTTGCACATCAACACCCTCTTTCAGGGGGTGGCAGCAGGGATGTCTTACTGACAGTCCTCCTCCATGTCCTACTTGCTACAGATCTGTTGTGCGCTGTCTTTTTACTTTTCAGTCTTTTTTTTTTTTTTCAGTACAGCTTTTCTAGTAGAGGAGCAGAGCCTGAAAACTGCCACTGAGGACTTGCCCTCATCTGCCAAGCTGCAAGGGACCCTCAGGAGCCATCAGTGGGCCAGGGACGCAGAGCCACTGTCTGTGGGGCTACTACCCAGCCTGATGGTGTCAGAGGGAGCAGCATGCTGGCTGATGGTTAAAGTTTTTAACCATCTTCCATCAAACTCAAAATCACCTATGGACTATGCCCCACACTGCTGTCCAGGAGCCACATCAAGTCTCTTGGCAATTTAGCAGCAGGCTGTGCTGACTGCTCATGCATCCAGTTGTCACCTGCTCCCACCTACCTGAACAAAAAGCAGGAAAAATGGTCCTATCCTGAGGTCTGTGTCGCTGCAGCTGGATGGCTACTGATGCTGGAGCCTGCAAAGCCACCACCAGGGCACTGCACCCTCCCTGAAGCATCCCTCCGGGGGAAAAATTTGGGAGGGCTGCAGTCAGGCAGCCATGGGCTCCCCTCACCTCTGGATCTTGTTTTACCCTTCCTTCAGGTGAAGGCATGACAGGGGTTGACCGAGGGGCTGCAGATCCTTGTTGGTGCTAGGCTGATCTGTAGCTGGGTGCTCAGTAGCACAGGAGGGCCTTTTCTTCCAGGGAGGCCTTTGCATTTGCAATTTGAATTTAATCCCCTGAGCTAAAGATAGCTCCGGCTCCTCTATTGTTCCTCCAGCTGGCAACAGCTTTATTTCGTTGATGCTTTCAGCTCTCAGTTGTCTCCAAGGAACTGGCAGAGCAGCTTTTAATACAGAATCTGTCCCAGCATTCTGTCACCCTGGTCACCACATCCCTTCCTCCTTAGATGTTCTGCTTCTTGATAGTGAGGTCTCCTGCAGGAACTGCAGGTCTCCCTCTTGCTGGCATGAGCTTTGTCTACAAGTACCCATGATGTTGTCCTCCAAATTCCCTGTCTGGTTTCAGGGCTGCTCCATAATAACTCCTCCAAGAGCAGGAGTCTTCCTCAGGAAGAGACCTTTCATGAAAGCCTCACTAAGATATTTGTCAATTAGCCTTACTCAGAGGTTTGCTAATTAGCCGTACTACCTTGACTCCACTAGCAGAAGTGATGTATTCCTTTCTTATATTCTTGGTGGCTATTAGAGTTCATCTGGGTACCTCTCCAACCCACCCTATTTTGTGTGCTTATTTGGTAAGAATTTAGTCATCATTTATTTTAGCAGTTGTCTGTGTCATGTCAACTGAGGAACTGCATGAGCTGCAAGGTCACTAGATGCGTGTTTGTTTCCCAAGTGGATTGAACAATGATTTGAAGAGGATTAATGTCAGTAAGTTCCTATCGCTGATTGCTTAGGTTTGTATCTGGTATATGTGAATCACACACATACATATCCTGTGTGGCATACACTTTGTACTGTGTATATTATTTGATATCTTCTAATTCTCAGGGATAAAGACTAGGTGCTCTTCCAAAAACTGAATTTGGGATGCTTTCATGCTAATTCATGTTGTTCATTAGCGATAGCAGGTAGCCAATAAAGCAGCTTAAACAATTTCAGATTCCTTAGGAAATGTGCCAGTACAAAGGCAAATACCGATGTAGATGTGGAATTTTCACAGCACCTCTAAGTGAAACTCATTCATTTTCAAATTAAATAAACGCGAGATGGTTGCAGGCTGCTGATGAACATTTTGCAAACTGGAAAAGGGAGAACACTGGATCAGTAAATCCTTCCCTGGGCACATCAGCATCCCTCATCCCACCAGCAGGAAGGGTGGGGAGAGCCCTGCCTCACTGCAGGCAGCAGACAGCCTCCTAGCCCTGCAAGCTGCAGTAGTGATTTCCTGGCTCTGGCAGGAAGAGCTGCTGATTTGTACTGCTGGTGTGCTGCCAAAAGGTTTGCCTGCTGTCACAGGGCACTGAGCCTCAAGGAACTCTGAGGGAGATGAGAAAAATAAAAATAAAATAATGAAAATAAAAATTAAATAATAAAAATAAAGACAAGTTTCTGAACCATTCAACAGGGACATTTACTTTCCCACAACAGAAGAAAAAAATAATTCCTATATGGAGGCAATATTGCAAAAATCAAACACAGCAGAAGGGGAAATCTGCCTCTGGGTTCCCAGCTAAACTAAGGGGAGTATCTGCAACCTTTTCCCCCTTTTCTGGTGATTGTCCTAGTGCCACAAAAAACTGCATCTGAGTGCATTATATAAATACTGCTTTTAAAATACTTTTCTCCCTTCAACCCTGCCCTAGTTCCTTATCTGGCACAGAATGGGGATCTCAAATGGAAGCAGTTATGTGGCAAAACACCAATTCTTAGGAAAATTGGACATGGAGGAGTGCAGATGCTTCAGCAGGGTGGGAACAGGATATGAGAAGTCTTCCAGGAGTGGGTTACTGAGTGGCCCAAGAGATGGTCAAACACTAAAAGCATCAGTTTTCCCTCGAGAACATGTGTTTTTTGCTTCACCATAGGACTGAGAGTCATATCTCCCCACAGAGTTTCTGGGTCTTCTCCTCTACAGATTCTTGGGTACTTTTCTCCAGATCTGAGGAGTGTCATACTGGGGGGAACTGTGTTTTGTCCCTGATGGGAAACAAAGAGGATGTAGGAAGCCTTGATGATCTTGGTACAGTTGTTGGTGAATGGTTGTTTACGATCCCCAGGGGACTTCAGGAAATGTGTGTACCTGCGCTCCACAGATCACTGCTGTACTGAGTCCATGCTAGTCTTTCTGCAAGTACATCCACATGTCAGTCCTCAAAAGCAAAAGAGCATATTTTGATGCTCTAATTTAAAGGATGAAATAAAACTGTTTGTGAAGGCAAAATTTGCCCCTGTGTTTTAGGCAGAGCAACACTCATTATTTTAATTACATGTCCCCTTGGGGGAAGAAATGACAGCAGTTCCATTGATTGGGTGTCAGGATATGGTCACTAGCAGGCACAAAAATATAGAAGAAGAGTATTTGTCTGACAGTAAGAAAAATAAAGGCCTTCTCCCTGTTGGGAGCCTTGTGGAAGACACTGTATTTGAGGAGTTAGTGACTTTGGGCAAGCTGTGTCTGCTCTGTTGGGCCCTGTACTGGGGAAGCTGCAAGACACCTATAAATGCAGTGCAGCATAAGGGACCATGTGGAGGTGCCTCATGCCTTCGGTGTTGTGCTCTGGCAGACGTCCTGAAAGAGAGAACGTCCCTACCTGTCAGAAGAAGATATATGATTTTGTTTGTCGCACAAGATTAAAGGCACCATCGTAGAGGAGGGAGACCCAGCCCATCAGTGATGGGATCTGCAGTCTGTGCTGCAGCTATTCATCTGGAGGCCATCTGATGCTGTACCTAAGTCGGTTTCCCATCAGTTGAAGGGATATAAGAATTACTTTCTCTGTGTATTCCTCTTCTCATTTTATCTTATTAGTAAAGCTTTTTTTCAAATTAAAAAAAATTTAAAAAAGCTTGTATTATGCTACAGGATGTTGTGCCTTTCTTATTGACATCCAGAGGGACCCCTGCACCTCCCCATGCAGAATGCCCTCTGATTCCCTTTAAGTTCCCCAGGGGGACTGATTTGTGAGGAGCTGACCCAAGGCTTGCAACCTAAAGAAGTCAGGGGTCTGCTCAGAGCAGAGCACAGGCAGCAGTGTAGGCAGCTCACTGCTGCTGCTGCTGCTTTGTGTGCATGTGATGAGATCGAGGGTGAGAAGCTCTGAGGGAGTACTGAGGGCTGGACAGCTGAGTCTGGTCAAGGAGACCACTAATTCAACCCTCCTCCTGACAAGAAGAAACAGCTGCTGCTGCTGCCACTGCAGCCAGTGCGCATGGAAAAGCCATGGAGTTCGCTTCCCAGCCTGGGCAATCCTCCCTCTCCCAGGCCAAAGCCTGCCAGGATGACTCACACTTGCTGCTGGAGCTGGGGATTGGCCCTGTGCCAGAAACACACTCCAGAGGGAGACCACAGAGGAATCCAGAATAATTTGCAAAGCTGCAAAAAAAAAAACGCCGGTGCTTCTCAGTCCGGGTCTCTTAGCAGGTGCCAGAGCGTGTTTGTAGCAGGTGTCACCCACCCACCCATGCTTCCAGGGGACAGTCCCCGGCGCCAGGTGACCTGGCAGGTCCCTGGTGTGCCAGGGATGGGATGTGAATGCCAGAGCATGTTGCTGCCCAGGGCTGCTTGCATGGAACGGGGCTGTGTCTGCTGCAGGACCTGGTGAGCCAATAGCCTGGGAGCCTGGTAACAGTGCCGCGAGCAAAGAAGAACCCTGCTAGCCATAAAATGGCATGGAAGACCCCCAGGAGTCTTGTAGAACAGAATGGTAGAGTGTAATGAATAGTCAGACATATGGTAAAAATGAATTAATGTCGATTTGCCATCAACTCTGCCATTTTTTGCTTTCAGTTTCCCCGCTGTGCCTGTCTCCTGGCATCACTGAATCTTGATTCAGGGACTGGCAGCCAAGTAGCTTCCTGTGAAGCCAACATCATATCCTGAGTTGGCCAACAACTTGGTAGTGCTTTCTCCTGGCTCCATCTGTCTGGGTGTCTCTTGCCTGGACAGGAAAAGAGTGACCCAGCACCACTGGCACAGCTCTACCCCTGCTCTCCTCTGGTGGGGAGCCACCTGCCCTCAGGAGATGCCAGGTGATGGAGAGCACAAGTGTTTTGGAGCAGGAGCTGTGGTGAGCACATCAAGGCAAGTTATGGGTCTCAGGCCTTAATCACCTTCAATGCAAAGGCAGTGGCCCGAATCCAGGACTGCAGGAGGTTCACCTGGAACTTCTGGAGAGCTCTGCTACTGGGGTACCACAACTTGTCTGCTCTCTGGGGGATGCCAGCCGTTTCAGCAGATGATGTCCTGGAAGAGAAATGCCCAGCCTGGTAGAGCAGACTTGTGGGAACGACTTTTGAGAGCCTAATACATTGTCGCAGGCAGCAGCAGTCCATGCACACATGTATGTGCTGGTGAATGCCTGTGACTAACCCTCACCTAATTTTTCCCCGGAGAAGAAACGTAGTGCCCTGTGCCATAAGTCACGAGTATTCTGAGGAGATGCTAAAAACACTTGCAGAGAAGGCAATGAGCCCAAGAACTGGACCAGAAAAGGGCAGGAATATTGTTCCTGTCCTCTGCCTTTCTGCCACAGCCTCTTCTTCCACAGGCATCTCTTTATGCACTGCACACAGCATGGATGGGTTTTCTCCAAAACAAGTGTGCTGCCCCTTTGCCCTTGGCTGGAACTGGTCCCACAACAGGGAGCACTGCACCTCCTCTAGTCACTACAACATCCACAGCCCCTCGCAGTGCCTGGGAGGCAGTACAGCTTTAATCAAGGCTCTTTGCTGAAAGCAAGCCTCCCGGTTGAGAGTCTTTGCCGACTTAAAAACAGCTGCCATGGTATGGTGCCTGTTCTTGGATTTCTTGGAAAAAAAGGGAGTGCTTGTATGGGCAAAAGGGCTGGAGGCAGAGGCTGGGGACTTGTGCTCTGCTGCTGGCTCAGCTGCTGACTTCTAGTGTGATGGGAGGCAAGTCACTGTTTTATATTAAAGAGGGAGGGGGCAGAGAAAGGAAGAGAGGAAGGGGACAGTGCTATTAAGCAACCTTTGTGAAGCAATTTGAAATCCACAGTGGAAAAAGCTGTAAATGTCAAATCACAATCATTACTGAGCAGGGGCGGCTGTGGCCATGGCTCGTGGAGCGCTGCCTGGGCTGGGCCAACCTTGGCAGCCTTCTCCTCTGCCACCAGGACCTGTCCCTCCCATTGCCACCTCCCAAAGCCATTTTTATTATCCATCAATCACCTGTGACCCCGAGATGTTTTTTAATGCCGGCATTTGTAGTGCTGCTGTTCTGCGGGCACGGAGCTGTTCATCCAGGCAGCTCAGCCCTCCCCTGCCACCTCCTCCTCCTCCCTTGGGTGCCCCTGCTCCTTTCCTTGTGCTGGCAGCTTGTTCCTGCAGCCCACTGCACAGATCAGACACAGCAGCAGCTGGGGAAACAATTGGGTGCCAAATTAGGGCGTCTCTAAGCAGTTGACTGATGGAGCAATGCTCCTAATGAAAAAAAAACAGAAAAAAAAAATAATAAAAAAATTAGTTTCGCAGTATGAGTCACCAAGGCGTCTGTGCTCTGAGCTGTTTAAAAGTCAGCCCACGGGGGAGGTCAGCGGACAGAACTGCTGTGCTCTGTGCTGCCGAGGATGCCCTCCCTCTCTCTCTTGGGAAAAGCCACGGATTTGCCCAGCCATGCTGGGGCAGAGCTGCAAGATACTCCAGTGGTACAACCCGGTCCCATGAAATTCAGGTCCCCTCCAACCAGGTGCTCAGCCTCTGGGTCCCAGGGACTGAGGTGGAGACCCACATCAGCTTCTACAGACACAGCTACTGACACTTCAGCATCTACAAGACAACTCTTGGAAGGATGGGGAGTTTTCTCAAAAGGTCAGGAGGGGGATTTTTCTCCAGATGTGGGCTAACCTCTCATCCTCTCCTGCTCTTTGCCAAGGAAGCAGCCAGAGCACTCCGAGCTCTCACTGGCACCATGAATCCTGCCAGTGCCCTGAACAGCAATCTCAGCTGGCTAGCAGTGCTGAGCACCTCCAGACATGGACAGCAAATCTGACCTTAATTGCTCCTAAAACACTTTATAGTTGAGGTTTTTTTCCCCTGCTTTCCCTCCATCATTACCATTTTAACATTTTCTTGACCATTTTAAGTTTTCTTGAAGGAAAGGGCTAGAGGAGACAAGAGAGCAGCAACAGTTTCAAATTATCACTGGGCTCCGGGAGCTAGGACTGCAACAAAACCTCCCGATATCCTAAGACTCACAAGAAATAGAAATAATTTTAGAAGCTGATGCAGCACTGAGCAAGCAGTCAAAACCCGCAGTATGATATTCTCACTCATTTTCCCCATGCTTTCTCATGGAAATGAGAAAGATTTCTGCATGTTGCTGGTATCATGGTTATTACAACTTGCCCTGGCATTTAAGAAAAAATGTAAGTGAGCAAGCCTACTTCAGGGAACAGGCCAAAGGCCGCCTTGACTGTCAAAGAGCTGACTCAAGAGTGTGGTGACTTGTTCAGAGGGTGAGGATGTCCTTCTTCATTGTGTTGTGCCTTCCAGCTCTACTCCCAAAAGGGTAAAAGGAGCCAGGTTCAAACCAGGCTGTCATCCACACTTGCTAGCATCGGAATTCTCATACTCTGGAGCAAAATGTACAGCAAAAATTAATCCTAAATTTTTCATATGGAACTTTGGCCCTGACTTCTGAAGCCAGGCTGCAAACAAGTGTAAGACCCTCACTGTGGCCAGCACCCAATCGTGGGCTGTTCCTTGCCCTTTTGCTTTCCAGGGGCTATGACAGAGCAGTGTCACACTGCTGTTTCCCACAAGCCTGATTTTCGAGCTTCTCCCAAAGCTTTTTGAAGTTTCAAGTGGTCTGGTTTAAGCTTTTGTTTTTGGCCTGTCACAGCAACCCATACAATATGGGCTGCAAAGCCAGGCTACCGAGTGAGCAGTTCTTTGTGCTCTCCTATTTCCTCATGGCTGATGTCTAGCCCTTATTTATTTTTCATGGAAGACTGTGTTGATGGTGCAAAGGCGCCTCTTTTCTTTCCCCCAGGTCTGATTGTTTTCTCTGGTTTTGTGCAAAACGAGGGTTAATCAGGAGTCAGCATCTCCAGATAATGTGGAAACCTGATCAGCAGCCAGACTGGGGTGAGGAAGGGATTATCCATTTGCAGGAGGCAGAGCCCTGAACGCACCTTCCTGGCCCCATCCTTAGCTCTGGGGAGGGTTTGGATCTCTCCCTGCCTACTCCCAAGAAGAAACCCTCAGCAGAAGAACGTGCATCCCTGGTTGTCCAATGAGAGATTATGACATCCCTGGGTCTCGTTAACGTGGGCTTGGCTGGTGAGGAGATTTGACAGTCTCCTGGGGTGTGGTGTGGCTGATTTTGCCTCCGAGGCATCTCCACCAGATCTGTCTTTCTCTGTTCCTGTGTGTATGCGGAGCCTGTGTGCCTGCGCTTGTGTGTGAGAGTGATTGCTGGCTCATGCTATTTCCTCCCTTCCCTTGGGATTTGACTGGGTCCTTTTTTTTTTTTTTTTCCCCTCTCCCTGCTTCCCTGCTGCCGCTTTAATAAAAAAGGTGGCTCAGCCAATTCCCTTGAACTTCAATGCAGAAGGAAGGAGACAGGAGTGAAAAATGTGAAATCAAATAGGAATTTTTTTTTTTCCTCAGCAGACGCAGTCACCAAGAAGTAGGATTGGTAGCACTGTGGCCATTACCTGGCAGCAAGTGGGGGGGCAACACTTACTCATGTTGGAACCGGGAGCAGGAGAGCCTCTCCCTCCCGTCCAAGAGAGCTCATTACTGCCTCGAGTTTGCTTAAAATACAGCTCTAATTACCTGTTTAAACAATAGCTCTGTCCGTTCCTTTCTCTGTGAAGACTGCACACATTTTAATTATCAGGAAGACCTTGGCCATTCACCTTTCTGAGGTATTTAATGCTTCCAGTCAAATTGCCTGCCCTGATGTGCTCTGTTACCATGCCACCTCTCGAACTCTCACCGGTGGAAAACTGCAGGATATCTGGCAGATTTTTTTTCCCTGCATAATCATGGTATTTGGGTTAATTTTACTTCGCAGGGCACATTAGTCTTTGGCTTCTAAACAAGAATACACAGGCCCTCCTCCAGCCTTGCCTTTTCCCCAGCGCACACATGAAAAATAGGGCTTAGCTTGTGTCTTAATGTGTGATAATATTGTAATCCTATAAATGGGTGCCAAAGCTGTTCCAGGGGCAGGAGCACCAGCTCTAGGGGAAGTGGAACCAGAATGGGAAGTGCTTTCCTTCCCTGTTGCCTAGATGTCGATCCATGCACCCCAGCATCACGTTCCATTCTCCCCCCTCCCCCCCCCCCCCCCCCCCCCCCCCCATTCCCCCTCCACCCCCAACATCTCATTTTGGGGGTATTTCTCTTTTCCTAGTGAGCGATGGTCTGGAAAATGTTTCCAATCACAGAGTGGTTCAGCGAGGAATCCTGCTGAGCTGAATCGCCTGGAGGCGATCGAAGCAATGCCGTCCCTGGGCAGCTGAACTGAGCTTGCTGAGGTCTGGGCTGCACAGCCATGGGAGCCTGGTCAGCAGGAGAGATGCTGCAGCTAATGAGCAATCCTTCCTCGGGGGCCTTTTCCTTGCTGATGCCGAGCAAGCACAAGCTGGGAGTCCCTGAAGACTGAATCCCTGGAGACTTCCCGAGCTGCTGGTGGTGGCACAGGGCAAGGGTAGGGCTATTCCCAGCAGGCAGCAACTTCTTCTGGATCTCTGTCAGTGTGCACGGGAGAGCATCCCTCTGCCACACAAGGCCTAGACAATGAAAGGGTGGCAAGAAGGCTTTGCTTCAGCAAAGTGCCTGAGAAGGGAGTCAGGATGCTTAGAAGAGGAGACACATATGTTTGCAGACAGAGAAGAGAAATAGGACAAACACTGCCCAGCCCATAATCTCAACCATGTGCAAGCTTGTCCGTGGGGCTTGGTGCAGAGGACTGGGAGAAACCCAGAGCAAACTCAGCGAGCTGCCTGGAGGGTCTGGAGCTGTAAATCTCATCAGCCTGGATTTAAAGAGCTGCCAGAACTTTTCACGAGGTTAGAAAAGTGCTGGGGAGGAGGCAGAGGAACACCTGGCTGTTCCATCCTCCTGACACTGCCGTGTTGCCGCTTGGGATTTTTGCCTTTCCTTCAGGAGTTGGTGAAGCATAACGGAGCCTTTTGGGACTGGAAGATACTGCTCTGATTTAGGGTAATTGCCTGCATGTCATGATTCAGCACATCAGTTGAGCGCTTGTCCACCTCTGGACATGATTAACTGGACATGATTAACTGTAAAGACTGCAGGGATTTTCCACGGGACTTATGCATGTGCTTCCCTGCTGTGCTGAACTCGGTTCCCTGTTACCACTACCAACGTCGGTGGGGTTGCCAGAGAGCAAACGGAAGAATTCAGCCCTTTTGTATCAGATCCTCCTTTGTTTTATCTGACTGTTGAAATTGCAGAGATGGAGTATTTCAAAATATTTGCTCAGCTGGCCATGAAATGTGAGGGTTTTCTTTGGGGGGAACGACTCATTTCTTCTCCAGCCAGATCAAGCACCTCCACCTAATGATGAAACATCACAGCACACTGAAGCCCTGCTAATGGCAGCATCCTGAGGAGTGAAGATAAACAGTGCCTGCCGCAGCATGGGGGGATGCCAGTCCCTCCCCTCCGCTGATGACAGACGATGAGCAAAGAAAAAGGGGAGGGGGAAAAAACCGTGCTGCTCTGGGTACCTCAGTTTCCGTGTGCTTTTATTATTTTTTTTAATATTTTATCAATACCTAGTAGGCTTACCAAAGCTAAGCAAAAAATCCCTTTCATCCACTGCTCTGTTTTGTACCTTTGATGGCCAGCCTTTCATTTTACTTTGAGGTATCCCCCTCAGAAACCTCCATGCTGCCTTGCCATCACATTTATTCCTCTCTGGCCGGATGCAGATGTGACCAATTTGCTTCCCTGACACAATGCGAGTAGAAGCAGGGGCAGAGAGGGGAGGAAGGTCTGTGAAGCCAAGTTTGCACAGCAGAAGGCATCGAGGAGAGCACCGTCCTATTTATTCCCTTGCTTCCACTGGGGTCTTCAGTGTCCTGGCAATGGTAAATCTTAACTTTCATGCTATGCTGCACTGGATGCAATTTACTTCAAAGACAGCATAAAATCCTGGCTGCTGCTTATATCACAGGCCTGTTACATAAAAAGCGCTTATGCACTTCAGTCCTGGGAACAGGTTTGTCTCTTTTGGTGTCCATCTAAACTCACTGGCCAGTGGTTAGCCTAAAATCCCACAAGGGCCACAAAAACAAGGCTGTCCCTGACATTCTGACCCATCAGATTGCCCAGCTCTGCCATGTCATCCCTGACACCTCTGTCACACAGTGGCTCCCCCAGCGCCAGACTGTATGGAGAAGGAGGGGAGGCTCTAGTATTTATTTTTTATACTCTCAGGAGAAATGCTAATGCTGGAGAGAGGGAGCAGGAAGGAGGCAAATTCCTCCCTCCTGCTACCACAGTTATCTTGCCAAAGCGGAGATTCAGAAAGCACTTCAGTGAGAAGCCATGAGCACTCAGGGTGCCCTCATTATGGAAGTGGGCTGGGGGATGCATGGTAGTGTGAATACCTGCCCTGCCTCAAGGATGAAAGGCATGACCCACAGCTACTGTGAATCCCTTGGCATCTGTGAACCCTTCAAAATCGTGCCGCTTCACACTGACCCCACAAACTTCTTGGTTCTGTGTCAAATGCCCTACATTTAAACAGGGGAGTACTAAAGGTCTGTTTAGGCACATAAAGAAGATACATTTTCAGGAGCAACAGAGAGTCTTCAGAGCTCGAACCCTAGTGATATGGGCAAATAGAGCACCATATAATTTCCAAAAGTGGGAATTGGGTTTTATTTAAATACTGTTTATCCACCCCTTGTCCAGTATAGTGGTTTCCTCAGCTCGACTCCAGACAAGCAGCTTTCCCAGGAAGACTGGTCTGGCGTGCTAGTGAACCAAAATCAAGCTAGAAAACATCCGATTAAATTTCTAAGAATTTGATTTCTTGGCTAAACATCGGAACCTAGACATTTTCTGAATATTGCATTTGTAGCGAAAGAGAAGAAAAGAAATCCCTTCTGCCCTCTATAGTTCAACCATATTAATAATGTCTTATTTACAAAGCTGTTTATGCCTTCCTTCCCTTCTGCCAGGATGCTATGTGTCTGCCCTCATCAGAGAGCTGTTATTAGACGGCTTCATCATGCAGCAAAGCTTCATCCTTAGCCAAAGTTGCTTTATCTTTGTGAGGGAGAAATAAGCCATTCCTCTCAGAACCACCCATATTTCATGGCCAACTAAGCAATATTGCAAAAATACTGAGATTCCTCAATTTCCTTGATTGTGTGTAGCAGATGCTGATTTGATGCTAGGAAAACTGATTAGCAAACCCCTTCCTGGCTAGTCTGTCACGCCGCTGACAGCCCCAACGCAGCCAGCTTGTCCAGCAGCAGAAAGATCATTACCAAGTGCATCTTTCATGTAGCAAAAAGGAACGCTTCTAGCTGCTTCTATGCACCGAAAACAAATTTCCAAGAGCCCGCACAGCAAAACACCAGGGTTATAATCCACTTCTGTGCAATATTACCTTCAAATGTGTTATCGCTGGAAGTGTAAAATCCAGGCTCCCTTCCTGCTGGAGCCCCACTGTCAGTAATCGAAGGCTTTCCCTGGCTGGGGGCCTGTCTAACTCACAGGGCTGGCTGTGAAATCAAGGGCATTACTGGATGCTGCTGTCATGCACAACCGTGCAGGTCCCTTTTAAGGGAACGGTGGAGCCATTGTTGCGGGGGAGCTGAAATCCTGCATGTATAATTTCAAGGAAACATATAAGCTTGCCGAGGCTAAAAATCAAGATCAAAAGTTCAGGGTTAAATTCAGCTGTCGGGTCTAGATAAGCTTATCTCCAAAAAGTGGCTTATAAGAGATCTGCTCTGGGCTGAAATGCTTAACTGGTGACCCGCAGGACTCAGTGCTACTCTCCTTCCCACCAGGGCTTACCTCCAGGTCTGCTTGCCTCCTGCCTTTCCATGCTAAGGCTGTAGCAGGGAGGCGGAGGGAGGGGAGGAGAGGGGGGGGGGATGGATAGCGTGTCGGGACAGCTCTGCTCTGGCACAGATTTACGCACTTTTGCTCAGCCCGACTGTCCCAAAGAGAGGAACGAGTGGTGAACTCCGTGGTTTTGTTGTTACACAGAGGCCTGATCTGGAGAAAAGGGAATATTAGAGATTTTTTTTTCCAGGCATTCTTTTCCACTCCCTGGGTAGAGAAGAGAAGAGAAGAGAAGAGAAGAGAAGAGAAGAGAAGAGAAGAGAAGAGAAGAGAAGAGAAGAGAAGAGAAGAGAAGAGAAGAGAAGAGAAGAGAAGAGAAGAGAAGAGAAGAGAAGAGAAGAGAAGAGAAGAGAAGAGAAGAGAAGAGAAGAGAGGAGAGAAGAGGAGAGGAGAGGAGAGGAGAGGAGAGAGGAGAGGAGAGGAGAGGAGAGGAGAGGAGAGGAGAGGAGAGGAGAGGAGAGGAGAGGAGAGGAGAAGAGAGGAGAGGAGAGGAGAGGAGAGGAGAATTAAAAAGGAAAGGAAAGGAAAGGAAAGGAAAGGAAAGGAAAGGAAAGGAAAGGAAAGGAAAAGGAAAAGGAAAAGGAAAAGGAAAAGGAAAGGAAAGGAAAGGAAAGGAAAGGAAAGGAAAGGAAAGGAAAGGAAAGGAAAGGAAAAGGAAAAGGAAAAGGAAAAGGAAAAGGAAAAGGAAAAGGAAAAGGAAAAGGAAAAGGAAAAGGAAAAGGAAAAAAGAAAAGAAAGAAGACATTCCTGTAATCAGCTGCAGGAGTGGAACAGCCCTCTTAATTTATTTTAAAGTGTCCTTCAGGACTGTCTAGTTAATAACCATGCTCCACAGCCCTGCACTCCCCACAGGGGATGAAGGCACTGCCTGGGAAAGTTATGGGTTTTTTTCCCTGGATCAAAATGCTCTCTGTTTCATCCCACTGGAGACTGGGGAAAGAATGTGTACACCCCAAGGAATTAGGATGGTGGGAGTAGGAGGACAGCAGCAATCCTCCCTCCTCTTTATATCCACCACGGGACTGGCAGCTTCACATTTGGGATGCTATAGAGGGCTGCTGTCACAAAACAGGCTCCTGTGGCTGTAAAAAACTGTGGCAACAGTGTGTGTCTAATTCCAGACTTTTGCTTAGGAGGGCTGGTTAAAGGAATCAGAGATTTGAGGTGCGCAGTATTTGCATGGTTCTTTGATCTCATTGGAGGTGTTTGCAGCACATGGAGGTGAAAGGTTTCTGGGAAGGACTGTAAATGAGGAAAAAGGTCATTTGATCAATTGTCTTGTGGTGTGGTGGCCTTTGTAGGAAAAATAAATCAACCTCTTTAACCTGTCCCTATTTTTAAAACCTACACAGAAGTTTCCAGGATGCAGAGTAGAGATGAGGCTCCCTGTTAAACGGTGAGGTGTCTGCTCATCCAACTGGCCTGTTGCCATGAAAAATTAGGACTGAGGCAATAAAGCAATCCTGGAAGGCTGCAAGCAGCAGGAAACCACAGCACTGGGGCATGATGAGGCTCCTGTTGGGTTAGAAGTGAGGTGCATGGATATCCCTTGGGGACAGACAGCACCCATTCCTGCCTACCGCTGCTGTAACCAGGCAGGGTCCACCTTCAAAGGGAGGTTAGGGAAGCTCTGGATTTTATAGGGAAGTCCCCTCTCAGAGCCAATAGTTTCCATACCCAACAAGGCTGGAGGGGTCATCCCACAGCCCCTACCCAAGGTGTGCTCTGAGCGCCTGTGGCCACCCCTTTGGCTGCCAAGGGTGTCAGCAGCTCCCTCTGTCCCCTTCCCAGCACACTGAGCTTCCAGCTCCAAGAAAATCCCTCACCCAGCTTTTTCTCACAGAACATGCTTTCTGTGTGGGCACACTGATACATTTGTGTGTACATGTGCCTGTGAGAAAGTTCCAAATTTCAGCGAAAAGGCAAAGCATCTTCTATCGGAGATGACAAAGGGATGTTTCAAGATGCAGCTATGTGAGTCATTGCCAAGGTGCTCTTGCAACCTTAAAATGATCCAGAAATGTTTGAGAGGTGGAAAATTAGATGCTTCTCCTTAAAAAGAAAAAAAAAAAACAAAACACAAACAACAAAATCCTGAGCCATTTCTGTGGGCTGGGAATACCATTTTAAACTTTTATCATTCCCTAGGGTTTTTCTTTCCTTTCTTACTAAAACGAAGACTATGAAATTTTGGCAGTTTATTTTATTTTGGAAAACAGGCTTTTGTAATATCTAAGAATAATAGGAACATTCTCAAAGCTTTACAAACCCAGTGGGCCTCCACTGATAGTTGCACTTAAAGAAATCCAGACACTGGAGCAGGGAGACCCTGAAAGCAGAACAGGCTTCAGGTCCTGTGTCCAGCCCCAGAAACACATGAGCCTTCAGCTGAGAAAGCAAAAAGGAGGCTCGTGAATGAAGTAATATTTTTTCTCCCCAGACCCTGTAGCTTTTCAAATGCTGCTGTGTGGAAGGCTGATGGAGATGTTCTCTGAGTTAGTCACTGATTTACCCCACAGAAAAGCCCAAGAAAAGGGCTTTCTTGAAGACAGTTTTACATTGATGTTGTTGTCTTTGCATTAGAGGGCCAAAAATGTTGTGGTTTTTTAATTTATTTTTTTGCCCTGGAAGCAAAAACATGGTTTATTATGCAATCACAGAAATCTGAGACATGGACCCCAGGGAAGAAAATGCCACCCTGTATCACAAAACTCGTGATGAAACCATAGGATTTGGGAACTCTGTTACAAGGCTAATCTACTACACAGAGTTTCCCCATGCCATTCTCCTGGGTGGGGTCCAGTGTGCAAATGTCTGATGAGGCACTGGAGCAGGAGTAGTCTTTTCCTGCCAAAAATAAACAGGGAGCAGGGAGTTTAACTCCAGATGGACCTGGTTAATCTGTGCTT
Source organism: Phaethornis superciliosus (assembly GCA_023637945.1). NCBI lineage: Eukaryota > Metazoa > Chordata > Aves > Apodiformes > Trochilidae > Phaethornis > Phaethornis superciliosus. Next base: position 113,305,038 of record JAJQWJ010000001.1, read on the forward strand.
AGATTATCTCAATTGCACCTAGGATTAAGAAATGCTTTAGTAGGGACTAATCTTACTCGGTGAAGAGCATGTCTGCCTGACTTTTTAATCCCATTGAATGACTCTGGGGACTTGGCTTCCAAGACAGATGGGGCCCAAGCATCCCTGCAGCCAGCCCCAGCTCACACGGGGCTCTGGTGGGGAGCGTGGGTGCAGCTTCAGGTCTTTTGCACAGCATCACTCTGATTTTGGTCTTTCTTGCCTCTCTCTTTCCCTCCTTCTACACTAACCTGAAATCAGGCAGAATGCTCTTAGCACGTGGCAATGCAAAGCATTAGGCAGTACAAGACAGAGTTATGTTAATTATCCTCATTTTCTGAAGAGATGCTGCAGCAGAGGATGAAAGGGAAGACAGCTGACATGAGCACATTTTTTACTTTCTGCCCAGTGAGGCTTTGAGAAACTCTCCAGTGATATTTCTGTGGAAATCCAGCCTACTGGATCTGGGTGCACTGCTCCTCAGACAACCTTCTGGGAGGATAATTCCATCCTGGCCTTTGTGCCCTGGAAAGAAAAAGAAGTTATGGGACAGCTGCAATTGAAAACCTGCATTTCTGGGGAACCAAGGAAAAAAACCAATCAAGGACCAAACCCCCAGAAGGATGTTTTCTGCTTGCTTCAGGAAAATAAAACATTCTTTGCACTTCTTGGCAATTTAAAAAAAAAAAAAAAAAAAAAAAAAAAAAAAAAAAAAGCAAGAAGATTTTGCTTGTAATAATCTACGCAAAGAAACCCCCATTTTTAATTATTTTTTTTTTTTCAAAATTGGCATAATTGAGCGTCTGAATTTGGGGAAGCAGTGCAGCAGTTTGCAAGTATGAAACACTCGTGTGGCTGGCATCCAGCAGTTCTCCTGCCAGGGAGGAAAAGCCTCTAACACAGATTATCCAACAGTTTATGCAGCTCAGCTTCAGCGAGGAGGTCTTTACGACAGCAAACCTCTCAACAGCCCCGGTTATGAAACCCCAGAGCTTATCCCCCCAGACCCCTCCCCTCAGCATCACCCCGTGGTGTCCCCACACGCAGGCTCTCTGATGGGGCCCCCTCCCCCTCTCCCAGAGCGGTGCAGTTCCCAAACTCAGTGCCCAAAAAGCACTGCTGAGCCCTAATTGATGCCTGAGGTGAAAATTACAGAGGCCCTTGAGAGGAAGGCAAAAAGAAAAACAAAGCCCCTGCCCAAAACAAATAAGCAAAACAGCAACACAGCAAATAACCCCCTGTATGATGCAAAGCTTTAAAAGAGATGATAAATAAAGGCAATTAGACCAATGGCTTATGTGGAAGGGAGCCTGGTGGAAGAGCAAACCCAAGAGCCACTAGCCACAAAGGCATCATTTCTTTCTACTCTAAAAAAGAAAAAAAAAAAAAAAAAAGAAAAAAGAAAAAGAAAAAAATCCCTAAATGAGCATGGGAGGTTGTGGTGATGAGAGAAAGAAACAGGGAGCAGAAAGGTAGGTTCTGTTGGGTAACAGTGATGAAGAAAGGAGGAAGCCCCTCTACCAACAAAGGACCTTCCCTCCTGCACAGGTGGGGCTTCCCATCTTCAGGAATGGCTTTGCAAGGACCGTGCTCTGAACATCCACGCCTTGGGTGTGAAGGTAACACTGGGACCAAAAGGCATTTCCAAGGGCTGGGCACCTGCTTTGTCAGGTCCTGTGTGTGGATGCAGCCCGTGTCCCTCTGTGGCCCTGCTCAGCACCTGGCAGGCAGGTGACAGTTGCCAAATGGGGACACAGAGGGGAGAAAGCCTGTTATTCAAGTATTTAAGGCCAAGGTTAGGAAGGGATTAACAAAAAACCCTTTCCAAGACCTTGAACTCTTCTCCTGATCTGGGTTTACAGATGTGAATTCACTGGTGAGGTCATTTAGTGTCCCCCCTCTGCCTTGCAGCCCTCACATCTGCAAAAACACCTTTGTTGGCACCTTTGCACCTTCTACTCTTAATAAAAACTACCTAAAAAACACAGAGCTTTGGGATCCAGATACACAATATGCTTCTATGCTAAATGTGCCACAGTGTCGCTTAATTCCTGACAACCATTATCCAGATGCTGAATGAGCCTTATGATAAGCAATTTTTGTAATTCATATTGAAAGTGTAAAGTCAGAAGGGAAAAAAATGGATGATAGGTCATGAACTGCCAGGAACACCTGTCAGGTTGGTTAAAAAAAAAAAAAAAAGAAAAAAGAAAGAAGTATTAGGAAAATTGTTGAAGATCCTAAGGCTTTACATTACAGACATCACCAGGTATATAACACCCCACCCTCAGTCAGGCCTTATCCTGCCCTCTCACTGCAGGGCTGATACCCACCCCACTCGGCAGCTTAGCCCAGAATGGGCCAAAACCCAAAAGATTTTGAGACGTGGAACAAACTGAAGGTGTTTTTTTAACCAGAAATATTTCCAGTCCAAAGAAGACTGGGGAGGATGGGCTCTCATTCAGTAACAGCAGAGTATTAGTTGGCAGCCCTGACCCTTTTTGCCTCAGATGCTTGGTGAGCTGCTACAACCTGGCTGTTCCAAGAGAGCAAGGTGCCGAGCATGGGATGGATAAATGATGCATGTCCCTAGGCTGGTGGCTCTGTGCTCTGTGTCACTTAGAGCTGTGTGTCAGCCTTTGTGGTGGTTTGAGCTGTGTATATTGTCCGTCATTAATTAAAAGCCCGTCAGTGGTGATCCTAAGGAGCCAGGTAAAGTACTGGTGGCCAGGGGGGCTTGCTGTTTCCTTACAGAGGGCAGGATGGGGACGTGGGCAAGTACTGTACCCAGCATTCAGGTGGCCTCCTCTGGTACTTCTGGTAACACCCAGCAATTGGCAACTTTGCTGCAAAGGGAAAGAGAGGAGGAGGGAGAGGGTGGGAGGAAGGCAGAGGGCAGTGGGGTGGCTCCCAGGGAGCAGTGTGGATTTGCCGATGGCAGCCCTGGCAAGGGGAAAGGGGTAGGGCAGCCCGTGGGGAGCAGGAGGGTGTCGGAGCGGTAGCGCGGGAGGGTGTTGGAGAGGCAGCGGGAGTGTGGGGATGTCAGGCGGCATCAAAGCCAGCGCCTGGGAAAAAGAAAAAAAAAAAAAAAAAAGATGCAGGGAGGAAGGCGGCCGGGGGAGCCGTGCAGGTGTGACAAATTAAAGATTAGCACTGCCGCGCATAGAGATGCTCCACGCTGGCTTTGCAGCCTCCGGGGGTTTGCTTGGCTGCCGTCTGCCGCTGCCGTCCCGATGCGTGGCACCTTTCCCACACCGCCTCCGGGTTCGCAGGAGCATCCCAGGGCAGAGCAGAGCAGGGCCCTTGCCAGGGCACAGGGATGGCTGTCGGACCCACACCGGCCCCACGCGTCCCTCGGCGACCCTTCCAGCTACACCCACTCCTCAGCGGTTCCTTCTCCGCTTGGGATCCCGCAGTTTCCCAGCCCTCTGGCTCAGACCCGGCTCCCGCCCGGTTCCGAGACAAAGGCGAGGGGGAGCAGGCAGCACCCATCCCCAGGCAGGCAGGTCGGTGATGGGGGGGACAGGTATGGTTGGTGTTTCAAGCTGAAATGAAAGCAGGAAGGCAAGGAACCGGATCGCCCGTGAGCTGTAAAATAAGAGGAGGTTTTTATTTTATCTACCGCGAGGCCATTTTGGCCAGTGTAAAGTCTCTGTCAAAATGGAGATGGAAAACAGTTCTGCCTGAAAACGCCAGGGCCAAATTGGCTTTGAGACTTGCGTAGTCCTGAGGCAATTAAAATGTCATAATAGTGCAACCTCAAAAAAACAAAACAAAACAAAACCACCAAGAAATCCCTGGTGTCTGCTAGTTATGAAAAATATACCGGAAAAGAAATAATTTCCCAGATAGATGAGTTTATCCAAAAGGCTCTCCATGCGGAAATCTGCTGGCGAAAAAGGAGAGGGAAAATCCCCGAAACACAGTAGGCTAGGTGCAAGCCTGCACTCTGCTCCATGTACAGACTGCTCGTGCTGGTATCCCTGGGGGCCAGAGGGATCTTTGCAGGTCTGTGAAGGTCCTGCCTATACCACAAGACTGGGTCTTTGGGGTGGCTTCATTGCAAATGACAGTTTTAGCCTCTTCGTTGAATTTCCCAGCCTTGATGAGTCTTTGGGAGACGTGTCCCGCAGGTATATCAGCAGTAATGAAAAGTGCCACTGTCACTATAGGCACTAACTCATCATCTTGACGACCCATCGATTCCCAGAAGATGCAAGTAGAGGGTAAAATAAATGTAGTTTGCTGGGATGGGAGGAGAGGAGGAGAATACCGAAGATATTTTGCTTCACAAGCCCCTGAAATCAATAGAAAAACAGACACCACCTTCAGTGGACACAGGGCTGGACTGCACCTATGCTCACCAAAAAAAAGGGAGAGACCTGCTGGAAAGGCAGCTACCTATCGGTCATCCCCTGGTGGATGAATCCCACCCATATCCCTCTGGAGATACCCAGAGGTGTTAACTCTTGTGCTTGGTACTGCCTCACACTGAGGAGCATCCTGGATCACCTTACTGGGGTAAGATGAGGACTCCTACACACTTCCCAATCTGCAGGTGGCCTCTGGGGCCAGTGGGGAAGACTGGACCCCCACCACCTCAGGGGGCAGTGGTGCTGTGTAGAGGATGCTGGGGAGTGGGTTTGCCGGTGGGAGCTGGTGTCTACTGCTACTGCTACTGCTACTGCTACTGCTACTGCTACTGCTACTGCTACTGCTGCTGCTGCTGCTGCATCGAAGCCCTCCAGGCCAGCCCTGTGCCTGGGGGCCAGCTAGCAGCCACAGCCAAGCACTGGAGCTGGAGCTCATTAGCCCTGCTGTGAGGGAAGTTAATTAGCTCAGGGAAAAATCTGCACTAATTTGACTAACCGGCTTTTGGGACCAAGGTTAACCCCACCAAGCAATCTTGGATTCATTCCTTCTGGCTGGGGCTCTGCATCCGTGCATGCGGGGAGGAGGGGGGATCCCCCATGGGCTCCAGAGCTGCTTTGAATGTGTTACCCCTGCTCTTTTGAGGCCATGTGAGCTCAGGTCTCCTGGCAGGGAGGACAGCCATTCCAAGGCAGCACCAGGACCACCATAGTGCCAGCCAGATCCCCATGGCAGGCAGATGGACCAGTCTCCACTCTTTGTTGTGGCTACAGACATGGCAGGGCAAGTGCAGTGTGCAGGTCTGTGCCAAGCAGCAGTGCCATGGCATGCCTTCCCAGGGCTGCCACACAGGTCAGTGCAGGATTTACCACATGTGTGTAATCCCTGCTCACCCCTTTCCCCACAGGCCTGGGCTTTGAAAGCCTCCCTCCCTCCCTCCCTCCCTCCCTCCCTCCCTCCCTCCCTCCCTCCCTCCCTCCCTCCCTCCCTCCCTCCCTCCCTCCCTCCCTCCCTCCCTCCCTCCCTCCCTCCCTCCCCTCCCTCCCTCCCTCCCTCTCTCTTTTCTCTGATTCCCCCTTGTCTTGAAAGACTGTAGAACTTGGACAGGATGATTTCAGCAGTGTGTGGAGCAGATGGAAGCAGGTCCCTGGTTGTGGTCAGGTGGAGGGAGCACTCAGCAGGCAGAGTGGCTGGGCATGGCAAGACAAGTAGTGGCTCCTGGCACTAAAAAAATGCTGCTCGCTCTCCACCTAATGGTAAAGTGATTGATCCTAATGACTTCAGAGCTGGTTTTGGCACATGAGAGCATGGCTGTCCTCTGCTCCCCAACCCCACTGGATGCCACGCTTGGTTCAGCATGATTCACAGTGAGGGAGAGAAAGAAGAGCCATACACACAGCAAAGAGACGTGGAGAAACAGGAGCAGGGTAATCTTCAGTGCAAGCTTTAAGCTTGTCTAAAAATAGAAGGCAAACCGTTCCCTAGTAATTAGCCAAGAGATGGTTTTATTTGCAGCAATGTGATTTTAGCAGCAATGCTTTTGGCAGAAGACAGTAATGTCCCAGCAGCTCTAACCTTGCAGAGCTGGAGATTTGCCTCCCCTGCCAGGAGACATTTCCCACAGACAGGTGAGCGTGGGGTGTGCGCCTTTCTCTGCCTGAATGGATGGATGGAGGAAGCAAGAGGCCAATGGAGAAGAGGTCTCCACTGCAATGGCCTACTGGCTGTCTGGAATTAGATGCTCCTCAGCCTTTGGTCTGGAAGTAATGATGGAATCCTTTTGCAGGGGGAGGCAGCAGCATCCTGGCATAAGGGTTTGATCTCTAGAGGAGCTCAAGCTGGGACAAGCAATGCCCAACGTCTCAGTGGCAAGAATGGCATAGGTACCCAAGCTTGGATTGCAGCAAGGACCAAGCCTGAGGCACTCACTAGCCTGGAGATGCCTGCCCCAGGTCTTTTCATCTAGAGGAGGTGCCCACCTTCCCCTTCCCTCTCCCCCAACCAGCATAGGGAGTAAGGGCCCCTTCTGGGATGATGGGTGGGGGTTTTCAGGCTTGTGGCAGCAAGAGCAGGAGGTTGCTTTCCCTTCCAGCCATTGGTCAGAGGACACAGACCAGGGCAAGAGGGGGCACCTCTGTGCAAGGGCTCCTCATGAGGCAGCTGGCATCTCCGTGCTCCTTGCAGGAATCTCCCTGAGCTGTGCGGCTGAGGGCTTGGGGAGGGGACAAGTGGCAGAACTTTCCCAGTCTGGATCTCAGCTGCCCCTGGAGTACTGGGAGGAGTGAGAATCTTCCTCTGAGCAATGCCACCAGCTTGGAAGAGCCTGACAAAACGAGGAATAGTGTTAAAAATCTGGAAACTCAGCATTTACATCTTTCTGTTTCAAGGAGTTGGAGCAGGAAGTCAGCTTGGATGCAGGGTGTTTCATCCAATTTATGGGTTTGGGTAATGCATCCTGGATGCAATAGAAAACAAAAGTACAAAGAGTCACCTCAGCACCCTGCTGGCCCTCTTCTGCTGGTCTAGTGCCACACAACCTAAACCTACCCGCCCTCCATCAGAGGCAGAGAGGAAGAACAGAGGCACTGGGGTCACATTTTGAATCAGGGTGTGTGAACAGCCTGCAGGAAGCCTTGTGCTGCAGTCTGACAGTACAGTCCCATGCCATGCAGCTCAGCATCTCATCTGCAGGGGATGGCCATCACTGTCCCATGCTCTGTAGGTGCATGGGGTACTGTCACCTGCATCCTCGAGTAGAACAATATCCCAGGATACTTGCTTTCCAGGCTCAAGAGATGGGTTATCACTTCCAATAAAAGTATCCAACTGGTCTGGTTTCATCAGAGTGAAAGCCCAATGGTGAGAAGACAACATGCCATCTGACCTACAGCCAGTCTCTCTCCCTGAGCTGGCAACAAGTCCAGCAGTGTATGCAGGAAAAGGAACTTTGCATCAGCAAAATACCCATTTCAGGCAATACCCAGCCTATGCTGTTGTCCTCTTGATTTTGTGGATCTGCAAGTAGGTTTAACTTCCAATCTTTACATCTCCCCCACTGCTGCTTGTGAGGCCCATACAAACAGCAGGAGAAATGGGCTAATTGCCTCTGGAAGAGCAGCAGTGGTAACAGCTCTGCTGGAAGAGCCATTGCAGGACTGCAGTTCGCAAACTGAGAATGCAGGGAAAAACACACCCTTGTCCCCTCACTGCTTCTCTGTAGGGTTACTTGCACCCATCAGAGGGAATGTTGCTCCAGAGCACTGGTGCTGCTGACCTGTGAATGTTCTCTCTAGTGAGGACACAATTAACTGGAAATTTACTAGTCAGGAGGGCTCTCCAGCAGACACTTTGAATCCAGCAGTTCCTCTGGCTCATTCCTGCACAGCACAGAAACTGTCAACGCTGGATAAAAGTTGAGGAGCAGGATGGGAGCAGCCAGAGCATGCTCCCTGCTGGTGGTGGGGATGGAAGTGTGGCTGTTTTTGGGGGCTGCCTTTAGTTACAGGAGGATTTGCCAGTGAGCCTCCATGCTGTGCTCATGCTGTCCTTGGAGCTGCCATCCTCAGTGGTGGGGCAGGAGGGGGCTCGCTGTGAGCCTGCAGGTTTAGGAGGTTATGTGGAGCCTCACTGCCCTGCTGTGCTCACAGACAAGGACCAGCACAGGCTCCCTTCCTGACCCTGTCTTTCTTAAAACTCTGTGTGCACATGTACTTGCCTGCAGGCTGTATAGGAGTGTGCATGAGCTTTGCCTTTATTTGCTTCCATAGCAAAACAGGATAGGTGGTGGGGCCAGGTGTGTCTTCACCCGGGGTGTAGAGAGGTGATGCAGCCCACCTGTAACATGGAGAAAGGGTCTGAAGTGCTTCCAATGTACCTGTTTTTGTCCCTTCCTTCCTCTGTCCCTGCCGCACCAGCTCCTTGTGTGTCCCCAGCAGCCAGGGCTAGGGGTGCCACCACTCTTTCCCTGTGCATGCCTTCCCTGCATTCTTCTCCCCAGGGATCCTCCTGCAGACAGAGAAGTCCTCTGGGGAAGGAAGCAGCTGTATTTTGCAGTGATGCATGAATGCAATCAGCCTGGCCTTTCAGGAGAGCAGGGAGCACATGGTGAGGGGACACAGCTTCCCTGGGAAGATTATACCTGAGATGCATTAGAATTTTTGAAATTGGTGATCAAGAGCCAGCTTGGAAATAAAAACCAGTGAATGACAAAGGGGGCGGGGGAAGGCTGCCCCTGCCCCAGAGCTGCCCAAATCCATGAGGCTCACTCTCCACTAAGCAGCGAGGGACAAAAGCTATGCTGGATTGAAAGGGGAAACTTGACCCAGAGTATCAATGGTTCTGAGATTTCCTAGCTGCAAAGGACTGGGATACTCTGACCTGTTGTGTGACAAAGCATTAATGTCTCAATTTCCTAAAAAAAAAAAAAAAAAAAGAACAGTGAGAAAGAGGACCTAGGGGGGTTTAGAGTGGGGAGAGGTCAACAAATGCAGCATGTTCCATTTACAGGCAAGCTTTCCCTGAGCTTGGGTGGGTGCTCAGCTATGGGGCTCCGGGAGTTGGTTTGTTAGCCAGTGGCTCCCAACCACACTCTGCCTCCCGGACCAAAGCTTGCCCGCTCTTTGCAGACTCACACTGGGAGGGGCGAGTTCTGTAAACGGGAGCTGCCGATCCAGGCTTCTCCTGCTGGGAAAAGGCAGGGTGGGGGTGGGGATAAGGATTGAAAGCCGACCACAATGCTGCCTAATTAGCAGTGCTTTACAGGACAGGTATGGGAAATTCCTGCAATCCCAATCCGTGCAGTGCAGCACTGAAAAAGCAGGGACTGCGAACAGCTCCACAGGAGATGCACCCCCCTGCCCTGCCCGCGCCCCCTTACTTCCCCCCTTCCTCCTCCTCCTCCTCCGTGGCCTTTTGCATCCCCGGGCTGCGGACAGCTCTGAGGAGGAAGCCTACGCTGCTCCGCACTGGGAGGATCCTGACCTTTGGCGGCTTTTCCCGGTGCCACTTCACATCTCGGATGACAATCACGTCCTGGAGCAGAGTCTGCTTCTGCTGGCACTGCTCTAGCCACGTGGCTGGGGCGACGCCAGTGGTGAATCTGGCTGGGAATGCCTGCTTGCTTTTTTTTTTTTTTTTTTTTTTTTTTTTTTTTCTATAGAAGGGAACTTAAAAACCAGCCCTGCACCACGCAGCAGAGCCGAGCTCCCCCTGGCAATGCGAGCTGCATGCTGCCTGGTGCAGGCCAGCCAGTGCGCTGCACAGATGGTTCCTGTCCATGTGAACACGATGCTATTTCGAGGAGGGTCTCTTGTTTTCCCTCCATCTACTTCTGCATTTCAAGTATCAGTTCTCCATCCACCAGGGACAGAACTGGAGGCATCTCCCCCCAAAGCCAGGGATACCACATGGCACACTTCCAGCCTCAGAGACTGAACAACTTGCTCAGGGCCATGCTGGATCATGGGTGTCAGGGCAGGGGCTGGATCTCTGGAGCAGCAGCATCCAGCTCTGCTGTTGATTAGAACCACATGCCTCCTTCACTCAATCTACTGAGAATACAGCAGTGAAGCTCATGACTGTCCAGGCTGGGATCACCTATAGCCATCATCATGGAGCTCCCTTCTGTAGGATGTGTCTGTAGGGGTCCAAGCTCCAGCCTACTACGTGCAGGGAGTGGTGACACCGCGTGGGTTTGTAAGGTGTATAGCTGGTGGGAGAGACCTACATTGCCTTTATTGAACCTCTCCTCGGGGGCACCCATGCCAGGACACTTGGTGCTTTTTCTAGTACACAGAAATGCTTCCTAGAGTCAGTCAGGTGGGACCCTAGCACCCACATGGCAAAAGCAGAGCTGCCTGCAGACCTGGGCATCCACAGAAGACCACAGAAAGCCCAGGGCTCTTTCCTTTCCATCCCTGCATTTCCTGCACAGACACACAGGCACACACAAGCACATGGACACTGCCAGGCTGGAGCAATGGACTCGGGGGGTAGAGTAGCAGTAGCAGAGAGCACAGCAGGCAGCGTGCAGGCAGGGGAGCTGCTGGGCAGTGCTGCAGCAAAATGGGATTAACTTGGGGGAGGAAGGGAGGGAGAGAAATAAATGATCCTTCTCGTGAGCTTCAGGACTTCCTCTGACACACTCTGGTAAAAAAAACTAATAAAAACATGGCCTGAGCATAGCAGCAACAGACTTGCTACCTGTTTTCTAAATCACTGCAGCCCAGGGCAGGCTGATGACTATTGGAAGCCAGGTGCTTTCTTCCCCGTTGCATCCTTTGCAGAGCCTCTGAAGTGTTTGTGGAAGACCAGAGTGGAAGAGCAGGGCTGTTCTGATGTGCCTGGAGATGAACAGGGATGGAGATGCACCTCCTGTTCCGCTGCCCAGAGCCCCAGCACTTGGGACTTGACTACTAATCTGGAGTTCAGTAGGGAACCAAAAGAGCTGCCCTTCACCTCCCTCTCCCCTGCCTCACAGTGTAAACCTTTCTGCCTCTCAGTTCAACCTCTTCTGCTTCAAACGGGAACCTCTGGGAAAGGTCTGGGGTCTCTTTCCTGGAAACTATGCCACAGTGTGCAAAGCTAGCACCTGCAAAGTGTGAGTGAAAGCTCAGAGTGAGGGATGAAGACCTGTTCAGTAGTGCTGCAAGGGGTGAGTACCTTCATCTGACAGCACCCTTGGCAGTATTTAGGTGCCATACAGGGCATTATGTGTGGTGGCACAGAAGCAGGAGGCCAAGTTGCATTCCTCCACCAGTCCTGGGAACATAAAGCCTGGACCTGACCTCAGGGCTGCCTGCCTCATGCATCACTTGGATGACAGCAGAGTTATTTTTTTCCTGACAGGACCCAGAAACCGGGTCATTCTGCATGTAAATCTATAACAAATCTGCCTGGGATTAGGCAGGCCACTGAGAGGTGGTAACAGACGGTATTCATCAGATGTACCCATAGCAAACAGCTCTGTACCACACACAGGGAATGGAGCAGAGGCACATTCTTTCATGAGCAGGGGGGTTGCTATGCCAGGAACTGCTGCCCTGAGTTGGAGGGTTTGGGGCACAACAGCACCAGCAGAAACAAATGCCACATTCCAAGGAGGCCAATCCTTGCGAGCAATTAAAAAATAATAACGTGATAGTAATAAGCAGATCAATCAATCCCTCCATGAGCTGAGGGACCCTAGGGGGAGAGTGGAGCTTTCCCAGAGCAAAATGGGGCCAGTGCTTCTTCAAGAAATACAAATAATACCAGCAACAGACCTCAGATCTCTGGCAAAACTTTCACAAATGACACCCTTGAAGGATGTGTGATGCATATGAGCTGTACAGGCATATGGGGGGCTTTAACTTGCCTGTGCAGGGGACACAATCCCTGGGCAGGGGTGGAGGAGAGCAGCAGCATGACTACAGCAGGCAGGGGCTGGTGATCTCCTTCCCAGTCCCCTTTCCTTCTGGAGGAGGTGAGCAGAGGCATATAGGGTGATTAGAAACCAAATTGCATCTCTCCAGCAGCGTGCCTCAATGATTCGAACCAATCAGCCAAGCCTTCAAGGGTTAAAAAATAGCAGCACTTGTCTCTATGGGCATTGAAGGACCTATTTGAAAACCTTGACCCCTTTGGCTCAGTTGCAGAGGGAATTTTTCAGCTGAATATGCCAAGGCTCTGGGAACATTAAACCCCACAAACCCTAGATTGCTTTTATGCCTGCCCCAGGCTGCAACCTCGTATCTTTTCTTTTCCCCTCTGCAAACTGCTGGGTAATGATCCCTTGCGGCATGCCAGCTCACCTCCCCTTCTCCCAGCTGGCAATCCAGCTCGGCAGCGATGCCCTTTTGTTCCACCGGTGCTGAGATCTGCAAACTCATTGCTAATTACTGCATCTAGGGCTTCCAGCTCCAGCGACAATGCCAGGACTTGCGGCAGGCTCCTGACGGGCCAAAGTTCATCCCCCTGCTTATTTCCTTACTAAAGACCATTATCTCTCATTTACATCTAAACTAGTTTTTTATACCAGTTTAAATGCTGCCCCTCCCCCTGTAATCTCAATGCAAATGAATTAAAAGTTCATTCTTCAGATTCTCAAATACTGCACACTTTCTTTTTCACTTCTCATTTAAATCACACACTGTTTTGAACTAAACCTTTTATTTCCTCCCAATTATTATTTCTGGTGTGTTTTCCAGAGCTTTACCACACGGCATCTGATTATACACAAAGCTTCAGAATAAAGCCCTGTTTTTTCCCTTCATTAAGGACACAAAGGATTCCTGTGTGAGCCAAGCAGCACTTTAGACATTAATGCAGCTTTACACCCCAAATCACATCCCGGCTCTCTGCAGAGCAGATTGGAGAATGGATCCGTGCCTTTCCTTGCTGCCAGCACCCTTCACAGGCTCCAGCCAGCTCCTTCCTTCCCTAGAATTAGCATCCGATTAAGTGGTGCCAGCATGTTCACCCACAAAGTCCCAGCTGCTGACTCTGTCCATACACTAAGTGTGTTTCCCAGCTGAATCTTCCTGCTGGGCTCCCCTCTGCTTGCCTCCACCTTTAGTAGTCCAGGGAGCTTGATGGACCCACGCAGGATTTTGCTGTTGTTGAACATTTTCCATGGAAGGGAGTTAAGAGCAGTTGGGTGTAAAGGCTTGGGAAAGCTCAGGAATGTAAAAAGCCCAAAGCCCTCTCCGAAGTGTGTATTTGAGAGTATTTTGGGCTAAGTCATAAGCCCAAATACATGAGGACAGTCAGTCGCAGAGTGGCTTTTACTCCAGATTGGCAGCTGCTGCATCCCTCATGGATCTGAAATCTTGTCATCTGGCAGCCGCCTGAATCAGACCAGAAGCACAGGAAACCACCCTGTCTGCAGCATATTTCCCTTATTTAATGTCTGCATACAGAAAGGAATTACGTACACTGTGTTTACCAAATAAAAAAGGGAGAGCTTTTAATCAAAACGTTGCATTACTGAGCTTATTAGTTGCACAAGAAGTCTCTCTAAGCAAGTCTTTTATCTTGTTGAACAACACAGCATTTTAAAAATAAACTACTAATTTATTCCTAGATTTAAAAGTAATTCTGACTGCAAAGAAGAGGTTTGGTGGTCCCTTGGGGCCAACAAGAAGCATTTGGAACCATAGGGGTTAAGAACAGGTTTCAAAAGCAGCACATGGTCTGTGAGAAGAAATTTGCCAAATGGCCACAGGATGGAAGTTGGATCACTGGTTTCCCCAGAGAGACACTTTTAATACAAAAAGGTTTTGTCTAACAGGCTTTGCATAGGTCTGTACTGTGAGGATACTAGACTTGCAGCTCTGATACTGTGCCACACTTCTCCTTAGGGACTTTGGGCAATTCAGGTTATCCCTGTCTCTCTTAAAATCCGTATCTGTAGAACAGAGATATTGCTGCCTGCAGTGAATGTCTGCAAAGTGCTTGAATGTGAGGGTTATTACTATTAACCATCTGTGCATCTTTCACCTCTGCTGCACTGAGAAGTTAGCCAGTGGGAATGATCCCTGCAACAAGCTGTGAAACTGAGTGGGAATCTCATGGTGCAGGAGTGAACATGGGCTGCGAAACATGAGGAAAGCCGGAGCTGCTCCATATGGAGATTTGTTTTCCTCAGATACTCAAAATCTGATGTAACTAACTGCTCTGGCCACTACAGGCTTGCCTTCGTTTCAGAAACAGCTGAGCCAGGGTGCACGCTGCCTCAAGAGCCGGGCAGGCTTTCTGACAGGAGCAATGTGTATGTCCTGAATGCCAGGCTGGCCACTTTAATTTCTGTCACATGGAAAAAGAAGTTTACATCTGAATCCCAGTGATACAGACCAGACTGACCTTTGGAGAATATCTGCAACCAGGGAGGTCATGAAACACCACAAAAGCCATGAACAAAACCACTAATTGGCTTCTTTTCAGCTGTATTCCTGTGCCACCAGTCCAGCCCTTCTCAAACCTCCCCATGCTGCCTTCAGACTGCCGAGACACAAACTATTTTTGCAGAGCCAAGACAGTTAACGATACTTTGTGTTACTAATTCTGTAATTCATATTGTTTGTGCTGGCAGGGAATTCCCTGCGATTTTTTATCTCAGCCGGCCTCCTCTGGCTGTTTAAAGTATTTGAATTATTATTTCTGGCTTGCGAGTCCACCCTAGGTCATGGCAGAATTATTCCTGGGTCATGCACAAGCACACGGTGTCCATTTCTATTGCTGGTGGTCTGGAATAGATAGGACATATAGGATATACAGGACATGCCAGGGGTGGGGCAGCAGGGAGTGAGTGCAGACGTTTTGACTGACTTGGGACAGACAAAATTAAGACAAATGGGCCTTAAGGTGTTGCCCTGCCATTCCCAGTGACACTAAAAGACATACTGGGATGAGGAGGAAGGAAGAGGAAGGCCCATTGATCAGAAGCTGGTGGATGGGGAGTAAGAAAATGAAGCAGAGCAATGCTGGGAGTGTTCATTTGGGGTCTGCGTGTCCTCTGTGAAAGAGAATGTGGGGGCTGGAGATGCTCCTTAGGTTGTGGGGGGCAACTGGGGGGGGATTGCCTGTGTATGGGGAGGGAGGGTGTGTGGCTCATCAGCGTGGGGGTGCAGGGGCTGGGGAGGGGGGCTGTCCTGTCCTCTGCTTGGCTGCGTGGGCTGCTGCAGCTCTGCTGGAACGCTGCGGTCCTAAATCAGCCGCCTATATTCATAACTGCTCTGCACGCCGGCCCCCGGAGCTGGGAGGCATATCACAAAAGGCACATTTTAAACACTTCTTTTAATCTCACGATCCTGCACATTTAAGCCTGAACTGCCTTGTATTTGAACCTCCGCAAATGCTTTTTGCCGCCCCTCCCCAAACCACAGCCTGCTCCAGAGAGAAACTAATTAAAGCTGCCCGACAGGCTGCTAAATATTAAGAGCCCAATAACAGTGCAGACACAGGGACATCATCATCTGAATGACAAAAGCCGGCAGCCAGTGGTTACTGGCAGAGGGACCGGCTTGCGGCTGCATTGAGCAGCGTCAGACATCGCTGCTGGCTGCTGGAGCCCGGGGTCACTGCCCTGGGACCACCGTGCCTAAAGCACCAACTTGAGAGATGGCTCCAGCGCTTTCTACCCCTTTTATCCCACACAACTCATGGCCAGGGTGAGGCAGGGCTTGCTGCCAATTCACCTCAAGTAACGCCGGCAGGGATGCCTGGCTGGTCGGCATGGTGGCAGCAGGCGTGGGCTGCAGGGTCCTGACCTTCATTTCTGCCCTTCCTCCAAATATTCTGCAATTACACGTCGATTGATGGAGAGGGGGAGAAAAGCAAACACACTGCGAAAGCCGGCACGCTGCGGTTGTTTGCTCTCAGCCTTGGCGTGTGTTGCAGCGGGTGTAGCGCAGGCTGCTGGTAGAGAAGTAGAGGGGTGACAGGCAGAGCCTGTATTTTGGGGTTGTTCACGTCATGGAAAACCCAACAGACCCTCCAGAGTGACCAGCCTTAGGCACAAGTTCCAGCTAGCGTTAAAAACCAACCAACCAAACAGAACAAGCGCACACAAAAAAAGCCCCAAACAAATAAACAAACAACAGGCAAAAGGGATTTAAAATTCAGCTAAATCACACTTCCCTCTGAAAACTTCACTCCTGCAATTGTTCAGATGATTACACTATCTGAAAAAAAGTGATAAAAAGCACTTAATTTTCTCAGCAGCATTTTGTGTGCAGGCAGCCTTGCTGTTTTCCTGAGGTAGAGTGCTGGGAAATGGAAGCTGAGGAGTAACAGCACAGGATGTTTTTTAAACTGTTTTGCAAATGCTTCTGCTTCTAACGACCAATAGATAAGCTAAAGCCCTTGGCAAAAATGATATGACAATAAATAACATAGCAGTTTGCAGTGTTATTATAATGGTGAGAAAAACCTCCATGCTCCTTATTTAATATCCAGATACTACCTTGCGGTACAGTAGAGTACGATATGCTGGCAATAACTTTCCCAAGGCAAAACTTCCCTGCCACCTATTACTGTCCCCAGCTGTGCTGTCCCAAAGGGGGTGGAAAGGAAATGTTCCTTCTTCAGCCACTTCCATGGGTCTTGCCACCTGCTCTCTAGGCTGGTCTGGCTCCTCAAAGCTTGATTCCCTGAGCCAGGAAACACTGTGCTTTTCTGATTTGAGCAGACACTGGGGAGACCCTCAGGGATTTAGGGTCCCAATGGGATCGCCTTTAGTTAACAGAGTGCTCTGAAAGGACCAGAGCCCCCAAGGACGGCCCAGCACAGCAGATGAGATGTTCCAGGCTGTGTACTGCCAGTTATTCACAGCATGGAGGATGCTGTGTGAGGATGCTGTGGTTCTGGGGTAATGCATGAGTTCAGTGCCATGGTTCCCACCTGGAAAGGTTTGCAGGGCTTTAGCTTGACTTGCTGCTGTCCCAGACAGCAGGGGAAGTGGCAGGACAAGGTTGAGCAGAGCAAAGCTGTGAAGTTGAGGAGGGCTTCAAAGGTGGAGAGACACAGCCTTCTCAGAGTCCTGTCCTCTTCCTCTCCTCGTCATGTCTGGAGCAGACAACGCAGGCACAAAGGGCACTGCAGTTTGAAACAGCCATAACTGTTTCGGTGGAAAGAAGTCAAATGTGGGGCTAATTATTCTTCACACTGGTGTAATAGTCATAAAAAGCCCTGTTGGGGGAAATTTGGGTGAAGTTTATCTGCCCTTTAACATGCAAGTGTGAAAAATGATAGCTCCAATCCAAACTGGAAGTTCCCTTACATGATCCACTCTTCCTCTTTACTGTATGTATAACCAGAGTGTCATCCCCTCTCTGGGTCATCCTTTTCTCCAGTGAAGTTGAGGTTCTTTTGGAAGCAGGATAAAACTGCTGAACTATCATTTCCCACGTGCACTCTCCACATACCCCACACATTTCCATTAAAGTTCCACCCCAGCTGCCCTGGTGATCACAGTGGTCCCCATATATTCTCCAGAGCTGGTTTTTGCCAAGCAAGCACTTTTGCACTGGACCAGTGAGACCCCATCCCACTGGGTGGGAAGGTGGAGAGAGAACGGATCGCAGGCACAGGGCCCTTACTCTTCATTTGTTCCCATGCCACTGGAGTTTGGAAGCCCAGCACAGTCCCCAGTGCCTGCAGATCATGTATCATTCAGAGCACGAGGACAAAGCCCAGCATGCTGGCTACGGCTTGCTTAGAAATTGTTGAATAAAATGGCTTTTCCATGAGACAACGCAAGCTCATCAGAGCTGATTTGTTCCCCAGGAGCACAGCAGCTGCTATAAACTTTCACGGAGAAAAGGATGGAATTTCTCCTTAAAGCCAGAGTTTGCAGGAGAATATAATATCATGCCTGCCTGGCCAGTAGCCAAATGATTAGGGCAAGGAAAGACTGAGGACAAATATTTTAGCTGAGCAGAGCTTTCACTTGAACCTGGGTCTTCAATACGGTCAGTGTATGCCTTGGGACAGTTGAGAGTTGCAAAATCTTCCTGAAGCATCTTATTCTCAAAAAATCTGGATGTGGGATGGAGGAGGCAGAAAAAGGTGAGAAATGCTGCAAAAACAAAAGCAAAAAAACACCACAACAGAGAGAAACTAGAAGTTGTCATCAGTCAGGGAAAATTTCCAGCTACAAGCTTGCTCTCCACTATCCTTCCTCTGAACTGCCAGGCTAACCCCCCAGGGGCATCTCCAGCATTTCCTTTTCTTTTCCTTCTTCTTTGAATACAGACACTGTATTCAAATACTATACATACATACATTGTAATACATAGAATGTATTCTAAGTATTTTACATATAAACTGCATGTAAACTTTCCACTAAACCTTCTGGGCTTTGTGCAGTGCATGTAAGAGAGTCTGCACAATCGTGGATAATTTACAAAGACCTCTTTGTGTAAAAGTTTGAACCGAAAATGGAACAAAATTGTGTTCCACAGAGATGAGCAAAAATGGTACAAAAATTAAGATTTTAATTTTAATGTGATCTTAAATGTTGGTCCCAATTAGGCATACGCCCAAATCCCATTGGAATTAAACACATCATTTCTTTGCTGAACAGGAAAGGTTGCTGAATCAGGACTCCAGACTGTAAAATTGCTCAATTGCCTTCAAATTTCTGGAGAAAAAAAATAGTGTGCTCTGAAAGCAATCACAAAATACATTTGGTATTCAAAGAGTATAAGTGAGTGCAGGGCTTATAATTAAATCCTTATCTATGAAGCTGCTACTGACTGACTGACTGTACGTTCAGGGTAATTTTTAATGGCCTGAAACTCAAAAACCAGCATAACCAATTTTTTTTCTTTTTTGCAGAAGACACAGCTAGTTAGCTATAATTCTGCAACAAATCCATTACTGCAAAACAAGTCCCTGATCCTGCAGTCATGAATGTGCTTACTCTTAACAATGCAAGTGTACCAAGGGAAGCCACTGCAAAAGCTATCAGTGTTAATGGGAAGCAGCATGAAAAAGTGGAGCACAAATAAAAATACACATGGGTTTGAGCCCTGCAGTGTGCAGTGGGACTCTAGCCCACCCCTTGGTCCTTTGGCTTCTCCTGCTCACAGCCTAGGAGAAAGCCCACAGCAAGGTGGGGCTTGGTCTTTTTTCCCAGGCAGCTGTCAGCAGGACAAGAGGGCATGGTCTCAAGTTGTGCCAGGGGAGGTTTAGGTTAGATACTAGAAAGAATTTCTTCACAGAGAGGGTGATCAGACATTGGAATGGGCTGCCCAGGGAAGTAGTGGATTCTCCATCCCTGGAGATATTTAAAAAGAGACTGGATGTGGCACTCAGTGCCATGGGCTGGTAACTGCAGCGGTAGTGGACCAAGGGTTGGATCTTGATGACTTGATCATCCCTTCCAACCCAGTCAATTCTAGGATTCTATAAGGTGTCACGTGTAACACCTGTGGAGACATCAGCTGCAACCAGCAAGAGGAGGACAAAACCTTCTTTCACCCTCCTTTCCCCTCAAATCCTTAATTGTACCATATTTCCTTAGAAATAGCTTGTCAACACTTTTTTACCTGGGTGAACAACTCAGTGATGTAGTAATAGCAGTTTAGTAAACAAAGTCCCACATTAAAATAAGGATACACAGGACAAATTTTCAAATCTGCCTGAAAAGCCTGGTAATTTAAGACAGCTTGTCCGATTTTAATTGACCTTTGGCAAAAATACTCCACACTTTGGAGCCAAACAAGTTTTATGCCTAATGTGGAGGTAGGGTTCAAAATGGAAACTGTGGGTTTCCTTTCTGGAGAAAGGCTATTGTTTCCCAAAAGCACAGAGGACTAGCTCTTCTTGGGTGTCATTTTCCATAACACTGTATTCTTTAAAAAAACATAAATCATGCCACAATTACAGGATCAAATGCGAGGTCTTGTCTGAAATAAAAGGTAGCATGGCTTTACCTTGAAGTCATATTTATAAAAAGCTCTTAAGCATGTCAAAGCACAGCAGGACACTCTTGGTAGACCAGTTTCCCCTCTCCCTCCTCCCTGGGCAAGGAGTGTGGCTCATCCCCATAGAGGTGGAGTTTTTGGAGGCCCAGGGTGGGGTGCTCCCAGGGGTGAGGGAATGCTGCCATCCACAGGGATTACAGAGAGCAGCCAAAATAGCCCTGCTGCTTATAGGCAGGCTTCTCTGGACTCCTAGGTGCTGTTCCTAGGGCCTCCATTGCCCTTGACCACCCAACATAGGGAGCTGTGCGTCTAAATTTCTCCACCTGCCTGCCAACACCACCCCAACCATAAATCCAGGATATCCCTCACCCAGGCATTACAAAAATGCTGCCCAGGGCTCAGACATGACCAAGCTGTGGCACAAGGCCACACCAACAGAGAGATGGGGGCACACAAGAATTTGTTGCAGGACCTTGGGACTGGTGTCACATCCCCTGGCTCACTGCACAGTTGTCAACTCTTCTGTTTGTGTCACTGTAGGACGTTGGGGTTAGGATGCTCTGAGCTTGTCTTTAATGGCCATGTGGCCATGGGCTTTCTTTTTTTTTTTTTTTTCCCCCCTGGCTTTTGCCTATCTGTACATTTTATTGGCTCCTGTGCCTTGGTTGCTAGGTAGCTCCCACTCCTATTCCCTTCTGCTCACCAGTAACTTACTGCCAATCTCTCCAGTAGTTCCCGCATTCTTTAATTACATTAATATCTGTTACAGTCAAATGAAAAAAAGAAAAAAAGAAAAAGGAGAAAAAAAAAAAAGAAAGCTCTAGGAACAAGCAAGGGCCAGTCAGCACAGCAGGCCTCCATCTTTTGGCTTTATTTTAATCCCCCTTTCCTGCTTTTTCAAGCAGCCCCCCTCGAGTCCTTTTCCTTCTTTTGAGAAAAGCCCAGGCATCTCTTGAACTCATTTTTGCACTTTGCTTTGACCGTCTCCCCTGTAACTTATTCCATATGTTTGCTTGGCTTTGCTTTCTGTCTTTGGTTCCCTGTTTACTCCCGGCTCCTGAACCCTTAGATCCTATCACTAGGGCTCTTTGTTGACTTAATTGGATCATCAGCCTGGCTGCAAAGCTTCCCCAGCCAGCTCTGCTCCTCTCGCCTGGGCTGCTACCCAGGCCCCAGGTTGGCAGAAAAACCTATTTCAGCACTGGATGTGTAAATAGATGATGCAGGTTAAATTTAAAATATATTGAAGCTGATAACCACAGGTGCAGGGGCTGCAATTCATCTCCTGGGAATAAGTGCTTCTGTTTGAGGGAGTGTAAGAGGAGAGGGGGCCCCTGCAGCCCAGCGAGTGGGGGGTGCCCCCGTCCTGCTCCCCTCCTCCCCCACTGACCGCTTAAAAAATATACGACTTGCACTGGGGGGGTTCAAAGCGCCCACAGAGGGGGTCCTGGCTTTCCTCTGCAGGATCAGCCAAAGGGCAATGAGTTGGTCATGCAGGGTAGGGCAGGTGTAGGGGTGAGGTGGGCACCTGCCCCGGTGCCTCAACACATCCAGCTCACACCATGATGCAGCTGCATGCCTCAGCCCCTGAGATGTTCCCCTTCTTGCTGTGTCCCACTGCACCATGATGCCTAGGAGAAGCACCCACTGCCTCTTCTCCTAAGTGTGGGCACCTCCACCTCCCACCCAGGGGAAGCTTCTGTGAGTGCTGGTGCAGTAGTGAACCCCTCAGACCCCTTACCTTGAAGGCAGTGGGGGGAGAGAAGCAGGCAGCACCCCCACCCCTGCACCCCAGCCAGGAGGCTTCAAACCCTCCCTGTAACTCCCCCTTCCACCAAAAATGAGTCACAGGTGTTCTCATTGAATTCAGCTACAGAGGAATCTCACAGCCACAACACTTATAAAGGCCATACACCAGCAGGGAGGGAAAGAACTTCAACTACCGTCTTGTTGTGTTGTTTGATCCACAGCATGACTGTCTTCAGAAGGAAAGCAGTTAGGGGTAATTTTTCTTCCTGAAGCAAACATTAAGAGCCCTGACTGTGTTTACCAATAGTTGAAACTTCACTTACAGCATCATACTATAAAAAAACTCTGCTTGCTATCACATTTTGCTTTATGGCATGGAAACATTGTAGTGGATGTGGAACTCTTTCTTGGAAGCTTGACCCCAGGGAAAGACATTCCTGTCACTTCTCCATGAAGACCTCTGAAGCTCCGGAGGTCTCCTCTGCTCAGATAAACCTTCCTTGTAGATCCATCCGTCCATCCATCCATCCACATGTCCTCAAGCTTTGCGTGGGAGGCTTGACAGCTGTAGGTCCTGCTCAGATCACACTGCTGCCTTATTCAAACCATAGCCACGGTGTGCTGCAAGCAGGTCTCCCTTGGACAGTCCTGCAGCTTGCTCAACTAGTTTGAAACCATTGTGCAGCTTTTGGCTCCTGAGTCTCATTTGAATTGCCACCCGTCATTCCTGCAGGGTCAAGCTGGAAAGTGAGGGCACCAGGACCCCAGCAGGTTGTCAGTCAGTGTGTGGCTATCCTCCAGATGCCTTCATGGGTCTCCTCTTGTACCATAGTGACAGACACCAAGACACCATCACATTAAGCTGTGCTTCCTACCACATGAGAGCTTTGGGTTGTGAAGAGCATAGGTATAAACTCACTTGGCTGGACACACTTTTTTTTTTTTTTCTCTCATCTGTCTGCCACCTGCAGCAACAGTGGAGCTCAGATGGTGTCTCTGTGCTTCAGATACCTTCCCAACAGCATCTTCCAGCAAACACGGTCCAGCTGTCACCACCTGACACCTGCATGCTGAACAGTAGCACTGTTTCACTTGAACACTGGGTGCAACTCTGGAGCAGTGGAGAAGGAAAAATAGGGGGCTGTTAGGTAATCAGGACAGAAATAATTAGGTAGATGAAATCCTAAGGGAAGTGATCCATCTTTTGAATCAAACCGACAGTGTGAAAAGTTTAGAAATCTTCATCAAACTATTACAAGCTCGAAGTGTGCATGTTCTTTGTTTTATGGGTTCTTAACATATACAGGACATTCAAGTATAATTAAGGGTTTGCAGTCCATCTTCTTGATATTGGAGTTGGAGACTGGAGATCACAGTAAATAATCTGTAAATGATCTTTCAAAACCAAGTAATCTATCAATTAAAAAAAAAACAGAACAAAACAAAACCAAACAACTCCTGGTGTATAATTCTCTTATCTACTTAATGCTGTCCCCATTTGGTGCTGGAGGTCTAGATGAAAAACAGAAAACAGAGTTAAAACATGACCACCATAATATTATCTATGGTAACTTTTATTAACTCCATGAATAATAGGAAAGTAACATGATTACAAAATTATTTCACCTGATCAAAGCCTAGAAAAACAGAAGATGTTTCCTTGTGCTTAGAAGAGAATGGTACAGGAGCACTGTCACATTGTGGCAGGTGTGCATCAGACCCATGAAACAGTCACCCTTATCTCCAGCCTGACTGTGACTTGCTGATCATACTGTGTGTCAACAGAGAGGATTTTTCTGTGTGGGCCCCCCAGCCCATGCTCCCAGACACATCTGTTTGGTTTTGTCTTTACTTTTAAATGACTATCAGCTGAGACCCATCCTCATCATGCTAGCAAGGCAATTCTGGAGATAGTATGATCTTCTCCTACCTTGGTCAGGAGAGGAAATGTGCTTTCCCTTATTCTTTTCAGCTTGTGGTTTGTTGAGCATACTTCTGACTTGTTCTGTAATACTCGCTAGCTGCGCTGGAACGATGCAACCCATGTGCTGGCACCAACAGTGAGAGCCCTGCCAGCTCCAGCCTGCAGAAGTTGATGTGGCTGGGGCCATCTGAGCCTCACTCCTGCAGCTGAGATGAAAGATAACCTCTTTGGTCACGGCTTGCTGTTCCCATTTGCAGCAGCCTGCTGCTTAGGGAGCACTGAACCGCAAGTTCCTCTTATCAGAGGTGAAAGATGGGAGGGGGGGTAGGGGAGGGGGAGAAGACAAACATACCAAAAACTGCATGCTACAAGATCTGTAAACCTCAGAGCAGTTGGTCCCACTGCTTTGGTTCTTGCCTTGTGTGGGTAATGCTTAAAACCCATACTTAAAATTCTGTCAGCAGCTTTATTTGACACACTGCTGGTGGTCCAGTATAGAATCACAGAATTTTCAGGGTTGGAAGGGACCTTTAAGATCACGTAGGTCTAACCCTCCCTGCCATGGGCAGGGACACCTCCCACCAGATCAGGTTGCTCAGAGCCCTGTCCAGCCTGGCCTTGAAAACTTCCAGGGATGGGGCTTCCACCAACTCTCTGGGCAACCTGTTCCAGTGTCTCACCACCCTCATGGTGAGAACTTCTTCCTAATATCTAATCTAAATCTACCCTCCTCTAGATTGAAACCATTCCCCTTGTCCTATCACTACCTGACATCCTAAAAAGTCCCTCACCAGCTTTCTTGTAGGCCCCCTTCAGATACTGGGAGGCTACAATAAGGTCTCCTTGGAGCCTTCTCCTCTCCAGACTGAATCACCCCAACTCTCTCAGTCTGTCTGCACAGGAGAGCTGCTCCAGCCCTCTGATCATCCTCGTGGCCCTTCTCTGGACACACTCCAGCACATCCATGTCTTTCTGGTAATAGGGTCTCCAGAACTGGATGCAGGACTCCAGGAGGGGTCTCAGGAGAGCAGAGCAGAGGGGGGGAATCACTTCACTTGACCTGCTGGCCAAGCTTCTCTTGATGCAGCCAAGGATATGGTTAGCATGTTGAAGGGCAAGTCTTTTCCTGCTCCTGGGCCACAAATTCCTGGGCTGCCTCCACAGCCTCCCCACAGCTGCATCATCTCCTGGTCAAGCAGGGCTCCCCGCACCATCAGCACTGCACAGGAGCTGAAGCTGTCCCAGCTTAGGACTTCCCTGCATAAGGTCACAGATGCTGCTGAGAAATTCAGCAACGCATGACCCACAGCCCCTCCACTCTTCCTTTCTCTCCAGGGTCCTAAATCTGTCCCCCAGGCGCCCTGAGCTCTTCTCTCATCTTTTCTTGCCCCAACATCCCCCCATCCCAGTCTTCTAAGCAACTCCAGGCCCAAAGTAGGGAAAAGACCACGGAACTTGCAGGATTTATTTTCACATTAGCTGGCCCCCAGTACCAGCACCAAGCCCCACCTACAAGGGCCAAGTCATCCCCATCTGCAGCCATTCCCCCTCTCCGGGGTCTTGCTCAGGCAATCGTCCGTCCTGTCTGCTTCTTGTGATTTTGGGGAGAACTCTGCTGCCATGGCAACGACTGTGTCAGACAGACTGACACACACCCATAACGCTGGAGCAGATGCCTCAAAATTTTTGCCATTATCAGATCTTTTAACTTCTTTTACCTGTTAACACTTTAAATGCTGACATCCCTGCATTTTCAGCAGTCTCTGGTCTGAAGACCAGTTAGCTTTGCTTTCAGGGGGAAAAATACTGGAAGGTTTTCCAGATTTTTTATTGCACTTGAGAAGCTGAAATTTCAGGGCTAATTTTGAGAGGCTGGAGCATGAGTTTTGAGGCTGGTGATCACTCAACAGGCAGGAGTCCATGCATGAGCTAGCAATGCATTTGATAGCTATCTCAAGAGTGAATTAACTGCTCTTCATGAAGCCGTTAACTACTGCATCCTAGTGGGTTTGTTTTTTCACAACTGAACCCTTTTTAATTCATACCTCTCCACAAGAAATAATCTGGATATGCAGTGGGGTCAGGGACTACATATCAGTAGCTGAAGCAACCTTTTATCGGTTTCTTTTCCCACCTGTGTCAGTGGCTGGTTGGGAGGCACTGCTGATTGGTTTCCAAACAAATCCAGAAAAACAGAGTGACCTCAGCCTAACGAATGGCTGCAGACCACCCTCTTGGTCTGGGAGAAGCCAAGGGTGAGGAAACAGCTGTCCTTTCCTTTCCCTATTTCTCCTCCCCCAGCATGCCTGGGAGGAGAGATCTTGCCTGGGATGAAAGCTGTATCATCCACAGTGTACATGAGACAACTTCACTGGACATGACTCCAGTGGCCAAACAACCAGGAACTCCTTAGTTCATGACTCCCTAGTGGCTTCAGTTTCAGCTTGGGAGATTTGGGGATGATAATGGGCAAAAGGAGACTTAACCTGGGGCATGGTGGTGAGCACAGAGCTCATGTAGAGAAGACAAGAAAATGAGGTGAGGCCTGGGGTTCCAGTGCTGAGGATGTGCATCTTCTGTGTGAGAGAAAATGCAACACATGATGATGACGCAGACCTTAAAAATGCAAATCATTGGGCTATAAATTTACTATTCGACCCAAAGCAGTCGTTAGTTTTCCATATTTATTTATGATTCATTATGATCTGGGTTTTTATAGATCTTCTACTTTAAGTTTTATATTTAATTGAATGAGAGTCCTAGTATCTTTCTGCACGTGTTTGTGTGGTTTTCATTAACTACTGTTCAATCTAAGAAAGATCTTTGTTAACCAAAAATAAGGAATGTTTGTTAATGTTTAATGGAAACAATAACAATAAAATTACACAACGATAATTAAAACCACTCCAACCGTAAAAGCTTCTTCTTAATGAATCATATTAAGAGAGGGTTCAAGCATGTATTTATGATCTGGGTTGTGATTTATGGACTAAATTCTGCCCTTGTATGCCTGCATGAGGCTTTCACTGATTTCCATGGGGGCAGCACGTGCAGCAGAAGGAGGCAGATTTTGGATGCATGCTGATTCTGTTCTGCCAGAAAAAAGCATTATTTTACACTGACACAGTATATGCAGAACTAAAACATAACCCTCCTCCCCCAGTCATTAAAAATAGAAAGAGTATGAAGTATGACGTTGCCGTGTACCCTGGTGTTTTCCTGGTAGCTGGCTATTGGGAGCTTTTCCAATGGATGGCCCAAACTCCCAGCAGTGATTTATCATTAATTGTTGCAACAGACCTAGAGCTGCAAGAAGTTTGGAGGGGAAACAATAACTGGTGTTGGCAAAACCACTTTCTCAGTCAGTTTGTAGGACCCAGACTATTGCACAGCATCACACATTGGAGAATTGGGTCTCTTTTATGCTAAAATTTCTCTCTGCCATGCCAGGAGCAGAAAAGGCCTGCAGTGGGTGCAGCCCTCACTTTCTTTTTGAAGCTGATTGACTTTTCCTGCATGGACTAAATGGGCCTTAGGGCATGTGAGAATTAGACCTAAAACGTTTTTGATTTGCATGGAAGAGTCAAGAAAGACAAGGCAATATTCATGAAACTAATAAGACATTATGATGTTAATGATTTTTAATTACTCAGATATAGATTTTTTTTTTTTTTTAATCTGGATACATTAAGGGCACAAGTGGATAGATGTGCAAATAACATCATCAAGCACAGTGGCTCAGGGTTTACAAAAAAATACCATCTATCTATTCCATAGCAAGCAGAATTGTCTTATTTAACAAACCCCTGATGGCAGCATGATAGAGCTGTAAACTTACAATGGTGGGAGAATTTTATTTTAAAAGTCTGTGAGCAGTAACCACCATGACACACAGGGTGGGCTCCGTATCTCTTTGAGATTTCATGTGCCTCTGCCCCTCCATGTAGCCCCCTCCATCCCTCTTTCTACCTCTCCTTCCTTCCCTCCCTCTCCGGGAGCTGCTGTGTCCGAGCTGTGTCCCCCCCACAGCCAGCAGCACCTTCCCTGCCTAAAGCATTTTGTAGGTGCAAGCCCTGGACCAGACTGAAAGAGAGAAGAGTGGGGGAGGCTGCAGACTGTGCTGCTTGCACTTGTTTGCATAAGCTGCCTGTGCAACTTGGAGACTAATTTTTTAAAAAATGGAGCCCCCTAATGTCTATTTAAACCAGGAGAATTATACATCCCCTTCAGCTTTCTAGTTGGCGCCCCGGCCCCTCAGAAAGGCGCCCTCGTCTTCTTCAATTAACAAATACGAAGCAAGAGCCTTCCTTTCCCAGCACAATGCTGGCTGCTGCTATTATCCCTGGCCTCCCAATTATCTCCCAGAATCTTTCACTTAATGAAGTTTCTCTCCCTCCCCTTCCTGGCTCCCCAGACTCAGGGAAGCTTGCTGAACCAATTTAGCAAAACGTTGGGAAGAATAAAATGTAACTGCATTTTTTCTTTCTTTCTTTCTTTTTGCCGTCTGGTCGGCAGCTCCCTGCTCTGTTCTCAGCTGTGTCCTTCAGAGCAGTGTAGATCAGAGCATGGAAATGCATATCTTGTGGGTGCCAGGAGATGTGAATCATGAAAATGGAGACAATTCTTTCCCCTTGATCACAGTTTGCCCACTTTTTATTAAAAAAGAGCCTTAAATAAAACTCACATCTGAACACCTCCAAAATTGGGAATTAAATCTGGGTTTTGATTATAATTCGGCCACTGTCTATGACAGTAATGGGCCAAGCCAGGCTTCAAAGGTGATGCCCTGTCAAAAACCCAACGTAAATCAGCCTGCGACTGAACTGTGTCCAGATCAACTTCCAGCCTTCAACACTGCCTGGTCTTCTTGACCCTTCCCCTCTTACCCATTTCTTTTTCCTGCTTTTTCCTCCCTTCTGTGGTTATCGCTTTATTTTGTCTTCTTTTTCAACTTTAACAGGATATCTAATACTCCTTCCACTGCCTCGCCAAAAGATTTTTCCTTTCCAAGTCGCCCCACTCTATAATAGCTTCTACCTATGATTTTACCAGCATTCCTATAATTAAAAGCAAAGAAGAAAAAGAAGTCTGCTTAGATTTTTTTTTAATTAAAATATGCCTCATTGCTGCTGATAATCTTTCATGCTGGCAACATAGTGTGTCTTATTTAACACCACATCTTTCATGAAGAGAAGCAAAGGACTCTTTTGTCTCAACTTCTCCTCCTCATCAATAATCCTGGCAAGGATTTGGGCCCCCAAGAGCACCTATTACAATACAGATTTCTCTGGTTTAAAACAAAGGCATAGACTCCCCCAGGGATCCAACATCTGTGGCTTCTTCGTGAGGTAGCCTTACCGAGGGATGCATGCAGCAAGGTCTGAGAAGAGCTTAGTATAGCCTGAGCTTCCAGGCCCATGTGAAGTACTGAAAGTAGTATGGAAATTTCCTGAAAACAAATAACTGGGCAGGATTGGTGGGAATCAGTTTGCAGACCTATATATCAGTGGAGAGCTGGGTTTCTGGCTGAACATTTCTCTCCAGAAATGTCTTCTTCCCTGTGAAAATGCTGAGTTCTCCCTGGGAAGCCAGATATGCCACCAACCCTAATTTCCATTTGTGCTTTCTGACCAAGCATCCCTCACCTTGTCTTTGTTGTCCATGCTCTGGGCACAGCCCTATCCCTCTCCCCTTTCCATGCAGGCACTGCTGCTACAGCAATGACAAGCCATCCACCATCACAGGACACCAAATACAGCCTTTAGTCTGGATGGAAAACAGAAAGGGGGTGTGAGAGCTCTGATTAACTCTCTCTGCCAGGACTGCTGAACTTAAGCAGTTGGGGGTTATTCTGGTAGCCAGAAAATCTTTCTAGAGAAAATGCCTTTCTTCAGAAAATCACACTAAAAAAAATTACAGCTGAGTGGCAAATCTTCCCTTTCCAAACCTGAGGAATTCCTCATGTCTTTCAAATCAATGAACCGGGCAGGGCTTTATCTGAGATCAGGTTCTGACTTTACCTGAGCCTTACAGTGGGCTGCAGGAGAGCAAAATAGAGGCTGAGTCCCCAGATGACCTTTTCAAAGTGTAAGGGGCCTATTCCAGCCCGAATGCATTTCTATGGCAGTTTATTCCAAACTCAGACCATGCTGCCTCTTGGCACCTTGGATGTGATTTTTAGAAAGTGGCTCTGGGAAGCTGGCAGACAAAGCAAGCAAATGATCCAACTCCTGGGATGCCTGTGGTGGGCTTCTGCCTCTATTCCCAAACTCAGGGGCACAGATGCCAAGCTGCTAAAACAAGATTATTCTCCTAGGCTCAATTTCTGCCCATCCTAGCTCCGGCTCTGTGAATGGAGGAGTGGAAATTGCACTGGGGGCTGAAAGTTGGAAGTAAAATGAGGGGGTGGTAGGTACCAGCTGCCAGATGAACCCCCCCCAAAAAGTGCTGGTACCCAGAGACAGCTGCCACCCCAGTGAGCTGCTGGCTGCCTCTGCTAGGGAGGTGAAGTTGTCTGGGGGTGACATGGGGCATTAAAACCTGGGAGGAATTCCAGCTCAGGTGAAAAACCTACTGGAAAAGAAGGGAGGAGAAAGCACCAGAAAAAGCAATCCATAACGAGCCAATTTCCCACTTTTATGGCCCAGGAGCTCAGCACTCTGCTGGTGCTCAGTGGAGCGGAGGCAGGGAAATCAATTTGGCTTGAGCCAGCCCTGTCCCAGCCAGGCGCTGCGATCCTTTCCATCTACCTCCAGGGGTATTTACCTCCTTTTCCTGCCACGCTGTCGAGTGTGTCTCTTGATTTCAGTTCTCCTCACCTGCTGGTTTGAATCTTTACCATGCATTTCTCCAGCATATTTGCCTGGCTCATGTCTGTGGGATGTAAAGGTGCCTGTGTCCAGGCCTGGGTGCTGCCAGCGCTGCTGCTGGGTACAGGCAAAGGATGGCAGCTTGGTAGGAAGCTGCTCAGTGCCTCTCTTCATCACTGCTTAGGTCTGGGCTGCTCACCACGTTAGCTCCCAAACTTTTTACTAGCAGACAGAGGCTGAGCCCCTCTTTGGAGAGGGCTGAGTTCAGTGGAGAGAGAGGAGACAAAACTATGCCAAATTTGGTCACTAATTTCCAAATTTGAAAAACCAATTTGAATTTGGTTTTCCCTTGTATTTCATGTTTTGTAGGTCTAGCTTATGGCTCCCCTGCTTCTTACTGTAACATGGAGTGCAGATCTAACCCCTCATCTCACAAATAGGATACTCCACAAACGAGACTTCATCACTCAGGTCCTGGAAACATGTATGAATTTTGGGTTAAGCCACTTTTCCAGCATTCAGTCTGAGCTCTGTGGCAGTAAGAGATATAAGTCAGTCTGTCAAGCCTTTTGCCTTAATCTCATGACTGTAACATCTCCTTCTGTCATCCTCACTACCAATGGCCATTTTGAGCACTGAAGGATGCATCAGTCCTGATCACAACACCTTAATTCTCTGTGCATCCCCTCTTGCCTCCACCAGCACTTTCCATTTGAGTACCAGGGCATGGCATCTGCTTCCCAGTGCTTTTCTTCCTCTGTAGAGGAAAGATAGCAGCATGGGGTTTTGTTTGTTTGTTTGTTTTTGTTTTTGTTTTTGTTTTAATTTCATTTATTTATTTATTTATTTATTTTCCTCAAGAGGAGGAATGGGCAGGTGTCCAGTTCTGGACCAAAACTTTTTGGAAGTGCCTATGAATTTCCTCCTGTGGTTTGACGGCTGTACGAGGGATTAAGACAGGAGTGTCTGATTTCCCTTGGTTTCCCTGCTTGCTGCCTCTCTGCATGATGCTGTGGAAGGCTGTGAGCTCTTTCCAGCCCCAGCCTAGGCTGGGAGTGTTGTGCCTGGCCATGAACACTGAGGAGCTGAGGAGCTCTGGCTTCCTTTTCTGCTTTCCCAGCATCATAACCCTGAAATGAAGCCTACATCAGTATTGCTAAATAAAAGCACACGGGAGTTGATTCATGTTCCCAAGACAAAGGTCACTAAATTGCCTGTATGTTGGCATTTCCTCTAAAGCAGAAGGGTTGTGCCTAAATAATATGGCCTTGGGTCTTTTCTGCGCCTGAGGTAACCAGCCCTTGTGGTCCTAAAATGTGACTATGACCCTGTGCACATTTTTTCCCAATTGAAAGTGAGTGAAGTAACGAGAGGGCTGTGTTGTACAGCTGACTTTTATGGTATGAAAATTTATGGCACAGAATGAAGTACAGCTTAAGGAGTGGCTGCAAGTGCAAGGTTTGCTGGGGTAGTAGTGGAGATAGTAGGGATAGCAGGAGGACCCGAAATGGACGTAGGTCTTTGTCATCCCACCTTTTGCTGCTAACCTCTGAACCACTCTTGGTCCTCACTTTTGGGAGCAGTCAGGTTGTGCCCTGGCAGTGCTTTGGAGAGCAGTAACTCATACACAGGTATGGTCCAGGTCAGAGTCAAGAAGCAGAGGGAACACTGAGCACTGGAGGTGATCCTGTGCCCCATGCTCCCACTTGCTCCCTGGCTGTTTCTTTAGAGGTGTGCATGTACCCAGAGGCAGCAAACCCATCTGGTTTCACCAGCCAGGTCATTTGATGGCAGCCCTCCCTTTGGCATCCCTAACAGGGATCCTATCAGGATTGCTGCTTTTTACAATTGTACGGTCAGCAGCTTCTGAAAAACAAAAGAGAGAAACCCCTCTGCAAACAAAGATACAACCAGAAAGAAGGCTGCCAAATAGTACTTTACCCCAGCAGAGCTTTTGGCAGTGATGTTCTCCAGCTGAGCTAATGGTGTGACTGATAGCTGTAGCAAACCATTCTTCACCAGATGAATCAGCATCTGGAGGGTCTGGAGATATGCACATTACCTGCGGCTGAAGATGACCATGGACACTTAACAGGTGGCTACCAAACTTCCTCCCCCAGGGTGACTTGTGTGGTTTTCATCTCCAGCTACTCCTGCTCCCTCTGTTAATGACCTTTTTCATACATCCCATCTTGGGGCCCCCTTTGCATCTTACACATGCTAAAGCTGGACACCTTCTGTTCCTCTCCAGGCAGTAACAGAAGGAGCACTGAAAAACTGTGTCATGCCATCAATGCTTTCATTTCCAGCTCCTTTGCTGCTTTTGAGAGCCCAGAGGAGCAAGTGCAGGGAAAACCTGGCTCTGTGCCACTGCCCTGGAGCCATCCCTGGCAGGATAGCCCAGACCTGTGGCAACTGCTTGCCGTGGCCTATGCTGTAGTACAAATGAAAGTTGCCCTTCAGAGGGTTAGAGTATAACCACTCTGGGGCAAGTATACACAGGGGCAGCAAAAAATTATTCCTTTTCCTCTGGCAAGTATTGAAATCCCTGATCCAAGCCCTGAAAATACTCAAAAGAGGTGCTGGCAGAATGGTTTTAACACAGACAAAACTAAAGTGGTTTGTTTTTTTTTTTTTTTCCTCAGCTCCATTCAGAGCGCCAGCAAAATATATTTTTTTTAATGCTTCCCTAAATGTTAAACCAGAGATGTGGAAAATGTCTGGACAGATAAAGAAAAGCATGCAGACTCTGATGTGTAATACAGAATATTAGAGAAGGTTGGGTGCAGCTATCCCCACCTTCTCAAGCTCTATCAGCCAGCCCTAATCTCTGCTTTTGTATAGTCTAGGTGTCCTTGACCCACACAGTCAACCTCCAGATGAAATGCTGTCTGCCACAGAGAAAAAAATGGGCAGATTCACTGTGACATTTGGTCATTTGTGTAGTACTGAAGGTGGAAAGTGTTACACATGTGTTACATATTATTATTTAACTCGGAGAGTTTCTGATTTCTAGTACCGTGAATGATAGCCACAGATGTACAAGGGCCCACATAGTTTATAACAGAGGCAGGCTAGAATAAGGATAGTTTTGAACTTTCTATTGGCTATTTTTAATTGAAAACCAGAACTGGAACTGCAGTTCAGCCTTTGCTCTTTAGTCATCCAACTCTTAAAATTAAGACCAAAACCAGATGATTCTAGGAAAAGTTAAGGTTCAGATAATATCAAATACTATACCTCAGGCCCAAATTTAGCATGCTGATACTGTTTCTCCCTGCTTTTAATCTCTGTGAGGGACTTCCTCCTATTTACAGAAACCAGGTGTATGTTCCTCTTTGGCTGACATTTCACAGAAAATTGTATCCTGATTTATGTGCCTGATGTTCATTTCACAAAACAGAAAAGGCAAAAGAAGTCAGAATTGTTTGCAAGTACTAAAATGGCACCAGCGGATGAGAGCAAGATTCAATCCAATAGAAAGCAGATTAGATTAAGCAAACTGTTGAAAATTTATTCTTCTGGTTAATTTTATCTGTAAAATTGTCCTAAAGACTAATATTGTCAATTCTCATTTGGGTCTGTAGGACCCTGCATGAATCCAAATCCATCCTTTTTTGGCAGGCCTTTTTATCACCAGTAGTACAGTGACATCTAAGTGTCAAGAAGATGGGCCAGTCGGAGCATAGAAAATTGATTTGAGCAGCACCATCCCCCCTTGGCTGGCTGCAGATAAACAGTTCGGCTAATATGCTGCTCCCTACCTCTTTGGGGCTGCATTTGAATATGATCTAATACGTCAGCTGCTTCATTGGAAATGTTGAAAGTAAAGCAGTCCCTGAGAAGTTTTGCTTTTCTCTTGGGTTTTTAAAAGATGGGTCAAAAAAGTATATTAAAAAAATAAAATAAAAAAAAAATAGGGCTTGCAGCTGGCCTTACACATGAAGACTTACATGCCATTTGCTGCCTAATGATTTTTTTTTTTTGTAATGTTGAAAGTAAGGGAAACTAGTCTGTATTAGACATAAAGGTACAAATGCACAATTAAGCAGTCTTGACTCTTTTTCTTTCCTGAAGCTTGCTTTCCAAAACACCTGAGTAATTGATATGCTTGAGACATTGTGTTAGAAACAATTTGCATAGGTGCTGCTAGCAATGATGCTCAATATATCCCTTCCTTTGAGCTGCTTCCTTCAGGTCTGCAATCACTCTCTTTTCCACCACTGGGATGATGCTGAAAGCACAGCATGAACCAGTCCCTGCCCACGAGTGCTCCTCTGTCACTCGGCCCTTTCAGTCAGCCCTTTCAGTGAGGGCTGCAGGGCCATGGATGGGGCTCAGGGGCCATGATGTTGTATGGCCACATCTACCCAGGGCATTGGGCAGGCACTTGGGTTGTACCAGCAAGAAGGTGCCTGGTGGCACTCACAGGGGTGCACTCTGGGCCTGGTCCTGGGTGTCAGTAGCCAAAGTGAGAGTACAGATCCCTTTGCCCCTGTCCTCAGCTGTGGACAAGCCCTGGGTACAGGGCTGTAGCAGGGACATTGCTGAGAGCAGTGAGGCATACAGAGACAGAAGCAGCTCTGGTTCCAGCAGGAAGGAGTGAGAGTTCCCATCTGCTTTGGGCCTTCACCTGGTTTTGGATGAGGGAGCAATGGAGCACAGAGGGAGTCAGGAAATACATAAAAAGCAGAGCCCACCGCTCATCTCTCTTCTTTTCTTCCTGCTTTGAGATCAGGGGACTGGAGTGCTCCTGCCATTCATCTTCCCTCCCGCCTGCTCCCAGGGCTGCTGTGCTCCATGCAGCTTCTTTGAGTGCTGTCATCCCCACAGCATCTGAGTGTCTTCCAGTAGGGCATTAGGCGAAGTGACTAACATCTGTCACACGTGGCTCATTCTTTCCCCCAATCAGCCTCAATCAGCTTTTCTGCAGACAGTATTTCCTATCTGCAAATAACAGCCATCACGGGGGCTGGCAGGATGGATACTGTCTCCTCTGCTTCTCCTGGCTTTATCCAGAGTTTGTCCCATTTCTTTTCGTTACCTTTTGTTTTCTACCTGATCACCACCACCACTATCCCTATTTGCCTTTGTCTTCCATGTCCCCAGTGAATCATCTCTCCCCTCTTTTATTATCCCTTTCCTTCACCTGTTTAATTGTCCTTCCATTTCCCCCCTGACCACCTTCTTCTTCCCCTCTTCCCAGTGTACTGGTACCCCTTTATCCCCCCCCCCCCCCCATCTTCTCCATGTCCAGTGCTAGGATAGCTGGGTTCAGAGCTAGCCCCAGCCTCCACCCTGAGTTATATTGTGCTGGTGGGAGAAACCTTGCAGTCTGCTGGGTCCCACCAGCATTCTTCTCATTCTTTCAGTCAGTACACTTCATGTGCTGGTTCAAACTAAAGGCATCTGGAGACAAAGGCCGACAGGTGTAGTCACACACACTCGATTCATACCACCCTCTTGGGAGCAGACTGTGATTAGGAAGCAGAAGGCTTCTTGCACCCCTGGTCTATTCCTTACCATGCTGGTGGCTTTTGACAAGGAGCCCTGTCCCTAGTGCCTTATTTTTGCCTTTTGTAAAATGGGAACAGTGCCATGGGCTGCTTGGGCTCAGGGTTTGAGGGTGTATTACTCTCAGGGTAGGAGTAAACCCTGAGGTCAGAGTGCAGATCCCAAACGCTTGTCCAGTGGTGACTCGGGTAACACCACAGGTAGCCAATTTGAGCTAACTCAAATCTAAATTTGACCTCCTGTTCCAACCAAAGCAAATGCCTCACTCAGTTTCCCTGCTGTTGAGACAGAAAACAGCACTTGAATTAAACATGAGAGTGGAGGTGCCCTCCCTGATCATCACATTCAATCCCTTGCTAGGGGCGGATGAGGTGCAGTATAATCTCTTTCACAGACGTCTTGAGTCGGATGTTGAAAACATGGAGTTATTATCCCTCCCCTAGAAAACAGCTGATCTTTAGAATTTAGATGTCTGAGGAAAGCAGCACAAGCTGCTTTTCTTTCTCAGTTGAAATTTCAACAGTAAGGGAGAAAATTTATCAGAAATCTCCAATATTCTGCTCTCGCTGAGCATCAGAAAAGTTTGGATTTGAGATGCAGGTTATTTTCTTAATTAAAAAAAGGCATGTAGACATACAGAGAGTTACTCATTTGCAGATAAACTGTATGGTTTTTCCACAACATTATCTTACCTGGACAATAGCAGAAGAGAGCCTATTTACTGACAGATGCTTTAACAAGAGCATCGCCTGCACAGCCCTCTCATTTAGCAGAGACATTTGGTCCCACACCTGCTCAGCTCCAATCTATTACTCAGCATCTCAGCCCATTACTCATCCCTGGCTGCAGTTTTTGCAAACTGAGGTTTACCCACTTGTGCTAACTTTAACCAATGGTCATCCAAGAGGAGGCAGTTTTAAAAAAATCAAAATATTTTGTGATTACAAATATTTTGCCTCTTCATTTTAAATGTTGTCTTGCTTCCAGACTTCCTTGTGTCTCCTCCCCTTCCCCCAAAGGAGCTGAGTAAAGGGCCCTGCTTGCTGGGCTGAGCCTGAAGGACATATTCCTTCCCTCATCTTCAGTTTTTCATTTTGGATGGTGAATCAGTGAAAAACCAAGTGTTCCTACTGCTCTTGTCTTTCTTTCCAAGCCATGTATGATGAAATGCAAATGCCTGGACTGAGGTACAGCTGTGCACTGTACTTCCATGATCCATGTGAGTGATTGTACATCTCTTCCTGTCCCATCTCCTCTCTACAACAGGTATAACCATCATCGATCTGCACTTAACCTCTTTCAGGAACCTGTTGCCAGGACTAGAAGCCAGGTTTGGGAGTTACTATTTCTAACCTGCCCAATATTTCCAATTAATTCATGCCCGGAAATGTCATCTAGGGCTGATGAAGACATGATGCAGGTCGTCTCCAGATGTGATGCATCAGTCTCCTTGCGTCAACTAGAGATGTTGAGTCCAGATGAATGATTCAGCCCAAGCTGCAGCATATGCCGTTGTTGTTCTCTGGCATAGGGGCTGCCCAGAAATACCAAGGGGGTTGCAGGTGCCTCCTTAAGCAGCCAGCAGCTTCTCCCTCATTCATGCTCAGATCCAGGGCAGCAGGCCTGCCTCCCAGAGATGATTTCTTGCAAACCCTTGGCCAGCTGGTGGTGAGTGGGGATCAGCAGAAAAGCAGTATATTGGTTCTACATATTGGCACTGACTTCCTGGAGTCTTGTCAATTTGGCCACCAGCAAGCACACAGATGGCAAGAAGGAGAGGAGCACCCCCCTGGGAGCTACGGCTTCTTTTGGGCAGATACCAGTCCCAGCATTGCCACAAGCCAGGACTGGTTGAGGACATACCAAAAGGCAGTGGGAAAAGCATGGCTGCCTCTTGCTCTTCACTTCTCCGATGAGGCTGTGCTGCTGCTGAATTCAAGGTGTCACCTCAGCTGACACAGATACCATCTCAGTAGAGAGGCTCCTTCCTGCTGCAGAGGGAACTCACCTTATTAGACAGATAAGATTTGTATTTATTGTTGTTTTGTCAGCTCAACAGCAGTGTGAGGTGGCAGGAGCCGGCTGCTGTGCTGTCAGAGGTGGTGGCACTCCTTCCATAGGCATTTAGGCTAAATCCAAAAAGGTGCATGCAGGAGGCTGTCCCATGCCCCTTCTCTCCATCTGCATCCTAGGAAATCCTTAGTGATACAAAGAGCCCAAGGAATGCAAGGAGAGTTGGGATACAACTGATCTCTGCCTTTCCCAGGAAGCTGGGAGTCAGGACTGTCACAGCCTGATCCTTCTCACGACACTTGTGTAACATGGTGTAAATCCCCCACTCTTATGAAGTTAGACTGCAACAGAGCAGGGACGAGGGAGGGGAGAACTGGGCTTAGCACACTGAATTACTCTGCCAGCTCCATGCTTTCAGCATGACAGGCAAAGGAACTTGCTCTTATGCCTAGTTTCCCTCCTCGGCAGAAGAAAGGAGTGTCAGGAGAGGAAATCAGGGTTAATCCAGGCAGCCTACTCAATGGCTGGCACGGGTGTGCATCTGTCCTTTGTACTGTCAGCTTGCAGCAGTATCACACTCATGCAGAGGGTGTTGCTCTGGGGCATCGGTGTAGAAAGAGCCAATCAAACCCTGTTTATCAGCTTTGCCTTTTCAAAGGCTGAGCTGACGCAGCACTGGATTTTTATTTTACCAATTTACCACCAGGATTTATGGGTCGTATCCAACCACACATTGCAGGGCACTGTCTAAATAAGTATTTGTCATGTTGGAAGGGGCCCAGGAGGCAAGCGTCATGCTTAGCACCTTGTAGCCCCTCGTCCTTAAGGCAGTCTGACTGTCACAAGGAGAACTCACCCCTTAATTTTACATTGCTTCAGACAGGCTGGTGGGTGGTCCTTTCCAGGGGATACACATATATCGACTCAGATGACATAGGTTTGCTCTTCTGGAAGTGCTGTGCCTTGAGGTACCCAAGGTTTCACAGGGAACCTGAAGATGTCCTCAGACCTGCTCCTGCCCGGCACTGGGCAGTCCACATCCATGGCAGCAATAAAACTCTCCACTGAGGAAAAACTCAATGATGAAAAACTGATGCTGCTCAGAAATGCATGGCGTTTCCTCGGATGCACAGGGAATGAGGCGTCTGCGTGAGTCGATGCTTCCTCCGGACTGTGTTCTAAGGAAGTGCTTAACCACCTTTAGTCTGTGAGGCAGGCCACTGCTCCCAGAGGAGAACAGGAATGGAGCAAAAAAGGCTTGGTGAAAGCCACAGCTGGAGTAGGGGGTGGTATTTTGATGCCTGGCACATAGGCTGATGATGCATTTCTTCAGTTACTCGGCATTATCTGCTGTGCATCCCATCCTTCTCACTGCTTTGGCCATCAGGCAGGCAAAAGATTAAAATTGTCCTATTGCTTTTGATATATCCCTGTAATAGGATTTAGTGAAGCCTTTGCTGGGGAAGAACTTTCTGCTCTCTTCTTTGTTTGCTGTATTAATCGGTATTAAGAGAGGAGCTAAATTTCTCTCCCTATGCTCCTTGAACAGCTGAGTTGCTGCATTTTCCCTATGTGCAGGATATAGTGGAAAGTAGATGTGAAGACCTGTATGCCAGTCTCACAGGAAGAAGATAAGCCAATGAGAAAGTCTTGTCTTAAACTGAAAATATGACCCTCCCTTCAGCCACATAATTTCAATAAACTACTGCTCCAGCTTTCAGTGCCTACTTACTTTCTGTTCTGTTATTTAGTGGCCTGGATCAGAGTGGAAGGAGGATATGTCTTATATCCTAAAGTCCATTTCTTTGCACAGATAAGCGTTTCTTTTCTTTATTCCAAACTCCCTGGTTTTTTTTATACCCCCATAGCTCTCTGCTCTCCCACTAATCAGGAATCCCACATCAGACTTCCAGCTTTCAGCCTTCGGTTGCATCTCACATCCTCTCCGACTTCAGTGCCATGACTCAAAAGTAACACGCAATGGATTTGGTCCAAACCAGAGGAAACCAGCTGTGATGCCGAGGTGCACTCCTGTCGTGGGCTCGATCTGTGGCTCTGTGGGCAAACAGCACTCTCCGGAGGCTGCTGAAGCTGCGGCCCTGAGTCAGAGCCCAGGGAAAGGGCAGCAGGGATTTATTCCTTACAAACCCACCCCCGTGCGCCGCTGGGCAAGCCCGAGCGCTTCTCACTGTTTTCATTAAGGAAAAGGAGAGACCAAAGAGAAAACGTGATAAAGTACATCTCACCCAGCTGCTGATCCTTAAGCAAGTGTGATTAGCGGAGGAGCACAATGGCAGGGAGATAAACATCCAGAGGTGCTGACTGCTGAAA
Organism: Phaethornis superciliosus; assembly: GCA_023637945.1. Lineage (NCBI taxonomy): Eukaryota > Metazoa > Chordata > Aves > Apodiformes > Trochilidae > Phaethornis > Phaethornis superciliosus. Next base: position 113,345,174 of record JAJQWJ010000001.1, read on the forward strand.
GACATCTTTCTGACAGGGCATTACAGCTCCCGCCTTCCTTACCGGAAAGAACATGAGGTTTTAGTCAACGATTAAAGAGAAGAAGCCACGCTTTATCTACTGTAAACAGTTGCCTATTTGTATTTGTTTTTCCCCTAGTGAGTTCCATCATTGAAACAGCGCTTCCCTGCCATATTTGTGCAGCCAGGAGACTGAAGCCGCTGTCCCATCCACCTACAGGGTCCTGGCCCCATCTCTTAGTGTTGCAGCTGCTGGGAAAAATAAAACATTCCCCACTTGTCTTTTCACCTCTGCTGGGGAACTTTGCTATTCTTTCCTCTGCCTACCAGGAGGAGGCTGAACGTGCTCCCAAAGGGGCTGCCAAAAGCCAGCAACGAAGTCCGACTCCTTTGCATTTCCCATTCAAGACAATGCAGCCTGGCTCCCTTACTCAAAAATTATTGGCTAATACAGCTTCATCAGCTTAGGCGGGATTAAAAAAGGGAAAAAAAAAAAAAAAAAAAAAGGAAACGAGAATAACCCTGCTACTTGCAAAGTCACCTTTTTAATGCTCAGCCACTGAATTTCAGCAGACCATATGCTGCCACTGCTGCTGGCCAGGTCCTAAGGGATGAATTTTTTCCCCTTCAGCAAGCCTCCAGAAATGTCATAGAAATTTATATGCTTATTCACAGAGCCGATAAAGCAGAAAACCAGTGTTTCAGCTTTTTTTTGTTTTGCTTTGCAGATGGACAGTAAAAGGCATAAATCTCTTTCCCACCATTCTTTTGCCCTGCATGGCTCCCTCTTCTGCACTGAACCACCAGCCCTATAGGACCTGCCTGTGGTTCATAATCCAGCCCTCCACTGAAAGAGAAGCAGCAAGGAGAATCAGCAGGAATCTCTCACAACTTTGCCAGTGCCTCGACTGCTGAAGCACAATTTTTGGCATAGCCACCAAGGCAGGAGAGTTGGGTTTTTTTGGGTTTTTTTTGTTTGGTTTTTTTTTTACCATCTTTGATGGAGAAAGAAAAGTAAGCTGCATGCCCCGGGGCTTTGCCTGTTGCTGTGCTCCTTGTGTTGAAGTCCCAGCTCTGACAAAATGCACACCATCCTACCATGACATTATCTGATGTATACCCTGATTTACAGTGCTGTGCTGCACACCTCCATGAATCAGGACAGAGCCCTCAGGAAAGGCTGGCTGCCCCCCTCTTGAAGCATGTGCCAGTTGCAGATCCAGGTGATATTTTAGAGACAATTAACATTTAACCTCAGGAAAACCAATATGTGGAGGGGGTTGACTATGCCTAAATCTCCCTCCCAGCTATATATACAGCCACAGCACAGGAAGGAACTTGCAGCCCATTGGAAAACATTCCTTGCACAGCACATCACCAGGGAAAATCAGGACTAGCGATGATTAGTGGCTGAGGACCACTGACTTGCTGACTTTCAAGGAATTCAGAGGGCTCGTATCTGAGGGAAGGAGGTGGTTTTATTTCAGTGGATGGCCCAGCAGCTCACAGGGCAAGTTTTCTTGGGAGTCATCTTCTCCCTGGTCCTGCATTTCCCACACTGTTGCTGTGAGAGCAGTGGGCAGTGTTTTCTTCTTCAGGCAAGGGAAGGCTTGGGCAGTGCTGCAAACCTATCAGCCTCAGTGCCCCCCCCATGGTGCCAGAGGGGCTCAATGTCCCTCACCCTATCAGATTGTTCCTCCCCTCCTGTGCCACCTGAGACCAGGGGCAGGGAAGTGATGGCAGGATCAGCTCCACAGTGATGTGGCTTCAAGCCCCATCCCCGGTGCACACCTCCAAAGTTATTGCAGTACAAGCCAGGACACAGCTGCTGGGAGCACTTGTCCACACAGGCACAGCAAAAAGGAGCTGCCTTCGACAGCCCTGTTGTGATGGGAAGAGCAGAGATGAAGAATAAACTCAGATCCAGTGGGAAGAGAGCATTGTGCCTCTGTGCCTCACACAAGGAGCTTGGCAGTTTAGGCAGACTGTCATCCAGTATAATGACAGGCCAAATATTTAACTAAGATCTCACGATTGCGAGGAGCTCAGCAGAAGGAAGCCTGCAGAAAGCAGGCGCTTTCCCTCCAAAGTCTGTTTCCTTATTTTAAAAGGAAGAAATAGGTCAGCTGTCATATCTGCCAAGGTCAGGAGCTCAATTTGTATTTCGGAGCCCAGGAAAGGTGAATGCACCAGAGCTACATCCCTGATGGAAACAATCACTCATTCTAATAAGGCTGGCAGAGGCTGGAGCCTGCCTTGTTCAGATACAATTATTACAGCTCAGGTGTCAGATTACTGAATCTATTAGCCAGGAATCAGCTGTTATTTCAGAGCAGGGCAGCTATCCTACAAGCAGTTGTGATGAACATCATGTGTGATGCCTGGGTCTGCCCTACCCTGGCAGTACAGAGGGGTAGGAGCAGGGGGAAGGACCACCTACACCACTAAGGAAAATCTCATGGCAGTGGCCTCTGGACACAGCTACATCTATTAGATTGTGACACTAGCACTGCAATGACTGGGGAATATCTTTACCAAATGACTTGATTTTCTGGGACTGGGGAGATCCTGAACTTGTACATGCAGCCCACAGGTGCTGTACAGGCTGAGTGCGTCCCTCCTGCCTGCATCCAAAGAGATCTGGGAATCAGGACTTGGTGCCAGCACTCATCTTCTGCCCCAGAGGTGTTCAGGGAAGGCTGAATGAGAAACAAGGGGAGCAATGCTCAAGTCAGTGGAGACCTTTTTGTGCAGGAGCTAAAATAAGAACTGTCTGTATCCACGAAGAAATACAAATTGCTGGGTAACAGAGCATTCCCACTTGAAAGCACTGCTGAAAAAAAACCCCAACCTGTGTTACTTCAGCAAGAATAAGAGGTGTACCTGCACAGTTCTGGCAGACCCTGCCTTGGAGCAAGCCCAGTGTTCAGACTGAGCCCTGAGCCCACAGCTCCCCAGGACACCTTCTGTCCTGCATCTCTTCCTGGTGGCAGGCAGTTTTGTAAGTGATGCCGTCCCAAGCCTTTTTTTTACCTATCTCCCCACCTTCTGCTCTGCAGTGTGAGAAATGAACTGCCACAAAGCATTTTAGCTCCATCCCTGAAATCTCTGGTTCACTGGGATGTATCCAAGTTCCCCAGCTCCATCCCACCACACACAGAGGGTAGAAGTTGCAAAGCTTGATATTTTAAGCTTCTCAGTCCCCATCTTCTTTTAAAGCACTCTCTTCCCAGGATGGGGCACACATTTTCCACACAACCCAAATGCTCACTCAGAGGACCTCAGCATCCCCAAAGGGTACACAGGGAGCAGGGAGGTGACAGGAGGGAGAAGGAAAATTAAAGGCTTGGGATAGTATGTGCTAATTGTCATTTGGGTGGTTTTGCCCTGTTTGCACCTCTGCTCTTTTGTTCTGTCGACATGAGAAAGCGCTCATCAAATTGAGAGGTCATCTTTGGGACAGGTTTCTCATGGGGCTGGGACAGCAGCAGAATAAATCACATACCCGAGATGCCCAGGAAGAGCAACCACAGAGAGAGTAAGGCTGTGGATTAAAATTTATTCACTTATGCAATGCAGCTGTGAACCAGGGGAACAGGATCTCTGGTTGGGCTAAAGATGACAGGTGAGTACAAAGAATGTTGCTCCACCTGCTGACAGAGTGATTATGGGCCCTTGTAAATCCTCTGATGAGAATGGAACATCAGGCCCATCTCTGGTGGTCATTTCATTGACTACAGGAGAAAATTTCTTGGAGCAATTTGTTTTGAAACTGGCACAGGAGAAGACAGCTTTCAGATTGGTGAGATGTTACTGGTGGATGTTGATGGAAATCCTGCATCATCTCCTACACTTAACCACAAAGACCTGTATGCAGTTGTGGCTCCTTGGGGAGCTGCAGGGGCAATCCCATTTTCAAATGGGCTAATTTAAAGTTCAGCATCATGATAAAGGAGAAGCTGTCAGCAGCAGACTGAGAACCAGGGATGAAGGGAAGAAACGGTGGTAAAGGAGCAGACACCTTTGACACCTTCCTAAAAGTCCTGGCATCCTTAAAAGGAGTACATCAGGCCACATAGGCCAGAGCAGTCTATTCTGTGTCAGAGTTGTTACCCTACCATATATTGCTTGGGATGGACATGCCCCACACATCCAAGCCTTGATGGACACCAACATTGCCTGTGGAAGCAGTGTGGGATATGAGTCCCAAGAGGAAGGTGTCTTTCCCAGAATGCATGTGCAGCCCTAAACCACCTAGCAGGCAACTAAAAAAGGCACTACCACAGCAGAAGAGCATTTTCCTTAGAGAACAACGAATCTAAAGATGACAAGGAAAAATGGTAGTAACTCCAACCGCGAGCCATGGGGAGATGGAACAGAGAAGGCCCTAGATCCACAGCAAGTTCATCTGTCTTAATTGGAGCTTAACTTTATGAAACTGACTGCAGTAGCCTTTCCTGCTGGCAACCATCAGGAATTAATCTAACTAAAGGGAAAAGAGAGCGGGATGTTTGACCCAAAGAGGTCAGCAAAGCAAGAGGCCCTGGCACTAAGGATTGAGCTGTTCACAGGACACACTGCAAAGGCAGCATCAGGACCCTGACAAAGCAGGTGAAAGCTCTTTCTCCTGCTTCTACACACAGGAAGGGAAATGCTAAAATCTGCAAGATTAGGAGTTGCAGGAGATTGTATTTAACAGAGCAGCAGCTCCCCAGATGAGGACACTCTTTGGTGGTTGGCAGAGTGCTAGTGCTGGGCACCACTTATCCCTCCAGCCACAGTGTGACTCCCCATCTTGGCTAGCTGGGGCACTTCAGGGATAATTGACCATTCTGCATTGCTGTGACCGTGGGGGAAAGTTTTCTCTCTGGCCCAAGAACTTAGCTTGTGTCCTGAAGCAAGAGGGATGACATTCCTTGCACATTTTACCATAGAAATGAAGGAGAGAGGGTATTTTTCAATTCAACGGGAAACAAGTGAATAATAATTCCATGAAGCTGTGTAGTGGAAAGAGAGACTTTGAGCGCAACAAGAAACGGGATTTTAAAATTTCATCTGCACAGCAGAAGGTCCTGCCAATTGAACCGTTTCCAGTAAACAATCTGCTAAGTCTGACAGTTTGAAGGAATACCAGACTGCCAGGACTGAATAGGCTGGGATATTTAAGAGGTTTATTTTTCATCTGAGAACTTTTGTTTGTGAGCAACAGCTTAAAAAAAAAACAAAAACCAAAATGCACGTACAGCAGCATTGGCAGCTAGGCGGAGGGCTTCCCCACCAGCTGGGGCTCTCCAGCCAGAGTGGAGGAAAAGGGCTGTGTTGGTGACATGACCTGCCCCAGGCTGCCAGGGGTGAGAGGTGGCAGCTCTGTGCTACAGGTTCTGCACCAGGCCATCTCATACTGCTGCAACAGGCTGCTGTGCACCAGGAGACCCTCTCTGGTGCCCTCACACTCCTGCAAGAGATGTCTGAGTTGAGCCCAGTTCCTGTCCCCACTTTCCACTGCCTTCCAGGTGGGAGCATCAGCTGTTTTTTCCAAGGCAGCTGCCCTCAGTGGGGTACCAAGGGCAGCTGACTGGGATTTGGGGACAGGAGGAAATGTAGGCTAGTGCTAGGAAAAGCACGGCTGACAAGAGAGGAGTTGCTGGCTGGGGCTACAGGGGAATTACCTCAAAATTTGTTGTAAGTGACAGGAGGTACACAATCATCACCATGCAGCTTACAAAACAAGGGACCATTATGATGGCACAGTGCTACCCATGTCACAGGCAGGTTTCAGAGCCAGGCATGGAACAGGATGGGATTATTTTGGGCCTGAGCATATTGTTGTTTTGAGCATTTTCTCTTCTCCCCCTCAGCAAGGAAAGAGAAAAAAGATCTTGAGGAAAGCTGCAAATCCAGCTGAGATTAAGAAAACAGTCTGAAGTCTGTTCTACCAGTTTAGATGAGGGGCTCAAATCCGTGAGGAGATAGCCCTGCCTATTTTGTTTTGAAGCAGGATCTTCATGTTCATCCTAGACCCATGAGACTTTATTTGTTTATTTATTTATTTATTGGTGATAAAATATTTCACATTGAACCAGTAAATCCCCTGGGGACTTTTCAAATTTTTAGTGCCTAAGATTTCTTGACAAACAACACTCGTGCAGGGAACAAGGGGCTCTCAGCCCACAGGCTGTGACACCCTTGTCTTGCAAAGCATGTAAACTACTTCACATGTGGCTCAACTTCCATTTGAAAATAGCCCATTTTTTCATCCCTTTGCTGCTCCTACTTGGACGCTGCTCTGGTCTCCCTCAGCTTTCCTACCTGCTCTCTTTTGTAGAGGGATTTCTAATTGGATGAAAGAGGAGTTTCTCAATCCTAATCCTGTCCTGGTAATAAGTTTGATAATTATCACTCTAAAAATTGGAGCAGGGGAGAGGTTTGGCAGTCCCTTGCATTTCTGAGAATTAAATGGAAAATGGTAATCTTGGTGCAAGTCAGCATCAGGGAAAAGTGTAGCCTGTGCAAGAAGAGATGGCTGAATGCAGAAGAGGGTAACAGTGTTGCCACAGATGCCTGGAAACACAGCCCTGGTTGTTTGATGGGGGAAATCTCTTGGTCTAGATCACATCTGACACGCAGAGAGATGCGGGTTGTGTGCTCCTTGTCATATAGCAGAAGATGCTCTTGCAAATGCCAGGGCTTGCCATCACTGCCAAAGCTGTCACCACCAGGAGTGCCTGGCTGCAGCTCACCTGGGTTTGGTGAATAATAATAAAACAAATAACTTCCTCTGAACCCACCTGCTTGCCATCACACTGATGTGGTCCACAGGGCTGGAACTGACCTTTTCTGTTCAGAAATAAGTGAGAAGCAAAGGCTAGGGACTATATAGGGAGAGAAGCCTGGGTAGATGCTAGCAGATGGAATCCCTGACATGCAGAAGTGCCAAGGGGTGGCATCTGGAGGGTGCAGATCAGTGAGGGAAAGGCTGAGATAAGAGGGGCTGTTTCCACAGCTTCCTGCAGAACAGGGATATTTGCAGCTCTGAGGTCCAAGACTGATCCGTCTTTTAGCATGGTGACTCCACCCTAGTCCACAGGAGAGGTTCCAGACTGATGTCAATCTAAATCTTCACTGGGTGCCCTGCCTGGCACCCAGGAGAGCAAGTCCTCAGCAGTGTCTTGTAATGAGCTCCTTCCTGACCACTGGGTATGATGAATGTGGGAGTGAGATTTGGCTTAGAAGTCCCATGCCTTCACTTTAACACACCTGAGACTGCCTTCTCAGGGCTTGGTATGGCCAATTTATTGTGCATCGCACACTCTTCTGGGCTTCATCTTTACATGCAGCTGCCCTTTCTTTTTCTCTTTCAACATTAGAGGCTAAACCTGAAACAATACATTTGTCTGCAGTACACTGTAGTTGATGAGTTTGGATTTGACCTCCACAACTTAATTTTCAAAGTATAGAACATATGGGGTGTCTCTGTTGTGCCTCATCCCAGGTACTGGGTTAGAGACCAGCTTTCAAACATGCCAAGCATGAATCAGAAAGATTTAGAGAGAATTCTCCAAAATGGGAGGAACTGAAACTACTGGGCACTTCCTGGCAGTGCTCTGAGGACTGACTGAAGACATCATTGTTACAGCAGAGTGTGGCTGCTTGCCCTCTATGAGAGAAGAGCCAAAGCCAAATGCCATCTGCTGGACCCTGTCAATGCCCTCCTCAGTCTCCACCATGGAAGAAGAAGGGCTTAAACCACCTCAAAGCCCTGTCAGGGATCAGGGCATCTGGCACTGGTGTTGGTGGTGCCCAGCTGCGGGGAAGAAGGTCTTTGGGTACAGGTCAGGGGAAGTCTACTCTCTTCCCCTCCTTAAAAAGAAGACAAGACTCCCTCTCCAGACACCCCCAAGGCCAGCATAAAGGGTGCAGGATGCAGAGGCTGGTGGGCTAAAGTGTGAATGGCTGTCAGAGGTGCTTTGGGTCTCAGAGGAGGCTGTATTGAGCCAAACTTCCCCTTCCCACCACAAACCAATCTGACAATGACCATGGGACAGCTGAACTCCTCTAATCTACTGAATGGAGTAGGGGAGGAAGGGGAAGAAAGGAAGGATGAACAAATGAAGGACCAAAGATGAGTTCAAGGCAAGAACATGGCTGGATGCTGAGACCTGTTGCTGTAGGAACAGCTGAGAGTCCTTGTCACTCTGGCTCTGACATAAGCTCACTGATAACACTATAGAGCCTATCTATAAGGCCAGTAACTGCCATTGTTTCCCAGAGCTAATGTAAATTGAGATCACATTATTCTAATTTACTTCTAGACTCTCTCCTTTTTATGTTTTCAGTGTGAATAAACATGCTTTTCTTTCAAATGTATTAGATGGTATATTCTTTCAGTGTCACCAGACCATCCCAGAGCTCAGGTGTCATACATCAGCGTTCTAAACCACCAGATCAAGTTAGCACATCACAAGACTTTTTCATAAGGATGCTTTCTGTGATCACCAGGTCTCTGGCACACTTTGGTTTCTGTCCTAGGAGAATTCAATTCTTTTGGGGTTTTCTTTGTAACAGGGAAGATGAGAGGTGCCCAAAAAAGGAAATCCAAGATTTTTGTTTCACATGGTTACTTTTTTGACGGAAAACCACAGTAAAGAGTAAGGCTGGTGATTAAATCACAAGAATTGACAACTGGAAGTCACAAATGGTGCTTGGTGTTCTGCAGGGATGCTCTGGAGTGCTCTCCTAAAGGGGATGCCAGCATTGCAGCTCTGTATGGGCCAAGGCACAAAAAGCCAGTTGAGTCTTCCAGTAGAGGCCTCCTCTCTTCTCTGTTTTTTCTCCGTGTCACTTAGCCAGGACCCCGGCCTTGCAGATACTTAATCACATAAAGCTTTTTACATACTTGATCAGTTCTCCTGAACTATGAGGGAGGCTGATGTACTGAAGTACACAGAGGGATGGAGATCATAAGGGCAAACAAAAGTGTGGAAAAGCTAATGGTTTGCCTCGCCACTCCTGCTGCTCTGTGGAAAGATTTATCTTTGGATTCTCCTTCCTTCACAAACAAGCCTTAGGACAAAGAGCATCTCTACACAAGTAAAACCACTTCTCCAGCACAGGTATAGCAGAAATACTGTGACAACGAAGTCCTTTGGCAGAGCTTATTCTAGCTAAACCCTGCTGGCAGAAGCCCAGCTTCCCTAGCATAACTCCCCCTGCTCAAAAGTCTTCCTCTGGCACAGACCTAGTGCCCCAACAGTAGTTGTGGTATTTATCCACACTGTTTTCCCAAGCAGCAGAGCTTTGTGTGGAGGGAGGAAAGGAGTTTATTTCTGCCGCCTCAAAGGAAAAAACATACAAAACTTCTGAAGTCTGGACTGGCTTTTCCAGATCCTGATATGGGTCTGGGTTTCCCTTGTGCTCCAGAGATGGTGTCACCATGATGCCGAGATGCATAGCTCACCACAATTTATATCTGGACTCAGCCAGTGCAGAGCCTTAGCCCTCTCCAGCTCTCTCATTATTTACTGCATTCTGCTTGCTGACTTAATAGTGTTTTGTCCTGTCCTCGAATTCTGTGTGGATGAATTCAGAAAAAAAAAAAAATCAATGTGTCTTGACCAGCAAGCCTTCTTCCTGCAGCACATGGACATTTCTAAAGTGCCACAGTTTCTACTATTTAATTTTTTCCTTGAAATTGTTAGCATGATGGGGCTAATTGTGATATTTCATGTGTTTTAAATCTTGCCTTCCACAGTCCTTAAGCAGTTAGGGAAGAAAAGAGCAGGAGTTATAAAAGAAGAGAACAAATAAGTGCTAAAGCAAGCAAAAGGAAAAATAATGATGGCACAAATGGAAGCTGCACTAATCTGTGTGCACCTTGCTTATTTATAAAGCACCACCATTGCGAGAACAAAGTACTGATGTAAAATGAAGTAGTGGGAGCAGGGTAGCTGAAGAAGACTCCACTGTGGCTTAATTAGGCAGGTAGTTATGGCTACCTCATCATCACCACTGTAAGTAGTGGGCATTGGTGAAGAGCTAGCATCAGTGTGACAAGAGCCTGTGGGACAAAAGCCTAACCATGCTGGCACAGTGCTGGGTCAGGGAGGTATTTTCTTTAATTTCCTATGTGGTGTGGCCATGCTGACAAAACTTTAAAGCACAGCCACCTCACTCTGTGGCTTCTGCATCCTGCCTGTGTTATAGGGACTGTGCATCCTCATCTGCTGGTGCTGCACCTGGAACACCAGGTTCTTTAACATTGAAATATGACAGTTAGCAATAAATGGACCCATTTAATAGTCATGACGCCTTTATTCAAAGCACAATACTTGCAGTCACTACATCACCTTAAATCTAAGGCATAAATGCTATCCCATGACAAGGTTTACAGACTGAGGGGATATAAAGAAGCAGCCGTGCATTTCCAGGGTATGGGATGAAGCTTTGCATCTGACTCTTTGCCAGAGGGAAGAGCTGGAGAGTGGTTTCCAAGAGAGTTTCTTAGTGGGTGGAGAGGCCCTTGGACATCAGGGCTTGGTGTGGATCTGCTGCAGAGATGTCTGCATCTGAACAGAGACTAGGGGCTACCTTCAGCACCTGGAGTCTCAGCTCACCCCTGGGGTTTCCCTCTGTCTCTTCAAGCCAGGCTCCTACTACACAAAGCATTGCAAAATCTAGGTGGGGTGCTGAGCCACAATTTTGTTACTCTTCCACCAAAATAACTTCTTTCTGCCAGTCACTTCCTCACCTCTTTACCTCACACCTTGTCATCCTGCTCTTTGTCAAAAATTCAGTCAGAATCAACCAGGGAGGAGAAAGCAATAGCACTCTCATTGGGAAAGATAGCAGAATGGGTTTCAAAGAGGCAACAGATGCAGAGCTGGATCCTTTGCCAAAGCAACGTCCCTGTCAAAGCCCTGGCACTTACTAGAAATAGGGAATGGGTGTCTTTCACCTCATTTAGCAGCCAGGACTCATACCTTCATTTCTGGTAAATGTAAAGTGTCCGAGATCAGATCTCTCTGTACCACTGGATTTATGGACTGCTATAAAACTGGTGAGTCCCTCCCACAAAAAAAAAAAAAAAAAAAAAAAAAAAAAAAAAAAAGAAACGAAACGAAACGAAACGAAACAAAAAGAAAAGAAAAGAAAAAAAAATTCCCTGTAGGCTGCTTGTTCTCCTGTCAGGCACTGAGCACAGCAGCCAGACAGAAAGGGAAGTCAAGATATCAATCCATGACAGGCCATGTGCACAGGTTCTGGCTGAGCACCGTGAGAAGGGTTCCCTGGTGCTGGTGCCAGCCCAGAGCCCCTGGATGGCCTCTCCTTGCCCCCATGCAGAGGTGGGCTCCTGAGCTGCTTTTCCTGCTGTGTGGGTCTTTGCCATCCCCACAGAACAGGCTGCCAAGCCTTGCTTCCACTGGAGGACAGGCAGATTCATAGTAGAAGTATATGTGTGCTTCACATTGCAAGAAATCAACTAAAATCTCCTTTCCTGCCTTCCTCCTGTGCCACTGAGCTGCCTGCATTACAATGCAGGCACCATCCAGTCTTGGGCTGGAGTAGCTCAGGCACAGGAGAGCAGCTTTGGGGAGAAGAGTTTTCTGTTCCCTTCTTGCAGTGAAGCAGTGGCACAAAAAATGAGCTGGTATTAAAATGAATTCCCCATCCCTGGATCCTTATAAGAAATGTGGGATTTTTCGTACTTGGCAGGGTCTTGCTTCGCCAAAGAGGTTTTGGCTGCTGGAGCACATAGCAGATGAAAGGAAGAGGCTGGGAGCCTCACTGAATGGGCTTCCTTGCTGGTATTACAGTGCTGAGCCAATCCATCTCCATTAGAGTTCACAGCCTCTTTGATCAATCTCATCTTTAAAAATACCAATGCTCCGGAAGGCTCAGGAACTGCTTAATGTTCCTTCATTATTTTTCAAGCCATTAAAACCAGAAGTATTAGCTGCAGAATACTTTCTGTCTTGTTTTGAAGTAAAATGGAGAAGAAGCAGAATGTTAAGAAAGCAGATTAAAATGATTAAAAATAACAGAGCAATGAAAGTCAAACTGTTGGTTCTAAAAATGTTGATGTGTTGAGTTGCTGTGGGCATTATATTCATATGAATGAGAGCGAAGGGCCCTGCTACCTGCCTCTGTGATGAACTGTGTGTGTCATTACACATGGCTGTTGCATTAAATCTGGAAGGACTGCCGTCTGTTTATGCAGCAGCAAGGGCTGCTTCCTTGGTGATACAATACAAGGTGATTTCCCTCTAAAATGGACTCATCCAGGAGCAGTTCTGGGGTATGGGCAAGGATTTTTTTTTTCTTTTCTTTTGGCATTTGCCTATCTTCCTTGCTAAAGAGTCCTGCAGGTTGCTGGTCTGGACTGGCTGTCAGGTCTCAGACCATTCCTAGGTCTGCAGAGGTGCTCTAAGCCCTCTTGCACATGCTCACAGTTGGGTGACATGATATGGGTGTGGCTCATGATTTTCTTTAATGATTTTGCCTAGGCTCTGCTGATACACATACGTGTCCTCCCAGTTCAACTCTGATGGATGCTTGGCCATATCTGCAGGAACCTGCTGCTAGAGGCTTGCTTTTCTTTCTTAGCTGAGGTCTTTACCTGAGCAGCAGATTGTATGTCAGTGGTAGTGCCATGGGCAACCAATCCAAAGCCTAATTTTCATCTGAGCCACAAGAAAGTGTGCTATATATCTTGCAGGGATTAAAAGACCATTCAAAAGCTGTGGTATTTCCTGTGAAAATGACTATGTGGTTTTAGGGTACTTTCTGATGAATAGCTTTTACCTGCAAGTCAACTACATATTTAGCACCGTTATGTATGGATAGACTGGTAGGTACCAAATGTAAGACCAGAAGTAGGGGTCTCCTACATGCCTGCTGAAAGCACATCCAGTAGCTGCCAAAGCCTGTTCAGCCCTGCACTTCATTCCGGTTTATGATGGTCAAGATGGTGCACTCCTTGGTTTGCCTGTGTGTTTTGGCTCAATTCCATCCTTCCACTGGGATGTGAAACAAATTTTTTTTTAAACTCTTTCTTTCCACACTACGGCTTCTCACCATAAGAAACTGAGGCCATTGGATCAAGGGAATATGGCTTGTCCTGGATCAGGTCACCACTGTCAGGACAAACCTGGACACCAACTGTGAAATTCAGCCCCCTCATCCCTGTGGGCTAACACTTGCAAGCAAAGCAAAATCTGCTCAATTTTGAGAGAAAGCCTGAGTGGAAGTTTTTGCTGGTTGAACATAAATCTGTCACAATATACTTTCTAGAGAGCGTTCGAAGATGTGGATGCTTGTCTCACAACAGGGCCCGAGGCAGGGGAAAAAATAACTTCAGCTTGTGTAGAGGTGTAGGGTTTCTCTTCGCAGGGCACACTCTCACCTTCTTTTCTGTCTGCTCTGCTGTATCTCTTGCCAGGCTGGTGTCAAGCCAAATGTGAGAAAAGGTTGAAATTCAAGAACTTGTATGCTATGTCAAACCATACCTGAACTCCACTGGTTGGCAGAGCAGGGCCAACACAAGCTCCTGTGAGGCTTCTTGCAAAATGATGGCTATTTCTTCTGCTTCTTTTCAGCTTCTTTTCAGACATAAACAGAGCTCAGTGCTTGCTCCTGGACCCTCTCCTGTTGGGGTGCTGGCAATGCAGTCCCGCCTGAAGATGGGGTGGTGTTACAAGGTGGTGCAAGGGAAAAAAGGACCGAGATTTCTGATGGAGTTGGATTTAAATGCATGGGATGCCTTCAGCCAGGCATGGGAGTTGCAAAGATGCTTATATATGAAGACCAGGCTGCACCTCACTTGACTGAGGACCATAAAGGGCAAAGACAGGCAGCCTTATTTACAGCAACAGCTTGTGCACACCTCTCTGAACCAACTGGGAATGGACCAACCTCCTCTGAGGCTTCCGCTGTGAGGATGGACAGGGGATGCCAGTCCATGCAGTAGTGCCCATGACTAGCAGCCTTGGTGGGCCTCAATTTTGTGAGCAGTCCCCTCCCACAGCTTGTGGTCCAAGGGCAGTATGAAAGCCCTGTCTCCTCCTCCTGGACCATTTCCTACATAAGCACAACTTGCTCATCTTCTTGGCTGGTCACAGCCAAGGCTGCAGCACAGAGCTCAAAAATCAGTGAGATCAGCATGAGAGATTTGAATCATGGAATGCTGGAGGATGCTGGAACCAGACACCCCTGAATTTTGGGGGAGCTTGAGGGAATGTGGAGTCCAGCACCGATGCAGGTCCATGGGTATGTGGCATCAGCTATGTAGACTTGTGGACTACAATCTGAATGATATTGCAACCCCTTGCTTCCAAATAGAGATATTCCTGGCTACTGCAAAGCAGTAAGATTTCAAAATGGATTGGATTATTATACATTGGACATAGCAGCAGCTGGGGTGGATGGCAGTGTAGGTAAATATTCCTATCTGAAATTGTGGCTTCTACCTATTCATCAGTAAAAGCATATTTCTGACACTCCTTCTGGAACATCCACATAGCAATACCCAGCCTTCTCTGTGGAAGCCCAGATATACAGCAGCATCTCTCAGAACAGCAGATCTGCCTTGTTCTTCCTTTAATTACCTCACTGCTTTAGGAAAAAAAAAAAAAAAAAAAAAAAAAAAGACATACTTTCCTTGCAAGTGGAGATGAAGCAGAAGCTCAATTTCAGCTCTAAACGGTGTAGCTTCCAGCTCTGATTTTAAACAAACAGATAAAGAAATCCCTAATGTCTAAAGCCAGCAACTTCAGACCATGTGGAGGTTTCCCACCTCACCAGCCTGATTTCCCAAGGAGGTGAGCTGCAGAAGGCCCCCTAAATCTGACATGAATAATGCTCAGAGCTGGCTGAGACAGTTCCATAGTGCCCAGATCCCCTGTGAGCTGGGCAGGATCTGACCTGTGTCTGTCTGGCTCCCAGGGTGGATGTGGTTTGCATCTAGCCAGCACTGAGCATGGCTGGAGCAAGTCTGGGTCTATCTGTACCTGTCTGCCTGGCAGTGCCATGAAATGTTTCAATCAAACAAAAGGATTTACTCCACTGAAGTACATCTACTTCAAATTTCCCCCTGCATTGTTGTGTTTTTCAGATTTACAGGAAAACCAAGAAAAAAGGGTCCTTCTGCTCAGAAAAAATATCCAGAGCTCTGTTCACAAAGAACTAAATACATCTCTGCTGCTGTCACCAGAATGGTGCAAAGATACCCTAATACCTCACGAACAGAAAATGGAGGATTAAGTTCCAGAGCTAAAATATTACAGTGTTCAGTTGTGGTTTTGCTGCAAAAAGAGATGGAAATGCAGTGTTTCATCCTGCTGGGCAGTGTCCAGCTATTAGCCAGCAGCACATCCCAGAGGGATGAAGGTTGCTATGTCTCCTCACTGGCTCCTATGTAAATAGGAGCATCCCCACAGGGTCAGGGACAGAGCATGAGAGACATGACAGTCTTGGAGGGGAAGAACATCCACATGGGAAGGTAGAGTCTCCCAGGATCAACGAACAGTTAATAAGCTAATATTATTTAGTCACTGATTTATATTTAACCACTTCGAGGGCAAGTTATATGTATGCATTTATGCCATTGCCATTGAAGAATGGTGATTGAATACCCTACCAAACAATACTTGAATTTCTCTTCCCCATATAATTATTTTTTTTAAATGATGTTATGAAACTGTTATATATTAATGAATTTTTAGAAACAATTTCTTCATACATTTTTTCCTGCTGAAGCTGTTTTCCAGTTCAAACTTCAACTGAACTGAATAATTGTGGCTTCCTACAAGTTGCATTTCTCCATAAATAAGTAATTTTCCAATTCTCCCTCCTTCAGATCCTATGCCCCTTGGTATGCTTGGAATATCTCTGCATAGATGCATGGCATCATTTTCCATATGGGTCTGTACTCCGTTCCTTTAGAGTCTGACATACTTGATTGCACAAAATTAGTGCCTGGGTACAGGGAACATAAATGTTCCTTAGTACCTTTCCTGGGACTCTGCAGTGCTGTGATCTGGGCCACCAGTTTCCCACCATTGGCTCTTGGTGTGTATGATTCTTGCTGCTATGGGCATTGCTCTTAATGCAGTTGAAGGCCACCTTCCTTCTCCACCCTGTCACACTGCCCTCCTCCTCCCCTTGATTAGAGATGTCATCTATACCACCTTGACAGTCTCCTGACAGTGTGGGAAGCCTGACCACAATGTTCTTCTTGATCCCAGACTCACACTTGTGCTGCACCCTCTCCCAGACGTGCCACTGGGCAAAAACACAGACACAGCGTTCTATTTTTAACTTGATGCTTTTCATAGCAGCCTAAGTTGAGTAAGTCCTGCCCTTTTCTTTCCCCCCTCCCTCTCTCCTTTTTTTTTTTTTTTTTTTTTTTTTTTTTTTTTTTTTTTTTTTTTTTTTTTTTTTTTTTTTTAATGCACTTTCCAGTTACATCCACTCTGGGTATACCATGGTACGTAGCTGTGACTCTATTTTTACACTTCCTCCTAGATCAGCTGCTAGCTCTGTGGTTTTCCATGTCATAGGCAAACTGGAAAAAGAAACACCCTCTGTACTCCAGAGCCACATACAAAGCCAGCAGTTCCCAAACCCCTGCCTGAGGTTGCCTCAGCCTCTCTGCCTGCCCAAGGCTGCTGCCACGGCTCAGTTTTGGCCCTCAGGGCTTTTCCCCTACACACAGCACTGCTGGGTCAGCCTTTTCAACACTATCTCCCCCGTCTCTACTCCCAGTGCTTGAGAGACTGGGTGAGATACCCAGGCTCCCAAACAGCCATGTGCTCTTCCACAGAAACAAATCCCCCTCCTTGTGGCACCTGCTTGGCTTTGGTGCAGTTGTGGTCATCTCTTCTGTGGATGCTTTCACCTTGTTGCTGCTGCCACTGCTGTGGAAGACAGGGCTTCTCCATGATTGCTGCATTGAGGGGAAAGCTGGGCTAGTAGAGTCATCAGAGTGTTGGTTTTGGGTTTTTTTACTGCTTTTATCCACTCATCCCATTCTTCTTGAATTACCCTTGCTCCATAGTGGCCACAGTAACTGCTGAGAGCCACTGTGGATGCAGGCATGCAGGTACTCAGCTATCCTTCCTCCCAGTCTCAGGGTACATAAGCATTTACCACCTCTTGGGATACTCTCCTGACTCCTCTGACACTATTTCTGCCCGTCTGGGCACTTCTCCAAACTTGTTTCCCAGTGTTGAGCTGCAGTGCTGGGTGGCACACGTAAGAAGCAGCCTGCCCTTAAATCCAGCAGTTGAATGGGCTGGTGGCTCGGTAGCCCTCACCTGAGACCTTTTGGCTGCCACCCCTGAAGGGAGGGGACCCTAGCCTCACCTGGAGCAGAGACCCTTTTATGTGGTGACAGCTATTGCTGTTGTGGTGATGACTCAAAAGCTCCTGGTACAGGGCAAAAAAAAAAGAAAAATAAAAAAAAAAAGAAAAAAAAAAAAAAGAAAAAAAAAAGGCAACTGCAATGTAATTAATGCTGTAACAACTTGTTTCCCCCTTGGAGAATTATACCATTAGCTGCTTCAATTGTGCATGAAATATAAATTACATTACTCAGAGGCATCATGTCTAAGCAGACACAATCCTAAGTGACACGGCTTGCCACTGTGTATCATGCTCCCTGGTCAAAATTAACAGAAGCCTGGTTGCCTGAGGCTAGCAGATACTCATTCGGATATCAAAGTTATAACCACAGTAGTTCAACCATCTTCCTGCCAGAGGGAATTTCCCAGTGAAAAACAACCTCACCAGTCTGTATCGTCCGATGAGAGCCACTCACAGGTTTGAAAAATGCTGGTGTACCCCTGGTAACTTTGCATTTCAGAGCCCTGTGCTTTCATAACTCAGGGATGCTCTAGAATTCCGATTTTCATGCCCACCTCTTATTTACATGTGTCTGATTTCTGTATGCCAGGAGGCAAAACCCAACCAGGACTGTTGTGCTAAATGTTATAGGTATTGATAGTGAGAACTTGGCAGGAAGGCTGCTGAATTGGAAAAGGGACCCAGAGGGCAGGAGTCTTCCCCTCCCACTGAACCAGGACCCTTTTTCCAGAGACAGGCAGCTTCAGTTCTTGTACTTTCCTGGCTCCTCTAGCTTTGGGACTAGCAGTAGGCTAGAAGACACATTTTATTCTCCTCTAGTGCCCATCTATAATGAATGATTGCAAACCCACAGCCTTGATTATCTGCATTTGGGAAGAATAATTTGCTCCACTGTTGGAACAGCATCCCAGTTTTTTCTAGTCACTCAACATGGACACTTAGGGCTGCAAACACTGAAAACACAGACAAAAAGGGAAATTCAGTTTCTCTTTGTCTCCAGAAGAATAGCTCTTGCCTTTGTTTGAAATCATAGGAAAGCCTCTTCATTGGAAAAAAATTATATGGAAAAAAGGACAGTCTTGACAGCCTGTCAGAGAAGATAAGACAGTATCTGCTGACACAGGACCACATCCTTCAAGGTGCTGTGTGCCTTCAGCTTCCATTTAAATCAAAGGCAAATAAGGATGCTCCTCACTTTCAAGGCTGTTTTTTTGTAATTTCAGCATTTTACCAGTCATGCTGCCTGAGAACCACCAACACAAACTTGTCAGAGTTAACTGTGGTCTCACATGATGGTGAGGAACTGATCCTATACTGAAGATGTTTAAGGCTAGGTACCACCTGCAAAAACTGCAACACCATTTGATTTGTAGAAGCCATATACTCGAGGATTTTGCTAGTAACATTGCATGCAGTGGCTCAGCATCAGATTAAGTTGTAGGCATTGACAGGTCTTATCCAATGCAGTCTTGATCTTTTTGTTCCCTGTGATCTCTTGTGATCACTCGTTGGTAAAGCAGGAAAAGGGTATGTCAAGTACCTTGGTATATGCCAGAAAACCTGACTGTCACCAGGAAGAAAATTATTCTGACACAGATTGACTTTGGACAGAAAGGTTGTTTTCTCAATCTCTCATCTGTCTCAAAATCCAGGCATCCAAAACTTCTTTACTCCAGAGACACTGCTACTAAATTCAGCCAACAAGCAAAACCTGGATAATTTCAAAAGGGAGATTCTCAACCCCTTTTCTATTTTAGCTTCTTGAAGGGTTCAAAGTGAAAGATGCCTGGTTTCAATAGAAGGGAGGAAGTATTTGATACAGAAGCAAACTACTCCCCAAGCACTTTGTTTCCTGAAACACAAATCTCAACTTATTCAGGGAAAATGCACTCTGCTGCTGCTGTTGTATGCCAACCAAAGTGTGGGGGTGGTTGTCATGGCTGGAAGTTGTACATTACAATGTGCAGTCACAGGGAGATGATGGCTTTAGTAGACGGTGGGGCAGTCCCAGGGGAAGAAATGTAATGCAAGGTGCAACAGGAGCACCCGGTGCTGGGGGAGACCTGTGGTGTGGGTGCTTCTCTGGAAAACAGGAGACTTTTCCAAGCACTGAAATACCAAGGCATGCCTTCCTTCTTACCCTCACTGACTCCTGTGCAGCAGCCAGGAGGGTAGCAAAGGTTTTTGAAGAAAGGTCAAGGAGGATGGAAGGAAAAGGGGATATTCAATAGTGTTGCTCTATGAGAGCCAGGCACCTGGCTTGCCACATGCATCTGGAAAAGTCTTCCCTGCCCCCACGGCTACAGCTGATGCAAATACACCTAAAAACGTCAATATTCACAAAGCTGCACTTTGAAAAAAAATAACTGGAGGAAATGAAACATGTTGCTTCCTGAGAAGACCAGGGAATATACATTCCCAAGCGCTAAGCAAGATCATCCATTACACATTTCTTTATATTCTGCTGTCTCCTTACATATCCCCCTCCTGCCTATGCAGGAAAGGTACCCTCGTTCTGTATCCAGAAACAGGAGAATTGCATCCACCAAAAGAACCCCTGTATCGGTGGGTTTGCTCGCTGAAAGCACTGCAGTGAGGTGCTGGCACTCTTCTAGGGACAATTTTATTGGCAAGGGAAGATCTTGACTGTCGATTGCACTTTGACAGTAGCCAATATAGGAAGTAGCAGTATAAATTCTCATTAAATGTGTCTGTCCGACTGATGGACGCCAGTAGAATTACACAGCGGATCCAGATTTGTGGGTCTGACAGTAATAAACCAAATTTTCATATAGAATACATGTCTCAGAGGGGCATTGGGTGTGCTTTATTTCTGTGAGTTATAGGCAGTGCGTGACACAGGAATGCTTCTGGCCACCACTGACTTCTGGTCACTGAAATGAAGCCAGCCCTGACAAGTGGCTCAGTGACCTTACAGGCACACACCACCTCTGGTCCCTGAGCATCATCTCACCCACTGCTTCTGTTCATCTGAAAGATCTTTTCTTCTGAAAAACTTACGGAGTATGCATCCTTTCCTGTCTGCTGCTGCAGTAGCCTTGGTGGGAGGGGGCGGAAAAGAAAAAAAACAGGCACAGCATCTATTCCCTTCCAAAACCCATGGCAGGACAGTCTTGTTGCTACTGACCTCTCCAGAGAACCACTGTGATTGGGCAAGCAGCAGAAAAAACTTTGTTCCTTTTAAAGCAAGAGCGAGCTGAAGGTGCAGGTACTGGGTCTGGGCCACAGTGGGTCACTGAACCATTGCCAGGACACCTGGAGTTTTGTTTTCCAAATCCAATTGCTGGGGTTAGATACTGGAGCTGTTAATTCATCTGTATGGCTGCCAGCTCTGGAGTAGTGCCAGAAGGAAAGGTCTACAAGTTTTCCCAGTGTGACTATTTCTCAGTATTGTTCTCTGTCCTGCTGTTTGAGGTGGGCTAATAAAAGATGTAAAATATTTTCTTGTCTTTTAGCACTTTGAGCTTCTGTTTTGCTGACCACCAAGCCTGGGGTATGAAGTGCTGTCTCCCGTGCTACCAACCTGGGGTGGTGTTTCTGACTCTCCTTTTTTCAGTCTCCCTCCCAGACATCAGATAATGCTCAGGAAACCCTGGGTCAGCCAAACCCCATTCTAAATTCACTTCTCACACCCACTGCCTATGCCTATGCTGTTCATCAGTTGTTTTTGTGGTCACGAGCCCCTCTGCTGGCTTGGGTTGCTCCAAGTGAATCTGCCAGAAGCAGCTTTGTTTATAAAGCCCTCTTGACAGTGCCTTCTGCCCCAGTGGAAGCATTAGAGGAAATTCCCCTTGAAGAAGTTGCTGTCCATGGAAAATCAGCTGGGAGCGTGCCAAGAGGAGGGCTCTGGCAGATCTCATGTTGCAGGACTAATCATGAGGCCCACAGTGGAGAAAGGTTCTTGGGAGGGAAGCTGAGTAGCCAAGCCCCTGCAAGAGGATTAGGCTGGCACACGGAACAAACCCAGGGCGTGTGAAAAGCCCAGTAGTAAATTTGGGATTGCTTATCAGTGATGAAGATAAAGGTGAAAAGCGAGATTTAGAGGATTATTCTGAAAGCAGGTCAGACTTTAGGAGAGCATTTAGCTGGCAGGCAGGGCTTTAGTATCCTCTCAGTCATTCCTGATCCAGCCCAGGCGGTCATGGATGAGGTTTGGTGTCTGCTTTAGGGCATGCCCTGAAGGGAAAAAACAAGGACAGTGAGACTGTGGTTAGGCAGATTATATGAAGTTGGAGCCTCATATTTGCTTTTTGGATGTATTTTCTTTGTCAAAGGGCATGGGCAATTCCTGTGTTGATTCTGATCCCATTATCACACTTTTGTTTAGACTGATACTTATTATGCAGGTCTCCCCCTGTCCCAGTATTTCTCTCCCTAAAGTGCTTTGGGGTTTCCACACTGACAAAATTGTCTCAGGGGATGCAGTAAGTGTTGACCTGTATAATGGGGCTCCACTTTGCCTTGATTAGTCACGAGCTTTTCTCTTCCTGTAATGATGACCTTTCTCAGTCTACAGGTTATGCTGACTTTTAGGTTGTGTTTTAGGATTTGTGTTTTTATTTACCACGCATTTCATTGAACAGTCCATTCACTAGAACAGAACTGTAATGCCTTGGATGAGATTTCCTCAGTCTCCCCTCTCTTCCATGTCCTTTGAAAGTAATAACTGATAAAACTAAGCTCATTATGCATTCTCCAGTTGATCTCACAACCTGATCGTATGACTTCTTACTCCCTCCTTGAGTCCTGTATTACTCCTACAGACCATACAGACTCCAGCTCATCTGTAGTGTGATAGCAGACTAGCAGGAAATAGAAGAATGAGGAGAGAAAAAAGAAATTACAGACATTCAAATCCCAGCCCATTCCCTGTGTTATCAGAGACCAAGCAGTGGTCATTTGCCAGATAAAATCCACATGGTGCAACGCTTCCCAGAGATGCCGGTAAAGGTGATCTGGAAAACCACACTAAGCTAAGACTCAGTCAAAATCTCCCCTGGCAGTTTGTTTTTAAGTTGAAGAAAAGTTCTTGATTCCTACCTGTCAACAAAATCCATTTCTATCTACTTCAGTGTCTGAGGAAATTGAGATCCAGCCTTGCAGTTTTGCCCTTGCTAGAAACAGCCACAAACACCTCATCCCTGTTTCACTCTATGGTTCCTCTGCTGCAAGGAATCATCTCCCCAAGCTGTCATCTCTGTGAGCACTGCTCTTTCCTTCCCTCAACCCACCCTTAATGCTTTCCCAGCATAGGGTGGTCACCTCCTGGTGCTGCAGTACTCAGGGATCCTCCAATGCTTCCCTTTGTCCTTGTCAGCTCAATCTGAAGAAATGAGATGCTATACCATCATTTTGGGAGCTGAGTATTCAAGATGCCGTGCAGACACATGGCAAAGTGGTAAAAGGTTACACTAGTGAAGCTGAAAAGATGCAAGTTTTGTCACTAGTGGATATGGGATGCTTGCTGCCCTTTGTGTGGGGGTTCTAGATCAGGTCCAAAGACTAGACAGGAGAGGCCTTTTTCTCAGATAAAACAAGGTAAACAGCCTTTTCTGCATCTAGCAGAAGGCAAGGGGATGGTATGTATTTATCCTTGAGGCTGATTATATGCTGGTCTGAAACAGATGAAGCAATTTTACTGACATTTTCACTGCCTTCCCACATTTTACAGGAGTCAGAAGGCAGCGACTGAAGCTGTAGGATATTAAAGGACTTGGCAAAGTTATTATAGATTGTAACATATTTATCAGGAGCTTGAGATTCTCTGAAAACCCGGACTGCACCAACCATATCTGTTACTTGATTAAAAATACTCATATAATTCATACCCTCCCGCAGCTTTTGCATGGTGCTGAGTGCTGAGCTGCGCTGTAGAAACTCTCCTTGAGCAATATATTTTACAGTGTTGGATGAGATAGATAAATACGATTGTTACATCAAACACTAGTTTCATTTTTTATAGGTTGGGTAGAATTGTACCACACAGCCATAGAGATGTTACAAAGTCCAAACCAGCTGGTTTGCTACCTCTGGTAGCAAAAGACTGCAGATCAGCATTTAATTTGAGAGTGCAAATCGGATGTTAGTTGGAACCATCCCTATAGGAGCTGAATAATTTTGCTCCACGGTCATTGGGCAGTGGTGCTTGAAGTCCTGCAACACAGTAGCCTAAACAGGGATGTATGCATCAGCTCACATTCATTCCTGCCTCCGGGGAAAAAGTGAATTTGGTTTCTGACAGCACTCCCTACATTTAGTGGGCAAAGAGAGGCTGCCATCATAGAGCAGAGTGAACCAAGTTACTGTCTCATGAGCTTTTCCTAAAGATGGGCAGATGGCAGCTCACGCCAGACAGGTCAAGCTGAAGTCATTGCCAAATGGTGCTTGCCACAAATACCTTGGGTATTTCTGATGTGACACCACACTTTCCTGCTGATGTTTCTCTCCAGCAAGGGCTTCACAGGGATCATGAGAAGGGTCTGGGCACCCTTTCTGAGTGAGAAAAACAAAAACTCCAACATGCTCAGTGCCTTTGTTGCCCACTTGTGAGGTGGGCAGGGGGGTGGATGCTGCAACATACACGTGGGCTGCAGAGCAGGTGGAAGGATGTGGGGAGGAGAAGGTGGCTCTGAGCAGCTCAAGGAGGTAGGAAGGAACAGGAAGGCTTTAACTTCAGGAGCTAGAGGAGGGTATGAGGAAAAAGCTTATCTTTACAGGCTACCACTGCACCTGCTGGAAGGGAAAAGCCATGGAACTGGCCCAGGGGTGAAAGGGACTCACCTTTTCCCTCCTTAGTGTCTTTTTTGGACTGAGTCCAAACCTGAGCACTTTGCAGCTCTACCCACCAACACAGTGTTAGCCAAGCTTGTGTAAAGTTAGAAACAAAAATCCATAGTGCCAAAAATCAGATGGATTATGCAGGTAGCTAAATATAGCAGTGTGTGTCTAAATTTGGGGCACCTTGTGCAGGACCTCATGCCTTGCACTCCAGCAGCAGCATTCTCTCTGCTCTTCCTCAGAGGACAACACAGACTGGCTTGCACAGCATACCTCAGTTTTTTTAAGAGCACAAGGGGCCAAGGTATGGAATACGGCAAGGGGCAAGAACAAGAGGAGATGTATATTGAGTGAGGGAGAGTTGTGCTGACATTCCAGGCTGACATCCTGCTCCCAGATGATCTAGACAGCTCTGGAAAATGTGTGGTTATCCTTTCTGAGAGCCTCCAGGCAAGCTGGGCCCCTCTGCAGCTGAACTCCTGAGAGGAGGTTGGCAGGCACTCGGTGCTCATGGGGGTCTGGATGGGTGGTTGGACTTGACACCCAGGCAACCCCAGCCCCTGCTCACCTGGGGGAGGCACTTCCCACCTCAGCTCCCTCTCTCAGGAAGGGGGAATTTATGATCATGACCTTCTTCCTGCTGTCAGATCAGCTGATGAAAAATTACTATCTAGGAATTGATTAGGAGCTGGTCCAAATCACGACTATAAATCTAAAAAACCCCAGCGGGGAGTTGCAATGCAAAGTCAGATTTTTACATCAACCCTACTCACAAGAGGAAAAATCTCGATTGTCAGTTTCCTCCACAACAGTTTAACTAAACTTTTTAAAATCTAGCTCCTAAATACATTAGTAGCAGTGAGTGAATTAATGACCTCCAGTACTTCTGGAGTTAATCAAGAATAAATTGGCATTTTCAAATAGATTCAGGAGGTCTGGCCATAAATCATTGGTATGTCTGTATGATAAAAAGCAAGTATAAATTAAAAAAAAAACTTTAACCTTGCATAGTGTATAAAGAGAATACATAATACTCTTGAGCATAAATACATGTCAAATCAAACCCCTTTGTTTATACACAGAATATGTAATGGGGTTGCTTAAGACATTTACCACAAACAGCGGCCAAGCTGGAAATCTTTTTTCTGACAATATATGTCTTTGCAACACCAGCTTTGGTGTTGCAGGCCCAGTACAGTCCTCAAGTAAATGTAGGAGTGCGAAGGATATATAGAATCTCTAATATTATAAGCCCTGGACTCAGCTGTGGAAGCTGGCTCTGTAGCTGAAGAGAACAGAGCCTGTATGCACAAAGCTGCGTGTTACAGGAAGGGGCAACTGGAAGAAGGGGAAAGGGATAGGCTAAAGCTCAGATCACAAGGTGATGGCACAGACAGCCATCCTGTCCTGATGGCTTAGGACAGGACTGAGAGACAGCAGCAAGAGCCACTCAGACCTGATGATTTTCAAGTATTCCAGCTCATGCCACAAGAAGAGGAAAGACACTGCCTACAAGAGGCAGAGTTAAAGCCAAGTCACTGCTCTGTGTTTGCCTGTTCTTTGCCACAATGCCACTGGCATGGCATGGTGCTGAACCATGAACTTCAAGCTGGCACCTCCATGGCTGGGCAGTGGGCTCCGGGGCTTGTTGCACTGATTGATCATCAGCTGTGCTGATGCAGCCCGGGAAACAAAGAGGAAGAGGCTGTGCTGGAACTGACAGCAGCAATCACCCGCTTCATCATTCATCTTCCCAGTGAGATGGTTCATTCTGTGATGGAGAGGGCCCTTCCTGGACCAGAGGCTGTGGGGAGCAGCATTAGAGATGGCCTAAAGGGACAGAGCTGATGCTCCCACGCATGCACATGCTTGTGCATGTGAGCACGCACACTTTTTACTCATGCTGCTTTCTGGTGTGGCGTATGTCACATCTGCAAGGCAAGAGTTCAAGTCAGATAATCAGACTATTATTTATTATTATGGTGCTTGAATTGGTGTACAGTTCACTTGACACTACTATGTCCACGTGGCAGGGCTCTGGTATCAGGACAAGCAAGTGCCTAACTGTATGTCTGGGTGAGATGTGGTGGCACAGAACGCCTCTGTATATCTTGCTTGAAGAAAAACATGGGCAGCTGAGAGGAAGGGGGCAGAAATCAGATCCAGCACCTCTTCCTGTTTGGACCCTCAGGGGTCTGGGAATGTCAGTCACAAAATAGCACCCACCTGCCCAGGTAAGGACAGGGCCATGGAGTAGGTGTGGGTTTCATAAGGGCATCATTCACAGGGAATATCCATGGCAAACCCTTTCTGAAACATGAGAGAAGCCAATTCCTTAATCCTTGGCTCCTGCTTGGGGTCTGCTTCTTCCTTAATGTTAATAACATCTGTCTCACCTCTACGCTCACACCCTGTGTATACAATTCACAGCAAACCGGTGTGTGCCAGAACAGCCATGCTGCATGCAGACATACTACAAGAATGATATTTATTTCCCAGTTCTAGTCACAGGCCAGGAACCAGGTTTATGAAAGGTTAATACTCCCTTATATGGCTGCTGTCAGTTCTCACTTCTTCCAGAGGCTATGTTTTAGTATTTCTTCCTCTGCTCCCTCCTTCCCTTCTATCTAAGAAGTGCAGCACCAGAAATATGAGAAGGAAAGAGTGAAGAAATGATTCCATTGTCCCCAGCTGATTCAAGCAGTGAAAGCGTGATGACACCAGCAGCACTAGAAGTGCTTGGGACTGCACTCACCAAGCCAGGGTTCCTAGCACAAGGTTTGGCCAGGTTTGCTTCTTTATCTAGTCCATGCAGTAGCAGCCCTCATCTGAACTCCAGGTAGACACTCAAGCTCCAGTTTTCTTCTCTGATCCAGTAGCTCTGTAACATAAATTGTTCTCCCTCAGTTTTGAGGGACGTCCACCTGCCTGCTCAGGGTGTACAGAGCCATCCTAGTGATTTCACAAGCTATTCTTCAGGACCATTCTTGTCTTTGTGGGGGGGATACAGGGCACTGGATTAAACATTTTTACAAACTTTCCCCTTTAACCCTTACTTTGCTCATCTGTCTCTCTCATGTGACATTAATAGAATATGACATTGTGGAATAACCCGTTAGTCATCCTGCCAGACTAGTAATTTGGTCAAATGACAAACTTTCAATCATTTGAACAAATGACTGTTTCGCTAGGGCATTTGATCAAATGATTAAAACTAAAAGGCATCTGGCCACACAACTGAAGATGTGATCATGGCTCTGGACAGGTGTCGGAACAGATTTTTATAAAATAATCAGACCAGAGTGTAATTCTTCATGTGCTGGAGATTCAACATGAACAGGTCCTGCCTGCTGCTGACATTAGAAAGGAACCTGGGTTTCCCCCCCCTGCTCTCCTTGAGAGATGTCTCTCGTGTCCATGTGCCTGGGTCTCACCCTGAAGGTACAGAAGCATTTCTCGACTTCTTTGGCCACGGGACTTCTGATGGGGAAGAGATGGTCAGTGGTGAGAAAAGATGATGCAGGTGGGAGGATGGAGGACAAAGCAGCAGCAGGGCTGGCCATGGCATTATGTCCCCATGGCATCATGCCTGGCCAACACTCACAGCCTCTGTTCAAATCACCAGTTCACCCCAGGAAAGGAGCTTAGTAGCCCTGCCTTCCCAACTTGGGTGCTAGGGAGGGTAGGGAAGGGATTTGCCTCCTGTCTTGCCTTTGTTTTTAACAGGCATGAAGCTCCCTGTGAAGCTGGTGCCTTTGGTGCCAGTGGAGCAGCAACAGGGGAGCCCAGCAGCACTGCTGTGCCTGCTTATGTGGGACAGGTCAACCCAGGACAAGTTTTGCTGTACTGTAATGGTTGAGGTCATGGAAAGTTCCTGCCTTCATCATCTCTGCCTTCACCTTTGCCTTCACATATGACCGCTTCAGGGGTGCCTGGAAGGGAGGGCATCACAGCATCCCAAAGCAAGGGCTGGAATCCTGCTGCTCTGCATGGGGAGCAAGCACAGAAGAAGCTGTAATGTGGTTCTCCTCCTCATGTGCAATGTAAAGACTCTGGGGAAACTGGTATTCAGAAGAGTGTCTGGGGTTTGATCCTTCTCCCAGAGATTCTCCCAGGCACCTTACGCATTCCCATTCTGTACTAATTATTTATGGCAGTTCCTAGGCAGAGAGATGACCAGAATCTCTCTTCTATGGAGCTGACAAGCTGCAACTGGAGAATGAGACAATGTTTATGGTGAAGAGCTTCCTGCAGTTAGAGAGAGGTCAACAGGATGACTACCAAAAAAAAGGTTTAGTTCATTGGATTATTGAAGTTCAAGAAGCAAGCACAGAATATACAAGTGAAGAGAGGAATAAAGATTCTAAGCAACAGCTACTGTGATGCATTTAGAAAGTATTCCCAGGTTACACTAGTTGATGTTTTTGCCAAAAGGTAAAAAAACCCCAATCAACAAAACAAGCAAGAAAACAGGAAAAAAGGACCATTTTCTGACCAGACTTGTTGCTCAATTACTGGTTCTTTTCAGGTTCTCCTGCACATTCACAAGAAATGTGACCTTTGCGTGATGCTAATGGATGTAGGCCTGGCCCGTTGGAGTGGTGGGAAAAATATGTGATAGCTGTATGAAAGCAAAAAGAAAGCAGCTCAGCCAGAAGCAAAACCCTGGTCGGAACCTGCCCGGTCTTCCATCTTAAGAAAAGCAATTTAAGGAGAGCATGTGGGCTCAGCCACTCTCTGTGACACTGTTTGCTTTATCCATCCCCTGTCATCCATGCATGTATGTGTGTTAAGGATGCTGAAGGGCACATCCCCGTCTGTTCTTTGCCTTTAATATCTGTTTATGGATCTGTCACCCCTGACCATGTCTAACCCTTACTATGACTGTTCATAAAAAAAGGAGAGGGGGGGAACCTCATCCTTGAGACACCTTTCATATTATGTCCAGTAAGCTGTATTTCAAAGCAGCAATTCAAAACATTTCGGAAGGGGGGGTAAGGTCTGCAAGTGCTCCAGGTCAAGGACCTCTTTTGCTGACAGGATCCCTGTCTTGGCTGGGAGTTCTCAGGAACATGGGAACACAAAGACAACTATGTTCCTCTCTGCCTCTGCATGTACTTGTCTGCCCCTTTTGGGAAAGCCGTTTTTGTTTTTTTTTCCTAGTCCTTCTTCTGCAGAAATATATGACAAGAGGCTTTTAAGTAAATGCTTGGAAGTTGCCATTTGGCCAGGGGACTGAGAGATTTTTGTTTGGGTAAATGAGTGGAACTTTCAGCCACTTGACTGGCAGAGTGTTTGGGGAAAAGGAAAGCCTTATCTGCTGGAATGATTTGATGAATTTACCATCAGAATGACTAAGACGTAGATCTGCACATATGGGGACTCCTTTCTGCCTAATAAATAACTCTTGCTTACCCCACCAGGGTATAGGGAAGGCTCATTAATTACTGACTCCTCATAGCCTGGGTGTCAGAAGATGCTATGCACATACTAACTGTTCTTATCTTGTAAAGCAAAAGACTGCATTTGGTTCTGAAGTTTTTATTTTGGCAAAGGCACAACTGGTAGTTTCTTCTGCAGTAAGCCTATTCGTATAGTGAGTGGAGGCAAATATAAATCGTAAGGACTGCGTAAGGTACAGAAGAAATCTACTCTATGCAAAATTAATGTTGGGCTGGCCCAGCAGAAGCAGCACACGTAGTAGAGGTGAAGTGCACAGTCTTAGGGGGGAGCTGAGTGTCTGCCCACCTGGTAAATTTATGTCTTTCACCTCTAGAACTTCAATTCGTGCACAGCGTGAGGTTGTAAGTGAAATGAATTTATTGGTGTCAGTTCATTCCCTAATGGGCAACAGTTCATGTCACAAAATCAGCACAGATAATTTGTCATGATTGGAAGTCTCTTCTAAAGAGAGGCTCTGGCGTGCAGGGGTATGGAGGAATTAGTTGCTGGCCCCTGGGAGAGATGGCAGTGCTTGGCAGAGAAACCCACACTCCAGCAGAGGATACA
The DNA here is from genome assembly GCA_023637945.1 of Phaethornis superciliosus. Lineage (NCBI taxonomy): Eukaryota > Metazoa > Chordata > Aves > Apodiformes > Trochilidae > Phaethornis > Phaethornis superciliosus. The sequence goes on from JAJQWJ010000001.1 coordinate 113,375,341, forward strand.
AAGGTAATAACTAATCCCCCCTTCCCACACCCTAGCCCCCCCTGCCATCTGCATCAAAGAAAGTTTCTATGCTGCAAGTTCAACACTAATGAAAAACAGGCCTCCCTCAGCCTATACCTCATCTTAGGATGGGAATGAGGTGCAACAGTTATGTTAGATCAACACCAAAGTCAGTTGGAGAACAATGCCAGCAAAGCAAAAGAGAGGCAATGGACCACATTTGCAGCTGTGCCAAGAAACATTACCTGGTGACCCCTAAGGGATCACTGGAGCAGAGATACTACTGACATCTCCAGCAGCTCTTGACAACATTCCAGGACACTCCATCTCTCAGCTTAGCCTTGGGAAGCTGGCATTTCATTCCGTGCTTCACCCTCCCTTTCCATCTCTCTAGGCAAAGCTGTCAGGAGATACTGATTCGTACCTCAGACCCTTGAGCCATGTGTGCGTTTGACACGAGAATGCCTCAGAATTGCTTTCAAACATTTTCCCTTATCTAAAATCCTCAAATTTTGCTAATTAATCCTTGACAAACAGCCTAGAAATTATGCATATTGGAGCACTGCACTCCTTGTTCTGGCCAGGATACGATGGTCACAGAAACACACACACACCTGAGTGTGACCGTCCCCCATGCAGTGTCAGGCTCAGGGCTGGGTCTGTTTGTTGAGAGGGGTAGTATGAGGACAGCCAAATCCCTTCAGGTCCCTGGAGAGGTTGAACTGGGAAAGGCCACCTCTCACTGCAAGCTGGCTCATGATTCTTCCCACCTTGTGCAGAGCCATGAGGAGCCAAGCTGTCTGGGATGCACCTGGAACCGGGTTGCCTTGAAGTGTCAGGGAAGGTTTTTGTGGCATCAGGATGTTGTCGTCCAACCGACTGATTCCTACCCGCTGTCATATGTGCAACTTCTAAAGGCCAAGTCATTTTAGTGACAGTTGCAAACAAACCCAAACAAACAAAAAATAAAAAGAAAGGATTGTTAGGAACCTTCCCAACTGAATTTCTGGAAGGTTGGAGACTGCTGCGAAAAACACAGCAAAAATACGTTTCATTTACTGTCACCTTATGGGTTTGATTACAGTCCTCTCTTCTGCTTGAACATAGGAGGAGAAGCATCACAGGAGCTCAAAAAGCTCTGCAAGGTACCCAGTCCTTGCACAAAATATTATTGTTTTAGAAAGGACTGGAAACTGCTCTTCCTGTGCCCTGGGAAATTCTGAATTAACAACTCAAGAACACAGCAAGGAAGCAAAAAAATTTTCAGCCAGGAAAGCAAGCCTCAATCAAATTTAGTTCCAAAAGAGAAGAAAAAGTGTATGGATAGGAATCTGTGTGTCTCCTGCAGGGATGAAGTAGGAAGTCTTGAAGACTTCACAGACCAGGCTAGCCATCTTCTTGAGATGCCAGTGCTCAGTGGTTGGCCACAAAGCCCTGGGAAGTCTCGCTGACAGAAATAGAGGAGCTGGAAGTGTGGCAGCCTCCATCCCCTGCCTGCCATCTCCCCACTAACATGCCAGGTTGGCTGCTGGAAAGGATGGTAGAAAAGATTTCAAAACCTGCTTGGTAAGACAGATTCTGTTCCACAACTCCTTGGTACCTGGGAGGATCTCATGAAAATTCACGTGTTCCCAGCATGTATCAATGACAATATATTAGTTTTTCCTATGCCAGACAAGCATGCCAGGAGCTCTTTGATCAGCTGTATTGTCAACACTGAGTGATAAAAATTATCAGCTTTAGTGTAGTCCATCTTTCCAATAAGTAGATAGAGGATACCTGGGAAGCAAACTCACCCACATCAACAGCCACATCCCCGTGGCATTCATAGAATCATTCTGCTTGGAAAATTCAGCACTGACATCTTCAGATGTGGGCAGTGCAATGCTGGTGCATATGGAAAGCTGGTCACAGTGCCAGAGGGCTGGACTCCTGGCCAAGGTGTGCAGAGGAGAGCCCTGGCATGTCAGCCTGTAGTTTATTCCTTCTCTTCTAGACAGGCCCTAGGCTTGACTGTTGACCTGGGTTCATTTCCAAGCCCTGCCCTATCAATCAGACATGCTCACATACTGTTCCAGTAATAAATCAAGATGGCTTTTTCTTGGCCTCAATCAATCAAGTCTGTTTACTGCACAAACTTTCATCTAGGCTGGAAAAAATAGTTAAAGCCAGCCCTAAGCACAGCCTATGAAGAGTAACTCTTCATCACAGCAGCTCTGCAGAGGGCAGAAATCTTTCGGTGCTTACAGGTGCATCAGAGACACTGGCCAACTCTTAGGGAAGGCAAGGAAAAAGATCCATATTCAAAGATTTTTCTATTAAAAATGTGTGAAAGAGATGTACAACTATTGGCACAGAAAATTCAGAAGGCATTACAATCTCAGACTCTGGTAGATTCTGCCCATTTACAGAAAAGCAGGAATTCCTGTGGTCTCCTTTTAAGCCTATTTGATTTTAAAAAAAAAGAAAGGTTTCAGGCTTAACTGGGGCACATTAAAGGCAGTAGCTGGAAATGGTCTGCACATCCAAACTGCAAAACTGAAAGTTTGTGCTAAAGTCCTGTGAAGAGATTGGGAAAAAGAACCATGTATCCAGAGCAGAGGCATTGGTTGGTCCCGGAATGCATCATGGTGGTGAGACATCATGTAACCTGACAAGGAATCATCTTCGAGATACAGCAGAAAATACTTATTACTTACCAGGCTGCTTATCAAGCAACCCAACAAGCTCTCCTGCATCACTGTATGAAAACTTACAAAAAAATGTATCTTTGTATCACTTTTTCTCTCCCAACTGTTCTGAGCTGACCATTCAGGATTAAAATAATACAGCAAGATACACCAGACGCATAATTCAAACCAAACCAAAACCACATTTATCAGCTCCTTCCAGATGCTCCTGCAGCTGTATTGCCTCCCCATCCCTCCGATTTGATGTGGCACCAAAGCAAATTAAGAGGTACATTTTTGTAGGCCTTGCTGGCACTCTGTGCTGTGTGTACACCTGCTCGCTTCTCAGCCTATTTCTAACACACTAGTATCCTCAATTACTTTTCCAAATGAAAGGGAGTCATGCTACTTTAATTAAACATTTAATTGAAGGGGGGGAAAAAAAGAAAAAAAAAGAGGAAAGAAGCTGATGTTTGCCAACGAGGAAAGGATAATGGTGAGAGAGTGCTGCTTCTAAATGAAAACTCACAATGGTCCTTTCTGCAGCGAGAGGCACCCTGGGCTGGGGCTCATGTATCAAAGTACAGCTCAGCTCCTATTCAATTAATGTGTCTGTTTCAATGGAAAGGTTTTGTAAAGCATTGTTGGAAATGGTTTCTAATTTTCCCTTCAATTTTTGGCTGGCTTAATTAAACTTACACCCACCAAACCCTTGTGTCTCTCCAAAGGCAGACTGGTTATTGACCTAAGGGATTTTTTTTAATAATTTCTGTTTCCCTGGCTACCTTCAGTGAATTAATGAACCAAGGTTTTCTTATTTTTTCATTTTTTTTTTAAAGGTAGATCTAACATGGAGGTGTTTCTGCTCCCTCCTCCTCGAAGAACTGGCAGAAACACATATCATCTTTCCCTTTCTATGGGAGCCTGAGAACATAATCAATTGCAACTGTCCAGGCTGGGGCTCCCTCAAGTAAGAAGTCATGCAAGCCAGTGACTCCAAAGCAAAACCTGGATGTTTGGGTGCTCCTTGCCCCTTCCCCAGGGGTAGGATTACCAGTGAGAACAAATTCACTTGCACTTATGAAAACCAATGGGAGAGGGTTCTCAGGATCTTAAGACACAAGTTTGTTTTGAGAGTCAGTGAACTAAATGAGGTTTGGTTTGCTATCAGCTTGAGTCTCAAGACTGAGCAAAGCCTTGTGGATTCAGTAGTGTTTATGACAGCCGGAGTCACACAGTGGACTCTTCCTCACTAGGAAATTATTAAAATCTCTCTTGAGTTGCCTAGACTAATTATGGGAGTCTTTTTGTATTTGGAACATCTCTCAAATTCACTAAAATCTGCTAATGTGCCCCTAAGTTAAAGGAATGTCAAATGAACAAAGACGTGATCACAGAAACCTCTTCTCCTTTGGAAAGCAGTCTAAAAACAAGGTTGAAACCTGGGTTATGTGTCCAGCTGAGTGAAGGTTCATGCCACCCTCATGTTTTTAACCTGCCGTCCAGATTGTATGAACTACAGCACCCATACTTCATCTGACACTGTCACTGAAGGCAGTGAGTACCTTTGAAATTTAGGCTCTGCCTGCTTGTTGAAGCATGAGAATGGCTTACACGGGGGGAACATCCTGCAACGTATGAGCATTGCCAACACACAAGCATTCTCATAGTCACCAATAAAGCTGGGGGAGAGGGTGGGTAAACTGGGCCACTCTAATGGGAGTGACCCGTTTTGGAAAGAATAACAAGCCTGAGATGAGAAAACTCTATGAGCAAAATCTATGAGCAGGGTTGCCTACCTTGTTCTCTTTCCCAAATGCTCTGAAAAAGCAGCAGGATGTGAAGTGCTTCTCGGGATACAGCTGACTAAAAATTAGAGAAGAAAACATTCTTGTCTGCCCAGAAAAGATGGCAGGCCTGCTCCCATCTAGGGCACAAAATCGGTCCCATTCAGACCTGAGACCTTGTTGTGTGGTAGTGCTCTGTAGTGGAAAAGCAGTGGAAGTGCATCAGTGGGCTGGATTTCCCACCCTCAGCAGGCAGGATAGCTTCTCACAGCAGGGCGCTAAATGTAGTTTCTGCTCAGCATCGTGACTGTGCTATGGATTAGATGGAGATTAACCCAGAGACCTGCCATCTGCTCTCATCCATACCTAAGAATACAAGCAAAGGGAAGATGCTGATTAGGGAGAATAGGTGAAGTTCAGCTCAAAGTTCAATGTCACTGAAGAAGACATGACTCAATATGAGAGTGGGTCTGTCTTTTCTGACCATAAGCACATGCTGAGTCCTCAGGGGATGGGTCATTCTGCTCAGGGTTCAGATGAGAGAGATAAAGGAAGGGTCCCGCCTAGACCAAGGGTCCTGGCATGGGGACTCCTATGGTCTGTCTCCTGGACAAGCCACACCACTTCTTGCTATACTTCATTGTCCTGGTTTGAGCCAGGATAAGGGTGATTTTCTGTCTTGTACTTTTGCTTTTAGCTAAGTCTTTGGTAAGCAGCTTCACTTGCTGTAATTAAGAGCAAGTTTCTCAGACACTATGCTGATAACAATGGATGTTTATAGTTACAGCGGGAGGCTGGTATGCTGGGCCAAGGACACTGCTCAGCTTTGAGAAACATTTTTACCCTCCAGAAGGAATAAAGAGGTCCCTCCTGCAGCCCGCCTTTGGGGAGGAATGGACAAGATAGATGCCAGAATTGACCAAACAGGGTATTCCATCCCATACATGTCATAATCAGTATAAATTTGAGGGATCACGAGGGGCAAGGCTACTTCCTGCTTCCAGGTTTCCTGTTTTTTCCAGTTTCCCTTCCTTCACCCGTGCCCTGCTTTCTTCGGCATCCTGAGAGAGGATTCTGTCTGTTCCTCTGCCTGTGGTCCTGATCCATGCCAGCCTGAGTCTGTGTGTTCCTGCCCCCAGCTCCTGACTGCTGCCGACTCCAGGATTCCAGCCTGGACTTTCCCAGGGCTGCCCTGCAGCCTCGGTGGTGACGTGAGAGTTATTGGGGAAAAGGGGGGAGGAACGTGGTATCAACTTTCCTGCATATTTGTATATATTCAGTAATTTTTCCTATTTATCATTACTGTTTCATTAAAGTTGTATAATTTAGTTTCCAACCCATAAGTCTCTCTTTCTTATTCTCTCTCTTTTCTTTATCAGTGAGGAGAGAGAGATTAATATCTAAATCTGTTACTCGGTTTAATTGCTGGGCCAGTGTTAAACTGTGACATTTATTTTAGACATTTCTGAAGTGGAGATACTAAAATATCCTCACCACACAGAGATCTTCTTAGCTTTGTGGGTTTTTGCTCCAAGGTCCTGGGGATTTAGCAATGCAAGGTGCAGCAAAGATGCAAAGTAAATTAGGAACAAGCATCAACCAAAATCTCCCAGCACAACCACTGCTGAGCTTTATATAGAAAGAAGAGGGATTGGAGACAGACTTGGTTTTACTCACATAGGAATGAGCTTCAGTTCTAGGACTGTAATAAAGTAAAAACAATACTTTCTGTCTTATAGCACCTCACTAGTCACTGTGATACAGAATCATTCATGTTTTTATTCTGTACCCATTTTTTAACCTATGAAAGGCAAGTCTATTTAAGCAAACCCTAGAATGGAAACCCCTTGTATATGCTGGGTTTTTTCATATTGGGTTAAAAGGTTACTCTGTGTGCACTTTACTCATACTTGAGGAACATCGAAACTTAAACCAGGCAGGGAATGTATGATGAAGCAAACTTTCCTTGTATGATGTAAGTAAGGGCTGTCTAGCACACTGCTTTTCATATGAATGATATTTTATAGAATCATAAAATTTTCAGAGTTGGAAAGGCCATTTAAGACCATGTAGTTCCAGCCCCCATGCCATGGGCAGGGACACCTCCCACCAGATCAGGTTGCTCAGAGCCCTGTCCAGCCTGGCCTTAAAAACTTCCAGGGATGGGGCTTCCACCAATTCTCTGGGCAACCTGCTCCAGTGTCTCACCACACTCATGGTGAGGAACTTCTTAATATCGAATCTAAATCTATCCCCCTCTAGTTTGAACTCATTCCTCCTATCCTATCGCTACCTGATAGCCAGGCAGTGCTTGTATTAATAATAATTATTATTATTATTATTAGCGTTGATGTTCAGATAAGCCCCCATGGAGGCAAGCGTGTTGGAGCTCAGGTACAGAGCTGTGTGTTACTGCGCTGGTGTCTCTGTTTGGAAGGGCAGCAGCCAGGTTGTATGCCAAAAGTAACCTATATGCTTGATTTACCTTTCTTTTATGACAGCTGCAGAATATGGCACATTCAAATACATGTTGTGTTGTGTTGTGTTGTGTTGTGTTGTGTTGTGTTGTGTTGTGTTGTGTTGTGTTGTGTTGTGTTCTCTCCCTTGCTTTAAGACAGTGCTCAAATCAACAAGCAGTTCCATGGATATAGGCACTCAGAGGAGCAAAGTGCATGGATTTGTGTTTCAGGCATGTTTGGCTTTGGGCCCGAAAAGATGAGGGATGTTTCTACCTTGGTTTGCAAAGGTGCTCTCTCTTGTTTGGGGTCTCAAATGTCTAATAATGGCTGAGATCACTCTTCAGCATGGTATCCTGTCCAGCGCCAGGTTATGCTCTTCGCAGCTCCCTATGTTCATAGACCTCATAGGAACTGAAATACCTAAGCTACCTCTACCACAATTTTGCATTTTCTTGGCTTTGTCCAAAGTATTAAAAAAGTTATTACACAGAGATTCACACACACACAGATGCTCGCATAAGCCTTTAAAAATCCTGTTCCCATGATGCTGATTACCATGGATAGTCTCTTTAGCTGAAAAATTAGTCATAATTGTAGAAAACAGTGCAGAATTGGAACCTAAGCCATTAATGCTAATATAAGATATGGTGAGAAAATACTATTAACATTTGGATGGATGAGTTACAATACTCTGATTACCACACATTTGCATTCCTTAGCTTCTGTATGATTACAGCCTCAGCTTTGAAGTTATGTTACCACAAAAACCTCTTTTGCTTTTTCGATTTGCTTTCTTGGTGTGTGCATATTTAGAGCCAGAGTCAGTTTGCTAGTATTAATAATATTGATTGCACAATGATTCCTGCAGCGTCCAACCAAGACCTCAGAGAGGGATGACAGACGATCATAAGAGGGTGAATTCCATTTTTCAGATTGAGCTTCTCCAGTCTTACAGAGGAACCACCTGGCTGAAATGTGTCTGTATAATAGCTCTTTAATGGCCCGAGCCCAAGCTAGTTGTCCAGGCTTCCAGTATGTTCAGAGAAGAGAGAGAAAAGCACCTCTAGAGGGCAATTCATTCCACGTATTGCGGCTGCCTCTGGCGCAGGGAGTGCAGGTCCCTGTGTCCCTCCAGGTGCCTGGAGCTGGATGCAGCCAAACCTCCCCTTTCCAAGGTGACTGTCCTGGCTGAAAGAGCTCAGGCTGCCATCCAGTCAGTCAGCAAAACCTTTTTCTGCTGACTCACCTACCAATGTTTTCTTCCAGGTTTTTCCCCATGAAGAATTTTTTAATGTCTTTTCTGATAAGGATCAGGAGGGTTGCCTTGGTCTCCCTTGGCACTGCTGTGCTGTGCTGCATGGTTTCTCCAAGACCTGGGCTGAGAATGTCTTGTTCTCTGGCTGTCTAAGTCTGAGCAGCAGTAGTGTCAGAAGTCAGAAGAACAGACTCGTGTCCCAAAATAACAGTGACGCTTCTGGTTCTCTTTGTGCAACAAAAATGTATGAAGGGATCAGATGGACAGTGATGAGGACAGAGATTATGCCCAAACAAGACCTGTCAACCTTTGTACTAGTGGTAGGAACACATTCTGGGGCCTATCAGAAAGCAGTAAGCTAAATTATGAACCTTCTGAATAGCTTAGGGACTTTCTAGCACATAACTTTGATGAAAAATACCTATTTTATACATCCTGCTTGTGTCTTACAAGCTTTCCTTACATTCTCACAATAACAGCCAGCCTGGAGACTCAAGTTTTGCTCCCTCCTAAATTGATAACAATTTCTCCAAGATGTAGTTCACGTCACCTTGGTGCCAGTGGAAAGAGTGTCTGACCAAGAAGCCCTCAGGATGTATCCTTGCCTGGAGTTCATGGGCAAGGTTAACTCTAATTGTCATGGTGGGCTTGCAAGGAAGGGCCCTGCTCACCCTTAGTTTCAGAGACAAATATAAGCCTGCATATGGTGCTCATAATGCCCATAAATATAGAGTGAGTACTTTAAATCTACTTTGTGTTCTGACACTGAAAAAGTCTTTATAGTTCCTGTGGAGAGAGAACAGCTGCTGGAATCGCCCAGTACATCCTTCTCTGCACCTCAGGAAGGGTACTGGAAGATGTGCTGACACACTCAGAATAAAGTCAGAGTATATTCTGGCTTGCAGAGAAGGGAGCTTTTTAACAGTGCAGAGCAAAATGCCTGGGTGCCAACCATCTCCCAGGGAAAGCTGAAGGCAAATTACAAAATGCTGGTCTGACCCCATCTCTTAGACCTGGCTAGGAGAAAATGCCAGCTGATTGTTAACACACAAAAGTGTGCATATGAGGGGAGGAGAGAGAGACTGATTTTTAGCCAGCATCTATATTGCTGTTTTAAATTAATGGCAAGTTGTCTTAATCTTGGGACAGGTGTTTTTTTATTCTTGTCCCTATAGCAGAAAAAATGAATGAAATAAAAAATGAATAAGAACTTGAGCCTTCCCATATTGACTACTGTGAATACAGCCTCCTATAAATTACTTTCCAGACTCCCAGTGAGTAATGTCTGTTCTATATTACTGGGATACTTGCAGTTTTTTTAAAAGGCTCTCTCACAGCAAACCCCTGAAAAGTTAGCACAGCTCCTGCAGGTTAGAGAGAGTCTGATGGAGGAGGAAGAACACTAGGGTCATTAGGGAACATCGTTAGAGGCTTAAGAGCTAATGATGCAAAGCACATTGACATTAATGTGACTCTTTTCTTTGGACTTCATGCACCTGGGCACATGAGTCTTTGTGATATTTAAAACATCTGGTTTCCGTGCATGATCATCTATTTTGGGAAGGGAAAGTTTTTTTCTCCTCTGCAGAGTAAAAAGCAAACAAATAAACTTCTTGTGCTGGACAAATCAACCCCTAGCACTGGAGATGAGTTTTCCTAGAATTGGTCCCATCCTTTAATCTGCTACTTTAATTTTTTTCTATGTTTATAAAGGCAGTAACTAGCACAATTTCAAAGTCTCAGGTTTTTAATGAAATTGAAAATTAGAAATTAATAGTCAGTAGACATCTTTGTATTTAGCTGTTGCAGCTGTCACAAAATACATTCACAACAGCTAATCCACAGGGACAAAACTAAGCCATAGGTGTAACAGATGCATCTGATAAGCTCTTTGAGCAGCCTGAGCACACTGAGCCACTATCCCTGGGTTTATGCAGGAAGAGGATGGTTTCAAGGCTACAACACTGGGGCAACTGCTTGGGGACCTCACTATCTGGGGAGGAATACACTCACAACATGTCATGGTACGTGTACAATTCATCTGCCAGGTAGGTGGGAGGGGAGGGTTTTGGAAATGTCTGTTGAGAGAAGAACAGGGATGTTTTCTCTCCTGTGAGTTCTTACTCCTGCCCCATCAGCATATTGCTCCCTCCTGGCCCTTTTTTTCTTGGCAAGGACAAAATAATCCCTCCTTTTCCAAAAGTCTGCCCCACATTAGTGGCTGATGGAAGTGTCCAGCACTGATTGTGGGCACTGATGCTCCAGAGGTCTCTGAGCCAAAACTCACCCTTATACAATTAAACCTTGCTTTCCTGGCCAGTGGGAGGAAAAGCCAAGACCAAGGCCATTAAACTATGCTTTTCCTTCTGCTGCAATGAAACCACAATAAAATATTGCAGCCTAGTTGGAAAATCAAAATATTCTCCTCAGGGGACACTGTTACATCCCTCACTGGGCAATGGGTTCAGGCAACAGACACTCTCTGAACGGGGTCCATGCAGGCTTTCCTATGGGGGGCTCTGTGTCTTGCATGTATGTGGAAGATTTACCCTTTGCTTGAAGCAACAGCTCCTGCGTGTGCATTTTGACCTGATAAAGGCTGTCTAGCAATCCAGGATCCCACTTATTTACATTACTCCCTGACATTTTAAAAATCCATTAATGGCTCAGCAATAATTCTCACCAGGCTTCGATGAAGAAATTAAGAATAGAGGACATCAACCAATGAATTACCACAAAAATGCTCTGAGAGGAGGGTCTGCTCTCCTCCTCCACCACGTTCCTACTGATAAATGGAAAGGGGTTTATTTTTTATGTTTGCTTTTATTTTTGTTTTCCTGCAGAAGGTGAGAGTAATGGAGACAGCCTCCACATCTGCCTCACACAGCCCATATGGCAGCCATACGATCTCCTCCTCACCATTTTTGTGACCTCTGAACTGGAAGGACAGCCCTGGCTGAAACTGGGCATGACCACTGGGTCACTTCTAGTCCCCATCCTGTTCTTCCTCTCTCCTAAGCAACTTATTTAATAGTGACAATTTACACGCTGTGATTTTACAGAGTGTGCTAGGATGTCCCAGGGACTGATTTGAGATTCACAAATCCATTCCAGAGTCTTTGAGCTGAGGCAACAGGGGGGCAGATTCAATATTCAGATATGGTCATCTAAATCCAGAGGTTCTTCAGAGAAACAACACCCTCTAGATAAATCTGGGTGCTGAAGAGCAAAATAAAGGCACCTGCCTGGACTCACAGACACTGTACACCAATGAAAAAATGCTCTGCATACTGAATTTACTGTACTTTTCAGCTAAAGATACCTAACAAGCATGCTACTATATATGCATATATTGCAGAAAGCTGGGGGAGAGAAAATAACAAACAGAACTTTCACTCCTAAGTTTTCTTTTCCTTCCTTTTCAAAAATGTGATAGGTTTAGAAAAAACTGAAAGCTGAACGAAATTTTGTCCTTGTCATTTCTGTGATGAAGTTATGCCAAAAGTCTTTTTCCAAATAATTCTTTGCTATGGAGTGCACAGATAAATGGCCACCATGTAAGCCATATTAATTTTAAAATTTACTAGGAGTAAAGGGGAAACCCATCTCGCAAACCATTGACAACAGCAAACTAAGTATCTGACAGAAATAAAAGAGGTTTTTTACAGTTATGGAGCCCTTTTTAGTCTTAGTTACATGGCTATAGTGAAAATGTGTACTGGGGAGGGGATGACCTTTCCTAGTAGACATTTACCGGAAGTACTTTGCCAGGGCAAACCTTAAGTATCATGTCCTTTGAGGCTGAAACAGCTGAAAGAGGGGAAGAATGGGGAACAGAATTCCTCAGACTGTCACTTTTTATCAGGCAATTCATTTTATTTAAACTCTGACAATTAATTCTATTTAAACTCTGATTTCTTTCTGTTGTATGGGAATATGAAACAGTGTCCTGAAATTAACAACAAATGAAAAAGCCAACTGTTGAAATAATCACGATGAACGCATTATTTTTTATGCATAGTGGCTTCAATTCTGGTCTCAAAATTAAAATGAAAATCAGAGGAAATCAAGATGTAGATAACTTTGTGTAAAACCCAACTATTTCCCTTAGGACAGCATCCAGCTGTGTGATGCTATAGGCTAAAACAACATGATGAGCCCTCTATTTTCATGTCAGAGGCTTGTTTTCCAATATGAGAGAGCCCAGAGAGAAAGTCAAGTGAGACTATCTCTCCTCCACCTACACATTCCCATTAGTTCTTGTGTAAACAAATGCTGAGGCACTCCCAGCCTCTGACTGCCAGCAGACCTAGGTGTTGCTGATGTCACAGCTATGGTGGCCTTCCATGCCATCAGGTAGCTCTGTGGTGCATCACGGTGACCCTCAGCATCTCAAAGGGGACATGGTGCTGGTGTCCCACCTGCCTCCCTCCCACGGACACAGGTCCATACCCTATACAAATTCATCTCAAGTTGCCCTCCCTATCATACTCTCTTATAGACCCCAGTACTGATAGAGTTGCTGTGGATCTTTCATGGACCATACATGCAAGGGGAGGGTGTCCAGAGTTTGTAGGATGCTTTGAGGGAGCTTGAGAACCTCCCCAACATTGAAACAGAGGGTCTTTTACCTTCCAATATGTATAGCAAAACCACTTCAAGGTGCTAAATGGCTCAATACAGACTTGGGAACTGCCATTGCTGATGGTAGTAGCTACCTGTCCTGCTGCTGGCAGTACTGGAAGCAAAAAATGTCACTGACACTCCTGAGACAAAATTCAATCCTTTTGCCAATGATCTGAAATGCAGGCGAACAAAACTTGTGCTTCTGACTCTTCTCTCTCAGTCATTTCAGTGCTGGCCTTGCTGCACGCTGTTCAGGAGGCAAATCTGGGCAAGGAGGAGACCCCGGCTTTGATGGTTCAGGAACTGAGTGAGAAGTAGGGAAAGCATGCTCTGCAGGTGTGGGACTGATGCATCAGTTCTCTTGCTAACAACCAGTAACTTGGAGCCAGAAGTAGGATTCATGTTTTCCAAGGAGGCTTCTGAGTCTTCTGTCATGGATGATAAAGACTCATGAAGACTCATGGATGTCTCCTTCTGCATGAACAGCAAGAATATTATACATGTTTATGTGTGTTTCTACGTGTTTATGTTAAATAAATAAACCCAAAAGTACTCAGAATCTCACAATAAAAAGACAAATGAATGTCACTGCTAACCATGAGACTGCCCTGGAGCCTGTGCCTGAGACAGGTACACAAGAAGATCACACCAGCTTTTCTCCAGCATCCCATCTACTAAGACACCTACAATTCTGCCAGTGGACTTTCAGATTCAAAGCCGCTCCAGGATCAGCTGTGGTCCTTTCTGCCAAATTGCTACCTGGAATCATCCCCAAATTACAAACCTTCCAGAAAAACCCTTCTACAGTTCTAAGTCAAATACCCAGACTTGAGTGGGACCAATTGAATTATCTGAGCTCTCCGGGTTTCTTGGAGAAGTTTCACTCAGTTCATGTGACACACTCTTGCTCTTGTTGGGATGATGGAGAAGATAAATATACACTGGCTGTCAAGTGACCACAACCACCAAAACCATGGACAACAGAATGATTAAATAGGAAAATATCTTTAAAATATCTCTAGGCCAGATATGAAAAAATAATGAACAGCAAATGTTTTCTAACAAAACTGCATCTGGAGAGTTCTGCCCTGTTAATTTTGCTGATCTATCAAGTGCTGTACACATGTTTAACTACTCCTATGATTTCAGACCTCCTTCTGATTTTAGCCTAGCCTAGCACTCACAAAACCATGATCCTAATCTGCCTAGAACAGGGTGGTATGGTGCACTCAGTGTGACCAGGCTGCAGCAAATAAAGAGGAAGGCCAAATGCTCAAGCAAACTCTGTTAGTTTACATTAGTTCTTCCATTGCTGCTATGTGATACTTTGATTTAACGAACAAAAAATCTCTAAGTCAGTGGAAAGACAAAATGAAAAGCCATTTTCCATCTCTCTCTCATGTACTTAGGAAGGTTATATAGACAGCCATTAGTTTGCTCTTAAACTAGCCATAATTTTTTTTCTTTTTTACCTACAAAGGGGTAGGGAGGGGGAGATAAATCATCCACTTATACCAGTCTTCCTCCAGATCTTTGTGCCAGTCAAAATAGCAGAGAATCCAAGCTGCCATCAGAAAACTATTTCTACCAATGATTGCCCACAGCCAATTCTGATTTCCTCCCCATCTTGCACAAGTTTTCAAATCACTCACTTCAGGACTGCACCTGGTGAGCAGGAGGTGCATGGCTTTGGAAACAAAACTGGTCCTCCCCCCTCTGAATGGGCTTTTACTCTGTCTCCTGTGAGAGGACACACAATTTGTCACTGTTCAAGAGCCTGGGAACACATTAAAAAAAACCTCAAAATCAAAAAACACCCCTGAGCCTTACATGACGCTCATTTATCTTGTAAGCTTTCCAGGGAAACACTTGAGGTTCTTGTACTGTGCCCAACAAAAGGCATCCTTCCTGCCTTCTTTTAACACTTTAAGAAAAAAAATGTGCTTAGTAACAGTCTCACTGAAGCCATATAAAGAAGAAACTCACCTTAATCCACAAATAAAGCAGCCGAACAGGAGCCAGGAGATCATTTCTCTGTCCCACTCTGCTGCTGATCCAGATGAGACACAGTCCCCCTGCTTGGAAGCCAGTACATGGGCATGGTGAGTGGTTTCTCAGCCCCAGCACAACAGCAATACAGTGTTGGGGCATTTGCCTCCAGAACACCCTTTGAGAGCAGGAGGGCTTTTCCTTTCTCATATCTATCTTCAAGTGGTCACCCGAGAGAAGCATGAACAGAAAAAGTGTCAAATGAAATACATCACCTTATTACAGTATAATATTGCTACCCAGCCCGTATAACTGGAGGCTTGTCCTCCAGCACAGATTCTAGCATGAATGACTTGTGTCATCACAACCTTGTGATGGCTTCTGTCAATCACAACTTATGCATGTCATTCACTCAAGCTACCAGGAAGCTCAAATCTTTGTGGAAAGGTTGGGGCTAACTTACAGTCAGCTTTTGGGAAGGTCTCTTTAAATGTCTTAAAGACATAGTAAGCAAGGACAAGAATATACAGACTTTGAAAAACAAATAAACAAGCAAAAGCTCTCCAAAGAAGCTGATTGTGTTTTGCCTTGTCTTCTTTATGGCGAATTTAAAAGGAATTTAAACCTCACTCCTGTTTCCTGGTCTTTGGTGTTTCAAGATAGCGGGATCCGGCTCCAAATGATTATCGTGCCAGAGCAAACATTGACATACTGATGTAAAGAAGACTGAAATTTCTCTGATTTTAGCTTGTTCAGCCTGAGTGTGACTGGAAGGCTCTGCTCAAAGCCAGAGTGCTGCAGCTCTGATGTGCAGTCAGTAATAACACCAACAACAAAAGACAGAGCGAAGGGTACCAGCTCTGCTGTGCCATTCTTCACAGTCGGTGCTGCAGGTCTGCAGAGGTGACTCCCCCAGGCTGTATCACAGGCAGGGAGCTGAGGCTGAAGAGACTCCTGCTAAATTGCAGAGAATTCCTGGTGGTGCCTGAATAATTTTCTGGTCAGAGAGGTTGTGAGGAAGGGAAGGAGGGAGATATTTCTTTGCAGAGCAAATAGCAGCGCTGCCCATTACTTATGTTTCCTGCTGGGCTAGGAAGTGCAACACTGGGTAGGTGAAGTTGCTGGAGGCTTTGTACATCGAGCCAATCTCTTGGGCTTTCCCCTCAACCCCCTTCCTTTGGAAACAGGAAGATAAATTCTCTGCGTCAGCCTTGGATTTAAGAGGGTTATCATTGGAAATTTGTCTCACTGTGAATCATGAATTTTCTGTCCGAATTCTTTCCTCACAGTTTTCCTTGGAATAGGACTGTCCTGTGCAGTTCTGGGGCTTGACAAAGCCTTTCAACAACACTGCACACCAACAAAATTTGCTGGGCAGTGCAGTCTTGAGAGGACGAGGAGGTGGAAGTCTTATGTCTCTTAAGCTCCACTCCCTTTCCTCCAAGAGATTTCAAACTATCTTTGGGGGCTTTCTGCTAGCTCTATCCCTTCTATGGCAAAACTGGGAGGGGATGACCTGGCTTCATACACTTTTTAAAAAGCTTGAGAACCAAGAGCATTAGCTTCTCCATATTGGCTAAAAAAGGCTTGCTAAACCTCTTGAAACCAATTGAGGAGCATAGCAGAGTCAATCCTGGAAGATGCTCATGGTAGCTCAGTGATGCTTGGCCATGCAAAAGCAGAACACTGTTACTAGTGATATACTCAAAAAGAACTAGGAAAAGTTAGAGTATAAATTTTGGAGGGGGGTCATCCTTCAAGGCTGATTAAGTGGAAACCAGGGCTGCTGCCAGGAGACTTCTCACGCTGCATCTTTCTCTAACATTTTCATCTTTTTCATGTAAGATTTTATCTGTTGGGAATTTTTTACATTTTTCCATCTGCCTTCTGAACCCAGGCTGGTGGAAGGCAGGTATGATGTACAGAAACAAATGCTTTCTCTTTCACTAGGGCTGTGAGTTCCAGTCTATACTCTAAAACACATATATATTGTGTTATCACTATTCGTTACTGTGCAGTGGTACAAATAACACCTGTGTACCTGCAATGGGACAAAGACCCCTCTATCCTGGACACTGCTCCTGTAAAGAAGCCATATAGCTTAAGGACCAGGAAACATATTTAAAATCAATTGGCATTCTTACTGAATTGAACATATTTGCGTGAAACATATACCCTTCATTTAAGGTCTGAGAAGCCATAAGTTCTCTTATTAAATTAACTTACTGAAGCAATAGCATCCTCCAGCCAAAACACGGGTTTGTGTCAAGGACCAGATGAAAATGTGTGAAGCTTCTAAGGAATTTGGATTCCATGGAAGGATGAGGCTTGTTAGGTATAGTTTTAAGAGTGTCTGTACATACACAAATGAAAAGAAAAAAAAAAAACTATGCAGGAAAAAAAGACAGCCTCAGAGACTGATACAAAATTGCTGACAGTGGGAACCAGAGAAATATCTGAGAGGATGGATGTTTGGAGTCTGAAAAGGGCTTGGAAGGTTGGCAAAGAGGGCTACTGCTGTTGTGTGACTCCCTTGGGAACAAAGTCTTTGGGCTGTCCCTCAAAATTAAAGGAACTGCATCCAGGAAGAAACTGTGGCTTATTCTTTAAACTGAATCACCCCAAATCTTTTCTAGTGGCTTAAGATAGAAATCTACCAAGTTTGCTAATTTTTAATATTCCTCAGTTCCAACAGTGAGCTCTCAACAGGCAAACAGTCTGCAGTGGAAAAGATCATCTAAAAATTACACTGCTCCAATAAAAAGTAGAAATCTTCCACGCTATATGATGTATCCTATTAAAAGGTGCTATACAACTTAAGTTTGAAATTCCAGATAATTTATCCCACCTCTGTTTGGTTTTGGTTTATTTCCATTAGTTTCTGTTGCTTTGCTGTAGAAGGATGACAGTCAGTAAAAACCCACAAGAATCAAGCAAACATTATCCTCCTTATACAAACATCACTCAAATCCTCTGATGCTGTTTATTCATTGACATGGTTTCCACAGGGGCACTCCCTCAAGTCCTTGTTTAATTTTCAAATTTGCCCTGGAACCATATTATTCAATTATGCTCTGGCCACATGAGATTCTGCAAAGGCAGCCTGAGCACAGAATTTCCAAACTCCAACGTGGTAAGACATGAGGTGTCCTCTTTATTGCATCAGCTACCCATCCCAGCTCTCCATATGTAATCAAAAGGGTGATGACGACCCTGCAGCTTAGCTAATGGAGCTCTGAAGGATCTCAGTTATCTTACTGACAAACTTGAGAGGTGCCAAGTATTGACAAGTATGATAATCTCAGTTATTATCAACAAGCTGGCATTACATCCCCACCCAGCTGATGGCTATAAAAAGCTGAAACTCTGGACAGTCTCTTGGAAGAGATCCTTCTTTTGCTGATGTTTTCCTTTCA
The DNA here is from genome assembly GCA_023637945.1 of Phaethornis superciliosus. Lineage (NCBI taxonomy): Eukaryota > Metazoa > Chordata > Aves > Apodiformes > Trochilidae > Phaethornis > Phaethornis superciliosus. Next base: position 113,393,542 of record JAJQWJ010000001.1, read on the forward strand.
TAGTTTGGACACAAGAGCTGAGAAGACAGAATAGTCCTGAAACTCCACCTGCAGCATTATGAATAGCACAGAGTGTGTATGTAACATGGACCCGGGGAAAAGCATCTGGGTAAGTATGACTCTATCTCAGATAGTCAGGCAGTATCTTCTTGCTCATTTTGAGGGAAAATTGCATGTAGAAAAAGCAAAGGCAAAATCTAGCTCCATCTGATCAATTTCTATACTTGCTAGAGAGATGAGTTTGAAACACAGTGTTCTCCACTATTCCTTTATCTGTTGTAAATCAAAACCAGCTTTCCTAAAACAATGGAGTACATGCTGTAAAAAAGCATTCTAGCAGAGTTGGAAATAATATCTACTCTTTCCAGAAATTAATGGCCATGTGTCTTTCTTCCCCTCTTTATGATAATTAATGGATTGGATCAACATCTTCTAACCTGCATCACTCTCCCTTTGTGTTCTTCACATTGTGAGATTTCTTGTACTGCTTCTCCCTGGTGTGCTGCTCTCTAATATGATGACAAGGCAAAGTGTGCAACTGGGTGAGGAAAACTCCTGAGGCTGTTTTTCTTAACGTGGAGAAAAGATTCAGAATAGCCTCGTCGCTTGGAAGATTTGAGATAAAAAAACAAACCAGAACATGGTGGCAGAGAAACATCAGTAGTACTCATTCTTTTGTTTTAAATCAGTTCTTATGCATCCATAAGGACAAGCTAGGATGAGAACTTCAAATGTCCATAGGGGTATAGTCCATACATTTTTTCTTGCCATCCTTGTCACTGAGTTAGGGACATCATTTTCCTGAGGAAGATATGGAGGAAGCACAGAAGTTTTCCTCTTTTTCCCCAGGGAGGAAATGTTAATGACTAGGATTTGCAGGGCTGATGCTGAGATACTTGCACACAACCCTTCTGATGTGGGCAGAGTTAGGTTGCAGCTGTCACCTCCTGCCCTGGAAGATATACCCCAGATCCCAATCCTGGCCACACTCTGTGCTCTCTGCTGAGGCTGCTGGCCTTTGTGGTTAGTGATTTTTCATCATCCACAAGAATTTTTGAATGGCACAAATCCTACTAGTGCAGGCAGTCAGAGGCTTTTGTTAATTACTCTTACATATTCCCTTGTAAAAACTGCAGCATTCCAGCAAGGTTCCTATTGAATTTCCAGGCTAACCAGAGGCTAGGCAGACACACAAGCCCAGAAACCTGACCAGCATGTTTAATATTCACTCCAGACTGTGCATACCAATTAGAAGCTACTTACTGGTAAAGTAACAGCTTCACTAGAAATGGGACTGGTAGCAGACCTCTCATTGAATGAATCAGCTGTCACCCAGGCACCAAGACGACCAAACAGATCTTCATAAGCATGCTTTGCAAGTTGGCAAAGAGTTCTTTTGCAAATATGACTCTGACTTAATTGCCTAAAAAGAGGGAAACTCCTTTTGGAAGTCTGGTTTATCAAAGAAACCAGTAACCACTGGTCATGGCCAACTTCGACTGATTTAAGCAGTTTATGGAAAATTAAGATATATGCACACCTGATATATTCCATGGCTGTCTCTCTCTCCCCATCACTATAATTTCACAAACGGTACAGAATATGCACCAAGAAAAGATCTTAACACATTTGTTGGAACATAACACTTAATCATTGTCAAGCAGATAACCTGAAGCCCAACACTGAGGATACAGTGCACTTTTAAAAGGGCATAAACAATTTAGCAAAAATGAAAAATAAATCTGGCCTGTCTTAATAAAGACCTCATAAATACATCAATGGATTACAATGAAATGTATGGAGAGGGGGGAAAGATACAGTTCTAAGAAAGACTTATTCATCAGTGCTGTTTTCCCACCTCAAACAAATAAAAGAAGGGAATGGAATATGTCAGGTTACAAATGAGAACAAGAATCAAAATTCTTAGCTGTAAGTCCACTCTTTCGAAATCAAGAAATCTTCACTTTATGTTAGGGTAGAGAATGTTGTCAAACATCCTTGGAAATGCATGTAAAAACATATCAAGAAGTAAAGGCTACTCACTGTCCATCCGAATTTATGCATTTCAGATACAGACATACATATTTGCACACAGGTAACTCTGTGTGTCTGTGTGTGCATGTGTTTGAATGCAGCTCCTGAGGTCTGAGCATCAGTGCTTCCCAAAGGGAAGAGCAGTACCATTTATCAGCCTACCAATAGTTTCTTACCCCTTTGAGAGTTGTTGCAAGGTAGAGAATCCCTGATCTATATAAGCAAGATACTGAGACAATAACTGCCATATTAATTTCTTTTTCTTCTCATGCTGGAAGGACAATGGGGAAAAGGGAAGATCATCCACTTTGGCAACAGACACCAATACCATCAAGCAACAGAATCACTGCAGGGGGGTATATCTAGGCTTTTTTGAAAGTCAAAAATGGGACTGTACAAAGAAAACTGGCAGTGACCTGTCCTAGGGAGTGCCAGCTCAATTTCTGAAGCAGTGCTCAGCCCAGTCACAAGTCACCAGTGCCTCATCTCCTTGCAGAGTTTTGTCACTCCATCTAGCAAATCCATATAGTTTTCACAGAAAAGTTTTGTTAAACTCTGCCCTCCACATCTTAGTTCTTCCTTTATAAAAATCAGATGGAAATAATTTCATGCTTTGATCTGTGTTTGGTCATATCACTAAGCTTTTTCTGCTAGAATCTCTGCAGTCAACCCTCTGCTGCAGGAGAAACAAAAACTCCCTTAACAGATGTGAAATCCTCAGGTTTTAATGATCACATAATCTACTCTTGTTTCAAACAGTTCTAAGCATTGTCTTCAAATGGTGGAAAATTTATGGCAAAGCTTTGCAGAGAGATATTGTATGCAGAGGTAGGAACCTCCCAGTGCCAGAGAAAAAAAATTAGGTAGTTTACATGCAAGGTCTCCTTGAAGCAGTGAAAGTACAGATAAAAAGTTCAATTTTATTGCATAACACTAAATATGCTTTTCTAGACTTTAACTGAGTTCAGTGTTAGCAGGAACAGCTTTCTTTAAAAAATTCCAAGTATTCATTTTTCTTTCAATTTGACTTGTCAGCTGATCCAGAGATTGATTCAAATGCAATATTGCTATGCTTATGTAAAGGGATTTTGGTTTATGTGGTCCAAATGGCATATGTTTATTGTGGCATCTTGACCTATGTGCAGCTGCAATCACTATGTGCCAAGGACATCATGTGTCCTTTTGTAGTGGAGCTAAGTGAGGAAGAACTCAAACCATGAAATAAGTTGCTCTTTCACTGCAGCTGTCTCCAAGTTAATAGGATGAGGTTTTGTCTCTGTAGTTTGAATTTGTTCCTCTTATCTACAAAAAAAAGAAGAGTGTCGTCACATTTGGTAAGAATATGTGAAAGGGGACTTTTCCAGTACTAACATGTTGGCCATAGAAAAACACAACTCTTGTGTATCACTTTTCAATCAAGCAGACTCACTGGTACGGTAGTTCTGGGGAAATAACCAGTTTTTTAGCTGTTGATGAGAAAGAGAAAGGAAGTGAGAAAAAGAGAGTTCTTTTCCATTGGGAAATATGAAACTAATTATTTTTTCCCATAAGAACACTCACAGGCAATGACAATGTTCATGAGGAGTATTTTCAAATAAATATATACTGTGAATAAAAAACCAAACCAAAACAAAACAACCTCAAACTAACTCTGAAGACTGAATCTCACAAACAAGTTGTGCCTTAGAAAGAAGTCCAAAAACAAATCCAGGCTTTAAAAATGGTCAGAAAACAGTGAGAATTCTACCCCTTCTGAAAAAGTTTCTTTTGCTTGAACCAACAACTTGGAGTTTGCCTATTTAGGATGCCTCCTTCATAGAGAATGGTGTCCTTTAAGAAACTTCAGTGTCTACCAGATGTACAAGTTAGCCCACTTTAAGACTTGGAATTAGCTGCAGTCAGCAGGAGCCACCTGCGCATCAAAGGAAATAATATAGTCCTTAGCAACTGAGAAAAGGAAAGAGGAACCCTCCTAATGAAAGGGAGACAAGAGACCAACAACCCTCTCATCCCTCATTAATGAGCAAAATGAACAAGCTACTTTTGGAGAGGATAGATTTTCATCAAATGAGTGAACTGAGAAAAAAAAACCCAACAAACCATGTAAGGAAGACTAGGGAGCTACGTGGGCTACATTTCAAGCTGGGAAATAGAAAGACAACAACCACCAATGCCTAATTCAGTTCTCCCTCATTTCTGAAAATATGGCATAATGTACTTCTTTTCAGAAATGAAAGAAATCAGTAAATTTGTATGTAATGGCATTGCTTATAGGCATCTGAAGCATTACTTGAGGAAGCATCAGGCAAGACCTATAATGTTCTATTACGAATAATGCTAGAATCTAATTTTATCTTGACAGACTTACAGGTGAAGTAGACAGGATAAACTTCTTTACAGAAGCCCAGCAAGCAGATAGTCTGGACTTACACACTGCATCTCTCAGGGTAGCTAGTTCAAATTAAATCATTAGCTGAGAAGGAATAATCCTGGTTGGTTCAGAAAACCAGTTTTAAATTTGGCCTGCTAGCAAAATTCTGAATGTATTTACTCTGGATTCCATTTCTCAACCCATATTAAAGCTCCATAGCATAATCAATTATGGGCTTATTGCGAAGTACAATAGGATTCAATCTCCAGGAACGCCCCAGGGTATGTCTTAGAAGGATGATAAAACTAACAGTAATGGGTCTACAGCTTCTAAGGCTAATTTCCACAGTTACAAATTTTATAAATAAATAGCAGGAATGTCAACTCTCAGTCACTCAGCTTGAGGTCTCTCATGTTGATAACTCCTCTCTTCTCAGATATTCTTCCATTTCTCAGACATATTTCTTTTTCTGTTCTGAAGCCCCCGGGACTTGTTCAAAGCACTTCCATTCCTACCTTTCACATCACTAAATGGAGCAAAAACCTGAGGGAGGCAACCAGGAATATGGAGCAAGTACAGGAGGGAATAGCTCCCTGCCTAGTGTTGAAGTTGCGTCTCAAGGAACAATCATACTGCCTGAAACTGTGATCTCATGATATCTCAAACTAGCAGCATGGGACAAGCACGAGATGAAGGACAGGCCACCTTGGAAAATTCAAAGGCTATGGGAAATAACATTGTTGTTTTGCAGTGGTTTCTCTTAGGCATACTAAATGACAGAAGGAAGGACTACCAGACTTAGCATCTGTCTGCTGGAGTACTCTGGAGTTTTGTATCATGTGAAGGAAAAGACATGTAGAGCACTCTGCCACTGCTTGCTGTTTCATTCTGGAGGCTAGGGTGAAAATTTCCAGGTCCACTACTAAGTCTCACTAGACTCAGATAAACTGTACTGTGACCCACCAGCTGCTGAATTTCAGCAGAGAAGGTGTTAGCCCAGCTGTCTGTGCATGCAGAACAGGTCCACGCACTGCTTGGGACAGTGTTCCCTGCTCAGCCACTGTGGTGCCACGCCACAGGGTATGTTCCCACTGGGGCAGCTGCACCTGATACATCTGAGATGCCACATTTCTGAGGAGGATGCAGCTCTGTAGATCCTGGGGCTGCGGGGTGCTTGAGGCCTCCCTCTGAAGACCGGGCTTACAACTGGCAGGGGTTAAGGTCTACTTACTTGCAGAAGGTGTGCACTAGAGGAAGATTTGTGTTGCCAAGTGAAAAAGCTGCAGGAGGATGTCCCGTGTAGCTTTGGACATGACAAAAAGCAGAGCGAATGGATCTTATCTGAGACTGCAGATAAAATAGTCCACACCTGCAACTGTACCAAAGGAGGCACAGGTTGAGTCTGTTCTCAGGGGTTTGGAAGATAAAAGACCCCTGTGACATCAAAGGCTGGAAGTTAGTGACCTTGTTACCAAACTGAAGACTCCCAACACAGACCTGCACGTTCAGAACAGGATTAGTCAGTGCACTGGTAGCAGACAAGATTCTGGAAGTTGTGTCCAATGAAGCATCTGAGTTGGCTGAGTCTGAACTACCCAGGAGCACCAAAATGAAGCTATGAGTGATAGTAGAAGGGGACTCCCTGCTGCAGGGAAGAGAGGGCTCCACCTGTCAAACTGATCCATCTTCTTGGGAGGTTTGCTGTTTGCTCAGGCCTTGGACTGTGGACACTGTGGAGACTGTGTCAAGGCTTTTCAGACCCTCTGATTTTTTGATATTTGATGCTCTTCGGTGTGAGCACCAGTGTACAGCAAGGGGACACCTTATTAAGCTCAGTTTTCTCTTCAGTCCTGTCAGCAAGGGAGGAGGACTTGAGGAGGATCAGATAGATTTTATGTGTCAAAATCTGGTTATGCAGCTAACATCAGTAACAGAGATTCAACGTTTATGATAATGAGGGCTTTATCTGAGGACCAGGGACTAGTAGGAAGAGATGAGATCCATCTGATCAAGTGGAACAAACCATGTTTGTCACAGGCTGACCAACCAGATGAAGAGACCTTCATTCTACAACTGGTACAAGACAGAAATTATTACCTGCAATCAAGTGAGAAAGTCGTGGAACAGAATGGCAAGCAAGGGTTGCAGGGTATTGTGGAGAAGAGAAATCCCATTTAAACAAAAGAAAAATATTTTTTTCCTGTAGCGGTGGCTGAACACTGCATGAAATTATCCAAAGGGTTTGTGGAGTCTTCATCCAAGAAGATATTCCAAACCTGAATGGACATACGCTGAGCAACCTGCTCTAGGTGACCCTGTTTTGATCAAGCGTACTGAGACGAAGACAATCTCTAGATGTACCTTCCTGCTTCAACCATTCCACGATTCTCCCTTTCCCTTCACTCCTTCACAGAATCACAGAATGTTCGGTGTTGGAAGGGACCTTGAGAGACCATTGAGTCCAATCCGTCCTCCAGAGCAGGGAGGATATTGTCTCACAGTTTCCCACACCAGTGCAGCTCTTCTTAGAGATGACACAACAGAAAAAGGTAAATGGCACTGCTACTTGATGGTGTGGTTAAAATCCCAACAGCATTTTGTTTCTTAACCTTTCCAGTGTCCTTATCCTGGTTGAGATTGTACTGGAAGCAATGAGACTAGAAACAGCAGTGGAAAATATACCTCATTACCTTGGAATCCTCCATTAAAATGCAATCTGCTGTATGTTATTATAATCTTTCACAGTAAATGCCAGTCTGAAAGGATAAGATTAAAAACCATGGGGAAATAACATGCAGCTGAAATGGCCAATAAAAACACATTGATATCTGCATAGTCTTCAGGTTCTAATATGATCTAATAAGCCGAAGATCAACCTGGAATTTGAGACTAAATCTCAGCCTCTGATGCTCCCTTGGTTGTCAAACTTCACACAGGTCACTTGACCTTTCTTTCCATAATATCACTTATGCACACAGTCCTACTTACTCCTACACCTAGCTGTGAAATGGGGTTTAAAACAATTAACTACCCACACTTCTTTTTTGATGGTAGAATTGATTAGCTCCTTTGTGCATGAAGAATTCTAATGTGCTATTGCCATCAGAGTATTCCTTATAAATAGTAACTGCATTTTACAAGAATAGTAATACTGTTTCTATGCAGTTAGACAATGGACATCTCATCACCCAAAAGCAGCATTACGTTTCACTGTGGATGTTTACATCGAAGGAGATGAAGTCTTTTGGGGGCCATTCCAACAGTCTTCCTCATCAAGAAACCCTTGGTGAAAGACGTATTTGCTGACAGGTTTGTAGTCACTCACATATTTCCCCTGACCAAGTTCAGCAAAACCTGTGCCTCCCCACTTTGAGACATCCATACTTTAAAAGATGATGTACACCTTTCACAGGTAGGTACACAGTTGCTGTGTATGGCAAAAGGGAGAACTGCCTGCTCTTTACTTGCACTGTCTGGGCTTAAACTGCAAAACTTGCAGGTGTGGTATCGTGTTACAAAGGGCTGTGAGGTTGCAAGTCACAGCACCAAGGCAGATGCATAAGTATTTTATGTGTGTTTTCAGTCTATTAGCCCACTGGGTAGCCTTTTTTTTGGCTTTATTTTTAGCAGAATCCTACAGACTGGGAATTGCTCAGATATATAAAGGTCCATACCTACTTCCCATTCAAGAAAATTCAGCTCCCTTCTAGCCCTTGTAGGCAAATACCTACAGGAAAAGCACCCATTTGCTTTTCTCTCTAGGTAATCTCCCCCAAAATGCCAATTTTGCATGGAAGAATGCAGAATGATGCGAATTTTCTTCGTATCGTTAAAGCTGTTCCCATTTCTTGATTCTGATGTTCCACCTATGCTGCAGAAAGACTGTGTCATTTTTTCAGGAGCTCAGTGTTACCCAGGGTAATTCACTTGCAAAGGCTGCAACTGCCCTGCCAGGCTGGCAGGACCGTGAGGCGCAAAGATGGAAACACCAAATTGCACAGGAATGCAGTGCGGGGCCATTGTGAGAGTGAGACACAGTGCAGGACAACTCAGTGGCCTCTTAGGTCTTTAAGATGTCTGTCATGTGGTGTGTTTTAGAACTGAACAATATAGACCTTTTAATTAGAGGTGGAGACAGACACCTCATGCATCCATGCCAGAAATATCCAACCTGCCTGCTTTAAATAGCTTTTCATCCATGGCCGAGCTCTTTAAACTTTCTCCTTTTATTAAAACAGCTCAACTGAGACCATTTTAATGTGCCCCCACCTAGTTATTTTATTGGAAAATATTAAAAGTGTGGGCCAGGTGAAATTAAATGCTTTGAAAGTGGAAATCAAGCAGTACTTCCACTTTTTAAAAGCAGCTCCCCTCCTTGTGCTGATGCACTTAATATTATCCTCCTTATTTAAGTGATATTGTTTGAGCTGAAATTGTGAGTAACACCATAATGAGTATGAACAAAGGAAACTATAAATAAGAAAAATATAGCTCATTAAAGAGAGTGTGATTAAAAGGATAAATGGACTCCCAAAGACTTGGCATATTTTTCTCTGGTTATTAACCAGTTCTTTCAGCATACCTTCCACAAAGTGTCAAGGGTAGATGGGAAAAAAGGTAAGAGAAGCCAAAGATAGCATGTTCCTCCCCAGGATGCTGAGACCAGCAGATCACCTCTGGGGAAAGACTGAAAGGGATGTGCAGAATAGACCCTTTCTTTATCAAGCACAGAGGTCATGCCTTGTTGTGGAAGAGACCAAGATGCTACATATGCCATTTTCCAGACTGACACATCCTAGCTGAGGGCTTACCCCAGATGATCAAGCATCATGTTTGAGTAAGGAGGCAGCTGATGTCCTTCCAGCCATGTGGGTGGTTTACAGTCCATAACCAGAAGGAGAGCAGTTCCCACAAGCCTTTTTCCAAGCCAGCTGGGCAGCCAGCCTTCAAAGTACTTCTAATCCAGGGAGAGGAGATACAATAATATAACTCCTCATATGCATACACTGAGAAATTTTTCATCTATGATTAAAATTTGTCCTCATGGTTTGTCTTCCTCCAGAATACTGGAGCACTGCTTGTACTTTAGGTCCGTTCTGACAGTAAGGTCACTTGTAGAGGACAGGAACAAGGCCTTGGACACCATCATCATAGACACAGGATTATTACCCTGGTGGTGTCAACAATGCTGGACATAGCACTGTGCCAGGCTGTGTACAAGCCCAGGATGGAAACCCAAACACATTCCTCCTTAGTGCAAGCTGTCCCTGGACTGTGCTGCTCCTTGTTTTATGAGTAAACACTTGAAGAGCTGTCTGGACATTCAAAGACTTCTCCCACCTCAAACAGTCATTCTCCTTGGCATGATGTTGAAGTAACTTGCTTATCAACCAATATTTGTCACACCTGATGCAGAACATCCCTTTCTTTGTAACTAGTGGTGTGATATGGTGATGGCAGTGGTACCCCACTGCTTTTACCCACTGTGGTACTCCACATTATCCAAAGGTTGAAAAGCATTCGTCTGGGCAAAAGCACAGTTTAAGAGCTGGCAAGGTGCAGTCTCTGGAGCTGCAGGAGAAGGGAGAGGGACTACTGAGTACAGAGTCAGTGAGACAAAAGGGCATATTCTGCTGTAATCAAGCTATAAAATTTGACTGTTAAAACATGCCTATCCCATCTATTCCGTCAGAGCCCCGGTGTAAGCTGCACGAGTTCAGCTGGGGGGCAGGTGAGGACTTCCTTAGAGGCAGAATGACAAAGACATGACACCAAAGCTGACCTTTGGGGAATCTGATGCAAGATGCAGCAAATCCATTTCATGCAGGTCCCACTGAAAGGACAGCTGTGGATGTTCATATTACAGTACCCTCAAAATAAATAAAAAATAGAAAATAGGGCTATGGGAACAGTACTTATCCCAGATTTTGGATTGCTGCACTTTGTACCTCAATGAACAAGGTGATAAAGACACAGTAATACAAATCAAAAATGTAAAATATGACTTTGATTTGACCTAAGGAGAATATAGGATATGGACAATAAGTAAAATATTTCTGAAGCTAAGGAATAAATCTAGCTCTGGGAATTCTCAGGGAGGGGAAAAAAGCATTCATAAAAATTCACTCCTCTGCGAGCTGCAGCCCTGAACCTCCCATGCACTAGATGGGAGACACTGATAAATCTAGGAGGCCATACATGCCAACCAGCTCATATGTTTTCAGTGAGCAATGACAGGGAGCCAAATTGCTTTATTCCGATTAGTGAAGGTCCTCTGACTGCAAAATACACTGTGCGAAAAAAATATTGAGTTTTAGTTCGCTGACACATCAATTTAAGAGAATTATTGCTCTCACATAGAGGCCAAAACATGTATCTGCCTTCATGTATGTGCCGTAAAAACTAATTGTCAACTTTTATGTAAGGGCAAAAGGGGAGAGAGGGATGGGAACAGAACCTCTCGGGCCTGTGGCACCATGTTCTGACTGTCACGTGTTATCTCACACTGTAAATAGTGGTAAACTACTGGAATTTTGTTTTATTCCTAAAGAAAAATAAGCTCTTCCTAAACAATGTAAGCATGACTTGCATTTTTTAGCTGCCTTTTCTCTGAAGAAGTTCCTATAAAGCTTCTTAGCCACGAAGCCTCACAGATAGCAGAAGAGACCTCTAATGACATCCATGAGTAGACCATATCCTGCTGCGGCTTAAATCTTGCTTCCTTTACTCACAGAAGCAATTTGGGGTGGAGGGAGAGAGGGGAAGGGAGGAGAAGGTGGGATGCCAAGGTGCTTGTGATATAGTGGTCAGTCCAGTGCCTCGTCCAGGCAGGTTTTAAGCCCTGTCATGTGCAGGAGCCGATTCAATTATGCTGTTTCCTAATTTGCCAGGATGCTCCCCTTGCTCAGAGGGAGGGGAGGGGGCAGCGAGTCCTCCGCACGCTAATACCACTCAGACAATAGGCATGCAAAATTGATGTTCACGCAATATCTTTAAGTCTCCAGAGATTTGTATTTTAGCTATTGTACGAAACGTTTTGCTTTCATTGCCTCTCCTTCACCTTTGTTTCCCAGCTCACCATCTCATCTTCTGCCTCGGCTGGGGCTCCTGCCTGCTGCGGGTGTCTTCATTGCATATTCAGGAGATCTACCGGTGCAAAGCAACTCATTTTCACCACCTGAAATTCGCACCGTGAAGGCAGAAATAATCAAATATTTTGAAAAAAACCGTTGAAGCGAAACACTGCACATTAATTATTGTGATAGTTATAGGATAATAACTAATTATTAATTATGCTTTCCAGCAATTCCTGCTAGAATTTTGTTGAAATCTTGAGCTCAGCATTGAAATTTGCATTAATTCTCCTAATGCAGCATTTTACAATCAAACTATATAGGACGCTCCCATTTTTGCTGGAATGTTTTTCTCTATGATAAAAGAGAAACTGGCTTTTTCTTGGATGAGAAAAGAAGAATTTACACAGCTCACTACTTTGGCACTACCTGCACCAAAATCAGAAAGAGAAAAAGAGAACAAAAATAGAGGGGTTTAATCCCAGCTTCTTCCTATTCCCAGTCATTTTGCCACTTCTCTGTTCTCTTGCAACAGATGGCCTTTGATTTACTTTCAAAATGAAGGCCTAGCTGACAGACAACTGTAAGAACAAAGGAGCCCAAACAGGAGAGGGGGCTTTGGGGAGGTGCTGGGCATGGGGGAGGAGAGGGGAAGAATTGAGGAGGCTGATGGAAGAGCAGCATTGTGCACAGACAATCGGCAAATGAGAACTAATGGGCAAAGAAAAGGGAGAGAATAAAGGGGGAAATGAGAAGCAAGGAAAGGTGGAGACAGTACACGAAAACACATTTCATTGCCTAGCCAAAGGGAGGAAATGAAGAGAGGCAGGATGACCTACCTTCATTAAGAAACATCTGGGCCAAGCCAAGCGCCTCTTGGGCCTGCCAAGGTTGAGCCCTAACAGGCTCAAACACAGGGCTTGGTTTGGAGTTCCTGCTTAATCTCTGAATAACAGAATCATTATGGTTGGAAAAGACCTCTAAGATCATTGAGCCCAACCACTAACCTAACTCCACTGAGGAGAGTACTAAACCATGTTCCTAAGCACCTCCAGGGATGGTGATTCAACCATCAGAACTGGCAGCCTGTTCCAGTGTTTAACAACCCTTTCAGTGAAGAAGATTCTTTTAATATCTAATCTAAGCCTTCCCTGGCACAACCTGAGTCCATTTCTTCCTGTTGCTTGTTACTTGGGAGAAGAGACCCCCACCTCACTACAGCCTCCTTTCAGGCAGCTGTAGAGCATGAAAAGTTCTCCCTTCAGCCTCCTCCAAGCTAAACAAACCCAGTTCCCAGAGACAGTCTCTGTATGAGTAGTTTTTCAGAACTCCCTTGAAGGGTAATAAGGTCCAGAAGGAAAGTATGAAAATTACTTTAGAAAGCATCTTGCACCTTTCTCTGTACTCTGGACACATACTCTTGCAGCATGCTGCTCATGGTCAGGAGCACAGGGGAAGCACCAGGGAGTTATTCTGCCCTTCTGCCCAGGTCTGCTGGGCCAGTGTTTCATTCTCTGGGATCCCTCTAAGACAAAGGTCTCAAACTGAGGACAAGTCCCCCAGAAGAGCAGGCACAGGGCTCAAAATGGGCAGAAGAGGAGGGGAGTGCTAGGGAAATGATACCAAGCCTTAGCCTCTCTTCTTCTCCTGGCTTCCTCAACTCTGGTGGCTCTTGGCCTTGTGTTACTGCAAGCCAGAGGAAAACAGGACCAAATCCTACAACTTTGGAAGGGTACCCTTCCTGTGAGGGTTGGCTTGTCCTCCTCATCTGCTGAGCTGAGTGGTGTTGGGAACTAAACTATTGCTGGTTTGTCTGCATTTCATTGCCTCTGGGGAAAACCTGGCCATGCTGGCTAGGATGGGGGTGAAAGGAAGCAGGCAGTCAGGTAGAGACAGGGTTTGAAAACCTGCCACTTGGGACCTTGGTGGCACAGCTTGGGACAGGATCAGGGCTGACTTTTCTGGACTTTGGACACAGCAATACCTTTGCTAGGTACCAGATGATATGGGTTGGTCCATCTAGGGGAGACTGGAAGAAGGAGCTGAAAGAAGGGAGGCAAGTGTTTGGGATAGACCAAAACATATCAGAACTGCATGTGTGGAAGGAAGCCAAAGTACTGCAGGATATAAAAAAAAAAAAAAAAAAAAAAAGAGAGAGAGAGAGAGAGAGAAGAGAGAAAAAAACATTTCTAAATAGTTTTAGAGGCAGTACTTGATACAGCTAAGCAGCATTCAAGCATTCAGACCTGAACAGCACAAACATAAAGAGAGATTTCTTAATGACAGCATTTCCTAGACAGTCCTTTATTCATATCAGAGATGCATACGGATAGCTGGGCAATCACATGGACATAAACTGCTCAAAAGAAATGAAAAACATAACAGTTCTATCGGCACTGGCTGCTGCCTCAGCTCCCTATCCCCTGGCACCTTCCCAAACACAAGTTCATACCGTGAATGCTGAATTGGAAAAGCTGGAAGGCAGAGCTCCTGTGGAAAACAGAGGGAGAGCACACGTGAAGAAAAAGCTTCCTGCTTGACAGAAGGTACTTCTACTGAGGAAACAGCCCCCCGTACCAAGGCTAAGCCAGGAAAAAATGGTCTCTCTAGAGAGCTGTTTATTAGTCCTATCGTGATCCAAAGCAGCAGCAATTTGCTACTTAATTGTAGCCAGCCACAAAAGGAAAGAAAAAGAAAAAAAAAAATCAGTAAGAAAGCATTTCTTTGCTACATTTATCTCTGCTTTTTAAATTTTTGTTTGTGGTGACTTATTCTTCATGTAGAGTGTAACTATATATTTAAATAATAGATACCTAGCTCCAGATACAGAATTTGGCATGCTACGAGGTACGTAAATAAATTAAAGATGGGCACAGTGCCCAGATAAGAAAGCTCACCGAAACCAAACAAGCCAACTCCTAAAGCTCAGGTCTTGGCAAAAGAAGAGTCCCAAAATAATGTATGAGGTATGAGAGAAAAAAAGCTGTAATGCATCTAACTGGAAGTGTCTGATTAGTAATATTATATCAGCTTATGTGTCAAGGTAAGTCTTGTATAGTGAGAGAGATGGTCCTTGCCTCTTACAAAGAAGCAGCTGTCAGGTCACTAGAGGAATCTGAGATTCAATGAAGACTGGGCCAAGTTGTATGCAGATCTAGGTTAAGCTATACTCTGTTTTCCTTCCCATCCCAAATTCAGAGATCAGCATCACTGCTAAGATTCATGGTTCATCTCCTGAAATCCAGCATGGTATATTAAAAATAGGCCTGACCTTCCTTCTCCCTTTTCTGTGCCTTCAGTCAGGGAAAGGAAATTCGGGGTTGAAGTCTGGAGCTGTTAGGGACTGGGTGGAATAGATGTTTGGTTTGAGAAATATCATCCAGGACAGAAAGCAAGGACAATCCTGTATCTGTCTCATTTGCCTTGGAAGGACATGACAAAGCAGCAATCACTCAGAACAGCCCCAGGCCTGGATAATTAAAACCTATATATAATACCAGGTAAAGAAGTAAACAGTCTTTCTGTGGCACACTGGATTCACACCCCTCCTTCCCACTTGCAGCTCAGGGTTCGTTGTTTTTTTTTTTCCAGAGCATCTTGCACAGATAATCAGAGCGTGCTGACATTCAGCAGTAATCAATTAGCACCTACTTTAGATTAAATTGAGAATATGTAAATTGGGCTCCTCATCAGGCACCACAGTCAACATTTCAGACACACTCACCGTGCTCTGAACATATCAAACAGATGAGATTCAGAAGTTGTTCCAAATACTGCTCCAAAATGGGAGACCAGGTGGGCTATACCAATCATTTAAGATTACTTTTATCTGTCTTTTCTGTCTTTTTGTTTGGTTGTGGATTTTTGTTTTTTTTTAACCTAATTAGCTTCTGTTAAATTAGGCTCTACAACTCTTTTGCCAACCTGAGACAAGCATTATTTTTTCTGTGGAGTTACTTGCATATATAATATGACAAAACACACAACTTAACAAAAGGAACCAGACCTCTGAAGGGAGCATTACAGCATTCCCATGGGTTGTCCTGTTGTCCATCCTGCAGTGAAAACAGCCATGACCAGGTGTCAAGAGCTCATGCTGGTCCTGGTGGTGGGACAACTTCACTTATTTTCATAAAAATACAAGGAAGATAATCCTTGGTGTCATCCAGCATCCACACCTACTGGTTAGCTAAATTCCTGCTGGACCCAGCCCAAAAATCATATGTTGGTACATGTTCCATAGAAAAGGCTTGCGGGAATGACTTATTTCTTTGGACACTGAGCAAGGAGCTTGTCTAGAGAGGTACAATTATTCTTATCCGTGGGATTATTTTTCTCCATCTTCACAGAAAACTTTCTGTCAGAACCTATCAAGGCTCAGCTGACCTGACCTCTCACTACAAACTAAAAATTCTGATTCATCGCCACCTTGCTTTTACAGTATCCACCTCCCAGCTGATCACATTTGGAGAAAAAGACAGTAATTCAACCCCACCTAAAGTGGATATTGTAGTTGGTACTCATTAAATGAGCATCAGCCCATATGAGGATGAAGGGGAGCATGGATGTGTTAAAATTACTGAGTTTTCTACATCCTTTTTGTCTCTAGAGATGACTGCCTTATACAAAAGGGCTTTTCGTCTGGCCTCTGAATGCATATCACTGCCATGACTATGGGGGTTTTGCATTTCATACTGACTCCACAAAAGCCATATGCTTCAGCCTCTTCTTCTCCCCCTCATATTATAGGTGAGATTGTTTCTCTAGAGAACACTTTTTCATTTTTACTGGAACATAATCCATTTACATAACTCATAAGGCATTAGCAAAAATGTACCCCTCAAACTAAGCCACACTCACACACACATATCCGTATAAAGCTGTCATATTGTGCCTACAATAGCATAACAGTGTACAGCAGATAGATTATACTTGTCCCACAGTTTGTTTTTGTGATTAGCAGGCACAACGCAGCTCCAATAGATATTAGCATGTTCGGGAAGCACTCATAATAAATTGCAGAGCTACTAATAATTTAGATATTTTTATGGCTGTTCAGTGGTGGCTAATTTCTTCTAATAAAACCCCATTAAGTCGCTGCCTGGTCCTTTTCCTTCCTCCAAGTCCCCGAGCGGGACTTATATGCTAATTGCAACCAGTATATGCTAATTAGACCTCATTTCCATTTCTTAAAGAGATAAGCACTGCCTTGCGCCAACCAATCATCCAAACGTCCCACCTTTGCCGCAACCTTTCCGTCTGGCTCAGGCAGAGGCGATAAAGCATGGCTTGCCGCCCAGCCCCCCAGGGTCTTGGGGTGAGGGGAGGGGAGGGGAGGGGAGGGGGGGGTGTCCCTGGGTGGGAGGGGGCAGGGATGAGCCCCTCCTTAGGGCCGGGCAGGGAGAGCAGGTCTGCTCGGTGCGGGGTGGCCGGACCCCTTTGTGCACCCCCGGCTGTGGGTGATGGGGGGCACCCACGCCCTCTCCTGTCTTTGCAGCCTTTTGGGTCAGCGCTGGGGCATTTACAAAGGTCTTGGTAGGCGAGTGGAAAAGGAAGAGGATCCGGGCTGATGGCGGGTTTGGATCCTCCGTCTTCTTTTCCCTGAGCCTCCCCCACCCCGCCCTCGAAGAAGGAGGAGGAGGAGGAGGAGGAGGAGGAGGAGGAGGAGCAGCAGCCCCCTTTGGCCGCACTCCCCGGCAGCTCTCCATCACTCCCGGCTCAGGCGGGCTCATTAGAGCATCGGGGAAGCAATCAGGAGTTTATCATGCTTGAAGGGGCGGTGAGTCTCCTTGCACCGCCTAATGCGATTTCGCGGCACTGCGATGTAGTCGGGCTGAGATCCATATTAAAGACCCCCGGGTTAGTGGAAGGGGGAGCGGGCAAGAGCAAAAGAGGCAAGCACCCCTCGGGCTTGAAAAAACACAAGGTGCCTTTTGAAAAGCCGACTGCAGCGCCGTACACTTGGCTCCAGGGAGGGTGACCTTCAAATCCCCTCGGTGAGATTCGTCAAGACTTTCAGGCTGAATATGTAAGAGTTTAAGCAAATGCTATGCCCTGTGTTGGGCCGGCAGCCTTGCTTCACGGTCTCAGGGCCAAAGCCCGAGGTAAAAAGCCACTGAGGTAGAAATTGCTTCATGGAAGGTAGGAGGAGGGTCCCAAGTTGCACGGGTGTAAATTCAGAACTGTACCGCCGGTAAGGTGCAACTCGACAGGGACTTCAGGCGAATGGGTTAACAGCACATACTTCCCTCTACGAAAGACATTTCTTGAAATTATTTAGAAATTCCATTTCCTCTCTGCCCTTCACATAAAGCTAGTTGTAACATCTTACTGTTTGAAAAAGACCATTGCAAAGTCAAAAGAGCTGGGAACACGAGCTATGCTATTGTTTGAGAAAGGAGCAGCCTCGAAACATAATTTGCAAATCTATTCATTATTCTGAAATGCTAAATGCAGTAAGAGATGGTTTAGCATCTGTCTGCTAACTAACTCCCTTATTATTACCCAGTGAAAGAGGAACACACACAGGCTGAGCATTACTTCAGGACACCTGAATGCTGCAAATGTGAAGGGTTCCCAAAACATTCAGAACCCACCACGCACACTCCAAACAAGGCTCTTCATGTCTTTGCTTTATGCAGCGCTTGACAAATGAGGGTAGACTGGCTCCTTATTTTTGTGGGTAAAATGAATCCCCAATGTTTTCTCGAGGAGGCCAGTGATGTTACGCCAGGGATGAATTTGCCCACGTATGCCTCACACTAATGCAATTCTCCCCATAACGAAAATCATTATCTGCCTGATTTCCCCTCCACTTTTCTTATCTCTCCTTTCTGTATACACACACACACACACATACACATACACACTCCTTTTCACCAGCATGTCAGTCACAGCTATCTATGCAAGAGGACTGAACTTCATTCCTCAGTGTCTCCAGGGAGGTTGCCCCAATAGCATAGCACGTTGCCCCAATCCTCGGTCTGGGGCAACAGGACAAAAGGGCAGCATTCCCTTTGGTGGTGGTACCGGGGCAACAATCAGCCTAAGGTAGCATTTAATCAGAAGGTGGTGGGGAGAGGCAGAGGGGAGATCTGGCAGCTCTCCCAGCATCAGATCGCCGGCAGCGCTATCAGCTGCAGACTGATGCCGCCAGGGAGTGTCAGCAGCGGCAGCAGGAGCCTCACGGAGAGATGCTCGTATAAGATGGAAGGAGAGGGAAAGGGCATGCGAGGCGAAAATCCATCAATATGTAAAAATTATCGCACAGGCTACTTTCTTTCAGTAAAATGAAATGGACTTGGGGGGAGGGGGGGGTTGCTGAAAAGCTGATCTTTTTTATTGCTTGCACATCTCTCTTTATACCTCTCCCTTTTGCCATTACTGATTATTTAACTCTGTAGCTGCACTTTAACTTCAGAAAGAGCTCCAGGATAAGAGGCGGTTTGACGGAGGCCATGCAAAATAAAATTTTATATTTTATTGCATTGTATTGTTCAGCATTTTAAAGAGGTAAATTAATCACTAAACTGCTGTTCTGTGCTTTAAACCACCAGCTGTTCAGTGCTCTGAATTATAAGATTTATCCTTCAGGATTTTTTTAAGTTGATGTTTTTTGGTTTGTTTTTTTCTTTACCTTTTGTATAAAGACTTTACAGGGAAATAAGAATGTGCTGGGGAGTGGAGGAGGGGATTAAGAGACAAAGAATCACACCGTGCTTTGGTTTTCATCCCACATCAGATGACTTGGTGACAGCCCTTCCCCTGTGGGTTTTACAGCTTAATTACCTGGATTGTGGGCTTTCCCATTTCCACTCCAATCACCGTTAGACTTTATTAGTATTTAGACCATCTTGCTTAGTCTGTTGAGTTTTCTCTTATACCCTGGCAGCTGTAGTGTTAAACAAACACAAAAGGCCTTCCATAAGCCCTCATCACTGTGATCTGTGCTTGAATCAAGCAACACAAAGTCTGACCACAGCAGGGACCTTTTGTCATTACAGGTGGAAGTGAGACAATAAAACCAAAAGTGGGGTGGTGGGAGTGTTTGTAAATGCCCTCCAAGGTGTCCACAAGCCCCCTTCCTTTATGAGGGTGTGAAGGGCTGATGACTAAGGGAAAGGGAGGACGTGGAGTAATAATTCTGTGCATTCAAATTCTCGTAATTTCCTTTAGCTCTTCTAAGTATCTTTTCTGCACTTCTCACTGGTGCATGGTTTTGAGCTCTGAGTCAAGCAGCATGAGCTACCTGAGCCCTCCCTTTTCTGTACACCTAGCTGGTGGCAGCTCACCTACAGCCATGTGCTCAAAGCATCTGCACTATGCCTGGCAAGAGTCAGGCTCAGGGTTTCTGCTGGGAAATGATGCCAGCGTAGTGACCTTAATTCCCAACTCATCCAAATGGGGTGTCAAGGCCTTGAACTACAGCGTGGAGTGTGGCTGAGGTCTCCATACAGCAGACTGGAGAGATAAACTCAGAATCACCACTGCAACTCCAAGATTGCTTCTTTAGCCGTTCTGCATCCACTCATATCTCTCTCATTTGCCCCTGTGTTGTACTGGAGATGAAGGCTTATGCACAGTGGGACATGAGAAGGAGGAGACCAGGTTTCTACCTCTTCACTGTTGCTAACCCTTAGCAATTACACTGCTGAGCTCCAGTTTGGCCTCTCCTTTGTAAAGCTGCGTTAGCATTGCCACCCTATTGTGAAGTGCAAGATGTAGATGGAAATTATTTGTACTAGTTCCAAGACTGGGCTGACTGTTTTGCTACATGACAGAGATAACCCCATGCATGAAGAAAACCTGCATCCTATATGACAGCTGAGAATGAAAGCTGAAATGCCTTCAATGTGTCTGGTAGCCAGAGCAAGTATAGGAGTCTCTTGGTAGGGTCAAGAGACATCGTGCAGCCTATCAGAGCATAAGTTTGGCAGCAGGTCTCGGTTTATCACTAAGACATTAGTGAAATGTCTCAACCCTCAGCCACTATCTCTTGAATCTCCTCTTACCTAAGCAAGAGCTACTGTCAGAGAGAGGTGATAACTGCTTGAGTCCACAGCCTGAGTGGCTATTGCTGCAAAGACTCAGAGCCTCCTGGGGGCAACCCCACCTCCTTCCTCCATTCTTCCCACCATCTTTTGGACAACAGCTAGAGATGTTCTCTGTTTTTATAGTATCTGCCCAAATATCCTTACACATAAACTTCACATCCTGGTTTCTTCATGTCTGTGTAGACCATCCTTCTAGTCATCTTCTCAACCTTTTCTGTAGTTAGATCTAAATCTGCTGTTTTCCCCTTTCTGTTGCTCTGAAAGGCTCACAGGCTTTACTTTTGAATGACATTTGACCATGCAGCTATGTCAATGCTACTAATTTCATTAAAATATTCTAATTGAGAAAGGGATGCACAGCATGTCATGAGCAGCATGCTGGGCCAGCAGACAGGGGCAATCGGCAATCTGGACTCAAGCAAATGACTACAGACCAAACCAGAGGAATGTTGAAGGGAATATACCTCACTCTGAGATAATTTTCTCTCTGCTTTCACCATTACACACCCATCCATTTGCAGGAGAAAATAAGGAAAAAAAAGGAGGAAAAAACCCCCAAACACCAAAAAACCCCACAAAAAAACCCCAAAACATTTGAGTGCCATACATTATATGCAAGTGCATTATTTCACATGTATCAGAAACCAAGATAGAGAAGAAAGAACATTATCAATTCTTCCATGTGTTAGTAACATGTATTAAACACATTCTGCTGTGTTTAGATAACATAATTAGACATAATCTACACAGGAGGAGCTTTATTTGCTTTAGATTGGGTAACTATATAGCCCAGTTTGGCCTGAGACAACCTTGACCATCCCAAAGAAAATCTTTGGCATCTTCATTTGTCTTGGATATCCATCGAGGAGAAAAAAGCTACCCCTTTCCTAAGACCACTACAGATAGGGGCTGTGGACCTTTACCCTCAAGATAGCTTTTTTACGAAGAACAGAGCTAATGTGGTTGTTGAGAAAAAGGAGAAAGTACTGCAATGTCCTCTGCTTCTCCAGTCCTCTGTTATGCAGGAATTTAGTGCACCACCCCTGTCTACCACAGCCTCTAAAATACCCTCAAACAACTAACTACATCCCTTAGGATACCCGCAAAGACCAAGAAACTCTGCCACAAATAGCCCTAAGACCATGGCCCTGACCTGGTAGACACCAAATTAACTGACAGAAGGAACCTGTCTTTTCCCCACAGAATCTTACATTTCAGGGAGAAGTACACAAAGCACAAATATAACAGGAAAAGAGGGGGAAGGAGGTGTTAGCATAGCAAATTATGATCTTGGCATACTTCTCTCTTACCCCACTGTCAGAAGAGTCTTAGGATTCCTACAGTCTCAAAGGGTATAAATGAGCTTAAAAAAGAAAAACCACCAGTCCCCAAATACTGGAAAAGCATTCATTAGATGGAGTCTTGTGAGCATCAGGGTGATAAAAACAGCTCTTGTTGAGAGGTATAAAAGGGGGTGTGAGGGTAGGCAGGAGGAAAGCCTTGGGCATGGCTGTAAAGAGCAATTTTAATGATTCATGAGGATAGTATGTCATGAACTGTGTACTGTAATGCATGTCAGTAGGTAACTTGGTCACTTCAAAATCATTGCAGAAAAACTAGCCGTCATCATGGCATGCTCTGAATTTTTAAGTAACCCTCCTGAAACCTACTAAAGCCTTTCTAAAACAATCATATGCAGCAAGCCTGGTGAACTAAAGTGTAGAGATAATACCAAAAGTTTTAAGATAATTTATTAATCTTGAAAATGTCTATGCGATGAGCCTGTTATCACTATGCTATTTAAAACTCTGATAAGGTAAATCAAAATATATCAGTTCAAAAAGAGTTTGCCACACTGATAAAAGAAAAATCTCATGACAATTCAGTTTCCAAATCTTTCTCCATCT
Source organism: Phaethornis superciliosus (assembly GCA_023637945.1). Lineage (NCBI taxonomy): Eukaryota > Metazoa > Chordata > Aves > Apodiformes > Trochilidae > Phaethornis > Phaethornis superciliosus. The sequence continues at coordinate 113,415,980 of JAJQWJ010000001.1, forward strand.
CCATATTACTCGCAAGTCTGGATTTGTTTCAGGGTTGTTTGGAAACATTGTCTATGATTATTATCTTCAACCCAAGGAAGGAAGACAAACTTCAAATAAACTTTATGTTCACTCCCCCAACATTTGGAAAAATCTTCCCAAGAGATGCATCTGAACATCTTATTGTTCCTATTGTCATGCTACCTTGGAGAAGGCAGATTTAAAAGAGCAGTAAACAGCTTCATACACTACAACCACATGTGCCATATAAAGTTAATGGTGGTACTAAGTCTAGGCTCAACAAGGTATTACATGGAAGATCAAGAGCCTGATTCTCCCTTGTCTGTTTCTTGTACAGTCAGTTACAATGCTGCAAATCTCACTACATCACCCTCTGTATTCTTTATAGCTACCCTGCTTAAGAATAAACCAGTCTTTCTTACATTTGTGTGTGTGTCCTGTACATTGTGCAGCAGCACAGCCTATCATGTCCTGCAAAGGCTAACATAACAGGTTAGTGAGCTAAAAAAATGCTATGGTGCACTGCAATCAGGACAGTTACCACTTTATGGAGTCCTTAAAGCACCAGGCCTAGTATAAACCCCTGATCACATAATTTGGCTTCCTTAGCATCATGGTCAGAATTTGGAGGCCAGCAAGGAACAAAACTGTGGAGATTTTCCACAACAGCCCAACAACAAAAGAGTGAAGCCACCAGCATACACCAAGACATAATGGAAAATTCAGTCTATTGCATCATGTGGCTGTTGGCTGTTGTCCTTTCCTTACTATTTGAGGCAAAACCTGCTGGATCTAGTAGAAGATCTACACACAAAGGGCAAATAATGTTTATCAAAACTGAACAGAATTATTTCTTTAAATCTCAGATGCTACACTGCACAACAGCATTTATTAAATCTAATGCCACACCAAAATCTAATCAGATAAAGAGAAGTGGAATTGGACCAATATTCAGTTTTAGAGAATTAAGAAAACCACGACTCCCCTGATAAACTGGATTTCACAAGAAATCCCACCAGCTTTGCCTGTTCCAGATCCCAGAGTGTAAACCTGAACAAAATGCATATTCATGATAGAGGAATGAATAATATTGTCTTATTGAAAACACTCTGGGAACAGGTATAGAGGAAGAAAATAATAAAACAATATGAAATATGGATTATATTTAGCTAACGATTTGCATGCAATTTCAAATGAGATTGGATAGGTCTATGAATGAGATGTGCTAATCATGCGATCTCATGATGATTTCATATGAGACATCATAATATGCTGCATGGGGTATTTTTTCTGAAGTTTTCTCAAGCCATGAGTGGTGAGGGAGCAAAGGGAAGCTCAGCACAGCTTATCCAGATCAACATCTCTCTTCAAGACTGACAATGAGATTTTTAACAAAACCATTAGTCATTTGATTGAAGGCAATTTGACCAAAATTGATTCCCACTGATCCAAAGGAATTAATTTCAAACACTGCAGGGTGTTTTCATGTAACATGAAAGGGTTCCTTTTGTGCTGCATGAGATTCAGACCCCACAGATCTGCTCTTCTGCAGCTCCCATCTGTGCATGGAAAATCCTTAACAGTTAGTTGTATGGATATGTAATGTTTCAGATAAATAATTTATTACAGGGCTCTGGCATTTTTTATATAACCATGTAGCAACAAGCACATGCTACCCATTCTAGTAATTACTCTGCTTTCACAAAAAAAGGGCTGCAGAAAGGAAGAAAAGCATACAGGGACATATTTATAAATATATGATTTTAATTCTGATGGTACATTGCTTTCTTGTTTAGTTAATAACTGAAGCATCCTTAATACATTTGGTGGACTAGAATTCCCTCTGCTTTGTACTGTTTTGACTGTATTACCCTAAATTGGTGTTGGTCTGAAGAAAGAATCAAGCTCTTGGCTAGGGATCAAGATCTTGGTTAGGGATTCAGGCTGTTGAAAGCACTGTGGCCTGTGCTAGCTTGGACTGCTTTGTCACTTTGTCATAGATCAGGGACATGGTGAGTGACCAAGGCAATGACAGCACCAGTTGCCCCAGAAACTGCCATAAAGGGATCTCGGGACTCCCTGTCCCAGCTGTTAGAGCATGGTACAACTAAGCTTGTTCTCAGAAGCTGACAGCTATGTTAAGGTGCCCTTTCCTGCCCAGACTGGCTTTTAACTTGGTTTGGTTACTGTTGGGGAAGGTGTGAATTTGGGTCACTTTGACAGAGCCTTGTGAGTGAAGGGTAGGCTACTGAACCAGCACACTATTGTATGGAAGGCACGCTGCCACCTTCCTCTGCCAAATTTTAAAAGAAAAATAAGGCTTCCACTCCACTCTATTTGGATCCTACATGGCAGATGTGCCATGAAAACACTTAGCAGCATAGGTCTCTCTCATAAGATTGAGTTCATAGTTGCTGGACTAGAGATGATGTGGATTTTAGTCTGCTCAGCTTTCCCAGGACTGAGGTGTCTGTGGGCATGAGAGATGCACAGCTTTGGCCATTTGCAGAATACTGTAGTAAAAAAAAATTTGTGACATAGAAGATGAGGTGGGCACCTTCAGGTAATCTGCTTTGCAAGTAGGTACCTTAGAACATATAACTTTATACACTAAGTATATCAGAGAAGGCACTTCTTGCCCCTCCTTTGTAGGAGTAGTTGTTTCCTAGATATATATAGCTAAGCCTAATAAGTAGAAAGGAAAGGTGAGAAAAAGTATGACTGCATCACAGTCACAACAATACTAGTGGTTAGTAAGTAAAGTTGCACTTTTGGGGATTTCAGCAGTTTTCCAGTCAGCTACTGAACTTCTGGGATGTTACATTATAAACAACAGTGTCCAAGCCTTCCTAAGTGAATGCTCAATATTTTACAAGAAGACTTGAAGCTCAGCTATAGCAAAGCATAAGTAGGAATTTCAGCTGCAAGTATCTCCCTAGACTCTGCATCCTCTCTGTTTCCCTATAAATAATTTGCAAAGCAAAAGCAATAACCTTTGGTCCTTGCTGTTTCTGGGCCTCTAGGCTCCCAACCCTCACTACCAAGGAAAATTTTCTTTGTAAGCAGTGGGAAAAAGGGACAAAGCATTTTTGGATTTCTAGGGGAGTATTAGTCCAGGTTGTGCAAGCACAGCCAAAGGGAACCCTTTGCAATATTTGAGGCCCATGTAACCTTAATTAGCAATTCAGAAACACATGAAAGTGATGTGGACAAACAGACTTGGTAGGTAGTGTGAGCTTGTACAGACCTGGAAAAAAGATCAGACTTTGATACAGAGACATATGAAGTGTTTTGCAGAATATGAAATCCCCTTTGAAGTTTAGTAGAACCACTGGGTCCTCATTGAATGCAAAAGAGAAAATTGATGTGCATTATAAACTCATATTAAAAAAAATTAAGTTATTATTGTAGCCATTTCCAAAAAGTGACACAAAAGTGAGAATTTCAATATTAACCTTGAGAAAGATACATTTTTTTATTATAAATTATGATTGGGAAGGATTGGTAAGTTAGCTGTTCAGTTTGCCTGAAGTATCTTGTTATTTTAGGACCCAAGATCTTACTTTTGAGAGTATTGAACCCACCTCAAGATGATTCACCTCTTTCCATGTCCCCTCCCACCCCCCAAAGTGGTCCAATGCAGCTCTGCCATCTAAATGATATGAAAACCATACCAGCTCAGTTGGATTATTCTGCTACTTATCACAATACTCCCAGTGGAGTGTATATTCAACTTCAAAGAAGAAGAAAAGGGAAGAAGAAGCATGTGGTGAGTAAGGCCTATAGAGATGCTTTGATCCCTTATGGAAAAAACCTATAGACTGTCACAGAAAATAAAAGCCAATAAGCAGAATCTCAGCACCACTCCACGGAGTTTAAAAAAACCATATTTCTGTGCATCAGAATCCAACTGAACAGGACAACCTGGGGAAAATCCCATTAGCCTTGACAGAGCAACATTTCTCCATCTGAGGTACTTCTACTAGTGTAATAGTTCAGTGTCTCACACCTGTAATTATCTAAACTTCATGGCTGTGAAGCACAGCAATCTTCTTACACCCTTTAACAGATGAAAGAATTGAGACCTAGTGCAGGGTTCTGGCTTAGCAGCAGGATAAGTCTACTTTGGTCAGCTGTAGCACAGTACTTGTACTCGCTACAGCCAAATATCAGGGTTTCAACGTCTCCACTGCAGGAAAGGTTTGTCTGTTTGTGTAGCAGCCACCAAATCTATGTTGCTCACTATCTTGAACAACACAGGTCGTATAGCTCTGCAGATGCTGCCCAAATAACTGAGCTTCCTCTGAACTTAATTTCCGAGGGGAGTGGAATAAACAAGGTGAGCAAGAATAGCTATGGTTGCTTGCAGTGGTCTGCAGATCATGAAGAAGCCAAGGCCGGGAAGGAAGCTGTGTCTTGATTTTTACAAGGCTACTTTCCTCACTGACATACCACCACTGTCTCTCAAGATCAAATTTCTATTTCCATTGAGTAGTGTTTGTCTTTCCTACCTGTAATTCTTCATAGTGATGGGTTGAATTGGTGTCTTGATCACCTTATAGTACTCACCTTCTTAAAGAAGAGCAATGGAAAACTGCTTATGTTGCTGGTGAAAAAAACCAAACCAACCAAAAAAAAAGATATCTGCCCATATACTTCAGACATGAAAAAAGTGTCCTTTCTGGTTTTGAGTTTCCTGTTTGCTGGACTTCTGTAAAAGGTTAGATTAAGACTTTACTTAATACTCTTCTGATCAAGTTCTTATTGACAACTAGCCCTCAAGAAGGACAGACTCCAGATGGAAAAGACTCAATGAACATTTAATTTCATAGCTCCAGATATGGAAAATGAGGGAAAAAAAGATAACCAAACCAAACCTTGCCTTTGGTTTACTGTCTTATGTTCCTTTACAATATTTTAAATTCCTATTAACTAAAACCTGAAGCACAGCAAAGGAGGGTTCATAGAATTATTTCAGATGGAAGGGACCTTAAAGATTACCTAGTTCCAACCCCCTGCCATGAACAGGGACACCTCCCACTAGACCAGGTTGCTCAAAGCCCCATCCAACCTGACCTTGAACACTTTCAAGGAGGCGTCAGCCACCACCTCTCTGGGCAACCTGTTCCACTGTCTCACCACCCTCACACTAAAGAATTTCTAAATCTACCTAAATCTATTATCTTCCAGCTTAAAACCATTACCCTTGTCCTATCGCTACACAGTCTTATAAAAGAGCTGATATACAAAACCCTGTTACACAGTACAACATAGAGAAAGTAAAATTATACCTATCAGAGTAACATCTGACACAAATACATGCAGTACTACTGGTTAGGCTTACGACCTCAGAGGAACAACATCCCCCTTCCCCCACTACTACCGTAATCACTGCTAAAAATAATAAGGCCATCTCTTTGTGGTTCTAGTGCAATCCCAGCTATAATTCTGATGCACAAATACACACTCTACCACATGTCTTTCATCTAGGCAAAAACCTCCCTGTTAGCTAGCAAAAAACCAAACCTTATTGCATATACCTATGATGTAATTAAAAGATTCTTAGTCAGGATGCCAGAGGCATATAAACATTGGCAGCACTGCTGCTTTTGCAATCCACAGTGGCAAAAGGGTTGCTGCTAGTTTACAAAACATAGAAGCTGACACGCTAGTTTTGGTTGTCTGCCAGCATGCTGTCCTGAAATCCCCTCTCACAGTCTTTTTTGACTTTCATACAATCAAACTGTGGTACAGACATGTCCCCTGACTATCGCCAGGTCACCTGCAATATCAGGTGTCAGTGGTGGCAAGTGTGAGGCTGAGGGTGGGATGTGACAGAAGTCACGTGAACCATGAATTGTGAAGGTAGGAGACATGTCAAGTTGGAATGATGTTTGTTGGATACCATAGAAAAAGGTTTATATTTTATGCTGTTCTTAAAATATGATCTTAATTAAAATACAGGGAAGCAACTCTTTCTCTTGGACATGTATCTGTAATTCCTAGTAGCTTAGAAAGGGAAGATTTATCTTGACTCCAAGGTAATTAAAAAAACGACTTTTACAGCATCTGACTAATAGGATTGCAGCCTTCCTGCATCCCCAAAGGAAATGGGGGCTTATCCGGGATGCCGGCTTTTATGTCATTGCTAGCTAATGGCCAACTATTCATACCCGCCTGGAGATGAAAGTAAAAATTTACACACATAATATCTGCTTCTTCTTGTGTTCCCCTAACAGACTTAGAAACTTGTAGCAGAACCTGACCCTGTATTAATTGTAAAATCCCATGAATGCCTGAGTGATATAAGGGCATATAAGGAACACAAACCTGAGAAACTGGTATGTGAGAATTTCACACTTCATGTTCTAATACATAAAGGTGTGTTAACGTATTAGGGTGTTATAAGTGCAGGTGGACTGGAAGGCTTTAGAAAATACAAAAAGACTCAGTTTTCAATCTCGTTGTTAGTTGATTGTAGCCATTGATGTGCTTAACCTCTAAATACAGAACCTTCTATGTAATTTTTATCCCCTTCCTTTACCAAGATTAGGACAATAGTGAATTGTGACATATTAACACCTCTGAATAAATAACGAAATATTTGTGGGTTTTTTTTTGAGAAAATGTATGTTGTAAATATTGTGTAAACAGTCATGTAGACAACTTGGCAAAAGCCTGCAGCTAAAGACATAGATCACCTACCTCCAGGGCAATGTGAAGGCTGTTTGACTTCTGTGCAGGAAGCAGGCATGGTTTATAAAAGCATTTATAAATCTGGACACAAGCTTGAAAACTTTGCAGAGCAAGAATCAATAACTGAGAGAATCACAACCTAGAATTACTCGTGAGTGTATGTGAATTCTGCTATTTTATCCCATTTTCCTGTGCAGGTATACCACCAACATAAGGGTGCTTCTACTTCCCTTATCCTTGCAGTCAAGATTTTTCTTATAGTTAAAGTATGACTAGAAATATAGGCCTCATGTAGCCAGGAAAGAAAGGTAAATCTTGCCTTGGTCAACAGCCTCTGGTCTTTAAAGAAGAGTATTTAAGTTGTCCAGTGACTCTTTGCTGTCAGATGCTCTGATTGAATTAGAAAGCGCGGTTTAACCGTGTGAACTCTGTTACATGAGTGTCGGGGTCCGTAAGTATTATTATTTTATATTTTGTTTGTGAGGAAATATTAGCCATTGCACATATACGTCCTACAAATTGCAAAAGTAACCAGCTTTATGGTTTAAACAAATTACAATTATTTATTTCAGGGGAAATAACACCATGCTGAAAGGAGCCAAGAGAAGCCTGTGGGAGGCTCCACGAGCTGGCTCAGGAAACGCATTCACAGAATGCATCCTGCACTTTTGCCTATAGGCCCCCCTGAAGTCCTTGGTTCCTGTTCCAAAGCACAGCAAAGGATACATGCACAATAAGCATCAAATCAGATTAACAGCCACTGAGTCTTTATTGTGTACCATGAAGGGATCTCTCTTTCTGGCTGCTGCATAAACAGAAAAATTAGAAGAGGGTGAACAAATAGCAAAGGAGAAATATGGAGAAGAATCCTAAACAAGGCATTTAGTTCTGCATGCAGCCCATCAGAAAGCTCAAGATTGTTTACTATTAACCGGGTTTTCATGGGATTGTGTTCAGGTGGAATAGCAATTCACCTTAAAGTCTCTGGAATAAGAACTGAAGTCGTTACTCTCACACACCACTTGCTTGGAAGAAAAACACAGGGAAAACAGGTTTTTAAACAAATCAATCGCCCCAGGGAAAGGGCTATTAAGAAAAGAAAAGAAAAGAAAAGAAAAGGGAAGAAAGAAAACAGTTTATGGGTTTTTCAGCCTCCGGAGAAATCGCCGCCCGCCCCAGCCCTGTCCCTGTTCCTATTCCCTGGAGCTCGCTGTTCCTCCCTGCTTTCCACTTCTTTTCGCTTCTGCTGTTCGCTGCATTTTTCCTCTGAATTTTTATAGTAAAAAGTTCCTTCTTCTCATCAATTATTGCCACAGGTTGCAAATTGGTAGCTGCGGGTCTTCCCCTTGTATTCAGGTTTTCCCGGAATTCTTTAGTTCATGTATTTGATAGCAATTTGCATTACCGGTCAGCAGCTTATCAGGAGTCATTCTGATTAGCATTTTGATGAGATCAGTCTTGATACGTTTTTAAAGACTGTAAACAGGGGAAAGGAAGTCCTGGTGTGTGGGGGGTTTGCTGACAGAAGTAAATTTGACGAATTTTAAACAGAGTAAACAATGCCAGCCCTTCCTCATGCTATCATGGATGTAATTTTGCTGATTCGAGAGACAATTGTTTTATTTTCAGTGTATCCACATTACACATGAGTAGTGAATTAGAGAGTCAGTTTATAGTACATATGCATTAAATGGAATTATTTGGAAAAGAACCACCAATTTATTTGGTGGTTCTGTAGCTACTTCCCTACTTGAACTGAATTCACTGGATGACACCTTTTTTTTTTCCCCAGGACCAACTGGGATAAAAACCTCTCCTCGTCTTACACATTTCTGAATCTGTCCTGCTCTTTATCACCAGTAAAAGTGCTAAACATGAAACCACGCTCACCTACTTATTCCCTGGCAAAACCAGCCTCTCTCCTGAGCTATCAGCCCTTCAGGGTGGGGATGGTTTTATTTGGCATTATCCAGCACCGAATTCCTTGGCAAGACACTTGACAAAAGAATTAAACAACGTTATCACTTACATCCTCTTACATCTAAGGAGAGGACATTTATTTTCTATGCTGTTTCTGTTTAAAGAACATGGGGCCAGGCCCTCGGCTCGAGTTTAGTACAAAAACATTCTGGCCATTGGCACCAGATGAGAATCTATGTATTGGTAGAAATTTAGGGGATCATTTGTCTCCATTTTCCACTTTGAATCCCAATAAATAAAATAAAGAAAAATGTCATAGAGTGATAACCCTGCACAGCATGCAGCCCATATACACATAATCTGTCCTGCCTCTGCTGGCTCCTTCTGTAGATCATCCCTGGTGTTTGCAGCACTCTCCAGGAATCAGAAGCACCAGTGAATCCAGGCTAGAGATGCCCAAGGGAGGGCTGAATGGGGTCAGGGCTGGGGAAGGTGATGGCAGACCCAGGCCAGGGAAAAGTGGTGATGAGGACTGGACCAAACTGCTTGGAGTTGGGGGTTTTAGCTTCACCACTGGTTCCCAGACAGTGAGAGTGAAAAGAGCAGAGTCTTTCTTCATAGGATTTTGGGGTATCTTTGGTGGAGAAATACTGGCATGCTCTTCAATCCTTTAACAAGAGATAGGATTTGGGATGGGCCTCAACACTTATAATTATGTGAGAGTTTTACCAACCATACAGATGGTCTGGTGGGATTTCAGAAGATGTATGGAGGAATAAAACCTTCTCATTCATCATATTCCCTTGTACAATTATACACATTCAGGGACAGGAGCAGACTGCTTTCCTACTGTGAAACCTGACCAAAGCTTGTTGAGGTTGTGGACAAAGACTGAACCAAGTGCAGCTGAAAACAGAATTACACAGAATCACAGAGCTGTCATGGTTGGAAAAGACCTCTAAGGTCATTACGTCCAATCATCATCACCTCCTCCTCAATAAAATAAGTAAAAAATTATCTATATCACCATGCCCACAAAAGCATGTCCTGAAGTGCCTCATCTACATGGTTTTTGACCACCTCCAGGGATGGTGACTCCCCCACCTGCCTGGGCAGCTTGTTCCAGTGCCTCACTACTCTCTTGGTAAAGAAATTCTTCCTAATATGTAGTCTAAACCTCCCCTGGTGCAACTTCAGGCCATTTCCTCTAGTCCTATTGTTATTTACTGGAGAGAAGAGGCCAACACTCACCTCATGACAGCCTCCTTTCAGGTAGCTGTAGAGAGCAATAGGGTTTTGTCTCTGCTTCCTCTTCTCCAAACTAGAGATTCCCAATTCCTTCTCCTCATAGGACTTGTTCTACAGACCTTTCAGTTCAGGTGAAATCAGCATGAGGGATAAGGCTTCCTAATTGCTTTGATGTTGAAACAGAAGGAAACAGGACAAGGAAAAGATTAAAAAAAAAAAAAAAAAAAAAAAGTCTTTTCAGGGGTACAGCTCATATAAAAAAATTGATCCTGGTGTTGTCAGTCAGTTTCCCCTGACAGCTGACTACCTGCAGTGGCTGCATGCTCTGAAAAAAGTATGTGGGATGTGTGGGGAGAGATGGTCTGATCAGTGTACAGTACTGTTAGAATTGGTATTCTGCAGTGATGACCATAACAAATAACTTTGCAGTGTTTATTACATGCTGTGCAAAGAGCAGTCGTATAAGGTGGACTCACAAAAAGACAGGCTTATATGAACTTTGGCCTGATTCTTCTCACTGTTTGCTTAGTTTGCACTACAGTAATAATAATAACAACACTTCAAAGTCTCTTGATAAACACTTGCCTCAGTGAAAGGGGTGTCAGTCTCTTTGTCCTTCACGAAGCCTTCCTGCCTTCCATGACTCTGCCCTTTCAGTCTGTGACTGTCACCCACTCTGCAGGCATCTGGGTGCAGTCAGAGGCCTCCATTTACCTTCTGCCTAAGCCAGCAGGTAACATACAAGGAACCCCATGTCAGGGATCCACTTTCCTCAGAAAACCCCAGGGAAACGAGCTGCCATCGCTCCATTTTGCTCCCATTCACTCCAGAGTAAACTCAAAGTACTGCAGTGAACTCAGAGGAGATAATTCAAAGGGAAGTGGGCTAACTGACAGTGGTTTGGCTGGATGAACAGAAATAAAGTTGCTTCTCAAAGTCTATTTCCTAAGCTCAGCTCATGCTCCCTTGTCATCCTATGAAAAGCACCTTTCGATACAGGAAAAACTGAAAGAATAACTTCCATCAGCTGCAATTCAAGGCATGTTTATTTGGTGGCAGTTCTGGCTTAGTAGATTTGGTCTCATTTCCCCACTGGTTCCTTTTTCATACCATCCATCTTCTATGCTGGTACAAATATTTGCTTCTGGATCAGGGAACTGATGTGGCTGAAAAATAAGCCAGCCACCCTCCACTCTCCCAAGGTTACTCCTCAGGGGAATCAGTTCCCCAGGCTGCTGGGAGGGTGCAAAGGACAGGACAGGGAACCCCAAAGGTTTTCAGCTATAGCTAAACACAGATTAAGGATGGGTGAGGAGTGAGGTAGGTTTTACATGAAACCTGATATAGACACCTCCATTCCCAGCTCTACACTGTAGAAACAGATGTGCCAACTTTCATTAGCCACTGGTGGGGACACAGAAGCTCCTCTGGAACATCTTTTAAATCTGAGCTGCCACTTTAATGGAACAGTTAAACTGGGATGATATCACTGCCGTGTATGTTCATCTCTAGCACTTTATCAAATTACCATTTCCAGAATGAAAATTACCTCTGCTGCCTGGCCTTGAAAGTACAGCAGCAGCGCATCAAGTTTGTCACCAGAAAGGGTCAATCAAACAATAGCAATTACAGCAGAACAAAATAGTTCGTTTGCTTTTCCCTTAAATTATACACGCAGATCAGCACATCATTAGCTCCTTGGTCTCCTAGGAGCATTTCTACATGCTGAAAATGCAGTTTCTGGGAAGCTGAAGAAGGCTCATAAGTAACCAAAGAGAAAAAAAATATAATTCTCCTGAGCCACAGAGAAGGGACAATCCATGCTTGCTGCCTATGCAAGCACCTATTGGGCTACATAACTCTAGCCAGAGGACTGGAAATGCTTGCTCTGCCTCCTCTGAGCCTCACAGCATGTGATGGTTGTGAATGCAATGTGATCAGTGGTGTCCCAATGCATCTGTACCAAGCCACCAGCAGCCTTCTCAGACAAGTACTTGCCTCATCTCTGCTGCCTGCTCACAGGGTCCAGCTAGCAATACCTGTAGGCAGGGCAAAGGATGCTTCACTGCCTGGTTCCAGAGAGCCCTGCAGCCTTCACCCTGAGTGAGCATGCCTGTAAAGATGTGGCAGATGTGGCAACGGGAGGGGAAGGGAGGCAGCATCATGGTGAGGGTAGTGCCTGGCTGGGCAGGCTTTCTGCAGCAGAGCGGTGGTACAACTCTGCAGAGATTTAGTTTGCTCTGTGTGACATCCTGCCTGGGTGGCTTTTTCCTACTGTTAGCAGGAAGCCAAGATTATAGCTGATCCCCCCACTTCTGGCTGAGCTGAGGTGGATAAGAGAGCCCTGAGGCTATGAGAGGAGAAGGCAGCTCTACACCTCCTGCCTATCACCTCATCCCTAGTAAAGGACATGGACAAATTAGTCAACCTTAAGGGTTATTCTAATTTATAGCAGCAGAGAATAGGCCTCTGGGAGCCATTATACTAGGCAAGGGTAATTGGAGAGCTAACACCCTTTAGCTAGATGTCCTTTTCCGAACATTTTTTACATGAGAACTGCTAAGAAGCCAAACGGCATCGGTTTGGGTAAATTCCCTGTTGGGCACAAAATGTGCCCCTCACCCGTGGTTGTGTTACATCTCTTTAGCTAAAAGGTGCTAGCATTGCCCCATGTGTGCACAATATGGGTCTGTTCTAAGGCTGATGATCACTTATGCCTCCCCTTTTACACAAAGTACCTTCTTGTAAGAACCAGGGCTTCAGTTCAGTTTATATACAACCAGCCCAGCTCCCATGTTTCCCACAGCCACTCCTGCCCCCAGTGCTTGCAACTTAGGCTCTTGTGTTGGATCTCAAGCACCTCTTCTACTCACTCTGTTCCCAGGATAATTTGCAGGAAAAGGGTGCAGAAGGGATTACATAAAAGATGAAGAGCTTCTCCAAAACATAAGGTGGAAGCTGATCACTGTTTCAGTGGTAGATATTTGCTAACTTAGCCACTCCTTTGCTTCAGGTACTATTGCAACAATTAGCAATTTTACCTCTTCCTGTAAACCTGATGTCTGACTCATTTTTTTAACTATAGCTAGCTCACCCAGTCATTTGAGCATCTAATGCTCAAAGGTGTGTAGTAGAATACAGTATAGCACACAGAAGTAAAGACTGATATGAAATCACCTGGCCTAGCTTTCTTTTTTTTACATTCTACATTTTACTGTAGGCATTTCCTTGCATCTGTTTTAAAAACCACAAAGACCAGTTTATGCTACGAATTTAGCTTCAGTCTAGAGCAAATTTAACTGAAACTGATTTCCACTGATATCAGACTGAAGGAGATAAAAATTAGGCTCTTATTCCAGATTTATACCAGAAGAACTAACAGCAGAATGTTCAGCTTTCAGTAATATCTAATGATTAAGTAAAGCAAAAATGAAATCTGACAAGCAGCTGGCTTGATAAAATTTATAGGCACAGAATCAGATTCTCTGCCTCTTGCAATTTACATAGTCATTCACACCAACACTAAGTGACTTTAAATCTCTAATATTCTAAGTGAGGGGTGTTTCATGCCCAGCATGGTAAAAGCAGAAATGATAGTACGATGCATAGGGCAGTATAGAATCAGCTTCTGCAAAGTCACATTTTCCCCTTCCCTTTGTGAATTTGAATCCATGAAAGTTATGATGTTGTCATCATGGCAGTGGGTAAAAAAATAAAATCCTAGAAAAATTGAGAACTATTTAAAAGAGATAATTTGGAAGAAAATAATTTTACCATTTATCTTTTGGGTATAAGGCTGTATTTTCAGCTTCTGTAAACTGATTTTAACCCAACAAGCACTTGAGAATGATAAAAAAAAGTGCGGCAGGACTGATAAATCAGTAATTTGATTTCTAGTATTTTTTAAATGTGAACTGTGAGGGTAGATTCTGAGAAAGAATGAGTTTATGCCACTGCAAAATTCTGGTGTAGGAAAAGGAGCATGATTTTTGGGATCATCTGAGCTATGTGTTCTCATTTCCAGAAAAGTGTGCTAGGAGAGGATAAAGAAAAAAACAGTGGCCACTTTAGAACAAGAAGTTTTAAAAAGTGCTAAGGATCAAGAAGCTGTCTCAGACATGGCAGCCAGGTGCCCATTTGGCAGTGAAACTTCCATAGGTCTGTGCAATAAAGGATTTTGCAATCAGTGTTTACTTTCTGTAGACAAGACAGCTCACTTGCCAGGAAAAGGAATGGGGAAGCACTGAGTAAGTTTGCAACAGGCAGCAGGTACACTTCAGGTAAAGCAGCACAGTGCTGCTTTCTCCATTACACCATCTGTTTTTTTTAACACTGTAACTGTTTATCCAACAGTTTGATTACAAGCAAAAGTATTAACTGATTAACAGATTAATGTCAGATAAGATGCAGAAGGATATACAGAACATCAGCCAGTTTGAGGCTGATCTTGCACACCTTCACTGATTCCAAGGCAAGTCACATCACTTTTATTGTATACTTAACACTTTCCACAGAGGTGACATCCAAATGTAGAACTAAACACAATCTAGAAAAAACATGTAGCATTCCCATAGAGATATGCCTTTGAGAGAACACTGAAATAAAAGCTTAGCTTTTTTTTTCTTTATTCTAGATTTTTTTGCTTGTAATCAATGAAGATAAAGCTCTGATTTTCATAATGTGACAAATAAATTGTGGTAAGTTGAACTAGATACTTATATGATGCATACCTAAAATAAAAAAGGAGCTAAATTATAAGGTAAAAAATAAACAAGGAAAGTAACTGCTTAAAACTAGGAAAGTAGAATAATCTTATGATCTTTAATCCATGGCAGGTACTTCATCCTTAAGTCCCCAGCCACCTGGTGTGCTTCTCCTACATTTCTCTTAATATTTGAATTATCTTCTTGTTGATCAACAGCATTCGTGATTCAGGTTACTGCAAGAGGAAAGAACAAGAATGACATAATGCTCACATTGAAGGGAATGGTTCAAGCCTAGTATGCACACTGAAGTGTAATGAAAGAACATTGAATTATATTGCCATGAAAGTTCAATTTTCCTTGATTTTTACTGCACAGAGGCATGGAGCACAATGCCTTCTTGAGGGCCACTCTGATATTAAGGAAAAAAAAAGTAATGCAGAGAAACTAGCTCTCATGGTGGTGTTAGATGGATTACAGAGAGGGCTCACATGTTTACGTTAGGCTTTCCTTGATTCAGAATACAGTGTTTTTTCCTTCCACAGAACCACCTGTGTCATTATGTGACATGTGAACAGGTGCCAAAGCATTTTTCACCCCATCATGGGATATGCACACTATGGTGAACCTTTTGGTGGACAGCTAGATGCGGCATCATGATCTTCTTTCCACTTGGAATGGGTTGGGATATGGCAGCTCCTCTTCCTACTACAAGCACCACTTCAAGTCTCTTAAGAGAAAAAGCAAAATTTCAGTTAAGAAACCCAATTATCCCAGAAAACAGCTTGAGATAATTTTATCTCAAACTTTTGGAAAGCTGTTACTCCAGGCTACGAGGAACTGCAATCTGATCAAGAAAAACACTTAAATGGTAGGTCAGCTGTCAGTGACACGAACATTTTATGTACCTTTGCATTTAAAAGCACAATTTGAACTGGTCATTGCTGAATTAGAATTTACAGTACAAACAAACAGGCTTCACCTTGGAGTTCAGCAGGGGTAACTTCGAGAGCAGTGCTTGATTACAACTCATTGCTATCACTGCTGAAGGCAGAGAACTGTGAGCTGACAGAAACATGCATTTCCCCAGCTGCTTGGCAAACACAGCATTCTCCTGCTGTCCTTTGTTCAGAGGCATTATAAAGACAAAGCCTGTTATGAAAAAAAGAAATACTCTCCTGACAGCTAGATGAAATACCAAACAGAACAGAAACCAAAACAAAGCCAACACTCTGCTGGCTGTTTCTGAAATTTTCTCTTGCTTCTGCAATAGAGGGCAACCCCACTGAAGGCAGGCACTAATATGTGTGATTGCCTGCTGCTGAGCCTGGATTTAATCCATAAATTGTGGCTTAAATGCCCTGAGTAGTGCTGTGACTGGTGGAGTCTGTGTCTTTCTGTAGCAGAACTGAGGTCTTCCAAGAACCTGACCTTGCTGTGTAGTGCAGCCTGGAAACAGGACCTAGCAAGGCAGGTGAAGGCAGTCATATTGCTGAGGTGGGGCTATATTGATGGAAAATGCTCAGAGCGGGGTGTTCTGCAGTGTACAAAACATTATGGGGGAGTTGCCACAGTGTGCTAGGTCTGGAAGCTGAGGCTAAATCTGTCACCAATAGTCTTCTGATTGTTGTGAACGAGCTATTACCACACTTGCCTTGTGGAAAGAGACATGGTCACAAGTTGAAGAACTGGCCATTTGGCCTTGCTGGTAAGATGCTCATCAGCTCACACAACCCACGCCGTGCTTGCTGTCGCAGAGCATGTGAGCCCATGCTCACATGTCTCAGGAGCCTTGTGACACCCTTTGGGGTGGCCCAGCCAGAACCAAGGCAGGCTGATACCTCAGGCCATGTCCCTCAGTCCTGCTCTGCATATTATGGCAAGGATCTGGATATCCTAGTCAGACATCCACTCGTCTAAATTTTGGCAGCAACAAAACAACGAGTATGACATGCAGATCAGCAACAGAAAAACAAGACATCAGACAAAGGCTGGGGAGGATTTGTTGGAGTTTATTTAATAAAAGCGGAAGTAGGTTATCACAAGGAATAAAATATCATGTGAATAAAAAGAAGTCATTTCAGCTGTCTGTTTAAACTTTTCTGTGCATCTTTTACTCTGTAAAAATCTTGAAATATGCCTGCCTCCATTTACAATGCGCCGATGTTGCAGTTTACATCCAGTCCTCAGAGACACTTGGATGTTACTTAGTATTGCCAGGCAACTAGAGCTCTCGGTGACATAAAAGAAATGGGGGATCTTCTGCAGAAGATAATTAGTATCTAGATGGATGCTCTGATAACCTGATTCAAAGAGAGATGTGTGACTTGACTCTACACACCTATATCTATTGGAAGAGTGGTGCACAGGTGCTTGCTAACTTTCTTGGTAAAAGCATTAACATTTTTTGTGATCAGGCCCTTTCTGACACAAGCTTCAAGTCAAACTTAGAATTTCAAGAGTACAAGGAACATACAAAGCTCTGCCTTTAGCCTGAAACAGCAATGAGCTCATGTCCTGATAAAAGTCTAAACACTGAGAAGATCTAGCAAGATCAGAGGATTTCCTCTCAACACTGTCTCAGCTGGCTTCGTTGTTTTCTTCATTCCACACTTAATAAAAACATTCACTAAGCAGAAACAGAACAACCTTCTTCAGTCTCCTCCAGCAGGCCAGGAAAGTCATAAGGCATCCGGACACCTGCCCCACTTGCATGCTAGATATGATAGGCACACAGTGCCCTGGGAGGCTAGAAAGTAAAGTCAAGCAGCACGGCCATTTATCAGGTAGTCAGCTGCAGATGCCAGGCACACCTCTCACTTACACATGTGGAGATTATTTGAGCCACTACCCCCCCTGTCAAGTCCCTCCCAGGCAAGTCAGACAGAAAAAAAGCCACCAAAACCAGATTTTCTGACAAGGCAGGGATGCTTCACACAGTTTCATCATCAGAGCAGCATTTGCCAGAGGAAAAGGGTTTCCCCTGGCAATGAGGTAGGGAGGAAGCACAGCAGCTAGAGATGAAAGGAGAGCGGAAGAGTCCATTGCCTAAGAAGGTACCCTCTTCCCGTTTGTAGCTAGGTCAAGATATCCTTCCCATAAATGTTTTTTTACATCAAGTATGAGATCTTTTCTTCATTCAAGCAAGCCAGGACAGGTCTGGTGTGTGTAGGATGGAGGTTTGCAAGGCCACACCTAGCTCACAGAAACTTGTGTTGGAGCCAGCTGTGGCAAGTGCCAATAAAACCAGCAATCATTGCTGGTTTTCATATTAAATGTGCCCAGGCTGACTTTCTTTTTGACATAACAGAGGATGAGACTGCAAAGTATGTAAGCAGGTTGATTTTTTTACAGGACATTTTAGAGCACAGGCCTGTCTTTAGATATGGTGGCTGGGATGAAAGGCAGAACAGCACAGGGAGAAACTCCCCTGATAGACAAGGTGCAGCCCAAGGTACCCAGGAGGTGGAATGACCAAATATCCCTTCTCCACCAAAGAGCAGAAAGTAAGGGGGTGAAGGTGCACACCCTTTGTTTAGTATCTTCCTCTCTTTCACTTGCTAATGACCGAAACTAGTGGCAGACTCATACCCCTGATACAATCTCCGGGCTCTGCTTTGTCAGTGGCTGTTGCAACAGAGCTGGCTTAAACACTGTGGTTCTCTTGTTTATTCACTAGAAGCTGGAAGTTTTGGGTTGGCCACCAAAATGAGATCTATCATTTGCTCAGACCTCTGGAGAAATTAAACATCCATTGTAGCACCATAACCGAAGAAGTTAAAAGAAAATCCAAACCTGAAAGTCCTCCAAAGCCTGGATTATGAAAATATGCAAAAGCAACATCAATATCCCCAGAGATACAAATGTGTAGCCAAAAGAATAACTGGCCACATTCTATGCTTTCACAGTCCCATCAGTAATTATTTGTTGTGACTTGCACTCTCATGACTGTAAGCACAATGACAACTGTTCATTGAACATGTCCAAAATCAATTGACCTTGACTCCAGTCCTAGTGAAGATTAGGTAAACTACACATTTTAATTTGGAGATTTCATCAGGATTAAATTGTATGCAAAAGAATTCAAATGTGACTTGAGAATGTAAAAGTTTGTTTTCTAGTTTTTCTTGGAAACTTGCTCGTATTTTTTCCAGGAAATTGTAAGCGTCAGAAAGCAAGCCATTGTAAGATAAGTGCAAGTGTAGCCTTAAAGAGAGCTTTTACTATCAAGGAAGGCTTTAGTAAATGCTATGTGAGAGTAACGACTTCAGTTCTTATTCCAGAGACTTTAAGGTGAATTGCTATTCCACCTGAACACAATCCCATGTAAACCCGGTTAATAGTAAACAATCTTGAGCTTTCTGATGGGCTGCATGCAGAACTAAATGCCTTGTTTAGGATTCTTCTCCATATTTCTCCTTTGCTATTTGTTCACCCTCTTCTAATTTTGCAGCAGCCTCTGTTTATGCAGCAGCCAGCAAGCAAGATCATGGTACACAATAAAGATTCAGTGGCTGTTAATCTGATCTGATGCTCACTGTGCATGCATCCTTTGCTGTGCTTTGGAACAGGAACCAGGGAACCAAGGACCTCAGAGGGGTCTTATAGGCAAAAGTGCAGGATGCATTCTGTGAATGCGTTTCCTGAGCCAGCTTCTCTTGATCAAAACAATTCCATTTCTACATTTCTAAACTGTACCACTTTGCTGGGAATTAATATTTTTCAGACTGCCTAACAGGGAGGCAAAGGCACAGGCTTAAGTGTTCAGGAGGGAGCTGAGAGCCTCACTCCTCTCTGGGCCCCGAGAGAACCAGAGGAGCTGGTTCAGAGGAGCTGGTTCAGAGGAGCTGGTTCCAGAGGAGCACACTGCCCCTGGCCCAGCCTGCCTGGAAGCTGAACTGCTGTGCCACAGACGGAATTCTAATTTGTTCTAACAGGATGGGTGTACTGCAGGCCGCGTCCCCAGCCGGTGTAAATCACAGCAGCCTTCCTGAAATCAATGCAATTACGCCAATTTTCATAGATTCATAGATTTTCAAGTCAGAAGGGAGCATTGTGATTTACATGTTGGTTATAGCTGTGATCTCTGTTGTAAATGAGGATTTATACCATCCGTGAGGATCTAGCCATTCGATGCATTTCAGGCAGTCTAATATTTTAGTCAGATAAATTCTGCTTTGCTGCAGACAATTTTTAGCCCTGTGGGAGCATATCAGAGCCCTGAAGATCCACGTGGGTTGAGAAGGGTTATTTACACCTTGATGAGGGGCAAAAAAGAAACAACACAAAGTACTGCCTGGAGCAGAGGATTGGGTCAGGGAACAACAGAGATGGTTGAGCAAGGAGGGAATGGCAACTAGGTGGAAAGCACCTAGCCCTCTTACAGTGTGCCTTCTTACACATTCTCAGGCAGCCCTGAGGCCTCATCTTTCTCACACAACAGCACAGTGTTTCTGCCATGGAGCATCTCCACAGAAAGGCACCAGCACTCTCCTCAGCCTCATCTTCCTTCATAACTTGACACTGCCAGCCTATGGCCACTTTGAATATATGTTCCTCACAACCCCAAAAATCTCTGATCATCCCAAACACCTATGGGGACAATGGTGACTCTGTCTTTTCTCTGCTCCTCAGCCCACTTCACTGTGACCATACCCTGTCCCATACTCACTGGAGACTCTGCCCTTGCCAGTATGAGTCCCATGCAGGCTGATGGCATTGGGGAACAAATCCCTACAAATGCTCCATATAAATAGCGCAGATTGGGCTTGGCTTTTCTGAGAAAACTTGTAAAAACAATTAATCTGGAGCTAGTCAGAATACCTGTCGTCATTTTGTTTCATATCACAGAACTAAATAGGGATGGATTGACTGAGGTGGCCCATCTGCACTGCCAGGAAGATGTTTGTGTTGTAAAGTCTCTGTAAGGAGAAAGGGGGTCAGTTCCATCTACTTGCAGGCAACAAAAAGCCATCAGAGTGCCAGTCAACTCTGTGCCAGTCCCTCTGCTTAACTTGCCCAACTCAAACCAATATAAATAAGAAAGAAAGCTGCTGTAGGTTTAGGTAGGGCTGGGGGATTTGCGAGGTCTTATTGAGAGAAAGAACATGTATTTATTTCATGGACCAGACTCTGGGCTGATGTATATAAGCCTGGCTTTGGAGGCACTGATTGATGCTTCATGAGAGCTGGCAATTTGTGGGGCTTTCTCAGAAGAATTAAGGCTACAATTTTGGGTGTTGCGACTAGATTTGGGATTTCATGTGCTTTATTTCAATAGCTGTTGTTACCAAAGCAGGCACACACATCTGATTTAAGCATTCATAGAAGCTGAGACAAAACAGCTCTTTCCCTTTCTACACAGTAAAAATGGAATGTGGCCTAAAATTTCTCAGTACATGTGAAATACATTGAACAGCCCTTAAATCTTGTCCATAAATATAGCAATTGGACAACAAGGCCCATTCCCTCCCATGTCTTCTAACCCAGTCTGTATTCCAGCCCAGGACATAAAAAACATCTCTGGAACTGTATCAAGAGCATGAACACGGAGTGCCTCTCCTTCCATGATTAATGCAATTCTCAGTGCTTGAGGAGGAGTCTATAAACACATACATACACAAGCAACATCAGTCTACCAAATTATGCAAAGCATTTATTTCATTTTTAGTTTTGCAATCAACCCTCAATTTGATTAGCGGCATTCACCGGGGAAATTTTTTTGAAACTGTTTTTCGCTGCTGTGAATGCACATTTCAGTCACCCTCCACCAATGCAGCAGCAACCTCCCAAGGCCCCAGTGTGTGTGTGGGAGACATAAGGCAGTAGCTGGGAAAGGCACAGCTCCTCTTGCCTTTCTGGTTTACATCTACTCTAAATCCCACTGGATTTCTTTGCCAGGTTGGCTTAGATGCAACGAGCAGAGGGGGGACAATTAGCATTCACCCCTTCTGCAGATACACATATGCATATACCCTCTTGAGATAACCCCCTCTGTCTCTGGAATCTCTTCTGCTCTTTCCCTAGTTGTGGACTGATATTGAGGGATTTTGAAGCAAGGCACAAGAACTGCTATTCACAGCCAGTGATTTCCTAAAACCCGTTGATTTCTGATTGCTGTTTAATTCCTCCTGAAGTCATTGTTAAGAATTACATTTCCAGCAACAACCCAAAACACAAGTCTGTGGTGCAGAGATTGCAAAGACAGACATAGCAAGCTTAGGAAGTCAGCATATGCATGGTACACTGTTCTACCTCAGAAGACAGAAACAGTGTTGAAAAGGTAAGCAAGGTAACTGGGAAATTTCTGGAAGGGTGCTCTTTCTGTGGCACACATTGCCATGGGGACTGTGACTTGACTGTGGAACTACGAGTGGCACCACAGGGGTATGCAAAGAAGGATTCTTAATAAAGGTATGAAAAGTAGCTGAAAGGAAGCTGAATTACTGTAGAAAGCATTAGGAAGACATATATTATTGAGGAACTGGCTAATACTACTCTATCACAAGTCCTCTGACCCAAAACTTGAGCTCTGAGAAGGGACTAATCCAAAACATGACCACCCCCTTGGTTTCAAAAGGTTTTGCTGTGCATACAAACTTGAGGGCAAAATGAACTCTTCTCTTTTAGGAACGGAGCAGAGCTGCCACAAAATCCATACCTCTGTTCTGGGTGTGGGAAGATCACGATTTTAAAAACAAACTAACTTTTCAAATCAGGACAAAAATAAAAGATAGAAATGCTTCTGCAGAACCAGAAATTCTGTGCTTCTGAAACACTGAGGCAATAAATATGGATATATTTTTATATGTAAATATGGAGCATATAGGTAGAAATATGAAAATAACTCCCTTTAGAGTATCAGAAAGGACTCCTAGTCTTTGAATGAGATAATTTCTAGGGCTCTAGCTACTTCTTCTGATGGAAGATACTGCAGCATTTTTCACAAGGGTTGTATGGGCCCCAGCCAAGTCCCCACTAAGTACATGCTTTCTAACTTATATCTTCTTACAGCTTTCGCAGAACACAGCATTTTTCACTACCTCTCCCCAACCATTGTGTAGCATCAGTCTGTGCTTCCAAACATCTGACATGTCATCTCTGTTATGGATGAAAGGGTTCATACAGATTATGCAGCCTCTTAGAAGCTCGAGAGCTAAAAGCCTGTCTAACTCTGAAATTTTAAAGCATAGTCTAGTTTCCGGGAAATTCATGTAAAAATTAATGCATCCTGAAGTTGGAACCATGTTAAAAAGCAATGGACCTTGACTTGTCTGGGTGACTCAAACCCACTATGGTCCTTCTTCTTCCACTTAACATTATGAAATTCCCTCGTCTGGAAACATTCAGGCTCTGCTCTGTCCTACAGGGGCCTTTCACTTCCCCTAGGACCTGTCAGTTCACAACACAAAGTGCCATGGGGCAGTTTGTCATAATCTGGAAGGAGAACTCCAGCTGCAGTGGCATGAGATAGATCCCCAATCAGCCATGAGGGGAATCTCAAAGGAAAGTGTCTGAGGACAACTCAACATCATAAGGACTGCCTGTGAAGTATTTTTTTCTCCCTCTTCTCCATCCAACTGCCCAGCTGTATTATAAAGCACTAAACAGTAGAAGCACTAAGCAGGCCCTACAGCTGTGGAGCTTCATTGGTTTTGGCACAGATGTGATTTCTGTCCTTGAAATACAGCTACTCCTTTTTGCCATTCTGGTTCTAGGACCAGTCTGCCCCTTACAAAACTGCAGAGTTCCCCAAGGTGGAGAAATGCTAGGGCAAAAAAAAAAGAAATGGAGAGAAAGAACTGACTGTAGGGGACAATGATGAAATAAAGGGAAGGGGTGTCAGGATTACAGGATCATACATGCATTGAGAGAGAACTGGATGAAGGGGACATCAAGCAGAGCACCCACAATGGCACCCATCATGCCTTGATTGCACCTAAGAAGCTTGTGGATACACCCGTGGTGGTCTGTCCAGCTATGTGAGAGGATGATAGCTCAAGCAGAGGTGTCACATTTTCTGGGAGTCACCTTCAAACTTCCCTCATGGAGGAGGTCACAATGAGGTCCCTTGGCCTTTTGAGCTTGTTGGCATCCCTGAAGCCACATATCGAAGCTTTACCCTGCAAGTCTTTTACAGTAAAGTTAAAGAAGCACACAAATCCAGAAGCTGAAGCTTTAAGAAGCACCACACACATTTCAAACTTGACATAAAAAATACACCTGGCAACACTAGCAGCCTTTCAAGGTGCTAGTTAATCTTCAGGCTGCCTGGCACACAGGATGAAAGGGACCTACTGGGCAGAGAAGCTCGCAAATTTGGAGATCCAGGTTGCTCTGATAGTAGTTTCCCTGTTTTCTCATGGTGGTTTTAGAAAGAAATGCGTGTACCATGAAATCTAAAAATCTAAACTGAAAGAGCTCTGTGCTCCCCTTCCTATCTTTATTTCCCTTTCTTTCTGGATGTACAATCCACGCAGCACTAATTTTTGCAATAATATATATCACATGAAATTGCTTACTTGAATGTACAGTGCAGGATTTGACCAGCAGATAGATTTTTTAAATCTATCATTTTCATGTGAATAGTTGTAAAATCATCTTTGTACAGACCATTGCATTTTGATACAGTATTCTTTGTCTAGCTCAGAAAATCACAACAAGCAATGCAATGCACAGAATATACTTTTTCAAACCATTTCTGACATGCTCTTTCACTTTGCATAACACATATCCCTAGACTACATTACATGTTATATAGTAACAGTAACATTATATTTTTTTTAAATGAATCTATTTTTTACCACACAAGCTCACTAATGTAGCTGTTTTGAGAGTGTTGTACGTCTGTGGATTTCCTTCTAAGGGAACCAAATCAATCAAATTAAGCCTCACAGCACTTAAATTTCTGCACTAAGATTCAAGCTTTTGTCAAGTTCTGGCACACTTCTTTCCCTTTAAAAACTGTAGGTCTGACTTTTGTCTTCTTCATACCATGTTTATATTATTGTGAGTTTATTACTTCGTTGAAGATATTATCAATGGATACCAGAAAACACGAGATTGATATCAAGTCCACAGGCGGTGCTGTTAAAATCCTGACACATCACACATGGTGGGAGTGAAACTGTGAATACGGAGGTTGCCAAAATTGGGGATATGTGTCAGGATTTGTACAGTCATGCCATCTAGCCTTTATATTTCCACCAGAGGACAGAGAAACAACAGCTGTAGTGCTTACATTTCTGCAGTGTTAACTCTGAAGGAATGGCACACAGAAAGGGGACACCATGAGTCACGCAACTTAACTGTTCAGATCCACTCAGGAATCTAAAAACAGTCCAGATGAAAAAATTAATTGAGTCAATAAGTCTTATCCAAATTTTGGTGAGACCCTAAATATATGACATACTGAAGGATATCCTGCATTTTTTTTGGTCTGTTGGAGAGCAGCTACCACTGTTGCTGTATAAATAGGCAGTAAGGCAGTATCTGTCTGGTTTAGCAGATCTGGACCTGCACTGGAACAAGTGCACAGATTCCTGCTGAGTTGACCTGCATACAATTACCCCATAAGCCTGGCAAAAGTTAATGGACCTCCATGACATTTTTCACCAGACCTTGGCAAAAAGCCTAGAGGTCCCAAGCTCTGGGCTGACCTCCAGTTTTATGAGAATTACACTGCATTTTTCTGCTTGTTTAGAGCCCCATTACAAAAGACTTTCTTCTTCCAGATGAATCATGTTTTGCTGTAAAGACTACAGAGGAAATAAAAGAAAACACAGGAAAACATGCAAATTTCTGCATAATGTGTGCAAGAAGTGAGTGTTTATCACTGCATGAATACCTAATTAGAGCAGATGTAGCTCAACATCAAAATAGAAAAATTAGGGGTTAAAGCATACAGCATTCCACGGCTAGTACTGCAAAGATACAGTCATGAAAACCCTGTGAAGTAAGAACCAGTAAGCAGTCAAGTAAAAAAAAATCCTGCGGAGCTGAAGGCATGATTTAGCTGTGCAGCCACTCTAACCTCTTCATTGCAGTCCTTCTTGTTCCATCCATTCCCAGTTGTGGATTTATTACCCATCCTCACAAGTATGTAGACATCTGCCTGTCTTCTAATTGAACTAAGACATAAGTCTTAGTTCATATGTCATAGTCTCAGTCATATGTCTTAGCTATGTCATAGGACATAAGTTACACTCAAGGTAAACATCTCTAAACACATCTAAAACACTAGTTCTAGCCTTGCCTGGCTTGTGCTCATTAGTGCAATTTGGGAAGAGAAAACCTGTGATTTCCAGGACTTGTCCATACAAGGTTGCTCTGTGCAACCTTGTCTATGTTTCTCTATGTTTGGTTTTGGACAGAAGATGGAGCAGCATGTGGCAAAACACTCACAAAACCTGTTTTTCTCACTGACCATGGGGTAGTACCTTATTTGTTGTTATTTGCTCTTCCAAGCAATGAGAAGGGCCTCCGTCCAAGTCCAAGCATCAGATTAATGCTTAAAAGTACTACCTGAGAGAGTATGAGGTTAGCAGGGAACTCAGGGTGTAGTGAAGAGTGTCACTGTATAAGAAGAAATGTACAATCTTAATGCAGCACATACTTGGTATGGCATGGTACTTAAAGGAAGGCTTCAGCTTTTAGGATGGCAAAAGCATCCAAATTTTTCTGTCTTCTGGAGGAGACAGAAAGTTCATTCTTAATGGTCCTTATTCTGCCTCAATCTCTTTTCTAGCACCCTACCAATTGAAAAAAAGCCAGTAAGATTTCAGAAGAGGTCCTACAATCCCTGCCATGTCCTTAGCCTTTTCCTCAGAAAAACCTTCTTCCCTTCTTAACTGATGTGGACCTCAGGTGCCCATTTCTCCTCTCCTCTACACAAAAAATGGGAAGCCATTCCTCCAATATCTTCTTGCAATATAATTGCCTTCTTCCACGTGAAAAAGCATGGTTAGAACTCAGACTATCTAGCAAACACTGCTGGAGACAATAAAAAAGGAAGTGGCTTAAAGATGTTCATTCACTGGTTTGTTTTGTCTTTTTTGTTTTTTGCTTTTGAGAACCTGCTTCACATGAAGAGGTGCTGAAGTCTGCCCCAGGCTTTTCATCTGGTGGGCTGCAAGCCATGCATTCTCTAACACATCCTCTGCAGTGACAGGGACACATGCCTTTTCTCTGCCTTGCATCATTTTGCAGTTGGCTCCACTTCTGTTTGAAGTGACTCCTAAGCAGCAGCATCCACCTGAACTGTCCCAACACCAGGACTGCTGAAACAAAGGAGCAAGGATGGGCGTGAGAAAGGCTGGTGGGACCCAAGCGTGTTCCTGGTTTCTCATCTCTTATGCAGATTCACTGTGATTGTGCTGCACGTGTCAGTGGGAGATGAGCTGCCTTATTCCAGTATGAGTTTTTGTGCTTCTCAGAGGAGTGCATTCTTACATTCACCTCTTTTAAAGACCAAGCTGGGTGCATGCTAGATGTGGGTGCCCCTCTATGTTTAATTCTGGTTTCTGAAGCGAGCATTTCAACTGCTACTACAGTGCACGGCGTGCAATTAAAGGCAGTCCCACAGGGCAGAGGTGCAGCCTGCATTCTGAGATATTCCTCTGCTGTAGAAAATAAACAACAGCCTCTGAGCCTATTTCTCTGCCAAAACAATTTTAGCGTTTCCTTGTCACACAGCAGGCAGTCTGGGTGGGGAGGGAATACACTGAGAGGTGCTGCTGCTGCGCCAGCCTCGGGAGGCTGGTTATTTTAAAATGCACCAGGCAATTAATTAATTTCCCTTTTTTAAAAAAAAAAAAATTGTTGCAGAAATGTATTTCGAGGTATTATGCTTTCATAACAAAGTCTCTATTATAAATGAGCCTCTCCTTCCCAGACAGGGCTGTAATTAGATTGCCTGTGGTGATGATGAATGGCCAAGGTGAATTCATTTCTGGGGAAGCGCCCTATGACAAACCCATGTCCAGCAGGCAGGGACACCTCAGACACCCACACCATGGCGGGGAAACCCACCGCCTGCCTGGGGGACTCCACAAGCAGCCCCTGGCACCGCCGGGACGTGGCCACCGCCTCCTCTTTAGCTCCGAGAAACGCGGATAAAGTCGAGGAACCGCTGGCTGAGGGGCAGGTTCTGACAGGACACCCCCCGCTCCCCCTCCTTCTCCATCCCCCTTGGCTGCCCTCATGGCTCACGCGCCCACCCCCCAAGGGGAGCTGGGTTCCCGTCCATCCCCTACGCAGGACCGGGACACCCTCGCCTGCCCTGTCCGGCCCGCCCCAGGGCAGCCCAGTCCAGTCCAGCTCCAGAGTCCTTTCGGTACAGCGGGGATGGCGGGAGCGGGAAGCGAGGTGTGGGGGGCAGTCAGCAGGAATGCGGTTCCCCTTGGCTGCCTCTGGAGCTGCGGCCTGCAGGGCGGCTGCATTGCTGTGGTTGATGTTAGCGTGGTGGGTCTCCTCCTCGGCTTTCTTTGCACCCTGCACCCCGATGACCAGGGATTAATGCTCTGTTGTAAGGTCTGGACTGAAGCACGTTTGCTCTCACGAAGGAGGAGCTCGCTGGCGTGTTGCAGGGCTCATGGCTGCATTTCTAAGGCAACCTTTTGCGGGATGCTGCAGCTATCTGGAGAGATGTAGGTCACGCCGGGCTCAGTCTTGGCCAGCGATCACCCTGTGCTTACAGATGTTTGTTGTTCATAAAAGGCCATGAGGATTTGGCCCATCGAGGCTAATGGCGTAACCTTTGCGCTCTGCCAGAAATTTCTGCTTCCTCTAACAAATCAATGACTTTTTTTTCCTCTCTCTAAACTTTACTGTCAGTGTCACTCAACAGATTATGCCTAGAAATTAAGAGCTTCATTGAGAAGTAAAAGCTAATATAAAAATAGGAAACTACCCGCAGGACAGATCCATTTCAGTAAATGGTGAGGGTGAAGTGAAACGAAAGTTGTACTGAAATAATAGTTAGCTCCAAGAACATTGAAAAGACTGAAAAGGTATAAGCTGAAACGTAAGAATTGTGGCATTGTCATTTGCGGTTAACAAGGTTCTTGCGTGGACAAAATTATTGGCAGAATGAGGGAGGTGATGGCTGCAGCAACAGTAGTACATTTCTGTTCTGTGGACTTTTTCTTAGCATTAGTGAAAATAACCTCCTTGGCAGAAGAAACATCTGCTTGCCAAAGGGCCTCTGGCACTGGTGTGGCATGAATGCTAAACCTTAGGAAGGAACACTGGACTTGGAAATTGCAGGCCTCACAAATCTGATCCACTCTAACCATGTGTTTTCATGGGCCTCCCATTCCTCCTTTGGCCCTAAATGCTTTCTGAACAAGCCGAAAACTCTCAGCATCAATTAATGTAAATGTGACAGGCTTCTCTGATACATAGGATAAGGAGCCTTTCAGCCTCATTAGAGAAGGGAAGGGCTTTCCATCCATCTCTCGATTTTGATGGAAATAGTATACAGCATGTTCTATCTCTGAAACAATAAGAGTGAAGGGGCTGTGAGCCAGAGCTGCCAGCTAAGAGTCGAGGATGAAATTTAATTGATTAGTAACAAAATTTTAGTGCTGAGACAGCTTGTTTACATTTATTTAATGTCATTGCTTCCTGAATTTGTCTATCAGGGAGTGCTGCCTGACTGCTTCAGACAGATAACAGACTGGTTCATGCTACTTCCAGATTTATCTTCTCTTCTGTCCACTAGCAGTCTCTTTCAAGTCTTTCAGTCTCTTTCTGGTAGCATCCTTGCCTACTGAACTGCACTGAAGTGCACTCTATCCCTGCTTATACCGTGGCCTTTCAACCACCAGTACTGCTGTTTTAATCACATCCTTTATCTCCATTCTGGCTCTGTGCCTTTTGTTTGACATCCTGTAGACCTTTGGCATTTTGCACTTCTGTGTTTTCCCAAAACTGATCCTTTCCTCACATACAAATCCTGAAAATGGCATGTTGTTTAGGTGAAACATTTCAGCTATAATGATAAATTGTGCAAAGACTTGAGAGCTGCATCTTGGGAACAGGGAATTACTGGGTGTGCTCATTATTTTGCGGGACTGGGCCCACAAAAAGGCACTCCTGTTTTCTTACATTGTCTTGTCTTTGGGCTGAAGCCACCAGTTCCATAGCAATGCTTCTAAAAGGCAAGCAGGATAAGAAGTGCATTTGTTCAGCTTGCTGTGTCTGTTGCATTGTGCTGCACACTGGTTAGGATCAGAGTCCACTTGTGCTGCAGCAGTCTCAGATCGAGACCTCTTTAGCAGTATTTGCAGACCTGTGAGTTCAAGCACAAGAGGCTAAAGGAATACAAGTTTAGGGACAAACCTATATAGCTGAGAGCATAATCTATGTATCTGTGTGCAGGTGCACCTAAAGTACAAATGAATTGTAAAGCACCATAATTGCACCCATTGACATTCAGGTGCTGTGCCAAAGAGCAACTTATATATTCAAGGGGGCACACTAAGACTGGCTCCACGGTTCAAAGGGAAAAAAAATATGAGCCGATAGAGCCAATATCACTGAAGTGCTCCTATAGGAAAGCTGAAGGCAATGGTCTGCTACTCTGCCTACCTCTGTTAGCTGTTCCATTTCGGAAAAGATTTTGAAACCTTTTTAGGACCATCAAAGTATTCCCTACAAATGGCTCTCTGTTGCCATTTGTTGCAGTATGTGGTTTTGGTTTGGTTTGGTTTGTTTTTTTCTGAAGTGGGAGGCAACTGTTTTTGAGAATATGCTAGAGGAACAGTCAGAAAGCAGTGGAGTGATTTGTTTATTAGGCTTGTATCAGGGTGAATCCAAAGTTTCACTATTTGGGTCTTGTTGGGAGGATTGTTTGGCCAGTGCAAGCAATTGTGAACATTTCCAAATTATTCAGCTAAATGCAGAGAAGATCGAATCAGGACTAATGAAAGGCCTTGTTACAGAAATAGGTTCTGGCATGGAAAAGGGATTCCGGCACTCTGACAAGTGACATATTCATGTTTATCATGTTCGGAGTGTTTGTTTCACTTAGACTGAGTCAGAGTTGTTACGTAAGGTTTAACTATTGCCTACAAGAACTTCAAAGGTCATCTGCTGCCTCATTACAAAATAACCAGCCTTACAGAGACCCCGAGGCTCGGCTGCTTCTCTGTGATGCCTTCAGAACCAAGCTACAAGAGGAGCAGAGTTTTGGAATGCAATACGTATCATGCTAATGATAACAGAAAGTTGTTGTTGGGTGACATTAGTAGGCTAAAGGAAATTAAGAAACTTATTCCTGAAAATGGTGGAGAATCTAATTCGAATGGATCTCATTGAAAGGAAGGAAACTGAAAAAGAACGTAACTTTTGAGAAGTTATGAGAATAGTTGAGGGCCCTGCACCTTCCATATCTATCATTAGTTGGTATTTGGGGTTTTAAAACCATGCAGATGCACCCCTCAGAGCCTTTCCCAGTGATGGAGCCTTGAAAAATAACACTGGAGAGAGCCTCTTCTTGGGTAAGGGGAGGCTAACAGCAGTGATGACATCAGATAATCACTTCTCTGGGTGAAGACTACCTGCTGCACAGCAGTACCATGGAAAATATTTATCACTGCTCCTCTTCC
This sequence comes from Phaethornis superciliosus, assembly GCA_023637945.1. NCBI lineage: Eukaryota > Metazoa > Chordata > Aves > Apodiformes > Trochilidae > Phaethornis > Phaethornis superciliosus. The sequence goes on from JAJQWJ010000001.1 coordinate 113,447,157, forward strand.
ACCACATTTTTTTAGGCGGGAGCATAGACCAAAACTGGCACATGTCCCACTGCTGTGGGATTCAGGAGAGAGACTGCAGTTACCTACGTGTGGCAGAACTTCTGAAGATGGACAGCTAGTTTTGGTTGAAGTGAATCACAGGACATTACTCCCCATCCCCTGAGGCTCTCACATCTATGTGCTGCTTTTAAAAAATGAGGCCTTTTTCCTTAGGGGAGCAGGAAATAAAATACCCTTCATACAATTTCAGTTTGCCCATAAGGGCATCAACCACGCATGACGTATTCATGGCAACTAACAAGGTTTGTAAATATACCATGTCTAGGAAGTCACTGGTGGCAGATGTTTTTTCTTCCTCATTGAACACAAGACTTGTAGGCACAAGCACCCTTTCAGCATAGTAGTGGAGGGAAAATGCAGTGATGCCTTGCTATGGAGAGGGAAAAGACATTGTCTAGAATTGAGTGCTTGAGGTAAGGTGGGCTCATTAAGAAAATTAAGCATTACCTTTTAAGCAGAAAATGGATAGATATAGAACAGACATCCCATCAACTGTGCAAGACAAAAATGTTATAATCTGACTAAAAACACCTTGCGCTTTTTTTTGCTTTTTTTTTTTAGCTCTATATATTATAAAAATCTGTGGTCAAGTAATTTTGTCCAGTTCCTATGAGTATTATTATATGCAACCATTTGCAAGGAGAAGTGGTGACTAATAATAATCACAATGCATTCTCAGCACTTACAAGAGTAAATTTAGCCCTGATGCAATCAATACAGTTGCACAAGAGTTTGACTTATCTGCTGCTTCCATCCTGCAGGTCCCTACATGCCCTTATATTTCGGTGCCTACAGCTCAGCCAGTTCTAAACTACCTCCCAAGAGCCCTAGCAGTCTTATTCCTCAGACAGAGTGAGAATTCCTCAGTGACGCACACGCTTCACCCCTGACTCCCTTCAAACCATATCTTCTTCTAAGGATCAACATGTCAGAAGAGCACAGCCAGGATGTGCACCCCCATGCAGGAGCTGAGAAGCACTCTCCTGCTCCCCAGGGCTGATGAAGCTGTGGAAGATGAGAAAAAGAACAGTGCCTCTTAAGAAGAGATCCTTGTAGGAGATCCAGACATAAGACCGAGGGCTAAAGGAGATCTCAACATCTGCAAAGTGCAACAGCTGCACAATTATTGATGAAGCCACTGAAGTACTTGAGGTGAAGAATGAACTGCAGAGCCCGTCTGCTGCATTGCACAAACCGTATCTGTCCTCTCTGGGGTCTCCATACCACACCACAATCTCTATTGACCCCACCTTGGATGTCATATGGCCTCAGCCCCTGAGGACAGGGAGAGCTGATGAGCCAAAGCTGCCACCCACTCTGCGCGTCTGGGCTTCTCCACTGCCCTTTAGGCCTTCTACTGCCCCTGTTTGTTCCATTCAGCTGCTGCATCCTGTCACTGTCTCAGCCACCTGGCTCTCTGAGTAATCTCTTGCCTGGAAATGTCAGAAATCCTCAAACCATCCTGCCCGCCTGTCTCTGCTTCACATCTCAGACAGCTGGTGGAGTAACACAACCTCCTGGTTGTGCCGCCAGCGCTGTGAAACCAGGAGTTATGGTATGCTGCTGGGACTTCAGCAAGCCTTTGATTTCAGGCTACTCTCCTTTTTAAATAGAGTGTTTCATTCACCCAAAGTTGTCTGACTGGAGGAGCCCATGCCCACACTGGTACTGGTTTGGAGACTTTGTTTGTCCATGGGGTTTTGTTTTATTGCCGTTCATCATCCACTTTAAAGTGGAGCCAAACCATCCAAAGAATGCATAGGCTTGGTGCCCTCCTCTGTACAGCTTGTGTAAAACTGGTTTCCAGGAAGGAAGTATGGTGGAGAAGGAGGGCAGGAACTCATCAGTCAGCCTTGTCTCTTCTGTGTTTACAAATGCAGACAAAAAACCAACCAACTAAACAAACAAACAAAATACCAAACAAACCCAAAAACCCTCTTAAAAATAGCAGGTATGCTCTTTCTGCTGACCTTGCATTAAAATGATAATCAAAGAGCCTTTTTAGTTTACAGCTCAAATAGAATCACATGGAGAAAAAATACATGTTGGTCCAGTGAGGAACAGGGATAGAAATCTTACTTACATGACTTCCCATTATGTCATCCCAGGGAAAGAAAGGGAGAAAAAGAACCAACTGAAAATGAAATGCAATAGTAGAAACATGTCTTTTCATACTAAAATGTTGATAAGCTGGATGTAAGTCAGCATAACCCTGCTAACATCAGGAGTGCTGTACAGGTTCACACTATCCAAAGATGTTTTCATGTAACTGTGTTCTGCTTTGAGATGATGAATTCCTGAGTATAACTTCCAGCCACCAACTGGACCAAGTGTGTGGGTTCACAGCAGTAATAACCTGAAGGGCTGGGGACACAGCCAGAAGCCTTAGAGTTCTTCCCCCTGTCTGAGAAGCCTGTGATCAGCCATGCCTGCCTACAGCAGGTCTGAAGAAAATAGCAAAATATTTGCCATTTCAAGCAGTAATACATTATCTGTGAGGTGGGTGTGCAAACATTATCCTTATCTGGCAAATGTTAAAACTGCTTTCCCTCAGTATCAAGTAGCAGGTCTGTGGGAACCACAAGAAGAACTCTGGTCTTCTTCAAGCCCCAGGCCTGTGACTTCGGCTCATGGTGCTGTCACAAAGTGACTCCCAAGAACCATCACTTCACCTTGAAACAGAGCAGATTGCACCAGACACAAGAAATTTTAAAAGGAGAAAAAAAAAATCAAGCAACAGAATGCACTTGGTGCCCCTGCAAGGTCTCCACTTGCACACAAACCATTTCAAATCAGCCAAGTTAAACACTGGCCTATACTGTTCCCACATTCCGTACATTTCCCAAGGACACAGTATAAATGCTTCCATCAAGACACAGCTTAATTTATTTGTTTGCTTCTCTCCTTGCTCACGAGAAAGCATTTTTGTTTAAATGGGGAGAATAAATAGTCTCCTGACCCTTCTTGGTGCAGCACATGCTCCAACACTGCCCTGTGTTTATGAGGCTAATGGGGGAGAGTGCTGTGGGAGGCCCTGATTCAAACACTGGCAGCACATCTCCTTTCATAGCACAGTGATTCGGGCATGCATTGTGCTTGTAGAAGCAGGAGGAAGAGGAGGCTAATATATATATATATAAGAATCCATTATCAGAGCATTCTATGCATAGGGACAGAGGGGCAAAATGCAGGGAAGACAACAAATACCTTGGAATAAAAAGCCCATGATGGAGATAAATAATCATGGGGTTCATTCAACAAGAGCCTGCTGTTCAGAAATCCACTGGAACAGCTGCAGCCTACACGTCATTATACTTCTATCAGCGAGCATTAGGAGCCTTTCTGTGAGTCCCTTGTTTGTTATATTGATCATTGCAAAAGCAGACTCCAAAGACATAAAACTATACAGGAAATGTAGGCAACTTCTCACACCAACATTTTAATCTCTTTCCCTTCACCTATTTATTTGTCTTTTCTCCAGTACTCTGAAATCTTCCTCATCAGCCCCGTATGCCATTTTGCTCTTTAAGTTAGCTGTTAGTAGAGTTTGATATGATGTCAAGCCTTTAGACTTGGAGATACTCATGGAAATCTGGAGCCATGAAGGTAGGGTCTCAGGTCTTACATATGAAGCTTACTTCTATACTTATTTCTGGCCCTAGCAATATCTTGGCATTATGTCAAAATGTGCTACTCTTTTGAGAAAATGCTGAAAGAAGATGGTATAGCCCTGAGAACCAAGGGAACAGATGGCACCTGGCTTTGACTGTGAGAAGAAAGGTGCATCTCTTTCACCAACAAGTAGAGGAAAGGAATAAAAAAGAGCAGGGACCTGATTGCTCTCTTCTTGCTATGGATACCTTCTTCAGGCTTTGGGGGTGGTGGCATTGAAAATTGTTTAGGTTCCTAAAGAGAGTGCTCTGAAGGCAGATCTCCTGCCTACCTCATGGTGGGAATCCATAAGCCACACAGAATTATAAGTGAATTGCAGGTCACTTGGTAGAGACAGCAGTAACTGAGCCTCCCCCAGCAGATGTTTGTTTGACAGGAGAGGGCAATAAAACTCTGTCCACTGCCTTCTTCCTAAAAAAAGTTTATTTGCTAGTTAGTGCCATTGTGGTTTCTCAGCAGCCACAGATCTTATATTGAATACCTCTCTGAGATATGTGGGTCTTTGGTAGACACAGACAGCTGTAATGGAATGAGTTGTGTTCAGTCTTTTCTGTAAGGTATTCCGTGAGTCTGCACTGGCTTGATCATTTAAGTACAAGCTGATATTGATGTAACTGCAGGAAATCCCAACTTCTATACTATGTCTGTATTACTGGAACCTTAGTTCCAGATTTGCCCCACCACATTGTGACCCCACACGTCCCCACCACCTCCTCTCCACAGTGCCAGTTTCCAAACACAAGGGAAACCTGGGAGTGCTGGCTCCCAGGATGGTGAACAATAACATGGCCTGGGCAGGCACTCAGTTTGGACCACTGCAAAGGCAGGAACTTGGGGTGTTCTGTGGTGTATCTTAGCATGCTCATGTGGTTATAGTCTCCCAGTCTCCAATGGATTAATCGCATCACAGCAAACTCTTAATAGCATCATTCAGCTCTCAGTATCTTCCTTAGGATTTATTACTTTGTTTCTCTCAACTTTTCATTGCACATAGCTTGCTTTGAGAAGGCTGTATCCTGAGCTGGGTCTTCATCCTGCCAGGGCAGCTATCACTGAAACCTATGCCTCCTATGCCTGAAAGGACCTTTTCTGGAGGTACTGAAACTTTTGCCCAGGTGCACACATTAATGTGAAAAGATGCTTAAGCAGCAGAAGGGCTTAACTGGACTGAACAGTGCCAGTCACAGCAAGGACTGTATCGTGGTGTAGTAGAGCAGGCAAGTTCCATCCCAGGCACAGCCAGGAGAAAAGATTTTCCTCCTTGCATCTTTCTTGAGTCCACTGCAGCTGCAGTGAAGCACCATGAGGTACAGCAAACACCCATGCTAACTTGGCAGTCTGTTGCTTCACTGGTGAATGAGAAGATCTTTCTGATTGTTGTGTCTAACAACTGCTCCACCTTCTCAGGAATAGATGGGGAAAAGGTTTCCAGAACAGCCTGTGGAGCTTTTGAGCAAAACCCACAGATCTCACCTGGCCATTCATTATTGCTGCCTGGTCTGCTCCACACAGATACAGCCCTTCCTGTTCTGCAGGGAGGGGACATCTCTGTGACAGTACTGACCTGTCCTGTCTGTGGATACAGCCTTTTGTGCTGGGCACTCATCCTGCTGCATGCGTGCTGATATGGAGGGGTTTTCTGACAGTTTTATGTGCAGGATCCTTTGGATGCTGAACTCATTCTTGCAGGTCTTCTCCAATTTCCTCTCTCTTCTAGACTATTATCTTTCCAACAGTGTAAGGGTGGCAACACAGCCTATCTAAACAGGTACCTAAACACAAAGTCAGCACTTAACCACACCTGAGCAGGCAATCCACACGCAAAAATATAATGTGATATGTTTCCAAGGTGTTTATTTAAGATCCTACGAGAGAAAAAATAACATTGTTTTGAAAACCAATGTGATATAATTAAAAAGACCTCCTCCACCCCCATTGGTTGCTATTGGTTGTTCTCTGCTCTCCTTGGAGCTCCCTGGCAACATACGAGCAAATAAGCAGCATCAATCACTTATATTCAGTTTGGTTTTCTTTTTCATCCTAGTTGTTTAATTTAAGAATGCCCCAAAGTTGTTATTCTGTTCCCCCACTCCTAATAAAGAAAAAAATAATAATAAAGAAAAAATCCAGGAATTAGTCCTAACTTGCCTGTGACCTGACTGACTAAATATCACAAGCAGCATTGTTCCAGACATCACGTCCTCAGCCCCTGACACCAAAGCTGTTCTTGACAACAGCACCTGAATAACTTCAGCAGGGTGGGCAGCTTCTCCTGAAATAATTCATAAAATTATTTATTATGTAGGAGGGCAAGTAAGGCCACTGGGATTTGCCACTTTCTGCTCAAGAAAGATGTACGACACTCTGCCTATGTTAACCCTCTAGAATACAGTTATGTACACGCTCACCACTACCAACAGATCTCAAATAAGCTTCTCATCTACCCCATTAGAAAATATTTTTCTAGAATTTTGTTTTTACTTTTGCCCTACCCAAATGCAAATAATAATAATAATAATTAAAAAGGCATGATCAAACAAATGCAGTCTTCCTAAAGAGAGAAATATTCATGGCTAGGAAAGTGAGTCATATTTATGCAAAAGGGATTGTCCTCTGGGCAGTGCTGGAATAATTAGGAAAAATTAATTCCCTAGAAAAATACCTCTTCTGTTCTGGAGAGCTAACATTCAGTCTCACTTCTCAAAGAAATACAGGTGAACAAGGCTAGCCCAAAGTCTCAATAGAAGGATCTCTGCTAAATTTCTCCCTTCAAGCTGCTTTATGCTCCATGAACCCCAACACCTGTGTCTTCTTGTAAATCTCTGTGGCTCACAGCTGATGAGAGCAGCTACTGGTGAGGGTGGCACATACCACTGGCTGTTTTCACTGCTGAAATTGCAGACATCTAAGGAGAATGAAATGGCCTGATGCAGAGGTCACCCACATCAACAGATTGATGGTTTCAAGTAAAGTTGGATGGGGCCTAAAATAAAAATGCTGATGTAGTGGTTTAATCCTGGAGGGCAGCTCAACATTGCATAGCCACTTGCTTACCCCCACCCCCAGGTGGGACAGGGAGAGAATCAGAAAGGTAAAAGTGAGAAAACCCATGGGCTGAGATAAAGACAGTTTAACAAGTACACACATGCAAAGTAAACCAAGGAATTCATTCACCACTTTCCATGGACAGGCAGGTGTTCAGCCATCTCCAGGACAGCAGAGCTCCATCATACATCATGGTGACTAGGGAAGACAAATGCCATCACTCAAAACATTCCCCCCCTTTCCTTCTTCTTCCTCCAGCTTTGTATGCTGAGCATGAGGTCCAGTGGTCTGGGATATCCCTATAGTCACTTGGGGTCAAATATCCTGGCTGTGTCCCCTGTCATCTTCTTGTGCATCCCCAGCCAACTTGCTGGTAGGGCAGTCTGAAAAGCAGAAAAGGCTTTGGTGCAAGTGCTCCTCATCAAAAGCTAAAACAACAGTGTGTTATTGACATTGTATTGACATTGTTTTCATTTCAAACTCAAACCAACTTCAGTGTACAAGCTACTATGAAAAAATTTGTCTACCTCAGTCAAAACCAGTACAGCTGGGAATGTGGGAACCTCTAAGCTGTGTTTAGTCTTCCTACATGTCTGTGACAGCTATTCTGGTGTGTGGTTCAACACTGCCCACAGAATTCAGTCTCTTGCTCTTCAGACCTACCTCTCAGGTCAGGGGGAGCCAAGGCATCAAAGTCAAGCACTGGTAGGCTGCAGTCTGGGTGCAGTTATTTTTCTGTTCTGGGGAGGAAAGGAATCTTCTGCCCTGAGGTTTTTTTCTGCTCTGTTTCATATTGCAGGCATTTTCCCCTGCATGCTCCACCCATGTGGCATACTTTGTCAGGAATACATAATCACTTAGGAACTGTCATTGTAGACAAGCTGATTTAGCAGTATTTGGAGAGAGGACAGTGTCTGTGAGGAAGGATGATGTCTCCCCGGGCCTCCTTACAGCCCATCACCAGCATAGGAAGGGCTTTGCAGCCGGCAGTGCATCCATACCCTGGCCCAGCTTCCATTAGTTGTTAATGGCCCTGCAAAAAGACTACCTCAGGGCTGCAGAGCCTTTTCGATGCCATGACCCCTCATTTGAACACAAAAGATGGTTTTTGACCTCTCCTCCCATATCTCCCACAAAAAAAAAGGAGACAGAGGAGGAGTGTTCAATCTCCTGCTGCAAGCTGCAGCCCAGAGGTTAAGGGACTTGGAGCTAGGACACCTGCATACATACTTTGCAAACAGCACTGCAGAACCAGTAGTGGTGAGCAGAAGAGCTTGGCTCTGAAAAATGCTGCCACAGAGTGCAGTCCATTAGGAGACATGGTCTCTCAGCCCATGAATAGCAGCAATCTAATATACCTGCATTAATAGCTATGGTGCTTAATGATCTCTGGGTCAATGCCACTCTCTCTAATCAACTTTCACACAGTGCCCTTGATAGTCCAGAGCACCTCGGGGAGAAGCAGCATAGCCCCATGTTTCCCAATGGATTGCAAGGAGAGTGACTGACTGCTCTCTGCAGATCCATTTAACACCACTCCTGCTCCAGAGCCAGCAGGGAGCTGGGGGAGAAAGATATCAAAACCAGCCTCTCCCACTGTCTCTTCTCTCCACAGGACACAGTGACCAGCAGAGGTGTCCTGTCCCCATTCCCTCCAGTAATCAGCAATGGTCTCATTGCCTTTGGCACAGAAGATGTACCAGCTCCAACCCTCTGTGTGCGCTTAGCAAGGCAGCAGTGTTGCCAGCACTGTCTCTGCTGCAAGGTGGGAGCATCGCTCAGGAATCTGAGAAAGTTGTCTCTGCCATGCCCAGGTGGCCTATCAAGAAAGAGGGCTCTTACTGACACGTTTTATCCTCATGCTAGGAGCTGGAATTAATCTGAGGACTTTGCAATTATTATCATTAGTCATCAAGATGGAGCAGGTGAAGCTTCACAGTGCTGAAATGTATGCAAGCTCAGTCACTTCCATGACATCATTCACACATGCCACTGCAAAGCACAGGGGTTTTTTTTAACCCTGTTTTACTTTTGTGTATGAGTTAGACTCAACCACCTCCTTGGCAATGCCTGCCTGTGGGTAATCTAGAACTGATGGCAGCGTCTCCCATTTCAGCTTATCTGGAACTTTGCCAAGGGAGACCTATTTGGGTCATGTCATTTTGTCTAAGTTCAGTTTCAGTTGTATCGGAAAATTACAGAGGCAGAGTCAGGGCTCATGAAAGATGTCTTGTTTTTTCTTTAGTAAAGTTGTAAGTTATAATTAAAATACGTGTGTTTAAGAAATCTACATGTACAAATAGGCTAGCTTAAGGGTGCATGTGCAATTATAATTTATGTACCTGATTTGTAAGTATTTGGCTTCTTGTTCTCTATTTCTACGTTTTATAAAATGAAAAATGGGCTTCTTGTATACATGATACAGCATTTTTTCTCTGGTCTTTTTTCTCAGTCCTTCCTGTCTATCCCTAAGCATAAAATCTGCATGTCAGCATCTCTCACCACTCAGATAACTTTGCATATGACTGAGCAATAGACAAGATACAAAAGAATTGTGAAAGGCCAATTATGCTGTAAGCATGTTTACCTGTATGTTTAGCTATATACCATTGACACTGGACTGATGACAGAAACTTCCTTGTAATGGAACTAACTTCTGAAGAAAGAAGACAAATCTCATCAGGAGAAAGTAATGTTATTCGCTTCTTATAAAGGCAGAACCCTGTGCAGGAATCGTATGAATATATGCTAATGTAAGAGTGGTTCAGGGCCCCAAGCTAGGGCTGGAAATGGAATGTGATAGGTAAGCCTTACTGGGTGTGATGCCGTACTCACTGTAAAAAGCTCTGCAAATTGCTAAGCAATGGCAGCCCTGATTCTTCTGGGCCTGAGTGTTTGGCCACATGCTCAGAGGTGCAGGTGCCATGGTAGTGGTAAAGCCACGCTCTCAGGCATCATTAACCCATGATGCAGAGCCCTGCAGGAAGTCCCAGGTGGCTGGAAGGAAATTAACTGCGAGCCCCAACAATCTATAATACCTGGTTGTTTCTCTGTGATAAATTGTATTGCTTTCTGTTTCCTTTGAAGTGTCAGAAACACAGAAGTAATGCCCTGTTCACCTAACCAGGACAATTCCCAGGAAGGAGATAGAGGACATTGCTTTTCAGTAACTTCTGCAGTGCAGCACAGCTTGGCTGTGGTGCCCTCCCACACCTATTCAATTAAACTCCTCCCTTGCCCCAATGGCTGTTTGCAAAGACTGGCTGACTAGTTGCAGCAGCTAGTTAGGAATAATGGTGAGGCAAGGGAGGCAGTAATTTTGCTTAGTTTGCATGACGTAAGGCTTTCCATTCTGTCTGTGTCAAAAGGAGGGAGATGGAGGAGAGAAAGATAAAGGAAAATGTCAATATAAAACATGAAAATGGTAGCAGCTGCAGACTACACCGTATAATAAAACCAACCTAAATTGCGGTAACTATCTTTGACAAATAAGCAAGAGCTATTTAAATGCCACGTCTAGGGACAGTCCAGTATCCCAACAACCCCAGTGTGGAGTGGCAGAAGGAGAGAGATGGTGCCACTGCTTCTTCAGAGCTGTTCTCCTGACTCAGCTTTTGTGAGCATCCACACAATGCATAAACCCCAGCCCAGCTAGGTAGCTCCTGGTCTGTTCCTTGGAGGCAGAGAAATGAGAGTCCATTAAAGCATCTCTCGACATGACAGACTAGCATCCCCAGCCAGACCTGGCTCCCCTCAGCCTGGGTACCTCTGCAATCATTCACAGGGGCCATGCTGGGTGTGCTACCTGCTCCTCCTGCTTTATACCTGGCTGATTAGTCAACACTGCTGAGCCTTTCTGCTGGGGTAGCCCATTTGGCTATGAGGGTAGGCCACAGGGCTGTCACGGAGGCATGCAAAACCATACACCCTGCCACCTCCCTTCTCCAGGATGTGTTCCTATCACAAGGCTTACACCTGGGGTGGTCTCTCATAGAACTTCCCTGGCAGCCTGTTATTTGACCAGAAGTGCAGATACCACCTGGCTGGATGTGCATCCCCCACCCTCCCCCATTTTCACCTCCTTTCATGCACCTGTGGAGGGGTGGGATGGTGCGGCAGGGCTACCCCTGTGGTAACTCTCCCTCTGGTACCAGCAGACATCTGACCAGCTCCCAGGAATGTTTTTTGCAGGCATTTCAAATTGCAGTCACAAAACAGGCATATGTTTCACCGTGATATAAAAGACATCAAGTGCCTTTTCTGAATTATTCAGCTTTCAAATTTCAAAGGCAGGGAGGAGAGCCGGGCGTGCAACTATCCCGCTTCATTCACTTCCTATAATTTGTGGTGTGGCTTCTTGTCCCCGCATGAGGGAGTAACTTTTCAAAGAACATTCAAAATCAGCAAGCACTGAGTGCCTCTGGGTGAGCAAGTTGGTCTCTTTACACCTGAAGATATTACAAGAGAATCTCAGCCTCTATTAACACGACTGCCAAGTTTTTGTGGTGCCAGAGGAAAGCTTGTGAGTATGATCTCCTACTGCTGAGGAGGCAGAAGTCAAATGAGAAACATGGAGAATGTATCAGTCACAGGAAGCCCGTTAGTGCAAGGATAGATGGATGAAAATGTGACTAAATCAACCAGCAGCCTGTTTGTAAACATTTGTAAAAACTGCTTCATATCGCTTGAGTATTGCAAATCCTTTAAATTTTTCCCTTTCCCAGAATTCCTGCTCTTTCCTGAAAACCCCCATTGGTTTCAAGCTGGCATCTCTCAAGGTCACACTAGTTTACTATTCACTGTTAAATCCACCTCTCACAGAAGAAACCATTAAAAGCATCAGGAATCAGATCATGAGCCATTTGCTGCAGAGTCTGTTTCTCTCACCACGTTTGCCATGCTCTTAGCTAGCACAAAAGGGCTCCCAGTCCTGAATAGGGCCTCTGGGCACAAATCAGTAATTAATTTTTTGTTAGTTTTGTTTGAAACAAGACACATGAAAATCAGGGTTTCCCAAACTCCCCAGAGAAAAGGCAGCTTGGGTTATCATAAACTGCCCTGGTCTGTGGCAGATCATTTGCATTGCCTCCTCTGGCACATCCTGGCTCTTAAGGGGGTCAAACTCGTCTTGGCTTTCCCTAGGAAAAAGCACTGTAATGCTTTGTGTGACACTTGTTTTTAAAGTAATTCAAAACATAAATATGACTATCTCTCTGCACAGTTTATTTTTATGAGTCTCAGCGAATTGTATTAATTGCTTAATTTATATTTCCATCAGGGTCTATCAATTAAGAGGAATCGGTGGTATTATTATCCTTGTAAAACACCACATCAGTCAAAAATGAAGCAGAGTCAGAGGTCTAACTGTTAATCAGGTCACATTTCACTTCCTGTTGACATTTTTATTTCGCTTGCAGAAAATATTTGACGTTAAGTCTGGGATTATGAGCACTATTCACCCAATGCAAACACTGCAGAGGAGCATTCCTGCTGGTGCAGCTGGGAAGTATGCACTGAGCCACTTGCCAGGCACCTTTTTAAGCAGCACAGGGTGGATCGACAGCTATTCATCTTGATGATGAATGGGAAATCGCTCCAAGGTGAAGGTCAGATTTCCATCAGCACCTCAGAAAGCAAGAAACAGGACCAGCAATGGCAGCAAAGGTTGTTCTGTTGTGTCTTTGCTGCAAGCTGAGCAATTTTAAAAGTTTGGCCAAGGAGGCAAAAATATCATGATTTATTTATTTATTTCTTATTTCTTATTATTATTTATTTATTTCTGCTGGGGTAAACGAAGCCTAGGAAAGGTGGAAAACATGGCAGCATGAACAAGCTGATGTCGGATTGCTGTTGCACCTTGAGCAATACTGGGGAAACACAAACCCTTCTCTCTGCCTCACAAGCTTCTTCCTAATGGACTTGTTAATTTACATCCCCATTACATCAAAGGCACATCCCATGATAATCTTGTGACTCAGCGTTCACTATTACCCAGAAAACTACTTGTTTGCAGTCTGTAATAAAGATCCAAGAATATTTTCCTTTTTCTTACCATCAAAATACTGTCTCTTCCAACAACCATACTCAGTGTAGCTATCATAGAATCATAGAATCATAGAATTAGCCGGGTTGGAAGGGACCTCAGAGATCATCAAGTCCAACCCTTGACCCACCGGAGCACAGTTGCTAGACCATGGCACTGAGTGCCACATCCAGTCTTTTTTTAAATGTCTCTAGGGATGGAGAATCTACCACCTCACTGGGCAGACCATTCCATTGCCTGATCACCCTCTCTGTGAAGAAATTCTTTCTAATATCCAACCTAAATCTCCCCTGACACAACTTAAGACTGTGTCCTCTTGTTTTGTTGAAAGTCATCTGGGAAAATAGTCCAACTCCCACCTCGCTACAGCCTCCTTTCAGGTAGTTGTAGAGAGCAATGAGGTCTCCCCTGAGCCTTCTCTTCTTCAGGCTGAACAGCCCCAGCTCTCTCAGTCTCTCTTCATAGGGCCTGTGCTCGAGTCCCTTCACCAGTCTGGTTGCCCTCCTTTGGACCTGCTCCAGGACCTCGACATCCTTCTTAAACTGAGGGGCCCAGAACTGGACACAGTACTCGAGGTGTGGCCTAACTAGCGCTGAGTACAGGGGCATGATCACCTCCCTGGACCTGCTGGCGACGCTGTTTCTGATACAGGCCAGGATGCCATTGGCCTTCTTGGCCGCCTGGGCACACTGCTGGCTCATGTTCAGCTTCTTGTCGATCCAGACTCCCAGGTCCCTCTCTGCCTGGCTGCTCTCCAACCACTCTGTGCCCAGCCTGTAGCGCTGCATGGGGTTGTTGTGGCCAAAGTGCAGGACCCGGCACTTGGCCGTGTTGAACCTCATCCCGTTGGAATCAGCCCATCTCTCCAGCCTGTCCAGGTCCCTCTGCAGAGCCCTCCTGCCTTCCAGTTGGTCCACACTTCCTCCCAGCTTGGTGTCATCTGCGAATTTGCTGATGATGGACTCAATCCCTTCATCTAGGTCGTCGATAAAGATATTGAACAGAACTGGGCCCAACACCGATCCCTGGGGGGCTAGTTTAATAAATTTCTTTCCTATTCTCCTTTTTCCTATTCTTACTCTCTTTTTGGGAATTTTGTCTCAAAAATACAGAAATTAAGAGATGCTTTACTTGTTATCACTTCTTTCTGCTGCTCTCTCATGCAGTTAATGCTTTTTCTCAAAAAGTACTGCAGAGTATTGGTTAGAGTTTGTTAATTTCTTTATTAGAAAATTGCATGCATCATCATGTGCAAAGGAGAATCCACTGTTGACACACGGTGAGAAGTCAGCCCAAACCAGTAACTTTGTAAAACTATGTTTGCATTTTAGCATTTTATTCATAGGTTTTAAACTCAGAATAATCTGTTTCCCAAACTTCTGAGCTGCAGAGAACAATAAAGAGGAAGAAACCACACGGGTCCTGTTTCTCAGTCAAACTTTGTAAAAGTTTCAACTGTCATTAGGAAGCTGGGTTTTCCACTTGGGAGATCTAAGAACAGTGACTAAGATCCATTTCAGAAAGAAACAAAAACCTCCATTCCCACAAGTTGGGGTGGAATTAGATCCATCTTATGGTGCAAAGTCCATTCCTACAGAGCTTAACACACCTGCCTGAGGTATTCTGTTAGCAGCTAATTCTGCAGACCTTGCCTCTTTTTCCTGCCCTCAAAAGGCATGTTTGAGCAGTGCTAATTCTCAGATAAGCAGATATTTCCTCTTATCCATATTTACTTTCTATGGCATGTGTGGCACCACATTAAGAGTCTCAAAACTCCCTCTTCTTTTGATAGCTTCCTAAATTCCTAGTTTGACAGCACTGCTTAGAGTCCACTTGGACTCAGAATAAGGTTTGTTTATTTTTTTCCAGATTCTGCACTAAATCTTTATTTCAATGAATATTTTACAAGTTTTAAGTACATGTGTAAGGAGGGGAAGGGAAAGTGAGCTCTCACTTCTGTCTGAAGAATGAAAACCTGTGGCTTTGCTGAGGCCAGTGAGAATGCTTGAAATAACTTTGCAGAGCCATAACACTCTGAAGTTTCCTGAAGTTTCTGGCCGATGCTCAGCCCCACAACAGAGTTAGCAGGCAGGGTCCTCTTCTGTTCACTTAGAAGAGATCCTTTATGTGTGTGGCCCCCTTTTGACACTCCTGTGCCATGACAAAAAGTAACCCCAATCCCAATATAAAGAAAAAGATGGGCAATTAAGGCCTCCAATGTAATTTTTTTTTAATTCACCAGAGCCGGTCCACTGTTGAGAAACCACTTATTCTTCATTTCACAGCAAGCCCCATTAGCTCGCAGAGCTGCTGAAGCTCTCTGTGGTTATTTGGGTTGTCTGTCCTTGAGGTCCCTTTTGTCCCAGCTTAAGTATTCAAAAGCCACCAGCTCGAAATCTCCTCCTGATAGAGGTGGAGCCTTGGATAAATATTAGCGTCCCCCACCACAAACTTCTGTATGAAAAACAAGGTTTACCTCTGCAATCTAATTATGAAAGAGCTTGTTCCTTTTGCTCTGTAATATTGCATAACTGCAGCTGAGTGTGAAAGGAAAATAAGTGCTTATGCCTGTATTTTCCCTTATGCATTACCTTCAGAGAAAGGACATGGTTTCTATTATGTCTGTGGCAGCAACAGAGGGAGTAAAATGGGGTGGGTTTTCCTGTATATGACTGTAACATCTGAAAAGCTGCCCTCCCAAGTTGATCAAGCAAGTAATGAAAAATAGTCTGTTTATAAAAATGATGATTCTGATTGAGTTAAAATACTCTAAGGCAGGCAGTACTGTCCCTAAAGAGAGAAAAATAAAGGCTTTATAGAGAAATATCTTGTTTCCCTAATAGCTATGTTTGGAAACAAATTTATAAAACACATTAAAACTCCCCAGGGTCTTCAGGGCTGCAGTGTTTCCAAACAGTCACATTTACCTTGACCTTACAGTTATACGATGAGGAAAGATTGCCTTCTTTTTAGCCCTAGGAACAGGATACTTGGCATTTATGTAGCACCTGAAATCTTAATAGCTTTAGAACCACAAACTGAGAATATTTGCAGCCCAAACAGAGTTCAGAACAGGTTTCGAGCATCTTTACCATCCCCTGTATTATGTCCCGTTCTTCATCTGCCTAAACAGAGTGCCTGCCCTGTGGGTTCTTACCTGCAAGTGTCAGAAATTATTGTCAGCAAGAATCTAACAGGCTACTCAGAGACACAGACCAGTCAAACAAAAACCAGCCTGCTTCACACCAATGGCAATGAACAGCTTTGATTTTGATCATATTCCAAATACTGTTAGAGGCTGCTGGGCTGAGAGGCAGGATTTTAATTAGTTTCATTTTTCTCAGATGTGGCAATCATGTTTTGTATTCCTATTGTCTGCTTTTAAACCTTAAGAAAATCTTTGTTCCCACCCCTCACCAGCTTAATATGCAAAGTACTTGTCAAAAAAACCCAAACCAAAGCAAAACAACAATCAAACATGGAAAAGAGAGGCAGGGACCAGGACAAGCTGGAGACATGAGACCCTGTCAGGCTCTAACACAGACCCACTTCTCTGTGTCTTCCTGTCTCACTAATGCTTTGGGATTTTTATTTCGTTATCTTAATTCAGTGAATTAATGGGAAAGTGCCTGAATGTAAGGCTAGCAAGAGAGATTTGTGAAGGTCAGTGTTGTAAAGTGATGGTGCTTTATTTCCTTAACCCCAGTGCCAAGGCAAAGTTGATTGCTGGCTTCATGAAGATAAGCTATACAAGTGAAAACTGCATGTGGTTTACCAGGCTGTCAGTCAATGTCCATCCAAATGGACATAATGCTTATGCTGTCCCAGAACATGAAACTTTCATGAAACTGGGTGAAATGGGGACATGAGTCCTAAAGCTCTTATCTCCTACTCCATCAGACTCCATATTAGAGAAAAAGCTCACCTTTTTTCTCTCAATGGTAGAGAATGATGATGGTAAGTTGCTTGGTGTGTGAAAAAACACAACAGTGCCTCCAAAGTGGGAGAGCCCACTGTTGAGAGGGCTTCAGAAAGCCTCAAGGGGTGTTGCCTACTGCCCAAGCTCTCAAGGTAAAGACCAGCTGAGAGGAATTAAGTCAAAGGAAAGTGTATTTTAAGGAGAACTTTCTCTGGGATGAGAAGAAGATGATGATATACTACTACTACTCCTCTTCTAGCAAATACAGGAAGCATTTTTTAAACAAATGTGTCAACAGCAATATATGGACTGTAAGATACGTCTGTCATTCCAATCTTGGTGACTACACCTTGTACCTCATTTTCACTCATAGGTATGTCTTTTTAATTGTATACTTTTAACCATTGTTTTAGATTTATAGCAACTGTGATCTCAGATCATGAAGGAAAACCGTCAGACATTAACTCAATGTGGATATTGACCTTTAATTATAACACATTGTTTCACCTGGCTGAGCCATTATGCAAGATCTTTTTAAACAAAGACTACCACTGAAAAAAAAAAAAAAAGCTTTTTCATATTAACTCGAATTTCCAGATGTAAGACACCATTTTCCATAAGCAATGAGTGTAAAAATAAAAAACTGCCAGGTCATCATGTGCATTATATAGTGCTTAACTGAGAAGAACAGGCATCACCTATAAATTTAAAAACTTAGTAGATCCCTGGGAGCCGCTATGTAATCTTCTGAATGCAATTATGATTAAAAGGAAATTTTAAAATCGATGTCTTTATGACTCATCATCAGCAATGCATCCCTCAGAAGAGAAGGCTGACAATGAAGTTGACTGATGGATGCCCTTCCTGTAATGCTGCTCAGGGCAAATAATTCTACAGCACATTCCAAAGCGTTGAATGGTCCAGAAAAAGGCCAAACCCCTTTGTGATTCCCCTAGGAACCAATCCAGAAGAAGGTGGAACCAGTGAAAAATTTGACTTGCTGAACAAATTGTTACATTTTTCTCAGTTGGATGCTCTATATCCACCCAAATGAAGATGCTGCAGCAATCTTCCCATATTAAATCAAATGGCAACACAAGCTGTGCTGTCAAACTAAAAATGTGAGTTCATAATTTTTTTACCAACAGGCAGAGGCTACATTGTAAAAATCTCCAGACTCTGTCCATATACCTGATGGTGGACAGTAGCATAGCTTAAGCATAGCTTAAGCATAGATTAATCCTTTAAGGAATTCCTTTACCTAGAGAGCTTTGGCAGTCTTCTACATATCTATAGGAAGATACTTTTTGTGTACCTAGTATTTCCTCAGTTGTTAACCTTTTTGTGATAATTTCTTTCCACAGCTGTGTCCTTTAGATCATAACAGAGGCTGTAAAACTACCTAATTTGTAACCAGTTTTTTCCATGAAATAATACTGGGTTACCCTTGTGTCATTCTGAAATGAATTGATGAAAACATTTTGTGGACTGGGAGGTGGATGCCAGCAGGTATTTTCTCAAGCACAGTACATCATCTCCTTGGTGCAGCAGCATGGCAAGGGGTCTGCTGATGGGCCACTGAGGTCCCTGGGCCCGGGAGGCAGTAGGGTTTCTTTTCATAGAATCACAGAATGGAATTATTCAACCTGGCCTGAAACACAGGTAGGGGGCATCCACAACTTTTTTGGGCAATGTGTTCCAAAGTCTCACCAGCCTCACAGTCAAAAATGTCTTCCTAATGTCTAACCCAAATGTATGGTCTTTCAGTTTAAAGCCATTGCCCCTTGTCCTGTTGCTACTTACCCTTATAAAAAGTCCCTCCCCTGCTTTCCTGTAGGCCCCATTCAGGCACTGGAAGAAGGATGCTAAAAGGTCTCCCCAGAGCCTTCTTTTCTCCAGGTTGAACAACCCCAGCTTTCTCAGCCCGTCTTCACAGGAGAGTTGCTCCAGCCCATTGATCATCTTCATGGCTCTCCTCTGGTCTCACTCCAACAGCTCCGTCACACTCCATGTTCTTCTTGTGTTGTGTGCATTCTGAGGTTCACCCTTGCTCTATTCTCTAGGTTTAAGGATAAATCTTCTCACTGATTCTTTTGTTTGTTTGTTTGTTTAATAAGGTGGGGGAGATGCATGTCCTGGGAAAGACCTTAATAGCAGTACTGTGAATTCTTAACTCTTTGGCTTGGGAGTTGTTATGAACTTCTAGAGTAGACGCAACACTGCATCCTATTGCTATGAGAGTACACACTATGGTTCACAAATACCGTCACAATATTTCTTCTGACATGGTAATGCACTGGTGTTTTAAGGAATCACCCTTGGTACATACCTGACTTACATCATCTTGTGTTCTGGGCAGCTACCAAGCATCTGAGAGAACGCCAAGATGTTTTTTTGGGGCTTGTGAAGGGAGTCTGGCTTATCTTCACAGGTTCCTAGGGAGTTTCTTTGGAGATCTGAGATGAAAATATATCTGGCCCCAGCAGAGAAGGCAGCATCACTGTAGGCTTCTTTACAAATAGATGAAGATGAGGTTATGACTACTGGGAACCATGCTTTGCAGCCCACATGAATGCCTCTAAGCACACAGCAGGCTTGGCAGGACCTCAGCAGCTGGCAGGGGATGGGGGCAGCCCTGCCCACTTCCAGATCTCATCTGGTGTGTCCCCAGTATGGCAACCACCATAATCAGAGGTAACTTCTTCTTTATGATGATTGATGTTGCCTGAGGTAGGGGTAACTGAGATGATTTCTTAACAAGACCACAGTTGGGTTTACTTTTACCTATGATAACCTCTGTTTCCCCACATTTCCTGTCTGGTATACATGTAATGATTATGTGTAAGAACACAAGGAGCAAGCTAAACCTCTGGAAGCAGATTTTGACACACACGGGGGGACGTGGGAACCTTGTTTTATAGTGGAGCCACCTCAGGAACCCAGCGCTATGTCTCTTGTTTATCCACAGCACAAGCACTGCTGAGGCCTCACAGTGGTCTCTGTTTCTTTTTAGCTCTTCAGCATCTCACCAGGCCCCAGCTGGCAATGGTTAAATGCAGTCAGCAGGTGAGAAATGCTGCATCTCAGCAACGGGACTGATTCCAGATCTGGGACACATTCTGGGAAACAAGGAGAGCCCTGAAAAAGAAAAGGAAATGCCATATTCCTGAACTTCTATGACAGACATTAACTGAGAAAGACAACCATGCACGGGGCAAATCAGACTTACTTTTAATGGCCTTTAATAGTGATGCAGTTTAAAGAAGGGAATCTCTTAGCACTCACCTCTGATGGTTGGTGATGGGTTGACCCTGGTTAGACACCAGGTGCCCATCAAAGCCACTCTATGACTCCCCTCCTCAGCTTGACGGGAGAGAAAATATAATGAAAGGATCATGGGTTGAGGTGAGGACAAGGAGATCACTCAGCAATTACTGTCATGGGTAAAACAAACTCTACTTGGGGAAATAAATTTAATTTATTACCCATCCAATCAGAGTAGAGTAACAAGAAATAAAACCAAATCCTAAAACACCTTCCCCCCTGTGCTTCCTGCACTTTGGGCACAACAACCCCATGGGGAGCTCCAGGCTGGGCACAGAGTGGCTGAGAGCAGCCAGGCAGAGAGGGACCTGGGAGTCTGGATTGACAGGAAGCTGAACAGGAGCCAGCAGTGTGCCCAGGTGGCCAAGAAGGCCAATGGCATCCTGGCCTGGATCAGGAACAGCGTGGCCAGCAGGTCCAGGGAAGGGATTCTGCCCCTGTACTCAGCCCTGGTGAGGCCACAGCTCGAGTCCTGTGTCCAGTTCTGGGCCCCTCAGTTCAGGAAGGAGATTGAGGTCCTGGAGCAGGTCCAAAGGAGGGCAACCAGGCTGGTGAAGGGACTCCAGCACAAGTCCTGTGAGGAGAGGCTGAGGGAGCTGGGGGTGTTCAGCCTGGAGAAGAGGAGGCTCAGGGGAGACCTCATCGCTCTCTACAACTCCCTGAAAGGAGGCTGGAGCCAGGGGGGGTTGGGCTCTGCTCCCAGGCAACTTTCAACAAGACAAGAGGGCATGGACTTAAGTTGTGCCAGGGGAAATTTAGGTTGGATATTAGAAAGAATTTCTTTACGGAGAGGGTGATCAGACATTGGAATGGGCTGCCCAGGGAAGTAGTGGATTCTTCGTCCCTGGAGATATTTAAAAAGAGACTGGATGTGGCACTCAGTGCCATGGTCTGGTAACTGCAGTGGTAGTGGTCAAGGGTTGGACATGATGATCTCTGAGGTCCCTTCCAACCCAGCCCATTCTATGATTCTATGATTCTATGTTTCTATGATTCCCTTCTTCCTGGGCTCAACTTCACTTCTAGGTTTCTTCTACCCCCTCCCTGCCAGCAGCACAGGGGGATGGGCAATGGGTGTTGTATTCATTTCATCACACATTGTCTCTGATGCTCCTTCCTCCTCAGGTGCAGGACTCCTCACTCCTCTTCCCCTACTCCAGTGTAGGGTCTCCTCTCCATAGGTTCACAAATCCTGTGAGCAAACCTGCTCCAGAGTGGGCTTCTCTCTCCATGAGTCTACAGGTCCTGCCAGGAAACTGTTCCATCGTGGGCTTCACATGGGGCCACAGCCTCCTTTGGGCACCCACCTGCTCCAGCCTGGGGTCCTCCATGGCCTGCAGGTGGGTACCTGCTCCATGGTCAGCCTCCACAGGCTGCAGGAGAACAGCCTGCCTCACCATGGTCTTCACCAGGAGCTACAGGGGAATCTGCTCTGGCACCTGGAGCATCTCCTGCCCCTCCTTCTTCACTGGCCTTGGTGTCTGCAGGGCTGTTTCTTACATATACTCCTCTCTCTGGCTACTATTGCTCAGTTGTTTGTTTCTTTTTCTTTCACCCTTCTGAAGTATGTTATCACAGAGGCACAACTGTCCTCACTGATGGGCTCATCCTTGACCAGTGGCAGGTGCATCTTGAAGAAAGCTGACATTGTCTCTGTCAGACATGGGGGAAGCTTCTAGAAGCTTCTCACAGAGGCCACCCCAGTAGCACCTGTGCTGCCAAAGCCTTGCCACACAAACCAAATGGATGGTTTCTTGTTGCATTCTAGTATCACTACTTGATGTCTCTGTAACGTGTTTTGGGTTTGGTTTTTTTTGTTTGTTTGTTTTGTGTTTTGGTTTGGTTTGGTTTTTTTGGGTTTTTTCTTTGCAAGGCTGTGAGGATCCTTCTGACCCTCAAAGGACATTGATGATATACAGAGTGTCTTGGGACAAAAGTTCAAATGCCCCAGAGTCTTAGTGTCTGAAAAGTGGCCTACTGACACTGGTGATCAGTGATGGGGAGCTTTCCTCTTCACTGTGGGTGTTGTCTGGGAACCCAGAATGCCAAAGCCAACTTCTGAAACAAGTGAGCCATCTGTGTCTTGTAGCAGTGATGCTTCCGGGTGATTTTGTCTGGGCTAAAGATATCTCTACCATCTTGTGAGTCAGAGCCCTCAGCAGAGGAGACAGTGATTAAATCTGCAAGGAGAATTTGCTGCTTTCACTCCCTGAGAAGTAGATCCTTAGAGGTCAAGGTTGAGTCACAAAAGCTGAGAAACTTGCCAGGCAGCAATGTAACCTCCACTGTTGATAAATTTGAGAGGACTTCCATTTCCATGGCTAGCAATATGGTATCTTGACAGGTGCTCAGTTATCACAGCAGTAGGTATGTTACAGGACATAGAAAGCTATGGATGAGTGATACATGTTTGAACAGCTCTACATTTTAACAGGGCACTGTGAACTTGGACTCCCCTGATGTAGACGAGTGGGTCATTCCTAGATGGTTTAATCAATGAGAACAAAGGCTTCAGTCCACCTTCTCCAAAAAGTAATCCCACATTACCTCCCATGTAAGGATGGCCAGTACAGTGGATATGTGATATTAGCATATATGCTGAGCAGTTCCACATCACTGATGCTGCATGCAGCTGCTAAAATGAAAAAGCATTGAGCAACCTGGGAACAATGGGAGAGAAACCTGGATTCCTCCAGTATGAGCAGTATGTCTGTGTTTATTTGTTTGCACTTGTGCCAGTGTTATAGGATCAAGGACAAATTCTGCTAGATATAGATCAGTTCATGGGCAGAAAAAGCAATTAACATTTTATTATCATTCCGTTCATACGCAATTAAAATAGAGTTGATTCCCCTTCAGATAAAGATGCATAAATAGGTAGAGACCATGATTTGGGTCCTAAAGCAGACAAAGGTATGCTGAAAGTCATAGAAGATCACCTGACAATTCAATCTCATACTGAGAAGCTGCAGGAATAGGTGGCTGAGACAAGCAGAACACATGGGAAATGGCAAGCCAAACGGTGAGATAGGATGCATGCATCTTTTTTTTTTTCTTGTTGTTTCAAGACCTGATTTTAATTGCCGTGGGTTTGCAGATTAATGAAACAATATTTTTTTCCAAAGAAACAGCTGTCTGGTGGGTAATTTTAATCAGAGCCTGGTGATAACCTCCCACGGGAGTTCATCTGAGCTGCCAAATAACTTTTGTAACAAAGAGTAAAGATGTTCAGGAAACTAGCTGGAGAACTGAACAAGTGGAAACGATTGTGCACATTGAAACACAATTCTGTCTCTTGCATGCATATCTCTGAGTAGAGGAAAAGGCTTGAGAACACAGATCGCTTTGTCACAAGAATACAGGTGGTAGCAGTATATGCACTATTGCTGACCATCAGCTGGTGTGACATGGCATGGTACATTTGAGGCCAATTGATTGCACCTCAGCATGCCACCTATTAAGTGGTTTATGGAAGCTCTCAGCGTGGATATGCTACTTTGAGGCAGCCTCCACAGCCGAAATTGAGATCAAATGGATGGAATAACGTGCTTTTTGGGTCAACTAGATACTGGTCACTTAGCCTGACATTAATTGCTACAGCAACCACACACTGTAAAAACAGGATTCTGCCTGTCTAGGGTAAACAATGCTAGTGAGACTCCCTAAAAATCAGATAGAGTGTCTGGTGAAAGCTTTTAGAGCCTTTCACAATCTGCAAAAGAGCACATAAGTGATTGAAGGCAGTAGGGTGGGTGCATTATTGTTCTCATCAGAAGATCATCTGCCAATTTATTGCAGCAAGACGCCAGCAAATGTGAAGACTTTTCTCTCTGTAAAAAAACCACCATGCTCTTTATGTAACATTTCAGATATTCCGAGCTTGGGCACCAGAGGGGTGTGGATCTGTCTCTCACTGAAGGCTGGGTCTAGGTTTTTAAGAGCAAAGGGGCACAGAGGAGAGGGCAGTGAGGCAGCTGTAACAAAGATACCAGCACATGACAGCAGTCACCAGCTCAGGGCCCAGGATCTGATGATGTAAAGCCCATGGGCTTCCCAGGATTTCATCATAATGAAAAATGCAAATTCTTGCCTGGCTGTTAGTTTTTATGCACAAAAAGCAGTACGTCACTGTCTTAGATGCATGCTTCCAGCCACACATTCATTAGATATGTTGAATTGATTTTTCCCCATCTTCAGTAACTTACATGGTTTCTGTAGCAGAAGATCAAACATCTTAGCAGCTCTTGAATGAGAAGAATCCTACGCTGCTCTTCTAACAGCCATCCATCCACACTCAGCCATCTGTCTCCCCTCCTTTTAATGGACAGGCTAATAGTTTCATTTAAGATATTCTTGTGGAAGAAATCCTATTACCTGGGGAGCAGTCTGGCTTTGGCCATTTACTTACAACAAAATTTGTGGTGTCACCAACAGTTCTTCCCATAGCTGCTAGAGACCAGGACTTCGATAGACACTGTGCAGTAACACAAAATTATACTAGTTTTGTTCCTTTTTATAGACGTAAAACAGCCAGGGACTGAGGGGCTCAGTGGTGTGAGCAGCTCTGGGCACATGCTCAGTTCCTACTGGCAGCATCAGAGCTTTCAGTCCCTGGCTGGTGAGAGCAGCTGGAAGGCTTGGTGCCTTCACCGACCCCTCTGTTCCTAGATTTGTCTGCAGTCTGGTGTCTGTACAGTGAGGTCTGGGAAACTCATTGGGAGCTTTGCACACTACTGTTACATAGATGAAATGAATTAATAAAGCCCTGCAGTGCTCTGAAGAGCTGTGTGTGCTACACATGAGGCTCTTTGCACCTGCTAGCAGAACTGTGGGGTTTATACAGGCACTTCTTAAACAAACTAATATTTGGAACTTCAGGGAAGTGGCATACTTTTGCCCTATTCTCAGACAGACCTGAGGTGTTTTGACATAGAGGACAAGAGTCCTTTTGCCTGTTTGCTTATTCAGATATAGTAGCCCACCTCCTCAGAGAGAAAGAAACTGGGGAGAGCAGGGGAACAGTGACCACCTGGTGGCTGCCCTGATACCCTAAGGATCCGCTGGCTCCCACTCTGCTGCTGCTCTGAGCCCAGCTGAATCTACGTGTGGAATCCTGGCTACCTGCCATTTTCTAATGGGAAATGATACATGGAAGTTCATGCCCTGAAGAGCAACCAAGGAAAAGGGAAATCTCAATACACGCAGATCCTTCCCACCATTACACTTAGGAGCACAAAGCAGCGCAGGGGACTGCTCTGTTGTACAGCACTGAGCTCCTAGCATCTCATTTCACAGCAGAGCAACTGCTGGCAGGAAGTGATGGACTGCCTTGGACCTTTGCAAAAGATAAGGGTGAGAGGACACTTGCAGGAGGGATTGCAAATGCTTTACTGATGCTGCAGTCCTGCACCAGGCTTCGGAGCGCAGCTGGTCATGGAAAGGGAGCTGATCATCAAAACATGGAAAGGGCTGCTGAAGCAGCCTCTGCTCATTGCCAAGGGCAGGCCTTCCAGCCCTCCACTAGGAGAGTCTCATGCCTGTTTTACATAGGAAATGAACTGCCTGGCTGTCTGCAACAGCATCTCCTCCCTGGGAATGCACTACATAGCTGTGATTTAGCCACTATCTCCCAGGGAAGGCTGAGATCCCAGGCACCTCAACAAATCCAGGCTTAAATGTTTCTAGTTTTTTTTTTTAAGTTTTGCAGTCCACTCCTTTTCCTTTGTGGCTGTAGATCAGAGAGAGAGAAAGGGCAGAGAAAGCAGATGGTTTGTCAAAACAAAGGTCAGATTCCACTGCTCAAGAGGCAGCCAACCAGTGTTGTTCTGCAAGGAGCAGTGTAACACTGTCAGGTCACACACCTAGAGTCCCCTTGGGAAGGTGAAAGCATTACCACCCTGATGCAATCCCTATCACTTATGAAAGCATGCACAAACACGCCCAAGTTGAGAAATTAGATAATACTCAGATAACTGGTGCCTTCTAAATCTCTCAGATAAGATCAGTCAGTAAAAGTAGCAGAACCTCCTGCTTAAAACATCCTAGGTGTTCAAAACCATGCCCCAAACAAGAAAACCTAGCTTTTAGCAGTGAACCTGAGCCTGTTACCAAATGAAGAGTACAAAGCCAGCAAAAACTGAGAGAGTTGTGAAGGCAACTAGTACTGGCTGCTTATTCAGCCAGACCTACCAGGGCAAAGGAAAGCTAAAACGTATTGCTTGCATTGCACTGAAGACAGAGCTAAGTCACAACATGAGCAAGCTGCATAATCAGATTACCCAAACTTGCCTTTCACTTCTCATTCTTTAAGAAGGAAACATTGCTTTCTATCTAACAATGACTATAGCCAAACTTTTAAGCTCATTGGGGAACAAGAGAAATACCGTATTATTTCAGTAGAGCAGACATCACTGTTTACCTTCTTACCCTGTAGAATGCCAGTTTAGTTGAAAAAATAGATCAAGCTACTCTTAAGTACAGTGATTAAAGTAATCAAAATCTCATAACAGCAGAGAGAGCACTGACAGTGCAACAAGGTTGTAGTTGCACTATGAAACCTGCATTTCATGATGGAAAATAACAAGAGGCAAGGAGAAATGTAAACATGACCCTTTTGCAAATGCTCAAACTGAATTCCACAGATCATCCAAACGTGAACTTTTGGACTCAACCCCAAGCTTCAGTCTCAAGCTGTGTTTTTCCAAAGCAAGGCAAGGTTTGGAGGAAGATGAAATATCCTCTCTCCTGACCTTCATCATCTTAGCTACAAAACGCTGTTGTGCCATTATTCTAGAGGCTCATTAATATTCTGTAACATAAGGAGATCCTGCATAGGTTTAAAAGATCAAGGCCAGCTTCTGTGTCAGCATTAAAAACAATCTTCAGATTTTCTTCTAAAGTCTGTGTAGCCATCTATCTCTCTATCTGGACTAAAAGGACAGATCTAATTACTTACTTTTCTGTGTTTAATATTTATCTTCACAATGCTACAGTGTCGGCTAAATTCTAAGTATCTCTTATTTGAAAAAAACCCACATAAAGATTTTTCATAGGACTGTTCATAGGTCCCTTTAGGAACCTGGCAGAAGTGCCTAAACTAGCAGACTAAATTTTCTGCATAGCCCACGGAGAAAGAGGGGCAACAGAGACAGGTAATTTATTCAGACTCCCAGTTCCCTTCACTTGCTCTCAAGGCAACACAGCTTCCTAATTTAGACCATGCTCCTATCATGGGGAATTCCTGTGATACAGCAAGATTTAGATGCAATAAACCCAGTTCTAAGTGACTTATCCAATGTCATACTGGGAGCCTGTGACAGATCAAAAATTAAACTCAAGTTTCCCTGCATCCTAAACTGTTCCATCATAAAAAAAATTTTTTTTTTTTTTGTTTTGACTCATGCCTCAGCAAGGCGGTAGATGAGTTCCTTTTGGAATTTTAGGTTTGTCCAATTAAAAAATCTGCCAGAAAGAAGCAGACGAAAACTGTAACAAACAACAGTCACACTGTCCATAAGGGTCCTATGATAAAGCCCACTGAAACAAGAAAACCTGTGTTAAGCTCAGTAGCCTTGGGTTTAAACCTATGAATCCATGTGAAAGATAACTGGCTGATTTTATCAAAAAATGCCCCAAATCAGAATTATTTTGCCTGAGATAATTTATCTAATCGAAGAGAGAAAAATACATAATGGATGTGAGGATGACTCCTCTAAACACTGTTGCAATACTTTACAGCAGGTCTAAATTTGACTCAGCATATCTAACAGGATGTTTGTTAATCAGGATGTCTTTCAGGGATCTGGAATAATTGCTTCTATGATTGGCCTTGCATTTCTTCAGCAGATGAAGGGAACAATTCTACAAAGTTTTCAGAGAGATTACTGGAAATTCTGGAGAAGATTAAGACTGATGAAATACATACAAGCATTTGCTTTGGCATCCTCATAAAGTGTTGCATTGTAGAAACTCATTTTCTCTTTGAAATGGAGCAAGATTGAATCTCAAGGTGCGGTAACATTATGATTTGCACAGAAAGGGAGACTGAAAACAAATCAGGGATGAGAAATTTTAAACCCAGTTTGTTAAACAAAGTAATTGTTCTTCTCTTTTGTATTTTCTGTCCTGCAAAATGTAATTTGGGAAGAAAGAATGCTCCTGTCCTTAATTTCTTACCTAAAAATGATTTTAAAGAAATGGTAGGCACCATTCATATCATACCTCTGATCATTAGTAAATCATCCAAAATTCATCCCGTTACTCCTAAACATCTCCATCCTTAGGAAGCAGGCAGCAGTGCCAGTGGAGCACAGCTGTCTCATCACCATACTCTGCTGGGGGAGCTTCAGTCTCTATGGGACATAGAAGAATTCCTGAGATCATGGGGTTCCACAATTAATATTTTGTCTGCAAAGGACAAGATGAGGGAGGGAAGTGATTATTAACAATTTACTCTGTATTTAGGATACATGATGTAAAATAACTCACAAGTTAGAGAATTCAGCATTTTCCTTGGCCACTGCTGCAAGTATGAACACATGTAGGAGTATGACTGAAAACAGACATATTTTCAGTGTTCATAGCAGAGCATCTCCATTGCTGGTTGTTCTGATGCTGAGAAAGGGAGGGTAATTTTATTTTCCTGTATGTACAGCTAACAATTCCAGGAACGCCAGTTCTCCTCCCACTTCCTTTTTTCCCTTTCCTGGCTCCTTTCCTTTGGGATTTGGCAACACGAGCTTGAGGTTCTGGACTACCCCAAGCATTGCTTCTCCCCTGTTTTCCTTCCAAACCTTGTAAAAGATTTTTAAAGTGACATTTGTGGGGTTTTTTGGCAGAGGAAGATGATGAGAAAAACAGAATAGCACAACTCTTCCGGTATTCCAGCTTTGGGTGTACCTGTGCTGCCCAGTACAGTGCTGGGTGCTGGTGTGCAGCATGCCCTTGGAGACCACAATAGCACAGGATACCCACTGTGCTACTTGTGTACAGCCTCCTTTCTAGATTTCTGGCACTTTCCTTAAGGCCTGGCCTCAATAATCAAAATCTGGATATAATTCCAGCCCTGGTTTAATCCTTGCAGCACCCATCCCTTTGGCACAGCCTTATGCCAGTGGCAAAAGTAGGCAAGAGCCTGATCTCACAGGAGACCCAGGAGATACCCTGAGGGGACAGGGCTGTAGTCATGAGGCTCATTTCTCAATACATATTCCAGGCATTAAAATCTCAGCATGCACCAAGAGGGTCTGAGAAAGGTAAACACAATATCTGGATACCCTCAGAAGTGGAACTGCTGGGTGCCACAAATTTCTTGCTGCCTCTATTTGTGCAGCTGGATTAAATGCCAGGCATGCTTCAATATTACTGTACTACATCCCTTCCAGAAGGCAGAAAGAGGCAGCACAGCAGTGAGAACTGTAGGATCTCTGAGAAGGATTTGGTATTGCTCAGGTGCTTCTTACAACCCTGATCTATGTTAGGGGAGAGTTTTTCTTTCGTGTGACTGTGAAGCCGAGAGATATTTAGTTTCCTTGTCACACAGGGATTTTATGGATGATCCCCAAAGTGATACTGAGAGCAGGGCTGGGAATGCAGCCCAGTTTGAAACTGTAATAACCTAAGGCCCTGAGCCTTTTTGTCAGTGCTCACCATGGCAAGCAGCACATGGGACATGTGCCACTGCCATGTGCTGGGACATAACCTGTCGTGTCAGGTCACCGTGCCAGGAAAAAGCCAAGTCCTTGCACTGTGCCAACCACACGTACCACCAACAAAGGTTGCTTTGGGTAAGTGTCCAGATATGGTGTGAAGCCAAGATGATCATGTTTCCTGGCCTCACAGGTCACTGATGATCTACAAACCACATCCTGGCATGGCCAATGGCAGAACACTAGACACTGAGCAGCAATCCTGCTTGGGAAGTGATTCACTTCTAGCATTCTTTCACAAAGAATAGCTGGCATGTTTTGCCAGCCTGCAAAGCCATGATATGGCATTCCTTCAAATGGGGACTCCAGAAAAGATTTCAGGTTCAGTCTGGAGTATTTTGTTGTATTAAAGTAATGATGTGATTGTTTTTCTTTTTTCTGACCAAGTTTGAAAGATAGGAAAATACTATTTCAGTGTTTAAATGTGATGCTATCTGTTTAATGCCGTAATAGTGTTGGCTGGAAAACCCTGGAAAGGCAGAGAGTTTGACCTATGCTACAAGGGAAGCTTTGGCTGTAGAAGGCAACCGTGAAAGTAGTGCAGCAATGATAACTGTTTCACTAAGCATGCACTCAGTTCAGTGCCCAACAGAGGCCTGTTTCACTGAGTTTACATTTATAAAGTCCTGCCACTATACATAGGTCAAAATCCAGTATAGGCAGCTGTGCTCACACTGATTCCTAAGTGATTTCTCTGATGCTCCTTGTCCCTACGTGGGCAATAGCCTTTTCTCCTCCCTCTCCCCAGATCCTCAGATTTTTTTCAGTTCAGTGTCAGTCTCTGGCTCAGACCTTGCTGGGCAGGGTGTTTCAGGTCTGCAGGGTGTATCTGCAGCATGCAGTGATGGCAGCTATTTGCTCAGCTCCCCCTTGCTCAGGGCCAGCATGTGGTAAGCAGTGCCTTCACATCCCCACTGATCCCCGCTGGAGCAGCACCAGCCCTGCTGCTGGCCTCACAAATTCGCTTCACTTTCCTTTTTTTATTTAAACCTACAAATTAACAGCCAGAAAAACACCTTGGCGTCAGCCCCTGGCAGTCCTCAGTTTCACAGCAAGGGGTAATAGAAAACTGAGAAACAGAGGAAAACGCTAGGGAAGAAACCAACAAAATATCACGAGATGGGTCCTAGCTCCCTTCCCACTCATACTGTAAGATCACTTAGGTCCCCATAACTACTTAGTTCTGTGGGTATGATGGGAGGCGTGTTGGTGTTATTATCTGTGAAAAAATCATGCACTGGATTTCTGAGTCATAGTCAGGACTGCAGTATATGCAATATGAGAAATGAAGCACAGTACTCATTTAAAAGGTAGGTAATGATAGCTGTAGGAGACACAGCTAAGATTTTAGAGAGCAGTACAGGTAGCTAGTACCACCAAAAAAGTTTATATACATGTCACAGGACAAATTCACTGAGGGAACCCTGTGGTATTTAGGACTACAAGTACTTACAGAAAGATTCAGCATTATGGAAATTTCTGCAAGAAGGTTTTATCAAAGCTAGTATTTAATCCAAATCTCCCACATACCTCCCTAGTGCTTGAACTGCAAGAATATACTTGTTACCTAATTGCAGAAGAGCACTAAGGATCTGTGTTTCTGCCAGTGGGATTGCTGAGTGCTGGCAGAGTCAGCCCTTGGCTGCCAGTTTTCAAGTGTCCAGCTCAGCTCTAGAATCTGGAGAGCAAGAGCATATAAGGACAAAAAATGCCTGGTGGAAAACCAAGTGGTAGATCAGAGTGCTTGTTGCCATGCTCTATGGCATTTTTCACTCCCCACCCAAATTAGATAATCTGGGCAAGGTGGTCCAGAGTAAACTCCTGGGTTCCTGAATACCTTGTACCAGTCCTTAAAAAGGTGAAATTTTCACTGCCCTCAAGAAAGGCCTTCGTTAAGTAACTTCTGAGTGTCACCTTGCAGCAAATCCTGACCAGGTTGTGCAACCTCTGCTCATGCTGCTGCCCTCAGTTCAAGTAGACTCTTTGAAAAAGCCACTGGTACTACTTGAGCCAGCTCTGTGTATATTTACACCTTTGATGTAGATGTCCCTTTTGTAGTACCTCTCAGCCAGGGATCTGCAAGACCTGTATAAATATTAGTTATGAAACCCTAACACGAGCCTGCAAAGTGGTTTAGGATTTCTATTTGGCACACGAAGAGTAAACAGAGGTGCCAGCCAGGTAAGTGCTTTGCCCAAGGTTAAAGTTGTTGTTGGAACTGAATTGGAGAAGTAAGGGATCAGTGGAAACATAGGATCCTGCCTCCAAATCCTTGCCTTTTGCTGTTAGAGCTCCTGTTCGGAGACCACACTGTCTTTAAGACACCTCCAGAGTTCATTTGGCATTCCTAGAGGCTCCTGATTCCTTACCATTTCATTTATTTGCTTTTGAATCCCTGTGATTAAAGGAGACATAAATTAATTCCCAGGATGACTCTGCACTGCGGCTGTCTCAGGACCTGCCTGCAGCAGGAGGAGGCTGCCTGGGACCGTGAGCAGTGGAGGGAGGACACAGGAGGATGGTGGTGAATGGCTGCAGCCACCATTGCTCAGTCCTTGTGTGGCACAGGTGAGGACCATGTCCATCTTTGGATGTGACCACCTGGATGTGAAGACTTCAGAGCTCTCCAAAGGCTGGGTACTGGCACATGCCACTGGCCCCACTGCTTGCAGTGGCTGTTCCATGTACTGTCTAGACCATAGAATCATAGAATCACAGAATGGTTTGTGTTAGTTCCAACCCCTCTGAATGAGTAGGGACACCTTCACAGCCCCAGATGACACTAGTTTGTGTCATTCCAATGTGTCAGCATTATACAGGCAGGGAGGTGGCTAAAGACAAAGGGAAAGGAGGTAAAGGAGTGAGTGGAAGAATCCTCTTACACAGCATAGACACCTCTCCCCCTTCCTGATGTCACCTTGACATCCAGGTTCCCATGCACTCATGTGGGACAGACAACAAGGCTGAAGGTACCACCCAGCAGACAGCTTGCCACAGCTATCAGATGATCTCAGCACTGCACCATCACCTCCACAACACCTTCACCTGTTGTCTACTTGGCTCTCCCATCAGCACTGATAGCATCGCCACCTTGACCTTGAAATCCTTCTCACGTGTGCCACCCTGTCTCTTAGCAGTGGGAAATCAGATTTTCTTTCCCTCAGCACCACTCCCTGCATTTTCATTTCTGAAGAGTGAGCCAGGGATGGAATGAAGTTTTTCCCTCTGTAGCAATGACTCTATTTTCAGCTTTAGCCCAACAGATTGCTTGCTCTTCAGCCTTATCATCCAATGCCACCTTAATACATGCAGCTAGAAAGGTTACTATTAGTGACTGATACCACTGTGTCTGCTGGCTGGGGGTTTTAACCCTAGATGAACCAAAACCTCCTCTATATCGCATCCTTAGTACTGTCCAGGATTTCAGATGATTGAAGTTATTATTATTTTAGAGTGTTTATTTGTAAAACAGAAAATATGGTACTTTTGTTATGTTGGAGGAAGACAAAGAGGAAAGCCAGACATTCTCTGGGACCAAATCAATCAGTGGTTTACCATGCATGGAGTGACTGACAGCTCTGCCCCTCTGGCATCGTAATTTATTCTCCAGTCTCATCTCTTTGAGAGTATTGCATGTCATGCTTTTTAAAATGTATATATGGAACCAGCTAGATGGTACAACTGTTGGTATGGAAGCATTTCTTTTTTTAGCTTCTCTTGGTACAAATATAGAGATAGGAGACAACTGAAAGGCCTCTCTGCACCTCTCTTCTGTGAGTCTGTGAAAGCTTTCCCTCTGTTTTGCAGTATGCCCAGAGGAATCTGCAAAATTGCTCTCCAGCAAGGGCTCTGGAAGGAGTTAGTCGAGGAGTAGTGAGTTTACAGGACATTCACAAATTTCACCAACAACACCAAAACATCTCATCCCAATGTAGAACAAAAACATAGTACAAAGCAGAACTTGCAATTTTTCCCTCGCTGGAAGTCCAGTCAGTTTATTTTGACATTTTCAAACTTACTTAGTTGCTGTGGATGTCACAGAGGGTGCAACAGTCAGTAAGTGGGGAACCCCAAAGGGTCAAACATCTTTGTGCTAAGCACCTGCTCCAACATAAGCATCCTCCAGTTCAGGATCCTTTGAGTGCACTCACCAAAGCAGGTTGGCTCAGATCCAAGAAAGGGAAGTGCTGCCAATTTTATGAGACCCTAAAGGCTTCCAGCCTTTCTGGGACACTTCCATCCTGGTTAAGTGGGCAAAGTGGGGAAACTGGGAAGCTCCAGTGTGTGATTCCAAGAACTGGAAGGAAAATGGGGATGAAGGAGTCCACTGGAAACCACTGATGTCCCCACAATATCCCTGCAGTGTGTCTAACCACACAAATCCAAATTTTCCATGGAAAAGTTGTTTCAGCATCCCTGGCTTCAAACTGGGTATCAGAGAGGCCCTTAGCAGGGAACTGCTGGCTGCAGGAATGAGCATCATGGCACAGAAGTGGGAACCATGGCATGTAGATATTCCAGCTGCTCCTGAGAATTGTATCCCATGGTCTGATGGCAACTGTAAGCACTGAAAATCATGAAAAACAGACAAGTTTAATGAGTACACAGACTTTTTGTCAAGCCTGAGCAGAAACCTCTTCTCTGGCCTGAGGAGAAAATATACCTGGGTTTTTTTTAGGTTATCCCAATATACCTGGTTTTTTTGGTTTTTTTTTTTCAGGTTGTTATCAGCTGGTCTGCTAAAAGGTGTTACTCTCCTTGCAGATCTCACTTTGCTTTTTCACTAACCCACAAGAGGTACAGACACATAAATAGCCTGTTGTAAATGCACCATATAAACAAACACCTGCCTGCATTTTAAAAACATTTTTGTTGATTTATATGGAGACTTTATGATTTTTGTCTGTTTGGTATCTACTGGTCTGCCCCCACATGGTTATACCCATTTGTACATACACACATCAATTAGCATGAATCAAATAGCACATGCTTCATCCTGTGCAAATACATTTGTTCCTCAGGCAGCTACAAATCACAGACGGGTGACATCTCCACAGCTTGTGTTAGGAGCTGGCAGCAGGTTTTTCACACATTGGCCTCAAATCTAAACACAGAGAAAAATTCTTCAACTCTCAGACCTTGTTTTTCACACTTCCCAGCAAGAGAGGACAAAGCACATAGAGACCTAGGAGTGTATTTCATAACCATTGAGAAAGTAATAAAATCCTTTGCTTCAAAGCAGAGATACATAATCCATGTACACTTGTCCAGAGCTGTTCTGAGAAGAATTCCCACGGGGCTGAGGCTCGGGTGAGGGACACAGTGTCACAGCCTGTTTGGAGATGGCAGCTTTTGCATCTTGGATATCAGTAAGGCCTTGCAAGTTATTACATACCTTGCTCAATGGGTGAGAGTGTTAAGGAGCACCGTCAGCAGGGTCTAAACACACAGGGCAGTGATAAATGCAAATCCTTTGTGCTCTGCACAATGCAGGTAATGGATCTTCAGCAGCTTCTCCTTGACTGGAGAGAGGCACAATCTGGCTAACCTCATCCAGGAGGACAACGCTGAATAAGACAAGAAGAGGTAGAAAGTAGTAGCTGTGACAGAGAGAGGGAGAGTTGTCTAAGGGTGCGGGATCTCAGGGGTGTGGAGGTGCCCTGACCAGACTCATGGGGGTCACAAGCCACTGCCTGGCAGCAATTTGGCCAAAAGCATGCAAGTGGCAGAGCATGCATTTGTCTGGGTTGACATCCAGCTGTTTCTTGGGTTCAGATAAAGCTAACCAAACTCATGTCATGGGGCATCTTCCAAGCAAAAGCAAAGCTGGCGACATGCTTTGCAGCAGCCCTGGAGTGTTAAACCATGTGGCAGTGAGGATAAGCATAGCAGCAGCCTCTCCCTGGGGTGCAGAGAGGAGGAGCTGCCCCAGCCAGCTCCCCCAAGGGATATGTTTGCTAAAGCCACAGCCAGACAAGATGCTGAGGTCACTGGGACCAGGGAGAAATGGCCTCGGGACATGACAGAGGCTGAGAGTTCAGGATCTGGCAATCCTGAGACTAGCCATGCTGGGATCCCTCTTCACAGAAATCTGTATGCCTGGGGTGTACTGGTCAACAAAATATGCCTTTTCCTGACATTTTTCCACCTTGAAGAATGCAGAATCAACATTGTTTGATGGAGCTGCTTGTTAATTATGCTTCCTGAAATGTATTTTCCACTGTATCTTCTTGAAAGACATGATGCTGTCCCACCATGTGTAGTACAGTTCCAAACAGCAGAAACTTAAGGCAAAAATACCACCTTTTCCAACGTGTTAAATGGCTATCATGGGCTTGCATATTTAGTGCAGTGTACTCCGTTCCCCTCTGTGCCACAATCAATACCACTCAGATTTCTTTATCATGGGTGATGGGGGATGGAGATGAGCGATCCTGTTCATACCTCAGCTTTGGCATTTTGATTCCCAAACAGCCCATTCACTAGTAGCATAAAAATAATGTAAAAACAAATACATCAAATAAATGTACCTTGAAGACATCTCTATTACAACCCCTCTCTGTATTCTATAAGCAAAATATGTACTGTGCATACAAACACCAGGGGAATGAAGGGATGTAGGTATTAACACTGACATATCAAGTGGTTCCTTGATGAGACCATATTATCTATGCAATCACCTACAAGTATTTACATTTCATGAAAGAGGTTTTTCAAACAGCACCTCCAGCCATACTGGCTCATGCTGCTCTTGGATGAAGCTCAGGCAAAGAACGAGGCCAAATTGATGCTTCTAGAGGGTGTTTTATGAAAGATTCAGATGCCGTGGGAAGCAATCGGTTCTGGTGACTCAGGACAGGGTGGGGTTCTTCTAGTAGAGACCCTGAGTTGACCCTGGTCAACTCTTGGTTGACCCTGAGCCAGGGTGACTTTGTGGCAGTGAGAGCCCCATGCTGCTGGGGTGCAGCCCCATATTTCTGGAAGACATTGTTAAACACCTAAGACAAAGGCAAATCCCCATGCAGAAAAAAGGGTGGGCAAACAATTGGTTGGGTTCAGCCTTGATCTTTGGCCACAAAGTTGGGTGAGCTGTTTTCACATGTTTGGGTATTGATGCCTTTGAACATACTTTAGTGTAGGCGGGCCTTGCAAACTATTTACTAGAACTCCTCTTTGGAGCAGTTGTAGCTAATTTGCTACCTGCAGGGAGCTGTTGATGGCTGAACTCACACAGTGCTTTTACAGCCTTCACCAGATGAAAAATGTGCTAATGAGGATGAAGGTTCAAAAAAGCCATCCATTCTGCAAATAGTCACCTTCTGCAGCTATGCTGACCAAATAAAACAGTGCTGGTGGATCAGAAAGACTGAAAACCACAGTGATCAATTAATAGATTTTTTTCAGTATTGACCCCCTCCTAAATCCTGACACTTGTTCAGATAGAGTATTTTAAGACACTAGTAAAAAAAATTGTGGTGTAAATTGTCTCAGCATCAGTTCAACGTGTTATCTCCAAGTACCAGACTTACTCTAGGCCGTCACCATGTCCAGACTCCAGAACAATTTATGTGTTTTACCTACTTAAATTCCCTTTGCAGTTCAAATGAGACATGTGCTACTTTTGTACTTCTCCTAAGTTGTGATTACATGTGCTCTTAAAAAATGCCTGCTTCACTGAATATAATTTACAGAATAAAACCAAACCAAACCAAAACCTGCTACCTCTACCCCCACCCCATTTCCATTTTTAAAAAGTGAAACATTTGCGAATGAAAGATGCTAATACAACAAAAATTATGATCATATGCCCCTCCTACTCAAAGCAGGAATCCACATTTTGTGTAATTTTGTGTAAGGACAGTTTATATGACACTGTATGAAAATATGGCTTGCATTTTTACAAATAATGGTTTTTTTTTACATGATGATGAGGAGGGCAGGAGATGGATGGCACATCCATGCACAATGTATCAGGAGTGAACTCTCACTCTGCCCAAGGGAG
This sequence comes from Phaethornis superciliosus, assembly GCA_023637945.1. Lineage (NCBI taxonomy): Eukaryota > Metazoa > Chordata > Aves > Apodiformes > Trochilidae > Phaethornis > Phaethornis superciliosus. The sequence continues at coordinate 113,484,929 of JAJQWJ010000001.1, forward strand.
CGTGATCCACTGCTCACACCTTTTACAAGGAGAGTCTCTTTACTTGTGTTTTCCAGGTACCCTGAGTGCTCCCAGGCAGCTGTTGCAAAACACTCAACTGTTCCTTGGCAATAGAAGAAGAAAACAAGTGAATGCCCATGTAAGGTTAGAGACACACACAGTTCTGCTTTATAAATAGATAGGCATAATTCACCTGGAGAAATAAATTAGTTTAGAATTCAGCCGTATGTCCCTCCAAGCACACCCCAAATGCTTGAATAATTGTGCTGCAGCCAAGGGAGCAGGACTACGGAGAGTGTTTTTAACTCTGGCTGCAAAACCCCCCATGGCCCCTCTGAGGTCTCTTCATTTCCAGTGATGGGTATGACCAATGGTCAGAGGGATATAGCTACTGGCTGAGGTTAAAGGGAGAGTTCAGAGCATGCCTCTCTGACATTTCTCAGTCCTTTTCTGTGATGCTTAGGGCAGAGGCACACTTTATAGGTACCATGAGAACACTAGAGTCCCTTGTGGACCTCTGCCATTGGTATCCAGCTTCATCATAGGCAACAGTCCTATAGCAAAGTGAGTTGCAGTTCTTTTCCCAGTGTCCAGCTGTCTGGGCATTATCCAAAGCTCGGTGAATCTTTCTATGCATTTTGGTGGCTTTTGAGTGAGAGCCTTCCAAAATTTTGTATTCAGAGAACACCATGAGCTTTGCATTTGCAACTGAAGCTTAAAGTGCCTACAAACTAGGAGAAGTAAAGCTCAGCTTAGAAATAAGTCCTTGCTACAAAAAACAGAGCCTATGAGCACATACACCAGGCTGCCATGTAACAGGTTTATTTGCAGCCCCACCTCTTGTTTTGTGAATTCTCCAAACACCACAGTTCTTACAAGAGAAGTGGAGAGGTAATTCCATCATACTAAACCCCCACACACTTAGATTAATGACATTCATATAATTATTCCTCTATAAGGAAAGGATCTTGCAGATAAACTCCAGCCCATAATAGGGCATGGCTCTGCTGGCATCAGTCATTGGTACTTCCACAGCAGGTGTCATTCAGTATTTCTCATTTATTAACAAGCCTCAAGCTGGGTGAATGGCTATGGTTATGTCACAAGGGACACTGTTATATTAGAAAAACTCTGAGTTAAACAAGATCACAGTGAGCTGGAAGTGTTTCCCATTTGCAAGGTGAGAATTTGCACCAGCCCAGTTAAACAGCAGAGCTGAACCATGGGGATCTTATCAGCTGGCACTGCATGGTCTCATTCATGCCCCATTCGTGCATGTGGAAATTTTTCCTCACCTTCTATAGGCACAAAAGAAACTGAGAGCATGGAGATTAGCATTGTTTCAATGGGTGACAAGATCTCTCATGTAAATCTCAAAAAACTCCCATCGAAAGCCCTGCTATCAAGACAGATAACAAAGATGATGATGATGAGAGTTCACTAATTTTACATTCCTCTGGGCTCTCTCTTTACCCATGTCAGGTCTGTGTGCCCTTCTACCCTTCTGACCTGTGTCCTTGACCATTGTTCTCCATTTTGACTCTAAGATAGAATGGAAAAACTTTTCATGGCCCAGCAGTATGACAGCTCTCTCTGTCTTCTGCTCCCACCATCCTCCTGTCTAGGTGGAGCAATAACTTCTGGAGAAAGGCCTGACAGGGTGAATTTTACCCACCTCTGGCAGTTTGAGAACCACAGCAAGCAGCCTGCAATTCATGCCTTCTTCACACACCCAGAGTATGGGAACAGTTCTGAGCAGAAATGAAAATCAGACCCACAGGTGCCACTGCAAGCAGGCAAAGTTAGCACACTCCTTAGGGTAAAGGCACCTATTTCTTAGTAAAGTCTGTCCAGAGTGTTTATGGAAAACTGGTACCTATGAGCATTTATGGAATTGTGTGAAAGGAAGGGAAATATTTTGAATGACATATTGCTGTGCATGCAGCCAGCGTGTGGGACTCAGTCAGTGAGCCTCCTGTGTCATGATCATAGTATTTTGTTAGTAGTCTTATCATCTTCACTGCCACAAGTGTTCATCTATGGTTTTCCCTCGTGGTGAACCACAAAGTCATTTCAAGTTTCTGGCAGCATGCTCTCTGCCTTAGAATGAACAGGGGAAGTGACTGCATGTGGGAAAATAGTGCCTTGAAAGAAGAAATTGGGGTAAAACTACATCTCTATCTTTCTCTGGAAGAGCTGGAGAATACTGATCCTTAGGGATCAGGGTGGACCAGGGAAGAGGTCTGAGAGCACCAGCTGCACTAGGCTCACTGATGATGGACGGCTGAGCTCTGACCTGCCACCTTTGGTGGTGATGCTACTGAAATATGTATTATGCATCAAAGAGGCATGTGTTGAATACCAGACAGAACTGGGCAGCCTCCTTACATCTACCTGTTAAATGGGAGCTAGAAAGTCATGTAATTTCTTGGTCAAAAAAAAGAAAAAAAAAAAATTACAGATCACTGCTTCCCAAAGGACTTCAAAGATAAGATAACAAGCACACACACACAAAAATGCATCCTCCCTTAAAATGCTCTGGAGGGTCACTAAGGCACTGCAAAGCCAGCTCTGTATTGAACGTGTTGGCTTGCCTATAGCCCTTCCATTAAATCTTGGTTTTCTGCCTGCAGACTTCAGTACTTAGAAAAGGAGAGATGAGTGGAACAGTCGTATCTCAAGAGCAGTGGTGCAAACAGCATCCCTGGACTGACATGTTTAGCCATGCAATCTGTTGTGCCTGGGGACAACATGGATTGGCTTGCACCCTAATGACATGGAGAAACCAAGAGTGGTATACAGGGTCAGACTTAAGTTTCTGGATCAACCTAGTAGTGCATTCCTAAAACCAGTCAGGGGTGAATGAACAGGGAAGGAGAAACCTAGCAAGCAGAAGATGATCCATCTCTTTGCCACCTTCTTAGCTTCTGGCAGATGTGAAACTTGAAGGACTGTCTGAGCTGGAGCTTGGCGGCTGAACCTCTGTGCCCTGCATCACTGGTTAGTTCATCTTCCCAACTCTGCTTAAGTTCTGATTAATCCTGTTTATTTTGGTGACCTCCACTTTACCAGGTGGCAATGTGTTCCCAGTTTCAATTATGTATGGTATGGAAAAACATTCCTTTGCATTTATTTTGAATCGGCTGCTTGGTAATTTTAAAGGAGTTCCCATTCTGTCCAAACTGATTTAGACAATGTGTGCCCAGTAGCTAGACCACAGGACTGGATCTCTGAATTAATTCTATTTTCATGTCTGTCCTTCTCCTGAAAGAGGTAATTGAAGTGAGCTTCACCTTCAGCCAGCTCAATTAAAATTAGTCCAAGTAAATGGTTGATCTGGAATTTGTACTGAATGGACATAGCTGAGACCAATATATATATATATACATATATATATATAATATATACCTGTGACAATAGGCAGAAGCTAGACTAGGCAATAAAAGTAAAAATTTTATTTTAAATTTCTAATGCCTGGATCGATTTGTGCAACAGAAACTGCTGCCAACATGTTATGAAATAACTTATCATACAGTAGTAGACCCTGTTATACAGCAGGCTGCCTGTAGTTATAGAAAGATAAGACAAGATCTCACATAAAAGGGAAAAATGTGCAATTTCTAAAAACAACAATTTACATACTGACCTAAGAGCCATCTATCTATCGAGCTGTTGTGATTGTGCAGTTTGCTGTTTCTATTGGCGTGTCCTCATGACACTTGTCGTTTGCCAGGGAAACTGCTCAAAAATCTTGAAAAAATTTAGCAAGACCAAAGGGTGATTAACAACCTGCATTAGTGGGCAAGTAACCTAACAGCTGAGAGAGGTTCACTGGTATAAAGGCACTGCTCAAAATGAGAACTGGTAAATGTCCATGCTAATTGTAGTCTTGGGCACATGCTAGTACCACACTCACAGCCCAGTTTTAATGGGAGGCTTTTTTTTTCTTTCCTCTTTCAGAGGCAAAAAGCCACACCAGGCAGCCTTTATGCAAGGGGCTGTTTGCATCCAGGACATGTACAAATCTCTTTGTATTTATTTAGAAACTAAGGCAATTAAAACACCCCAGGCCTCTCCTGTTAACTCAGAAACATCATTATGAAGATGCTTATGCCACAGCAGCTTACTACGCTTGGTTTACTGGAAAACTGGAAAGCTGCATTTTCAGCCATTTGATCAACAATTTCCCAAGGTTGCTAATGACCTGAAAAATCTGCCCAGCAATAACAACCTCAGGGAGACTTTGTTGTCTCCTCTGAAAACCCTTATTTGTTTCCGGAATGAGAAATTTAATTAGGTAAAGCTTTTTGGCAGGGGAGTTCAAGCCCTGTATAACTTCCCAGTGTCACCAAGAAGCCCAAATTTTGGCAGAGCCAAGGACCAACTGGGGCAAAGGAAATGAATCTGATTTTGAACTGGTTTCTGCTGTGTTTTCCCTCTTCTTGTGCAAGCTAAGCAGCTGAGCTCAACTCCTCAACTCCTTTTGGAGTTCAGCCCCATGCCCATGCTTGGGTTTCATGGATGAGAGGAGGGCTGGGGGGTTAGGTGGAGGCTGGGGTGGGAGGTCCACCATGGCTACTTTGGGTCTGGCCAGGAATGCCACCAGACTCAGCCATGTGGCATTCCCATGGTGGGGATTGCCAGGAAGTTGAGCACAAACAAACCCATGTGGGCAGGGGCAGAGATAAGGGACAGCCAGGTGCCATCAGCATTCCAGAGGGCTTTCTCAGCTTCCACTGTCCTAAAAAAACCATGCTCATGAGGCATACTTAGGAATCCCCAAAGACTCTCCATTAAGTCACTAATTGCTGCTAATTACTGTGAGGATGATTTGTGAGCTCTGGTAAAGGACTTGGTGCTAAGGAGACTGCAGAGCAGTGCCAGTCCCCATCCGGTGGCACTGGTGATAGATGGAGATGCCAACAACATGAGGAGCAGGTCTGGCAGCTGGCAGTGGCTTCTCACTCTGGAGCTATCTCAGGAGATGAGCAGGATATGGCCCTGCTGGGGACCACAGGGTGAGGGAGGCACACGACATTGATGAAAGCTTCTTGAATGGGTGAAGTCAGATGGGGAAAGGGGGAAGGGGTGTTCAGGTCACCCAGGTGTCCCTTCACTGCTACTGGAGAGAGTTGTGCTCTAGCTTTTCTTCAGCCACCTTCTTCACCACCCCAAGGTGCTTATGCCCGCAGGAGCAGAGGAGGGGAATGTCATGTGTATATGAACAATGTTAACAGCCTTTCCTCCATGCATGGTCTCATCACAGGAGGTTGTGTGATGCATGGGTTGTGCGGTTTTTTTTTTTTGGTTTTTTTTTTTTTTTTGCATTTGCATTTACATTCTTTTCTACCTGAAGAGCTTTGCTTCATTTTGCTCCCTAATGGAGACAGTCTTACCAAGAAGACAGATACTTGCTTTTTTTCTGGCAGGGGTGAGCAAGCAACAGGAAAAGTTCCCCTTCACAGGATAAGAGAGGCTTTCCCTCTTCCTCTTTGGGTGGCAGAATAGAACACATAGGTCCTACCCTGCAAAGGGAAAACAATTGTTGTAAGTAAGTACCCCCAAGCCTGGGCACTACTCAGTCAGAAACTGCCTTCCAGCCTCTGCCTCCCCATCTGCTGTTCTTTTGAGAATTATTTCTCTTAAGGCACGTGTTTCCCCTCTCCTTCTCAGCTAAACAAAATTGGCTAAATCAGTGATAGCATCTCCTACAAGCGCCTGTATTTAGTTTGCTGTCAAAATCATTGTATGCATAATTTTTACATTGTTTTATTTCACAGTGTAAACTTAAGAATTTTATATACATTATGTAAAGTTAAGAGAAGAAGAGGAGGCTTAAAAAATTAGTTCCAAACAGCATGTTCTGACTTAAATAAACACACTCCATCAACATCTGCAAATCTGTAGTAGGCCCTTGTGCATCAGACTGCAAAGGAATACTAACCGGGGGCCTGGCTACAGAGGGAAGCCCATGTTTTTCTCTTTAAAAAAAAAAAAAAGCAACACTTTTTACAGTTCAAGACAAAAGGGGGAAAAAAGGGCTAATAACATGCAGCTGAAAGCTAAATTAGATATTTTAAATCCACTTTGTTAAGTTGGGGAAGGAATTGCTCAGCACTCCAGAAGGAATATGCTTAAGGTCCACAGCTCTGAATTCCAGCATGGGATGTTTCCCTGCATGAGGCTTTCCTGAGGGAGGTCTGTGCTGGGCTCTGTCCTATCTCCATCTGCTGTGCAAAAGGCATGCAAACCAGGGACAGGCATTTCCCTCTCTGCTCGTGTGGCCATCAGAAACAGATTAGGAAAAGGGAAACCATCCAAGACTATTTTTAGCCTAAGAACGTCCCTTTAAACTTTGTAACTCCACAACACATTGTTCTATGATGAATAAGCACCTGAGCAAAGTCCAATACAAAATTTCTTTTAAAAATTGCATAGTCGTGGATGTAAATACACATGGAAGCTGGAAGCTTTGCCTCTAGGCTGCTGTCTGTCTGTCTGTCAGGATAGCCCTCCATGATGTACAGACTAACCACTCCCTATCAGAAGTCATTCAGGAGGAAAGCTCTGCCTTGTTAGGCAACCCCTAATTTACCCATCTGTTATCTGGGCATCACAGTAATGGCCACAATGAGATGAGGCAGATGGGTAGATGGATGCATTACACAGTCTTCTAATGACAAAAAAAAAAAGGAATTGGAGAGAACTTACCCCAAGGGAGGATGAGAAGAGTGACACATTTGTGATAAGGGAGTAGCTCTGCAAGAAACAAAAAGATGAACTCACCCTCTATGAGTAACTCAGCTGGTAGCTTCTACTTGCTCACTTTGACACTGTACTTCTGGAAACTTTGCTCTCAGTAGCAAAATATTACAAGCCATGAGGCTACCCTCTCAAAATACTTCATTTATACATCAAAGTTTTCTCTGAACTGTTCTGAAGACTTAAACAACTGCTGTAAAACAGCTTGTTAAGGTATGTCCTAAGCTTGTTACTGAAAACCCATCAGGCACATTGTGGGCACAAAAATGGAGGATTGCAAATGACCTGGTGGGGCTTTTCCCTACCCCTGCTCATGAGGTGGTTTGGCTTTGCCTTTTCTCAGGGGCAAAGAGCTGTTCAGGAGGGAAACTGAGGAGCTTTCCTTGAACTCTGCAGGACAATTCATTGGCTGAAATGATTCACCGTGATACAACAAGCTTTGTTTAGAAAAGGATATATCCAGCCAGGAGCCCTTGGAGACAATAAAACATCTGTTTGATTTTCTCAACGGGTTCGCTATGTGTAAATAATTTATCCCTACTCCTGCTCCCCCTCCTCAGCTCTCACTATGTGCATTTTTTTTGTCTAAAAAAATGTAACCTGCCTTCCCATTGGTGAGCAGCTTGGGACACATTGCCTGGAGTCTGACCTCAAAGTAGTGTGGGATTTGAATCTGAAATCCACTCAGTTTGATCTCACAAGAACCACCACGCTGCACAGCTTGTATGTCTTTAGTAAAAAGGTATGCCTTCAATTCCCTCCTTTTCAGAGGCCTGTATCCGTTGTCAGCTGCCATCCTTCGAGAGAAAGATCTAAAATTAGAGAAAAGCTGCCCTCCACTGCTGGAGAATACTGCTGCTGTGATATATGAAAGCAGAAAAAAGCTTCAAATAAAGGTCTCCTGCTTAGGCTCACATAATAAGCAAGAAAGGCTTTGGGTCTCTCCTGTCCAGAACAGTGTCTGTGGAGCTTTGGTTTAAATAGGCAGCCACAGCACTAATGCTTATCTTTGTCTGCCTAAGCGTTTATACTTCGCCTGTCATCATAGGCACCATTATTTTGATGTAAAACTGCAGATCTGAGGGTTTGTCTTTTAAACACCTTTCCTAGAAATCCTGAGGGATGCCAGGAGACCCTGCTCTTTTCAATAAATCAGTAAAGAAATAGGGGAAAAAACACATCAAGCCTCCTTGTACATGGACCTTGTGATGAGGTATGGACACAGGGCAGGGACTGAGCTGTGGCTTCAGCCCTGAAGACCTTGGGTTCAAATCTGTGGATTTCAGACGAGCCTGGGGTGTCCTCAGGAGGCCCAGAAACCTACTGCCAGTGGTAACATCTGGGGATCAGGGGTCTGGGGCTGCATCCCCCTGTGCCTCTGGTAAACCCTGGCACATCCCTGATGTCCCACCTGCTGTTCCTGTCATCTTGATCTCTTCAGCACCACTGTATCCCTCACAATAAAGAGTGTTTTCCTGTCCTGGAGGGATTAGTTGGGCTAACAGGGTTATAGCTACTCCAGTGTGTCATGCCATAACAGCACAGGCATGGTGCCTGGGGGCAGGAAACCCTGGGCAGACCCCCTTCTGGTGCCAGAAGGTAGAGGAGCTGGCATAATGCCAGGGCAGGAGAACTGAGATGAAGAATAAGTGCAAGCCTCCCACTACCTGTAGGCAATGAAGATACTATGACAGAGCAGGGTCTGGTTGAGAGGATGGCAGTATGAATGTTTACCTTTTAATCTGTGTGTTTTGCTGTGTCCCAAAACCAGAGACCCTACTGCAAGGCCAGCATCACTCTCTTCCTTCTTTTTCTCTTTTTCTTTTTCTCTTTTTCTTTTTCTTTTTCTTTCTCTTTCTCATTTTCTTTTTCTTTCTCTTTCTCTTTTTCTTTTTCTTTTTCTCTTTTTCTTTTTCTTTTTCTTTTTCTTTTTCTTTCTCTTTCTCTTTTTCTTTTTCTTTTTCTTTTTCTTTCTCTTTCTCTTTCTCTTTCTCTTTCTCTTTCTCTTTCTCTTTCTCTTTCTCTTTCTCTTTTTCTTTTTCTTTTTCTCTCTTTTTCTTTTTCTTTTTCTTTTTCTTTTTCTTTTTCTTTTTCTTTCTCTTTCTCTTTCTCTTTCTCTTTCTCTTTCTCTTTCTCTTTTTCTTTTTCTTTTTCTTTCTTTTTCTTTTTCTTTCTCTTTCTCTTTCTCTTTCTCTTTCTCTTTTTCTTTCTCTTTCTCTTTCTCTTTCTCTTCCTCTTTTTCTTCTTCTTTTTCTTTTTCTTTTTCTTTCTCTTTTTCTTTCTCTTTCTCTTTTTCTTTCTCTTTCTCTTTTTCTTCTTCTTTTTCTTTTTCTTTCTCTTTCTCTTTTTCTTTCTCTTTCTCTTTCTCTTTCTCTTTTTCTTTCTCTTTCTCTTTCTCTTTCTCTTTCTCTTTTTCTTCTTCTTTTTCTTTTTCTTTTTCTTTCTCTTTTTCTTCTTCTTCTTCTTCTTCTTCTTCTTCTTCTTCTTCTTCTTCTTCTTCTTCTTCTTCTTCTTCTTCTTCTTCTTCTTCTTCTTCTTCTTCTTCTTCTTCTTCTTCTTCTTCTTCTTCTTCTTCTTCTTCTTCTTCTTCTTCTTCTTCTTCTTCTTCTTCTTCTTCTTCTTTTTTCTGTGCATGGGGGGGAGGTTGATTAGGGTTTTTTGTTTGTTTGGGTTTGTCTGGGGTTTTTTTTCCCTTGTGGCATCCAAATGACCCACTTCCCTACTGTGTCATCTCTCCAGACTGTTGCACCTGGTGATGCTGATGTCATTCTGCAGCTTTCCTGTCCTGGGGCAGTTGGGTTCTGCAAGAACCGAAGGGGTTTCCTATAGCTGCAGGAAGATCCCTCCAGTAGTTCTTCTGTGCTAGGCAGAGAGGGAACAAGTTGAACATCTTGCTGGGAAAGATGCATCCCGAGAGACTGAGGGAGGAAAAAATGGGGGTTACTTAGTAAGGATGACTGCCTCAGCAGTCACTTGGTTGAGAAAGAGGTTGTTTGGAAGTTAACTTTAAAAATCACTAGCATACTGAGGCTAAGCTCTTGTGGACTAGAGTGCATGGGAAAGGAGTCAGTACAGGCACAAGGAGAGCAGGAGGACAACAGGACCAAGGACAAGGTGCAGAAACTGTGCATGTGAGGAGGCTCTGCTTCAGCAGCATCACAATAGATATCTGCAAAAAAGCCCATCACAAGCATGAGGTGCTTTCAGAAGCCCCTTTTCCACACTGCAAATGCAGGAGACTGCTCCTCATCTTTATCCTCCAAGCTCTCCCTCCAGGAGGAAGCACCCGGTACCTTAAGAGGGAATGGGTTTTGGCTGCTGAAGATAAAAGGGACCCATTTTTCTTAGGCATCAGGGATAGAGGTTTGTCTTCTGGAATCATTAAAGTGTAACTAGGATGGCTTGTTGTCACCTGGAATCACCCCACTCATGGTATTACTGTTGGTTCTGCAAAGGAATTGGATCAAGATATTAAAGGACATGGCTAATTGTGAGCAGACAAACATGTGCATACTTTTAGCATCAGAAACATTTTACACCCTATTCAAAAGTGAATGAAACCGCTGGGGAAAAAGAAAACCAAAACATTTACTCGCTTTTTTCTCCTCTCAAACTGGCCTTGTGAGAACAGTCCCACAGGGACCCAAGCTGTCAGTGAAATCTGACTACTTGCACACTATATAGGTGGAAAACCAAGACACATTGCTTAAACTGAGAAACATGCATATTAGTGAGTCTGTGTTGCTCAGTATGGTATGGTATACATGACTGTGAATGCCTTGTCCCCCTCCTACTTCTCTTCCCCTGTGATCATGGAGGTCTGTCTGTCACAAGCAAAACCTGATTCAAAACGAGTTATTTATTTTAAGCTGAGCTATTCGGATCAAGTTCTTAAGATGTCCACCGACTAAAATACCTGATCCCTAATCTCTGCTTAGCTCTTGACTTTGCACTTGACTTAGGAGAGTGTGATCCTGTGCTGCAGAGCTGACTGTAAGTGCAGCCCCAGGTCCTCAGACCATGATCCAGAAGGTCAGAAGAGAAAGGATCAAGGAGAGAAAGAGGCAGCTGCCTGAAGCACATTTCATGCCTTGTCTGATATCTGTTTGATAGTCATGGCATGATATCTGTGCAGTCAGAACCCCTCTGTGGGGGCAGTGGGTTTTCACCTCACCTGACAGGCATCCTGTGGGCTATGGGTACTAGTGAGAGCTGTTGTAGCTGCTGTCAAACACAGATGCCTCTGTTCCGGCTTACATTGCCATTTTCAGGCCCTCCTCCAAATTCTGAGTAGAGAAACAGATGTTTCATTAATCTTTGGGCATATTTTGGCCACCCTCAAAATGCTGTGGAAAGCTCACTTCCAGGACGCCTGCCTTCTGGTCAAGCCATGAAGATAGGGATGCAGCCCAGTCGCTGGGTGTCTGTGTCCCCTGATGGCCTCTTTCATAGCATCTTGTCTCAATTTGGGCATGGCACTGTACATCCTCTCCTACATCCCTTAACTTGCCCTGTCTTCCCAGAGAACTTTCCAGCCTGCATGGGGGGGTGGGATCCAGCAGGTGCCTTGAGTGAAGAACGCCAGCACCCCAGCAGGAATTCCTCTGCTGCCATATACATGCTTGGTCACAAGCCATGCCAAAGCATTGGCTCTCCCAGCAGCCCTGCACCTTGAAAGGCAGAACCCTCTGTTGTGTTGTTCCTGGGGAGAAATCAGGGAAGCTGTCAGTCTAGAGCTAAGTGTGTTTTTAAGCTGCTAAAATGCTCCACTTCTACTTACATGGGAATACATGGAAACAGGAAAGTCAGACTCCCACATGGTTGGGGACAGAGGGGGCTCTTAGTGCTCATGAGTGCCAGTACCAGGAGAAATGAGGTACCTTTGCTGCAAGGCTGCAGCATGGGAACAGTGCTCTGATGGGGTGGGACACTAGGGCATTCAAACAAAAGAAGTGGACACAGTGAAAAGGATTTTCTGATATTTGTTTAGCTTGGCTGTTACACTTTACTGAAGAAAAAGGAAGGTTTTTTGCTAAAGTGGAAACAAACAGTAGATCAGAACATTAAATAAAGGGTTAGTGAACCTGCCAGTAGTGCTAAGTCAGGTATGCTGATGAGGTCAAAATTTAATTCCACACAGAAATTGGAAATTTCAAGTACAAGCATTCACAGCAAGCCAAGTTGTATTGCCTACCAAACCTCCAGGTGTTCGGAGCAGTCTCTTTCACTGTCATTTGTTTGATTAATATTTGCAATAGTAAAATCCACCACAGAAACAGAAATAGAAGGAGAGCAACTTCTCAGTCTACATAGGGCAGACACAGCAGGGAAAGCTGGAAACCATCCACCCAGCCTGTCATGGGGCCTCTCATAGGCTGAGAAGCTCCTCAGCAACATCTAAGAGTCTCTCTCTGATCTTCCCCCATCCTTGTCCATTTTTTTCAGCTTCTAAATCATACTAAGTATAGGAGTAATTGAAAGGCATGGGTTCAGTGTGTTTTAGAGGAGCAGAGGCTTGGGAAAATAAAGAGAGTGCACCTAGGAGGGTTCTGGCTCACGAAGGCAGATTGAGTGGGGTGCTGTCAGGAAGACGCACAAAGCTCCCAGCACTTTGCTGTCAAGCCTCCACTGGGTGCAACACATTAACCCAGACCAAGAAACAGGCAACATGATGAAGTTATGTGGCTTCTGCTCCAATACCATCCTTCCATCTGAGGAACTCCTGGGTGTTTGGTGAAAACAGAGGCCTTCAGCTTCTCATCACCCCTGTAGCAAAATGAGCAGTACGAGTAACTCCTTGCAGGGGTGAGTAAAAGATTCACAGCTGGGGTTGTGAGCTCCTTGCTCAACATTGCACTGCTGATCTTTAGCAAAGCCAGGTACATACCTGGTGATGCACAGTATCTGAGTTTGTGACTTATAAGTAGTAATTATTGCAATTAAACAGTGGTTCCAAAATACTCCCTGGGTTACGAATGCTTCTTCGCTCAAGTCAACTCCCATTTGTGTAACTGAGTAAGGGCACTTTGTCCCATAAGCAATTTTGTCCCATAAGCCCTTGTGTAGCATATTAAATCTGTATCCTCAAATTACACATCTAGTTAAAACACTCTTATAAGTTGTTTTCCAAGCAGCTTGCAGGATAAACTGATTACCAAGTTAAAATTAAATGAGTAATTAGCATCTAGTATAATATAATATAATATTCACTCCTTATAACACGACCTAAAGCTCACCAGATAGAACAGTAATACTGTGTAACCAAGAAAACAGGATAGGTGTGAAATTAAACAGGATATAGATGTGTTGTGCAGGAGAGAATCAAGAGTGGAAATGAGTCACCTCTTTGTCAACAGCATCACTATCAGCTACAGTGTGCTGTGAAGGGAAGGCAAGACATCCAGAACAGCGGCTGTACAAAAATAACACCAGATACATCCCAGCCTGCACTCAGTACTCTTTAACAGTGAGAAGTGCCCACAAACAAAGCTCACAAATGTCAAAGCTGGAGCGCCGTGCAAGGTGGGCCCCATCCCAGTTTTATCAGCTGTCACAGCTCCTGTCTGCTGCCTGAAAGAGATGCCTCCAGCTGCCTGCAAACAGGGATGGTGCCTCAGGGCCTGGCGAACAGGTGACCAAAACCTTATGGGTGGTATTAACTCCATCCAGCTCCTTTGATAAATAAAGGCAGACAGTGCTATGTTAGAACTGTTCTAGAGCCCTGCTGAATTTACCCCTGCAGTGAATAAATGAACTCTCTTTTGACAACCTCGTTTCAGCACACTGAAGAAGGGAGAAGTCCCCTGAAACTTCAGGGCAGCAGTACTGTGTCCTGCCCTGCAGCCAACCTCGGGCTTTACTCTCAGCTATCAGCACAGTCCAAGGGGTATAATTTTGTTCTAGCACAAACCCAGGACTGGGTTATGGGCCTAAATTCATTACAGGGGTGCCGTGGTTCCAACCCTCTCTCCTTGGTGGCCCCACCGAGAGGAAGAGCTGCAAGGGGATGCCATGGTGCCCTTCTCTGACAGCCCTGCTGAGGGCAATGGATCAACAGACCAGGCTGCCTGACACCCTCAAGACACTACGTGGACCCTGGTTCCTTTCATGTGGGGTCCCATGCCTGACTGTCACAGAGACATGCCATTCCTTAGGGATAGGAAGCGGGTCCCCTGATTTAAGCAGTGGAAGAGCTGAGCTTGCTCAATGCTATTTTGCACGTTAATTGTTACATAAATGCATTGAAATATTTGCAAGGTTGATTGAAAATGTTGCTAAATCAGACTACTCAGATTTAACAACCAGAAATTAAATCAGATAATAAACAATCAGCATTCCATTACTACAAAAGGATGATAATTTTGCAGGATGTTTGGTTTATATTGTCTATGCACCTGGATGTGGAATGCTAGCGGTAAAGTGAGATTTGGTAGCAAATTGGACTGGCAGACAGTTTTTGAACATAATTACTCAAAAGAATCCACCCGGAATCAATTTAATCATAGTTCAACTGATTTTTAATTTCCAATGGTACAAAAAAGTACTGTTCACATTAGGCTTTTACCGACTTTGGTCTCTAATCACGGAATGCCTGTATTGTAGCCAAGATAATTAAATAAATGCTAAGTATTTCTCACTTTTTTTATACAGATAAAAAATAATAAAGGTGCCTCCTTAAACAGCAATATGAACAAAAGCTAATGGCTTGGCAGCCCACTGAATCTACATTTATACTCAATCTGTACTTGCCCGTGAAATTCTGAGATTATTATCAGCCATTTCTGTTGAGGCTCTCTGGACAATCAGCAGTTGCTCTGGCAGATGGCTGGGGCACAAATCCTAACTGCCAGAAAGGAGGTTTTGCTGCAAAATGCAGTCTGAAATTTGGTGTGCAATGGTGGTCTCTGGTCCTGTGGGAAAAGATACTTCCCTGGCCAAGAGAGGGGACTGTCAGGGGATGGGACTGCAGCCTGCCCTCTCTGCTCTTGTCTTTTAAGATGTGAACAGAGCTGTGCAACCATGGAAAGCAGTGTGACAGAAAAAGCACCTGGGCTCCTTACAGCTTCCTGGTTGGAGAAGCACTCAGAGCAGAGAAGCAGCTGCTCACAGCAGCCCATGCACCAGAGGGGAAGCCAGCCATCAGGGCATGTGGGGACTGGAAAATCAGTCAAAAAACCACACCGTGTGTATTAGGAAGAGCAAAACAAACTGCCCCGTGGCAACTTGGTCCTGAGAGGAAAGGGCTGACTCGATTAAATTGATTTCATCTGGGATGAGAAGTCGTCCCCAAACTGCTTTTATTCTTTAAGTGATGCTTTTCAACCAATTTTGGTGTTTGTTCTGGATGTCATTCTCTTAGCTGGAAGCTATGGAGGCTCAATGATCTTAAAGCCCTGTATCCTCCTGAGACAGAGATCTGAGATGAGACAAAACTGGATTCTCTCCTTCTTATCCTGCTTTTGATTTTGGGAGAAAGGAATTAGATCCTATGTTCTCAAGGGGGGAAACATCAAAAATAATTTCTTCCTCTGAACCTGTTGAGCATCGTGAACAAAAGAATGCAGACCCAAATCCGGCTGAGGATGTATCTCTCAAAAAGTGGGGTGCTTTCCCTCCTGTCTGTGACTGCAGCATCCTCCTCCACTAGAAACCTGCCGGGCAGAAGGCATGGGTATTTCTGATAAAGTAGCCAAAGAGTAAAATACCCTTTCTGCTTTTATGCTGCCTTTGTGAGGGCTGTGGGAGGATGGGCAATACCTGAGCTTAGAAAATGCCTGGCAGCCCCCAGCCTTCAAACACTTCCCAGATACGCTGAACTGGTAGAGTGAGTTCCCAGTGAATCAGGGCTTTGCAGGGCATGGCACTGCCAGGCTTTGGGTACCACATAACTCTGCAGCCCCTAAGACTGGTTACTCCAGACAAGGACAGGGAGGTTTGCATTCCCCAAGTACAGTAATGAGCAAAACCAGACTGGTTCAACTTGTGAAGAAAAAAATTAATTTATCGGGAGAAAAAGTAAACGTGACCAGATTTGAATACTTTCTCCCAACCCCTCCCTTCTCCCCGTTCCCGGATCCCTTCCCCGCTGCCTCCCCCTCAGGGCACAGGGCAGGGGCAGGGGGGGTTTAGGCTCAGTTCCCCAGACGCTGTTTCTGCCGCTCCTTCCTCCTCAGGGGGAGGACTCCTCACATTCTTTCTTCCCCCGCTCCAAGGCGGGGTCCCTCTCCCGGGAGAGTCCTTCAGGAACCCCTGGGCCATGAGTCCCTCCCACAGGTGCAGTCCCTCAGGCACAGACTGCTCCCGCCTGGGCTGCACACAGAGTCACGGCTGCTGCGGGAGCAGTCACCTCCTCTCACACGGGGCCCTACACGGCTACAGAGACACAGCTGACCCTCCCCGTGATCCTGTATGGGCTCTATGTGTGCCCACCCGCGACACTTCAGGGGCTACAAATCCACAAATACCACAACATCCATGGTCTTTCAAGGACTGCTCTACCCTGCTTCTTCAGGGACTTCTCTACCCTGCTCCGCCATGGGTTACAGAGCAGCCTGACATCTCACCACAGGCTGCATGGAAATCTCTGCTCAGATACGTTCTCCTCCTCCTTCTTCACAGACCTTAGTGTCTTTGCTCTGCAGGTCTTTTTTAATATATATCTTTGCAGTTTTATTTCCTCTTTCTTAACTATGTTACTCACAGAGGTACATTCAGCTCTCCACATCTTCTCAGCCTTGGCCAGAGGTGGGGCCGGGTTTGCACCAGGGGAGCTTCCAGCAGCTTCCCACAGGAGCCACCCCTGTAGTCCTCCACACTTCCAAAACACCACTGCACTGACCCAAGAGAGTGCCTCCTGAAACCCAGGGATGCTCACAGAGCTCACAGAGCAGGTGCAGATTCCTCAGATCTGCTGTCCCGAGTGAGGGAACACAGAAATACCCTGGTAACTGATAAAAGAAACTGTGACAACTCCTGAGTCCCCACTTCTCATCCTTCCCATGTATTTACAAGTGCATTCTGCTTTTTTGTTCGTGTGTGTAGTGCACCTTAACATTACTGGGAGAAGTGGTCATGAGGCAGGGGCAGCATTCAGGCCAGAAAGCTCACCCCTGCATCAGACAGATGGGCACCAAAGAATAGGTGTTTACACAAGGCACATAGCAGGGCAATGCCTTGCTCATCCTTCAGGCTTTAGGCAAAACCAGCCTGCTCCACTATATATACTTAAGATTGATAATTCCTGTCACAAGGAGGCCCCAAGCAGTTGGTCTGGCTTTAATAAAACACAAGTCACTGGTGCCTCCTCTCTTTCTCTCAAGAGTTTAATAAAAGTTACAGTTGTCTTTTGCATGCACCAGAACACTGCAGGCAGAAAAACCCAAACACTTGAGATCAGGCTAACCTCACCAGAAGTTTTTCCGAGGTGTTCATCCTGCAGGAACCAGCTCCAGTGCAGGTTGAACAGCTGACCTGCTGTTCAGGTATTGGAGAGCAGTAGCATGGAGAGTGGCCACAGCCCCTACTTCTCCTGGTAATTGTGGTTACCCCACCATCTCCCTGGGGTTAAGATGGTCTAAGTCACTTCACTTTTACTTCACAAAGCAAGAAAACTACAACAAAAAAACCCACTGCAATATGATTAGATCATCCAGAGGCTAGAAGACAACCTATGCCAAGGAAGTCAGCTTTCATTCTGAATGTACATATTTCTCACTCACATAGCCTATGTGCCATGTTATTGGAAATGACAGACCCTTTCTTTACTATACTTGCTCCACAAAACCCCAGGTGGCCTTCGTAACTCCATGCAGAATTAAAAAGTGAATTATACTTAGAAATGACATCAAACATAATCTAACAAGAAGCAAACCAAGATTTAAAAGACATGTTATTTATTTGTTCATTTATTTTCTTTTGAAGAACCTATTTGAGAATGGCAGTGTCCCCAAGCAAACTTACAGTATTTGGAGGCAATGCTACAGCTCTGCAGGATGGTTAAAAATAAACTTGTTAAAAAGTTGTCCCTCTCATACTCTACAGGAACTTCTTGTGACTACTACCTTCAGGGTATGTTAGCTGTGACATGTGGGGTATGCTGACACATTTCACCTCTTTCCCCACCCCGTCACCAGGGAGTGCATCTGCTGGGAAAGGGCTTTGCTGACTCATTGGGTTAGATGTGGATGCCCAAACATAGGTGTTTAGTGCCATGGGAGATGCCCTAGGGTATCCTGCTGGACTCCAAGCTGCCACTCCAGAAGAGTGGAGATTTTCAGCAGGTCATCTGACGAATCTGCTGGCCCGAGATATCCTTAAGTTTCTAAAAGGTCACAGCCTGCTGAGATATACAGGGCACCGAATTTTCCTTCATTCAGTCAGATGACTGGTGCAGACATACCAGAGATGGGCATAGCAAGCAACTGCCTACACTGTTTCTACTAAGCCAACTTTTATTGAGGTCTTCAGGGTGCGTGAACTTGGACCCTAGTACAGGGGGGATGCACTGGATCCAGGGCAGTCAGTGCTCCACAGCATTCTCATAGCAAGAGCAGAGGGGACACAGCACTATCACACTGTGAAAAACTAAGAGAGTGGTAAACATGCAGGATGTCCCAGGGCAGCATGGGGGAAAGAGATGTCTCAAGCACAGAGCAAAATTCATGTTTGGTCCCGACCAAGCTGGCATCTGCCTGTTGCTGAGCCCTGCAGTACAGGGCTGGTAAACAGCTGTCACCTGCCTGAGATGGATTCATGAGCTAACCAGATGTGTTCCCAGGTATGGGAAAGCTCCCGTGGGAAAGCACATAATCTCACTGTCCTCTTGATTTGACTTATTTCCATGGAAATACTTGAGATGCCCCTATCCTTTGTGCAACAGGGCAGAAAAAAACCCTAAAGATATGACATAAAATACACTCTTTTCCCCAGTGAGATATTTTGAAAGTAAAAATATAAAATGTAATGGAAAACTTTGAATTAAAAAAAATAATGGCTGTTTCTTGTGGGGAGGGGTTGATTCACTGTCTTTTTTTTCCTGGTTTATTCAAATTTGGGATCTCTTTATTTTATAGTTTATCTTTATCTTTCTTCTCCTGAGAGTGTGATAAAAACTGTCTGTTTATCTTAAATGAGCTCAGGCCCCATTCCAAACAACTGACTATCCTAGATGTTACCTGGACAGGGAAGTTTTGCCAGATACCCGAGCACAGGAACAGAGACAACTTCCATGTGGACACTAATGTTGTGGTGTAACTGCCTTCTTTGTATGCTCTTCAGCTGTTTCCCAAGTTTAACTACATAAAAAATTGCATTTTTATTGCAAAATGGAAGTATCTACTGGGAGTCTTATGTTAGTATAGCTGCTGTGTATTCACACCTTAGATTGCACTCAAAAAGCTTTCACACAAACACAAGGTTGAAGATCAAACACCTGCAATCATTTATCCAGGTCAAAAATTTGTGGATGCTACAAGATCCCTGGTCTCCCCTAGGATGAGTAGAAGGAGAAGGGTGTTGCTGAGTGACTGGGAGGACCAGCATCAGATCATAAATCACAAAGTACGAATTAAAAGGGAAGATTTTTGAGGTTTCCCAGAGTCTCTAGGACAGGATGGGAGGTTTAAAGCCTTCCCTGCCTCTCCCTCCTATGGCTGTGGTCCTCAGAGCAGTGGCTGAACCTCTCAAGCTTGCTTCTTTCTGTGTCCCTGTGAGGCCAGGCCACAACTTCAGGTGTTTCTGTGGAAAACATCAGGGCATAAAGGATTATAAGTCACAGCTCAAAAGCTGCTGTGCCAGTGTGAAGGGAGACATTGATTTGTGAGGAGGATGTGAGCTGGTCATAGGTAAGGATATGGTCTTCAGGCTCCCAGGCCCAGGGAGCAGAAAGGCTCCTGTCTGTGAAGCATTTCCAAAGCGAAACTGTGACACCATTAATCTTTAGGGCATGCAGTGAAAACTGGTGTCTGGATAAAGTTTATGAATCACAGGAGATTGCTGGAGAAATAGGCCTCCAGGGAGAAAATGCACATTTAAGAGCAGGGCTTGTTCAGAAGGCAGGTGAAAGCAGCATGCAGGAGCAGGGCTTTTTCTGCAGATTGCCTCCTGCCACTAAAGGTTATGCAGTCAGCTGGACACATATATTTAGCTGGATGAAACTAGAGGGAAACCTCTGGAGCTGACCTAGAGAATAAGTATCAAGAGATGCTGCAATCTTTCATTTCAGTACAACTGTTTTCTACCCCAGCAACTTAGTATGCTATTTTTGTAATAGCCATGCTAGTGCCAGTACCTATCAAAGCTGTATGAAGCTGGTGCTGATGTCTACAGCGACCATTAGGGAAGGGAAAGCCACCAGAACATGGACCTCAGGCTGTTCCCAGGGTTCACTGAGGAGACAGGGTCCAAAGCAGAGAAAAGCAATACCTTTCTTTTAACACTTCTCTGGCCACCAGCACAGAGTTGCAGTTTGGAGTTGTCTTAAAAAATAAAATAATAATAATAAAAATGCTGCAGCCTCCGTTTGGCACAAGTTATTTATCAGTTTCTCTAACACAGTCCTTTTTACAGGCTACAGTATCTGTCCTTGGAGATTACGCAGACATAAAAGGGGATGCTAAAAAAAGCACTCTGACACTGACAGGCTGATAGAGCAGGTCTGAGGGAAAGGTTAAGCCAGCTTGATAAACTGGCTCATCTCACTGGTCACAAAAGCTGTGTAATATTTTATTTCATTATTTCTTAAACATGTGTGTAACCTGGTTATCATCATCCCAGATTGAACTACATGAGACTTGCACCTGCCGCCCATTCTGCCTCATTCCAAACCTCCTTACCGATGGAGCATCCTCACTGCTCCTGTCCTGGCTTGCCCCTAAGTCTTGCTGGATGACACTAAACTTTCCTGATGGTTAGCAGAGCTGGTGGCTCTCACCACAGTCACTTTACCGCTGGCACAGGCAAGTTTTCCCCTGATCCTCCAGCCCCTGATGTGCAGCTGAGGTGGCAATGTGGATGAAGATGATGCTTAGGACAGGATCCTGTCCTGGGAATGCTGCAGATGCCACTGATTATTTATGCTATGGTATCAAATCAGCAAGTCATTTAATGGTGAGTTTCATCAAGTCTGGTAGTGCCTGGCCCTGTTGCAGGAGCATTGGCACATCTGAGAGGCAGATTTCTTCTTGGTGATACTGCCAAACTCGATACATTGCATTCTGACTGTAACTTTTCTAGATTCACTTTGTTCCCTACACTGTACTGTACAATGGCTT
Organism: Phaethornis superciliosus; assembly: GCA_023637945.1. Taxonomy (NCBI): domain Eukaryota; kingdom Metazoa; phylum Chordata; class Aves; order Apodiformes; family Trochilidae; genus Phaethornis; species Phaethornis superciliosus. The sequence continues at coordinate 113,505,961 of JAJQWJ010000001.1, forward strand.
ATTTTGCATTCCTGAAGGCAAATATACACTTCGGAAACTTCCCTAACCTCCCATGAGTGAGCATTTCTGTAATGTCCCAGAAGGCATCGAGCAGAGGGGTCTGCAAAAGGAGTAGAGCAGGGCAGACGGGGAATGCACAGCAGTGCTTGTGATCCCAGCCCCAAGGCCCCATGGCCCCATGACAGAGGCTCCCCCAAACTCCCAGCTCTCCATGTCCACCTCCTGTCATGCTGCCTTTAGGTTGACTTTGGCCTCCTGCACTTACTTCATTGACCTTTCCCCAGAGATTCACCACTTCTTCAGTACTCTGAAAGTCAGACCACACTGTCCCTGTTTTCTCCCAGTTTTTTTTGTCCTCCCACAATGTAAATTAGCGTGGGATATGCACTGGCCTCTCTCCTGCTACCTTCCTTTGGGAATATTAAGGAAAACAGTTAATTATTAATTTTTTTTTCCATTTACCAGTGGCTAACTCACATCAATAAGTTATCTTTACCATGTCTTGCAAGTAAATTCTTTGCCTCTTCCTCAGAGCTTTTCCCATGCATATCTAAAGAGTTTCATATTTACCTTAACCTCTTGCACAATGTTTCTTTCATTCTTTATTTTTGCTTTTGTGTGCTTGTCTCTGCATGTGCACACGTGCGTGCTACTTCTTGCAGCTGCCTCTACTCTCCCCTGTAACTCTTCCCTCCCTTCTCCAGGGTGACATTTTACACTTCATATCCTTGTCTCTTATCCTTGACTATTTTCTGTGCTTCCACACTCAGCCATGGTGCTCTGTTCTAACTCCTGCAGTATTTATTACTGTGTGGCATACAAAATGGGTAGATGGGCCCTGATTCACGTGTCAGCGCTTTTCCTCTCCTACCAGACCATCTCGTGTCCTTTTTCTCCTTTACTTTGTGTCATTCAAACTCACCAATACTTCTTGATTTTTCCTAAGCAGTTGCACTAGGAGAAGACATTTCTGTTCCTCGCTGCCTGGGAATTGCTTCCACCTTGCTTCAGGATTTAGTGAAACTTCATGCTCAGCCTCACTACCAGTAGTGGAGCTGGCTCAATGCCACACTGAAGCAGGTGGGATTGGACAGGCATAAAAATGAAGGTGGTGGACCAGACCCACTGCAGAGGAAATTGTAAGGGTGCTGGAGGGGCTGTAAAGGCAGGAAAGGGCAAAGTGGTGACTCAGCTCTGTCCTCTGGATATCAGGCAGGGCCGGGTTTATCTCAGTCATCCCAGCCAGGAGCTGGTTTAAGCCATCCTTTAATCTGTCACAAAAGCTAGGGTCAGACTTCGCTTGATTTGAATCACTGTGAACCAGTCCCATATTCCATTGTCCTAATGTTTCTTATCTCATTTATTTCTAAACATACCTCTGCAGCAATTACACTTGTCTTCTCCATTCTCCCCCAAAGCATCCTTTACTCTTTACCCACATTGATTTTTTGCATCCCATTTTATTTCTGCCTGTTGTGCCTTGAATTATAAAGTGAATGGCAAATTTTCAGACTCTAATATGCTCCTGGTTCCCTCTATGTGTATGTTCTCATTCCTACTTCTTCCATACGCCACTTTGTTACTGAAGCTGCTTTGTGAACTTTCAGAGGGAAGTCTTGAAGAGGAAGTGTACATTTATATGTATTTTTTTATTTAAAATTTTTTTTAATGTCTAGCATTTTCCTTTTATTTCATCAGTATGCAGAATGATTCTCCCTTCCTTTTCTTATTTTCTTGTTAAATAAAAAGAAACATATCTCAGAACATGGAAACATGTTCATTATGCTATATTTAAAAATCTTAATGTCTGGCTGTGTCTTTTTTTGACTGTGTAGTTAAATAGTGAAATTAATCCCATCGAAGAGAGAACTCATTGAAATTCTACTTGAATTCTTATGGGAAAGATGGTTCACTAAAGGCAGATAGAGAGTATTTTAATGCAAGCAGTTCTGATGCTATTAGAGTTCTCCTTGGAGACTGCACCCAGAACATACACTGTATATTGGGAATGAATCAATGTGAAATTCACTTTGTTGGCAAACTTTACAGAGACAACACCTGACAAGGCAGTGTACAGAAATTACAGGTGAACCACGGAAGTCAGAGTTGTACCAAGATTCCAAAATAATGCCAGCCAGCAAGGCTGACTGTCTTACGAAATACCCCATTTATTTGTAGCTACAGGAAAGCCCTAAATTATGTTAGGTCTGGAGAAGCTCCATCCCAAAACTCAACAACAGCAGGCATATTCAAGTCCCACATCCATCACAAAAAGGAGCTGCCTGCTTTAGGAGCCAGGCTGGTTTGTGTTACAGGACTAAATGCTCTGGCAGGATGCAGCAAGCTGCTGGTGACAGGGCAAGGATGTGGTGGGTGGTGGTGATCAAGGGCTCCCAGCACCAGGGCTTCACAGTCACTGGAGACACTGGGGTATCAGGCTCTTGTGTCAACTTGCATGGGATGGCCAGCCAGGACAGTTCCTCGATTTAAGAGCTGGTGATGGGCTGAAAGCACCTGTACTGGTGGATAATGGCTATTGCTGCTTACTCAATGCACTCCGTAAAGCCTCAATAGACACAAATTTGCTTGTGCCTGTTAAAAAGTATCTTCTTCTAGACCACACTGTGTCTTTAGCATGGGTTTCTTCTGACCAGAAGCAAGGTAATGACTTAGGGACAGCCTGAAGGGAGAACTCTGACTTGCAGTGGGAAATGTCAGGCTCAAGTGACTATAAAATGTAAACACACTTGAAGAAAAACCTCAAGCCTTTGGATTGCTTGCTTAAATATGTTGCTTGAATTTTATTTTGTTAGCCAGACATTTGTTTTCCCTTCTTGACTATGATTCTGCCCTTCCTTCCCTGGCTGCCATTGCCAAACATTGCTGATAACTGGTACTAGAGAAGCAAGAGCACAGAGGAACAAAGGAACTATTGTCAAACAAAAGCAGGCAAAAATAAGTGAAGTTTTCCTGTGGTACTTCTAAAAACTAGACAAAACCTTCTTTCTCTTCCAAAATAAACCATTTTATAATGAATCATTCATTCCATGTGGCTTATTGTTCAGCTGATGAACATGCATAATGCTCATTTACATTAGCGCAGGTGCTGCGAGAGGAGGATATAGCACAGCATATAGAAAACATGTCAGTTCCAGGATGTTGCACAGATTGCAGCATCTACCCTGCTATGAAATTACTTGCAACTATAGCTTCAATCTTCCCTCTTCAGCAACGGATCTTATTTATTGGTCATTATGATGCAGTATTTTACATATCAATGAGCATCTTTGCAAAATCTTTCATAGCTCTGAATCAACCCCTGAGTGTGCCCAGTGTGGGTTAGTAACAACATGGAAGCTTCCTCTCCACCAGCTTGAAAATATTCCTATTGAGAGAGGGAAAACATATTGCTGAACAGAGTTTTGCAAGTCTCCAACAGGATCAAGTCGTGCCTTCTCAGCAATCAGATGGGTGTTTGGAAGTTGGGCTGTAAATTTTTAGGGATAAGCAACTGCTATCCTAGGGACTTTGCCATCAGGTATCCCACAGGTGAGATGGCTTCTCCTCACATTGCTGAAGCAGCTTGCTGGCCTCTCTGCAGGATGAAGACAAGACTATGATGAGGAGTGTGTAGGCTGGGGGGAGCACCTCAGCTTCTTGAGTCTGTCACTAATTTCCAGAGCACCCAGGCCAAAAGTCTTTGGAAAGACAAGAGTGTTTTTCCAAGCCTCTCCCAAAGTCCTCCGCCTGCTAAAGCTCACCCAGCTTCTACCTATAGCCAGCTGTGATTTTCTTTCATTGTGTTTCCCCGAAGCTGGTTGTTGTTACAGGCTTTTATGCCTGAGAAAAAGCCCATGGTACCAGAATGTCTCTCTGCACAGGTGAGATGGGCTCCTGATGATCCCTGAATAGATGAAGGTATGGCACTGAAAGTGAGGGTACCCCCAAATGGGAGCCAGCCCTGCTCTCGATGAGGTAGAGGCACCATTGTATGTCTCACTGCTTAAGTCTTTGCCAATGCAGAGGACTCCACCTTCCCCAGGCATTTCCCTCCTGTGGAGTGCTCTCCTCAACAGTTTTCCAGCCTTGTTTGTAGGCAGGCTGTAGGAGCCTGGTTTGAGCTTGATTCCTGCTACCCTGCTTACTCAGTGAAGGTATTTTCCTTGGGACATGAGTCAAGTTTTGCAGGTATGTTCTGTCCCTCTCTCTATTTTCTCAGCATCCCTTTAAGAACTGGACAGCAGACCTTGACACAGTGCACTGTATCTCTGCATTTCTGCATTACAGGAGCAAAATCCACTCCCTTGCTTTGCTCTACTTATTGCTCTTCACCACACAGCATCCCATTAGCCATTTTCACAACAGTGCACTACTGAGAGTTCATCTCGATCCATTTGCTTTACAATCATTGGATTTATAACAAGCTTGACCAAACCCCAATCTAATTTGAAACTGTGCTAAAGCACTTTTGTATTTACTTCAGTAATGAAATAAAATTTCAGTTCTGTTTTTAGAGTGATTTATTTCAGCATCACTACTGCTACGATATCTCATTTCTGCTTCATAAATTGCCACAGGCAGAAACAAAATACTAAAGCTGTTTTCAGCAACTTACTTCTAAAGAGGATTCTTTCTTCTGTACACTCACCCACACAGTCTTACCTTTCCAAAGCCAAATGGTGATTTGGGTGGTCAATCTGACATCTGTAACAAGTGTCTGGTCTTTAGAAAAAGGTGAATAGCCATCTTCTGACTACCCAAGTGAGCCTAATGCATCCTCGAAAGGATACATAAGTGTAGTAAATTAAATAACTTCTGAAGGTGTGAACAAAAGTTATTTTAAAATAAGGTATTCATATGATCAGAATGCAGTCAGCTAGTTTGGAGCACAGTAGCCATGTGAGATATCCCTGACAGTCCTAAGCTGACCACCAGGATTCTGTCTCTCACCAAAGATAAGGATAGGTGAAGAGTTCAAGGCAAAGCATCTCCATGAAAGGGATGGAGAGGGGGTGCCTCAATTTTGAAACTAATTTTCCCCACTGGTCCACCAGGGCCCAGATTTATTAACCTTCCCAACAGGCTGTAAAGCCCATTTATTTCTCTGTTCCAAGCTAAGGCTATTGCTAAGGATGTGAACTGAGGAGTTATTTATGGATACCCCTTTGTCTAAGTTTATGCTGTTATTTTTAATTTATATGGTAGATGCCCAGAGTACTAAGATGCCCAGAGATGCATTTTAAAAATTTGAATACACAAATAAATAAAATAATCTGTATTCAACCAGACCTAAATTATGTAGTACAGAGAGAGAAGCGATTCAATAGACATTAGGGAAAGAACCAAATGAGCACAGCAAACCAATGTGATGTGCAGATCCAAGAATCCTTAACCTTGAGCAAGCACCACTGAAGAGCTTCAGCTGGCAGCCCAGAATTCAGGTGTTGGTTCAGCCCCTTATCTGGCCTTTCACTTGAAGGCTGAGTTCATATTTAAAGTGACCTTGAACCCATCAAGGAATAGAGCTCTTCCTAAATCAGATTAATTGGGTAAACGTGTAAGAAACTGTTGAAATCTTGTCCCCTGGGAAAAAGATGGTTGCGTGGACAGGGTATCATAGAAAAACCACAATTCCACCAGCTTAGTTAGTCAGTTGTGTAAGTCAGGTGTAACTACAGGATGAATCCATTGTAAGGCACCCACCACTTAAAAGAAAGAATCAAAAGACATTAGCAAATAAACATCAGCTGGCATATCAACAGGATGACTGATTGATGATGCAAGTACTATAGTGTGCAGTAACTAAGGCATGCATCTAAAAATGTACATAATTATAGGTAGCATATCATTTGTGAATGTGACGCAAGAAGTGGCATATCATAAATGTAACCAAGAACTATGCTGGTCTGTGATGGGCTATCTATAAACATACATAATTGTACATAATAGTGCTATAATATGGTGATAATATACCTTAGTTATTGAATATGTAATTCCAGATAGCATCTCACCAACAGCATCATGATATGCTTGGCTAAACTATTTAAGTGATAAATAGGGAATAATAAACGTGCTCCTTCGTTTTTGTATGGTTTTAACTCAAATTATAAGGACTTGCAGAACCAAAGGCAGAGCATGGGACCATCCCAGAACCCTCTGGAGCAGAGCCTGCTGCAGGCAGAGGAGGCTCAGGGCCTTTGCCAGACAACACACAATACACAAACACCTCCTCACCCAAAGCTTCTCAGCAGTGAAAGCACTGATGGATAAATTTCTGTCAGGGGTTTCCCTGTGGCGGGTTTCCCTGTGGCAGGTTTGCCCTGCAACTGAATCTAATAAACATTTCTGAACTACCACTTAAGCAAACCAGACGGGGGTAATTTTACCAGTTCAGTGAGCTTGGTGTGGGCTTTGGTGAGCACAGGCTTTTGTTCAGGCCTCTAAGAGCCCCTGCAGCCACAGACAGTCAGGGTGAGTGACTCAAAAGGCAGCAGCACAGCTGGCCAAACTCTCCATGCTGCACTGGTATCTTGGGGCTGTGTTGGCAGCTTAGCCTTAGGGAACAAAAGCAGCAGCTCTCCTTTTAAAACATTTTATTTTGGTATTTTCTGTCTGTATGTTGCATTTCATCCATCCCTGGATTCAGGTCCACATGGAGCACCCCTCCTTGAGCAGGTGAGCATCTGTATCTCAGCTTTTCTGAGACCCTCCCCAAAATGTGCCCAGCAACCCACAACCCATGAGCAAAGTAGATACTACACACACTCCTGGTGCTAAAGCACAAGCAGAGAAAAAGAATGTGAAATAGGAAAGGCTCTTGTTCTTTACTTGTGGCTCCATCTCACACGGGTCACCCAAAAGCACCTGGCTCAGGAAGCAGAGCCTGACCAGCAGCTGCCAGTCCAGGGGACAGGGATGTGGACATATCCCCAGGGGTGCTGCTCACCCAGCACAGCCTAGTGCTGTCACCACAGCTGGAACAGGTGGCACAGCCCACAGCACCCTGTCAAGACCCACACTCCTGACAGGTTTTCTCCCTCTTTGTGCCATCATGCCCCCATTACCTTGCTGGAAACAAACACTCACTTTAGCAATAGGCACTGCCCTCTACTTTCCACCCTATGGTTCCCAGTGATGGATGATACTAGCTTGAGCAAGAAGGAGGATAAATTTGCCATTAAGTGCAGGGTCAGAAATTCCTGAAAGGGTTGCATGGAAGCTGTAATTGATGGGGGCATTGATCTCATTTGCTGATGTGAAGCAATGGGTATCTTTGGTCTGAAAGAGGATGTCAGAATGCATTGCACAATTCCAAAGTTTTATTCCCTTTGTTTTGAAAGAAGTCATTAGGAACCAGATAGCTCAGAGATTTGGTAATATAATATGAAACCTCTCATCTCTTCATCGACCATTTAGATATGACCTATGGTATTAGTCACAGAAAATCATCAGATTACTTGCTGGTGTCTCACGCAAAATGAGATAGTTGTCCTCTTCTGCAGCCCAACTCTAGCTAAACAGTTTTTCCCATTGAAATGGTAGGATTTTGTTCCAGCAATTTGACTTTCAGCTTTTAAAAAACCCAGTCTTTCTGGACTGTGAGCTGGAGTTAGCTCCTACCTGGGACAGAGTTACACAGTGGAACTTCACCCCTAACGCTGATGCCTGCCAGTGATGTAGGGAAGGAACAGCTCAGAAATATATCTTCATGTGTACTTTCTTCAAAAGTGAAAGTCCTTTATGCAAGGTGCTTGGACAATGGTCCTTAAAGAAAAGAGCATGTCAGAATGGGTCTGTGGCTTTATTGTGGTAACTTTTCAGTGAAAACACAACTGAAATCAGTGTAAGTGATGAAACTGTAGATCAAAGATATGTTTTGCCAGATTAATTTAGAGACACCTCAAGTGGATCAACTGTGAGAGCAGTGAGAGGTTCAGGCTAGATTTTTGCTGTAGATGGTACTGCCTAGCCCAGAGGAACCCGTCAGATCAGAGGGCAGGAGGCAGTGAAGTAATCCTACAGCCCAGAGTTCAGCAAGTGTGGGATTTGCTGTTTCACAGAGATGGCATCAACTTACCACATTTCAGCTGGTGTGGGGTAAGACCCTGCAAGGAAAGTTCCACATTATGGGAAATGCAGAAGAATCAGAGAAAGCCCCCAATGACAAAGCACTTTTGTCATCCTTTCCACTTAGTGGAGATGTTTTGCTATTTTCAATCTTTGTGCTGCCAGATGGAGTGGGAGGGAAAGAAGTGATAAGAGAATGTCCTTGACTGGGTCCATGGTTTGGCCCACGACATTTTGCATTTGGCCTTTTGTTCAGTCCATCCAGTGGCCAAACAAAATCCCAAACCAAACAACTGCTCTGTTATGGTGAATGGAATAACAATTGTAGAGGATCATCAGAAAATAACTATAGATATACTTTGTAAACACAGGAAAAGAGAAATGAGGCAGGACAGAAGAGCACAGTCTATCTGTTCAGCTTTTCCCACCCGTGACAAACTTCTGCTATACAGACACCAGTTCTCAGCTGACGTAATTAAGCTTTTAAGGAATATGTACACTCTCCCCACATGCCCTTCTGACCTCAAGAACTGGGCTGTACTCCTGGCCAGTCACAGAATCACAGAAACATCCAGGTTGTAAAGGACCTCTGAGATCATCAAGTCCAACCCTTAATCCACTGCCACTGTGGTTACCAGACCATGGCACTGAGTGCCACATCCAGTCTCTTTTTAAATATCTCCAGGGATGGACCTTCCACCACCTCACCGGGCAGCCCATTCCAATGTCTGATCACCCCCTCTGTAAAGAATTTTTTCCTAATATCCAACCTAAACCTCCCCTGGCAGAGCTTAAGTCCATGCCCTCTTGTCTTACTGATGGCTGCCTGGGAGAAGAGACTGACCCCACGACACCCTCCTTTCAGGGAGTTGTAGAGAGCGATGAGGTCTCCCCTGAGCCTCCTCTTCTCCAGGCTGAACACCCCCAGCTCCCTCAGCCTCTCCTCACAGGACTTGTGCTGGAGTCCCTTCACCAGCCTGGTTGCCCTCCTTTGGACCTGCTCCAGGACCTCAATCTCCTTCCTGAACTGAGGGGCCCAGAACTGGACACAGGACTCGAGCTGTGGCCTCACCAGGGCTGAGTACAGGGGCAGAATCACTTCCCTGGACCTGCTGGCCACGCTGTTCCTGATCCAGGCCAGGATGCCATTGGCCTTCTTGGCCACCTGGGCACACTGCTGGCTCCTGTTCAGCTTCCTGTCAATCCAGACTCCCAGGTCCCTCTCTGCCTGGCTGCTCTCAGCCACTCTGTGCCCAGCCTGGAGCTCCCCATGGGGTTGTTGTGGCCAAAGTGCAGGACCCGGCACTTGGCCGTGTTGAACCTCATCCCATTGGAATCAGCCCAACTCTCCAGTCTGTCCAGGTCCCTCTGCAGAGCCCTCCTGCCTTCCAGCTGATCCACACTCCCCCCCAATTTAGTGTTGTTTGCAATGGACTCAATCCCCTCATTTAAATCATCGATGAAGATATTAAACAGAACTGGGCCCAGCACTGATCCCTGGGGGACATTACTGGTGAGCGGCCACCAACTGGATCAGCACCTTTCAGCACCACTCTCTGGGGCCCTCCAGCCAGTTCCTAACCCAGCACAGAGTGCTCCTATCTGAGCCCTGGGCTGACAGCTTTTCCAGGAGAATGCTGTGGGAGATGGTGTCAAAGGCTTTGCTGAAGTCCAGGCAGACCACATCCACAGCCTTCCCCTCATCCACCAGGAGGGTCACCCCATCATAAAAGGAGATCAGTTTGGTCAGACAGGACCTGCCCTTCCTAACCCCGTGCTGACTGGGTCTGATCCCCTGTCCATCCTGCAGGTGCTGTGTGATTGCCCCCAGGATGATCTGCTCCATAACCCTGCCAGGCACTGAGGTCAGGCTGGCAGGCCTGGAGTTTCCTGGGTCCTCCTTTTGTCCCTTTTTGTGGACTGTCAGCCAATACTTGGTGGAAGACAGAGCATTTCTGACACTGGAGCACTGAGTGTCCAGTCTTCTTGGGCACAAATAGCAGCAAACTTGTAAAATCTCTTGTAACCCAAAGTGATGAGCGGTCCCATCCACAGATGCATTACAAGCTTGGGCATGACCCTCACTGTGTCCAGCTTCCTGCCATCTGTCACACTCCTGCAGGGGCTTTGGGCAAGGCAGAGTCAATCCACGTCCTAGCAACACTCTGAAAGATGGAAGAGGTGACTAGCAGCTACTGGCAGCTCAGAGATGCAGTGAGTACCAGTAGCTAAGATTTGCAAGGCAAGAATAAATAGCTGAGGACCGTGGCACATTAAGAAGAATGGAGGGGCTGTGATGGTCTCCTCATTTACAGCAGATGGAGCAAAAGGGAGGATGCAGTGGCTCAAGCTGCACAGCTGTAACTGCAGGGAACGGCCAGGGAATGGCCAGACGTGCTCTCCCTGATGGATAGCAAAACATATTACAAAACAGAAAAATCTTGACATGTTTTTAATAGAGATGAAATTTGCTGTTCTGCTCCCCATCCTGTAAGCAATGTAACGAAAAAAAAAAAAAGGAAAAAAAAATTGGATCTCATACTTGGTGCTTTATCTAAAGTGAGTGGCTGATTTCAGTCCAGCTCTTAGGGGGCAGATCTAGGCTTGGTGACTGAGAATCTGCAAGCTCCTTATCCTATGGTGATTTCAGTGAGAAAGACATAGCACTGAGGACACAAACCTCTGGGATTCTGGGATTCTGTGACCTTCCCTGGGGAAGGCACTGAGGTTTTGGTTTTTCTTTCAGGGGCAGCAGAGATGAAAGGGACAGAGACTGAAGTATTTTTTATTTATAGAGGCAGTTCTTTCCAGGGGAGAGATTAGATATACTGTTGGGGTACTCTTGCTATGGGGTTTTGTGACAATAAGGGATAGAATGCTCCATGCCTGTAGAGCCAACATATTCCACAAATCCAAACTTCACTTAAAAGAGATTGGAAGTAATTAACAGGAAAACTGGCAAAAGAACAGTTGAAAATAAATTTAAACCTATGTCAGAAGAGGTTGCACCCTTAGGACTGGTGGTCCATCTCAGAAGGTTTTGCTTGTATTGATGTGCCTCTGCTACTGTTCCATACTTTTTTACCTGTTATCTGCTTTCCATGCCCAAAGACCTTTGCTAGTAGGGGAGAAGAAGCAGCCACCATAAACAGTAGTGGGGCAAAGTGATGAGGCAAAGATGGATGTGTCTTCATCACCTGCAGGCAGATGCCCCACTGGCTGCCACCACGGGATGGAGACCTCCCTGTGCCTGGAAAGGCAGCCAGCTCTGCAGCGTGGAGAACGTCAATATGGCAAACATTTCTATCCCTCTGCCATCTTGGCTACATGCTGCATATTCATCATCTTTATATTTTCTTTACTGTAATCTCCTCCATTTGCATATACACAGGTCCAAATGACAACAATTACCATAAAACAATTGCGTTGTCACCCTACCAATAAAAATTGCTCTGTTAATCAGGAGACTTTCAGAGGCACCATGCCTGAAAGACCTCATTTTAAACTGGCAGGCTGAACAGGGCAGCAGATAAATTAGCCTATATATGATTGCATGCTGAAATACATTGATTTAAGATTTTTCCCATTCAGCCTGACAACTTGTCTAAATAGGCTCATGTCTGCAGAAGACAGGACAGCTTGCAGACATGATGTGAATGACAGGGCATTGCAAATAGAATGCGGCACTGTGCAGAGTGAGGGAGCAAAACTGTTGCAGAAGGGATGGGTGGGATAAGAGAGAGGGTTAAAAATAAACAGAAGCAGGTACTCTAAACAGCACAGCTATCAGATTTCTTCTTCCATTTCTAATTGCTAAGTCACTACAGGGAAAAAGCAATTACTGATCTGCTATCATTCACCATGTCATCTTATGTCCAATTAGAAATCCCATTGGCAATCTTAGCATTTAGCTCCCATCCTGCCATTCTGAGTGTCCTAATCACACTGTAGTGGTTTAGGGTGCCTGAGAAGCAGTAAGCAGAGATCACCTCTTCCTCTGTGTTTGGAAAAGCATGGATCATCAGAAGCTGGGGTGGGCTCCAGTCCCTACCAGTGCGGTGGATTCTGCTCACGCAGTTCCCACACACAATTTCATTCCTGGTCAACAACAGAAACATTTGAAAATTACTAATTCTGTTTGTAAAATGCATCCCATGAAGCATCGTGTAAATCATCTGTAGGCCAGAAAACGTTTTAACTGTGTAAGATAAAACCAAGTATTGTTCTTCATCAGGAGCATGCAATGCCAGGAGAATGACGGTGAAAGAGCATTAGAGTGGACTCAGCATTAGATCTGATACACAGTAATATGCATATTTTGAGATACTGTGAAATACCATCTTATGCCCCAGTAGATTAGAAATATTAAGTAAGTGTTGAATTTTCAGTGCAAGGCAAATCAGGGGGGGATTCTAGGAGGGACTTCACTGGAGACCTTACCACCCAGATGACTCATAAGGGATGAGCTTGGGGATGGTGGAGGTTAGGGTTACTGGTACCTGGGACTCCCTTGGCCCTGCATGGACACATGTGGAGTTGGGCTGTACAGAGCAAGCCATAGCAGAAAGACACTCATCTCTACCTGCAGTGTACATGGATCAGAAGGGTTCTGGCTCAGCCTCTGGGAGTAGCTCTGCTGGAAATCCTCAGAGAAACCTCATCCTCAACCTCCTAGACTACCTTTAGCACTTTCCCTTCCTACAAGTTTTTGCTCCTGTACTCAGTCCTGGTGAGACCACAGCTCAAGTACTGTGTCTAGTTCTGGGCCCCTCAGTTTAGGAAAGATATCGAGGTCCTGGAGCAGGTCCAAAAGAGGGCAACCAGGCTGGTGAAGGGACTCCAGCACAGACCCTACGAAGAGAGGCTGAGGGAGCTGGGGGTGTTCAGCCTGAAGAAGAGGCGGCTCAGGGGAGACCTCATCACTCTCTACAACTCCCTGAAAGGAGGCTGGAGCCAGGGGGGGGGTTGGTCTCTTCTCCCAGACGACTTTGAACAAGACAAGAGGACACGGTCTTAAGTTGTGCCAGGGGAGGTTTAGGTTGGATATTAGAAAGAATTTCTTTACAGAGAGAGTGATCAGGCACTGGAATGGGCTGCCCGGTGAGGTGGTGGATTCTCCATCCCTGGAGATATTTAAAAAGAGACTGGATGTGGCACTCAGTGCCATAGTCTAGCACCTCAGCGATGGGTCAAGGGTTGGACTTGGGATCTCAGGTCCCTTCCAACCCAGCCGATTCTATGATTCTATGATTCTATGATTCTATGATAAGGTCCACCATCACACTTCAGCTGGAGGGTCTTGCCCTCTGCTCTCTGCAAGGAACCACACCCTGGGCACAAGGGCATAGCTCAGAGAGGGTTGTGTCTCTCAGCCAGACATAAGGACACCCATACCTGTAGCTATGGATATATCCATAATTTCTGGAGTTAGTTTTAGAGGCTCGTAGTTTTAGAGGTTTGTAGTGATCAGCACCAAACACTGTCACTTGGAGGTACATAATTAACTACAAAGAAGTCTACAGATAAAGCCTGTAGCCTGTGTCAAAGAGGTATAAGGTCCTAAAAAAGCCCAAACAACACATGTGATTCATATGAAGACTGTGGCCTTGGTAACAGAGAAACTAGGAGCAAAGTGAGGGTTTTTCCCCATTTGCCAAAGCACCAGTGGAAATCAGTTCCTCTTGGCATACAGACATGCCCCAAGGTGAAGCAAGTGCTGCATAGAGGTGTGGGACCCTCATCTGAAAGAAAACTCATCTGCACTCACCCCAACTTGCATACTCAAACTCAGGGATCTCAGGGTTCAGAGACCATGGAGACCTTTCATCTTTAACCAACATGTAATGATTACTCACCAGAATGTTTGGGATCATTGCTGTGATGAGAAGTCCTGCCCTGTGTCCAGTAGGACAGGGAACAGCTGCTGTGGGTGGCAGGCTATCAAGAGCATCGTATGGGCTTTCAACACTTGCTTCCTGCTTCTGCTTGGATATTGAGGCATACTGACATCTGAAGAGGGTGGGGGATCTGGGAATACCTTGCTGACACTCTAATTATCATTTATTGGATTGGCTCTCGCCTTAGGTCTGTATTAAAACATTTCAGGCATGATGCAGTTTTCTCTAGTGGACCAATAAATTAAGGATCCATATATTTTTCAGAGCAAGCACTTTAGTAAACAAAAAATAAGGGGGAAAAAGAAAAAGCAAAAAAGAAAGAAGATACCTGGGAAACTGGCATTTGGGAGAAATGGTCTTTATCTTATGATCACTGGAAACCACTTCTGTATGACCAGACACAAATGCTTGGAAGAGAGGGAGGGAAGGACAGGGGTGGGGGCAGAGAGTGCTGCCATGAAGTGACCCTGCCATAGCTGGGATGGAAAGGACAGGTCTGCTGCTATGTAGGACAACAGTGGGCTGCTCAGAGGTGACCCTCTTCCATTTTGTTTGGAGGTATAATTACAACACAAAGACACTCCCTGCAGAGCCCCATTTCCTAAGTTCTCCAACGTCGTCTTTGGATTTAGAGCATCCATGTCCCCTGGAGGACATCCCTCTGACCCCTCCATTACTGTTCTGGCCCAGCACAAATACATCCTTCTGATGAGACAAGAGGCACAGCAGCACTGTAACTCAAACCACATTTCTGTCTGCAGCTGCTGGAAATTGCCTCTTTCCACCTGCCAGTCTACCTGCACCATTCTTGTGCGTCCAGCTTTCTCCAGGTGGCTGCTTCAGTCCTGTCAGCCTTCACTAGGTTTTTTTTTCTCTGCAGGATTTGCTTGAGGCAGAAGCATCCTCTCGCTGCCCAAGCTATGCACATTCCACTAATTCTTGCAAATTTGTCTGCACAGCAATGTAATACATTATATTTTTGCACAACCTTTACCTACCAGCAGGTTAGTTTAGGCTGGCTGTCACAGGCTGTGCCTCTTTACATGCCATTTTTTTGCTTAGAGTCTGACTTTAAACTGCATATGACCCTTTGCCTCAAGTCTTTAAATGCAGTGTCTTGATTTTTTACTTTGTCCCTTCTGTCAGGACGTTGTTCCCCTCCTTCTATGATTTACTCTGTCACGTTTTAACACTGGCCCAGCAATTAAACCGAATATAGATGCTCTCTATTAATCCCCCTCTTCTCCCTGCTAAAGGAAGGGGAGAGAATAAGGGAGAGAGACTTATGGGTTGGAAACTAAACTACACAACTTTAATGAAACATGATAATGTTTCCTTTAATGATAAATATGAAAAATTACTAAATATATAAAAATATACGGGAAAATTGATACCACATTCCTCTCCCTTTTACCCAGTAACTCTCACGTCACCACCAAGGCTGCAGGGCAGCCCTGGGAAAGTCCAGGCTGGAATCCTGGAGTCAGCAGCAGTCGGGAGCTGGGGGCAGGAACACACAGATTCAGGCTGGCACGGATCAGGACCACAGGCAGAGGAATGGATGGAATCCTCCCAGGATGCTGAAGCAAAAACTGGGAACAGGCAAGGAAGGGAAACAGGAAGGGCAGGAAGAAGGGTTTGACCCTTGTGATCCCTCAAATTTATACCGAGTATGATGTGTATGGGATGGAATACTCTGTTTGGTCAATTCTGGCATCTATCTTGTCCAGTCCTCCCCAAAGGAGGGTTTCAGGTGGGACCTCCTTACTCCTTTTGGAAAGCAAAATGTTCCTCAGAGCTGAGCAATGTCCTTGGCTCTGCATGCTAGTCTCTAGTAGTAACTATAAACATGGAGTGTTATCAGTCCTAGAAGCAGACACTGTCTGAGAAACTTGCTGTTAATTTCAGCAAGTGCAACTACTTACAAGAGACTTAGCTGAAAGTAAAAGTACAAACCAGAAAATCACCTTTATCCTGGCCCAAACCAGGACAACCTCTCTTGTTTAACAAGATTTTATTCTGTGTCACACATTAATTCTGCACCTTCCCTTGATCTCTCTCAGAAGGCCTCAGTCTAAACCCTTGTTAGAACATGATCTTATCACATACTCCTAAAATCATACAGGTATTTCTGCAGCTCAAGATCACTTGTCAGCTGTTCCTACCTTGTCTCCACATGGAGAAAGATTTATGCACATCCCCTTTATTTCCTGTTGACATAACACACACCATGCCAAAGCTTTGCATTTTAACACCTAATAGGAGTTAACTGCAAATGATTAAGAAAGAGTTGCTTACTGCAAGAGATCTTTTTCTGGGACCAATTGCTTGTATGTAGTGCAGAGAGTCAGGCTGCATAAATGGGATCCCTCCCCCCATTCCAAGTTTAAAGCAGTGCTGTGAGAAGGTCCTGTTGAGGTTTGTTCTTACTGCTGTTCCCAAGGCAGCACGGTGCACTGGCCACCCCAATATTTGGGTGGTGAGTGGTAACCCATTTCCTCCATATTCATTAACATCAATGTAAGGAACAGATGGCACCTTTGCCCTTTAGTGCACTGAAATGAACGTTGGTATTATTCTCTGTTTTTTATTACAAACAGGTTTAAATTACATTAGAGGCTTCAAGATCTGCAGTATGCATCATCCCTTATTGTACAGGCCAGGGAAAATAAAAACAGCTGAGCTTCCTATCCAGTGACACATTTGTAGGGTGAATTTTATGTTGGGGGAATTGGTTTTTGGACAGTGCACATCCAAGGGCCAGAGCACTCCTTTGTTCAGAAATACGACTTCACAGGGTTTCCAGCCTGACAGGGTTGACAAGAGATACCAAGATAAGAGTTTTGGTTTAGGAAAATTATCCTTAAAATATTTGGAGGAAAGGGGGAAATGGAGAGCCTGATTTCAAAGATATAATTAGTTATTCAGCAACTTCCATTTTCATGTTCAGTCACATAGCTAGAGGATTAAATGCACATTAATTAATCATTGCAAAGTCTCAGGATAAATATTTAGTTACATGGAAATGATCCCCAGATTTCAATTCCAAGGCAAAATACTTAAGGGGATGTTGAGAAATGGCCAATACCAGAAACAGTTGACAGGAAATGAATAAAAGCTAAAGTTCATTTTTACAATTGGATCTGTGCTGTTAGCACCCTAATTCCTGTGGATAATCTGTGGCTTCAGTGGATTTACAGCCTGACCTAAACACTGGTCAAATTTCTTGTCACCTTCCATGCAGGAACACACTTCATCCTTCTTCTGCATTCAACAGAGCTACGGAAATTTATTTGGGGTTTTCTCTTTGGTTTTGCCTGGAAATTTTGCTTCTTTGTAAAAGCATTTACTTGCATTGAAAATCTCTGGAAACACACATAGCCCCATCCCAGAAACATTGTAACTGCACTCCCAATGGTAATACAATGGGATTTGCTCCTATTTGGCCATCTTTAATTCTGTCATAATTTCTCAGTGCTCCAGATACCCAATTTCCCCAGTTTTTCTACTATCTTAGAAAAAAAGTCATCATTTTACAGATAGAGAACATATTTCAGCCCCTTTCTTCACCTACTCTCAGTACTCTTCAGGTACTCAGTACCATAACACTCTGTGGAGTCAAGCCCATTGACTGAACAGTGAGGAAAATGTTTGTTGACATGGTCCAGGAGAAAGAAGCACATTAAACAAAAAAGCAGGAATAAAAGCCACTTCTTCCAAATCCCAAGCCTCTCTTCCAAGGCACATAACACATCCCCTGCCTTTACCTGGCATGGGGATGTCAGACTGTCACACTCCTGCACTTCACTGCATTGCTGACTTCAGCAGTAGGCTTGGTCCAAAACATTAAGCATTTCACTTTTGAAATTCACCCTTTGTAACAACCCATTGTCCTCACTTAATTTTAGGAGAGAAAAAAACCACTTAATTTTTCATCAATATATACTGAAGAGTGTTTTTTCATTGTTTGTTTTCTTTGTGTTGGGTTCTTTTTGTTTTGTTTCACCCTCCTTGCTCACTGGATTTGAAGATGCTGTTTATCTGCTTAAACCCAAGTTGATTAAAAATGCAGCTAATGAATAAAACTCAGGAACCTGTCAGCAGCACACAGAGCCTTTCTGGAAAATTCCTGCAAAGTCCCCTCCTAACTCCAGCCTGCCCTCATGCATTACTGGCAACCCAGCATCCGTAGTGCAACTAATCCAAAAGCTAAGATTATTTACCCTGCAACGGGCTGTGGTTTAAATGTTCCCTTCTGCAGCAAGGAGGTGACAATCTGCTCACACAGCCACATGTTCAGTTCCTCTGAGAAGGGCACAACTCACACAGAGGACTTGCCCACCTGAAATGCACCTGTCCTACAGAGTCCCTGAGCCCACCTGCTTTCCCCAGGGCCAGGATGATCTCAAGAAGTAACAGAAAGAATGGCATTCTGTCTTTATATGGACTCTCTCCCTTCCTTACAAAGCAAAAACGACCTTCAAAGAGATACAGCTCCTATTCCCAGTTTTGGGTCAGCTACTTAGTCCCCCCACCCAGGGCACCTTCTACATCCAGGAGGACACCACACTTGTCCAGAGGGCTTCTGTGGGCACAGGCACATGGTCCACCACCATGGCATCTTCTGCAAGGGCATCTCATTGTCCCGTCAGCAGGACAAGAGCAACTGGAGCTGAAAGTTGGGAAATTCCTCAAGCTGGATGAGTGTCCTGTTCCCAGCCCATTATTTACATGGCCAGCTTCACAGTTTTCATCTTTTGCTGATTTCAATTAAAGGTAAAATTATCCCTGGTAGAAAACACATTTCGCAATTTTTAATTTGCTAGTAGTCACACAGCTAGATCTCAGGCTTTTATTGAAGTCTCAGTGGTACTTCTTCTGAAGCACCCATTCCTGGAGATGGCTGAGTTTATGAATGTTTCAGCCTTCTTTTTATTGCCTTGTTGATTTTTTGTCTCTTTGCTTTTAACAGTTTTTCTTTAACTCTAATCTTAGATATTTTACAGAATTATAAAACATTTTTTGTAAAGAAAATGTGTGTTTTTATAGAAAATGTTGTTGGAGTTTTTGACTGGCACCCTCACAAATAGCAGAACAATCCCCCCTCGGTTCTGTGATTTTTGCTTCAAACTGAAAGAGATCTCATGTCTATGTGTTAGGAAAGCTAAAAAAAAAAATAGCTGAAAGGAGGTGCAGATATACATTGAATCCATCAGAATGCCAAATAACACTCAAACAAAAGATGAGAATGTCAAGACAGTATCTTTTCTATACCCATTTGCTACATTTGATATTGAATGTATTTGCCCTCTGACAGTGAATTTATCAGCACATAAAAATACTAGAAAGAGATTTTAAAAAGGAGAAAAACAACTAAGAAAATTGCAGGTGTTGGATCCAGTTTTCAATCTGTGGCCCAGGCTTGCATACTAAGGAAGTTATTTTTAGTAAGGAAAAAAGTTTGAAATTGGTTGAATTTCTTAGCTCCCAAGTTTTTTAGCTATGCTAGATTTCTTCCTTAAAACAAGACAAGGATTCTTCTTAAATCCTTACTATGTGACTATCTTCAAATATTTAAAACTCTTTATAGACCAGATAAGCTTGGAAGTATAACACAACTGATTTCCATGGTCCTTTGGTACAACATACAGTTCAAAGAAAATGCCCTACTCCTAGTTTACAGCTAAGCTGTCATTATTAAACCAAGATCATGACTGGGGAGCTTGGTCACAGCTGGGAATTCATGGTATTCTTTCATGCCATATTATCAGTTTCCAGATACAGAATTCTCCTGTGATCTCCAGTGTTTCGTGATACTGTGATTAAACACATAGGTGTTTCCTACATCTTGAAAGTGCTCTTCTTTGCTCAAGAAATTATTTTCTTGCTGTTGTCCTAGACATCTACAGAGCTGTCTCCTTCAAGATTCCAACAGCAGTTCCAACTCTCAGCAGCACATCTGCCCAGCAGTGGTCCGGCTCCTTCCTCATCTCCGGTTTGCAGGACTTCTCAAAGAAAGAAGCAGCAGCATTTGCCTCTTTGCATAGTAATGGGCATTTACCTGTTTTCAGAAGCTTTGCACCTGGAGCAGCTGTAGCAGTATGGAGCTGAGGATGGACTACACAGGACACAGGTTTAGTCTCTCCTCAGAGGAGGGATCTCTGTCTTCTGTGGGGAATCCCAAGCAGAAGCCATATCATAGAAAACCAAACTGGTTTGGGCTGGAAGGGATCATTAAAGGTCATCTAATCCAACCTTTTTGCATTGAGCAGGTACATATTCCAATAGACCAGTTTTTTCAGAGCTCCGTCCAACTTGACCTTGAATATTTCCAGGGATGAGGCATCTACCACCTCTCTGGGCACCCTGTTCCAGTGTTTCACCACCTTCATCACAAAAAATGTCTTCCTTATATCTATTCCAGCCCTATGCCAGGAAGAGATCATTGCTGCCCTCTTCAAATATGTGAACTGAATAAAAGTAACACCAATCTAATGAGACCTAAATCTTACTTCACCTTGCCCCCAAATGATCAGTGCATCTACCTGGTATCTCTGAGCCTTGAAGGGACCATGTGCTGCCTTCCCTATCCCACTGCCCAAGGGCTTGCACTCTGAAAAGTTACTGAAAGTCTCCTGGTGGTTGACACCCTCAGCCTCCTCACTGGCCCTGCCATGGTTTATGGACTTAAGACCTTCAGAAACGGGACCTAGGACTAATAGTACAGATGTACTACGCATGGGTATGAGAGATGCTCAACTCAGTTTCTCTAAGTCTTTGTTTCTTTTTATCATTATTCAGTCTCTGGAGGCTGAACATTTCCAGAAGGAATAAATACATCCCTGTCAGGAGATTGCTTCTAAAATATAATAATTAACTATTTAAGATTAAGATGCAAATAGAGATGAATCCAGGTGAGCTGGGAACAAGCAACTGTAGCACCCATTCTTATTGCCTTCTGATGGCAATCAGACAGGGATTGCTGGAAGTCAGGCAGGGGGGGACCCTTCCCCATGACAGGCACCGAGTAGGCTGTGCTCAGGAAAGCAGCCTGACAGATCTGAAGCCAGGCTGTTTAAACTGTCTTAAGTAAGAAACACATTCTGCAGAGGTAGAAAGGAGGATTCACAGATGATGAGCCCTCTACAGCCAAGGAGCCTGCTCCCCCAGCCTTGGAGAAAATCCTCTCAGGCACGCAAAGGATAGGCAGGTCTGCATTTCAGGTGTGTTAGTTTTATGTGTCTACAGTGCACCAGGTGACCAGGAGAGTCAGATCAGGGCTGCAGCTTTCTTCACTGACCTTGCATAGACAGACAGCCACTTGCAGGGCACAGCTTATTTCCTCATGTACCTTTGGACCCAGCTCGTTGTTCCTATTTGCCTTCTCTGGGCACCTGGAGGAGGTTGATGATGCCAGCCTGTGCCCAGGTGCCAGCAGCACCCCTGACTACACCCAAACCCATGCCACCCTGCAGCTCACCAGAGGCCTCCTTACACCCCACTGCCTCTGCACGGGGGGATGAAGGCTCTTGGAGATCACTGGGCTTGCATCCCACCACAGAGGGCTGGAAGCCCCTGGTCTTCTTGGAAGTACATCACACCCTGTGTTATTAAGAGCAGTCATTTCATGATTCTTCTATATCCCGTTTCACAATTTCTTGGACTGCACAGGCAACCACGCTTAGCATGAAGTACTTTCCCTTCCATTTTACATAAATCTTTTCAAACTGCACAGTGTAAGGGAAGACCAAATTGAAACTGCTTGCACCAAAAATTGTGGGGTATGCCAGCAAGCATGTTGTGTGTTCTAGGGTGTATAGTACTTGCTCTACAAATGCAGCCCAGCATATAATATTAAAATGTTTTCTATCTAACCATGACATATAATGAAAAGCTGGAGGTGCCAGTTAGGAGAAACAGGCAGTCAAAGGTGTGCTGAGGGGAAAGTGTTAATAAGCATTAAGCAGAGGTTGTTTACCTTCTCTACCAGCATCCTGCTGGATCAGGACTTTGGGAGAGACATGCTGCCCCTCCCCTGCTCTCCATATTTGGCCTGGAAAAAATACAGAGAAGAGTTTGCCAGTCAGCAAAAGATGGTGCAGTAGCAATCATGGCAGTGACCTTTGGACATTTTGGAGAACTTTCTGGAGAGGACTTTAGGCAGGGAGGTGGATTGACCTTTCCTCTTCAGCCCCATCCCATACCAAGGTTTTCTTTTCCTTTCTTCCTGCCCTGTCCCTTCTCGTCCACTCTGCTCCTTCCCCAGCCCTTTCACTTGTGAGGAAGCTGGGACAGATTTGCTTTATTCACGCAAAACGTCTTACAGAGGAGGAAGAGCTGAATCAACTCCACAATCTTCAAACATCAGATGGCTTTACAGCACATCCCTCTGTACTAAGACCAGCAGCAATGATGCATTTGTCACTGGTAATACAGGGACCAAAGGGATCTCTCTGGTTGTCCAGACCAGTTGCACACTGTCAAGGAAGGCCGTAGCTTTATCAAAAGCTTTCAAAGCTGCTTCTCTAAATAAGTTAGGATATTTTATTTTCTTTTTTTGCCCCCTCAGATATAATTTGGTTGTGTTTCCTTGTCCTGCATAATGTTACGACAACTGAATTTCCAGAGGAAGAAGAAAAGAATAGACCAAGGAAAAGAAAATATAGGCTGCAATGTGTCATGAATGTGAACTGAACGATCCTTCTGTATTGATCACACAGCAAATCCACTGGTGTGCTGCAAATATATAGAAACTCATCACTACAGGTACTTTAAGGGAGAAAAATAATCTAACACCAGCAGTCTTCTTGTTTTCATCTACTCAGATGTAAGAGGAGAGAATGCCAGGGAGCCCACTAAGGACTGATAATTTTGTGTCCAGAACACCCGAGGGTGCTGGGGCTCAGTAGGAAGTGCCTCGACCCACCTTTCCTGTGCTTGCTCCACGCTCAAACTGTGTTTCCAGCAGGGCAGAGCTCCCACCAGGCTGGCAGAGTAAGTGGAAATCTCAAGGACTCAGTGGGGCTAAGCTCATGGCCAAGGGAGCTCCCCAGATTTCTCTCTGTTCCTCATGCAGTACTGGATGCACTGTGGATACCTCTGGTCCAGCTGCCCTGGGTGCTTAGCTGTCTGCGATGTGATTTGGAAGCCTACCTTTAAGAGCCCAGATTTGTAAGCTTTTTTCTGCAGGGGTAGGGGTTTTTTGGTTCGTTGGTTTTTGGTTTTTTTGATTTGTTTTTTTGCAGAGAGTTAGTGTTAGCGAGCTACGCTTCAATTTCCTCAGCAACTTCAGTGCTAGCAGACCTAGGATCTCACACAAGTCAAATCAGCATGCTTTTCATGAGACTTTTTTTTTTCCTTTATTAGCATGGTTTTCAGATCTAGAGGTGGGAGGCCAGCCAGAGGGCAGGAAAGGACAACTTTCTCCTGCAAGCTGTGCAGAGGCAGGATGAGACCAGTCAGGCCAGGGGCTGGGGTAACTTTACCACTGAGGAGGAAATGCATGAGAGAGGTCTGCCTGCCCTCACCCCTTGTCCCCAAGCAGCACCTCACCTCCCCAAGAACCCACCAGGCAGGCAGGGTCACCTCACAGCAGGTGCAAGATCTAAATCTGGATTGGTTTTGGGTTTTGGAGTTTTTTTTTCAGTTTTTGCTGCAATGTTTGCAGTGTTCTGTGAAATGAGTATTTGTGGAAGAAACAGGATTTTGGTACACAGACAAAGAGCAAGCACTGACCCAGGATAGGTGCTGCTTTTATCCACTTGCTCACATGTCCCATATGTTCCCATGCCCAGCTCATGAAGGACAGAAATCTGTCGCAATTGCTGTCAAGCAGTCCCAGTTCTTTAGTTCAAAAGGACAGAGACTAGTTAGCTTCCTTTTGAGAACCCTAGAAGGATCTCAAATTTCTGCTGGATCCCACTTAGATGACTTTTAGAGTGCCAAGTTCTCAAGGGTGCCAGTTTGTGCAGATGGTGCCAGTGTTTGGTCCCCTTTCCCCAGTGAAAAGCAGTGGTAAGAAATTATATAGCTGCTACACATGCACTCACAACCTGCAGAATTCACCCCCCCATGAAAATGACAGAGAGATTTAAACACCTCACATAATTTCAAGAGGAAGTAGCAAGGGTAGAAATAAATACACATTGTAATTGTATAACATGCCTGGGTTATAAAAAAAAAGAGAAGGAAGGGAAGGGAAGGGAAGGGAAGGGAAGGGAAGGGAAGGGAAGGGAAGGGAAGGGAAGGGAAGGGAAGGGAAGGGAAGGGAAGGGAAGGGAAGGGAAGGGAAGGGAAGGGAAGGGAAGGGAAGGGAAGGGAAGGGAAGGGGATCTGTGTATCCAGATCTGCTGGCAGCTCCTGAAGCCAGATGGAACTGGATCTACAGGAGAGCACAGGAGGGTAAGTGCCTGTGATGCAAAGAGAGTGGGGCCACCACACTGCTCCAAGTCCAGTACAAACAGGAGTGGGAATAGCTGCTCCTCCAGTGACAGCCACTATTGCTACCCTCAGCCCCAGGTGGCTGCTGACACTCCAGTGGTTTAGCAGAAGCTGCAATGATTGCATGGACTGGTAACCTCAGAAAATAACAGCTTTGAAACTTTGAGAAACTATTTTGTTCTTCCCCCCTTGTCTTTGTGTTTTAAACTATCAAATGCTGATCTGAATGTACCATCAAGGGCATAAACATTTTAATTAATAACTAACATAACACAAGAATATCTTCCAGAGAGTTCCATGTTGAAATAAAAAGCTTTTCTCTCCTTCGTGGGAGGCTTCATGTCAAGTTATCAAGGGAGACACGGAAACACCGCGCTCTTGATCACTCAAACTCTTTCCCTGTGAGTTTTCTCATTTAAGCAGCAGCACTTGAGAAGGGAGTTCCCACTCACCCAAAATATAAAGTATTGGGCATTTTGTGAGATAGAGAAAGGACCAGATCCCTGAGGCTGCAGGAGGGAAAGGCTACCAACAAAATCAGAAGGCTGGTGTCCCTGTGGCAGCCCATGCTGTTCCCTTTGTCTCAGCAGAGACAAGCCCCATTTCCCCTGCAAACAAAAGGAGCATCAAACCCAGGAGCTTACCTGCTGGGATAACATTCATCCCAGCAGGGATCTCTGCTCCCAAGAGGAGCAGGCAACAGGAAATTATGCACAATACATTTAAGTGATTTGCAGCTCCGTGCATGCGCAAGCCTACTGCCAGCTCTAGCTACCTTCCAGCCAGCTTCAAACCATTTAATGATTTCTTTTCCAGCTCACAATATGTATACAAGGCAGAAATGGAGTCTAGAAAAATCATGAGTCCAAGACAAGAGGAAAATACAATTTCAAGGAAAAAGATTCACATCACCACAAGAGACAGAAGAGTCTGATGTGTTCCACCCCAGACATTGAGTAACTGAGAGAGGGGCTCGGGGGAGCACTGGATGGTGATAGTCCCTTGGGTGCATGAAAAACACCAGCTAGAGGGGCACAGGTGATACAGATACCATGGGCACATGGGTGCTTTCATTCAGTAGAAAATATGCCTGGTGTTTCTCCCTGCCACAGCTAAAAGAGAGACAGTATAAATATGTATTTATCTGGAGGCAAACAGCAATTCTCAGAAAAGCAGTGTCAAGCGTGCATGAGACAGACATAAATCCAGAGAAGAACATCAACACAGAAGTCTCGTATTCACGCTTTCTGAGACAAACATGATTAAATCTATTTCTTTTTCTCACTACATTCCATCACAGGGAATTACAACACATCTTTTAACGTGCAAAAATCTTTGTTAAAGTTAAAAATTAACTTTCCTACTTTATCTCCACCTAAGCTGAGCTCAGATTATCACAATGGGCACCTCTCCAATTTCAGTTCATAATTTTGAATCATGCTTCAGACATCTCTTTTGCTCTCAAGTTCAAAGACCAGCTTGTTACCAGGTTTTCTTCACCATGACCTATTTATCTTAAAAAAAAAAATCTCAAACTGAGGCCATTTTACTTTCAATGCACTTAAATTTTAGCCGCCTTAACATCTGGTGACTGCCTCCCTGAGCTCCAGTTCAGGCCCCTTTTAAAGCCAAAGGGAGAAAATGGGATTCTTTCTGCCTGTATCTATCACCTTGAGTTGAAATCTTTGTTGTGCTTGTGATTGAAGCACTGGGAAGTGTCTGAGTTTACTGTGACTCCTAGGTAAGGAGCAGAGAACTTTTTTCACAACTCCTACATACATTAGGATGGCTATCTGTATCTCCTTGTAGCTACAGTTTCTCCATGAATAGTCTTTCCAGGGGTTTCCTCTTCCCTCTACAACTTTATCACTTGGCAGGAAGAAAATGCTCCAAAAAAAGTTTTAATTTTTCAGTTTCATTTCTGATCTTCTTAAAGGTTTTTTTTGTTTTTCTCTAGAGTGAAACATGGAACATTTTCACTACCAGGGTATCCAGGTGCTCCACTCAGAGCAGGGCCCCTCTAGATCAATTACTATACAAGCAAGTAGAAAGAGACAATTGCTACTGCATAGCATGTACAGCTAGGACATCTTCCCTAACTATCGACACACATAAAAAGAGAGAAATAATTAAGCTCATCTAAATCCAAACTGATGTTCTGGGTCAATCAGAAAATTATGGAATCATAGAATGGGTTAAGTTGGAAGGGACCTTAAAGACCATCTAGTTCCAACTCCCCTGTTAGGACACCTTCCAGCAGAACAGACTGTTCAAAGCCCAATCCAGCCTGACTCTGAACACTTCAGTGCAAGATCCCACCATTTTTTCTGTAAACTAATAATTTGTTACAGCTCTGGAAATTTGGTCTCACTGCAGTGGAGATGAAGCATCACTAAATACAATGTGGTAGGCAGAGACTTGCCTAAAACCCACTTGTGAGTGCGTGTCCCTGCCATCCCTACCAATGCATATGGAAGACCTCCACATCCCAAGCTCAGCTATGTAGATGGGCTCCACACCACTCTCCATGGCAAGTACAAACCCCTTCTGCCTTCTTCATACTGACAACGAACCTACAGGGAACAAATCTGGTTCCTTCCCACCCCTCCACCTCCACACATTTCTCCTGAGCCTCTTCCTCTTGGTGGCGAGTTGGCAATTCAAAAGGCATCGTGTGCTACAGTAAAAGCCAGATGTTCAGTCTTGACAAGCTCAGCATGAAATGAATTTGAAACAGCATAATGAAGATCACACTTAAGAGAGCCCTGCACACAATTTTTATCTCGTGCAATATTTTTTTTTTTCCCCCTGAGGTACAGACAAATGTAAGTGCTACCTAAACCATTTAGATTGAATTAATAGGATAGAAAATGCACTCTTTGACATGCACATAAGTAATTAGTCTTGTCTTTTGAATATGAAATACTAATAAATAAAACTTAGCACCTATGTTGTGGCTGTGTTTCGAACTGCTTTTCAAATTAATTAATTCTCACCAGCTTGTGTGAGGCAGAAAACCACTAATAGCCTAGTTTCCACACAGTGAGACGGAGAGCTTTCTCCAGCCTGTAAGCTCCTTGTGCAACATCACCTAGCTCTTTAAATAGCCCTTTTAACTCCTGGAGCTCAGATTACTTTGCAAAGGAAATGGGTTTCCTTTCTTGCAGATGAAAGGAGCCAGGAGGAGATGAGAGCTGTCAATTCAGAGGTCTAGGTGTGTTTTATTTCTACCCCTGGGGATCCACGGATGCTTGCCAGATTCCCTGACCAGTTCTCCAGCTGCCAGCAGGCACCAGGGGTGAGAGCAGGGTCTTTTCCAGTGCTTACAGCCTGGAACAAGGTAGGTGCAGGGGAGGTGCTCCAGGCCCTGCCTGGTATCACTTGGGTCTGCCTGGCAGCAGCTTCAGCAACAAGCAGGATCCTGAGCTGTCAAGTAGCCTTCCATATGGGACCTGCAATTTTAGCAGAAGCTGCTGCGCCAGCTTTTCTAGGGTTATTATCTGGTTTCTCTTGGCCAAGATCCTGAAACCTCTGGTCTTGGTCAAGGTGCAGCTCTCAGATCCTGGAAATTCAAACCTGAGCTGTGACTTGGGATTGGCAAGGTCTGAAGCCCCTTCCTGGGGCTAGGTGCTCCAGGATAGGAGATGGGACAGGTACCCCAGGCAGCCATGCAGCTTCTGCCCAAAAGATTGCTTTTTTAATGCTAACAACTGTTCCAGGGGCTCCCCTAACCTGCTATGCAGCAGCGTGGCAGGACAAGAGGCCCAGACACCCTCCCTGGCTGTCACCTTAACCCTTGTCCGTGCAGTCACCCTCCAGACAAGCTGCTGGCGTGCATGGGGACACCACGCATAGTTGATGCACATGAACAACTGATTTGTTTGGTGCCAGGATTTAAGACTGAAACATCCACAGAGTTCGCCGGGGCTTTGTAAGGAGCAGCATCCAGTGGAGTACACGTGTAGGCACAGACACAATCCATCTTCATGGACACTTGCCAAAGAGGGGACAGTTTCCTGAGCCAAAGCCAAGGCAAAAGGCAGGGTTGGTTTGGTTCACTTCTGCTTGCTTAAAGTAATTCAGTGGAAGAAGTAAAATAAAAAGGGCATGTAGAATTCCTTTTCCAGGTGACAAAGCCCATTCTAAGTAAAGTCCTGGCCTGACCTCACCTCACGTTGCTGCCAGATCTTACCTTCACATTTCCCCCTCAGAAGCCAGCTGTGCCCCCAGCTCTCTCTCCTGTTTTCTGGGATACCACTTTCCCTTAACTTTGGTTCCACACCAATATCTGCTGTGCCCAGAGTGATGCTATCTGCATTTGATAAGCCCCATCCAGCCAGGTAATGGTCTAACTGGTCCTCTTCAGTATTGGCAGTAGGCAAAATGGAACAAGTCATCCCCTGCAGCGGTATCTCAGTCTCAGTGAATGGTCTGTGTAAAGCACAGGGGACCCTGCATGACAACAAATTTGATTTAACTTCCAAGTTGGTATCACAGGGCAGGGAAATCCCATCAAAATTATAAATACAATTTTTACAGAAATATGCCACTACACCTCTGGGAGAGAAACACAGCTGTCACTGTCCTGGTCTCTGCAGAAGTGTGAGCAGCAATCAGAAGTTTGGTATATGAAAACTTGCCAGATATATAAGACCAGTGGCAAACCAAAAGAGGCCAAGCAAGTGCCTCAGTGTCAGGAGCTGACAAGGGCATGAGGGATCTCCAGAGCAGCGGGGCAGCTCTAACCACTGCCTGCAATATGGGACACATACCCCATCCCTCCCCTGCCCTGCTACCCTCCACTGCCCAACTTGTCCATCCTCACTCAGCACAGAGACCCATTGGGGCTGAATGGGAGCAGCACAGAGCCTCTGCCTGCAGCTGCAAATCTTGGTGCTGCTGCCCAGGAGTGAGATTTTGGTTGCTGCTAGGAGCTTCCCCCTCCTCACCCTTCTCAGAAGCAACAGGTGATCTCTCTGCAGCAGGCAGTCAGGGAGGCACTCATCTACTTCCATCTCAGATGAGAAAAGGCAACACCTTATGGGGGGGTTCAAATGCATTTTGCATAAAGGAAAAAGCAAACAAACAACAAAAAAACCAAACCAAACCAAAACAAAAAACAACAAACCCAACCAACACATACATACCACACACACAGGAAAAACAAAACAAAACAAAAACAAAAACAAAAAAAAAACAAAAACAAAACCCCAACCAACCAAACAAAAAAACCCACAAAAAATGTCCCCACATTTAAAGAAAAGGGAAAAGCAAAGCCCAGAAATTTTTAAATGATCTTTTCAGCACCTCTAGTAGCTCTTGGTTTCTGGCAAACCTGGGAAAGCAGAGATGTGTTCTGCAGCCTTCGATCCTCACCAGAGGCTGCAGTGGCAAGACCCTGTGGTGCATGCACAGCACATATCAACTAACTGGGTCCAAAGTTGTGAAAAAAACCAAACCAAACAACAAAAACCAACCAACCAAACAAACAAACCAAACAACAAAAAAATGAAAAAAAACCATGGGGCTTCTCTGAGAGCAAAGGCCAGCAGAGCTGATGAGACTGCCAAGCAGTTCAGTTTCTAGGTTTGTTCAGGTTTAATAGCAAGAGCATGTAACAGAGTAGTAGCTGCTTCCTTTTCCACATGATCATTTAGCTTGGGTTTACCAAGACATTCATTTAATGCTTATTAACCTGTGGAGTATTGTTTTGTCCAGACTGCCAGACAAA
Organism: Phaethornis superciliosus; assembly: GCA_023637945.1. Lineage (NCBI taxonomy): Eukaryota > Metazoa > Chordata > Aves > Apodiformes > Trochilidae > Phaethornis > Phaethornis superciliosus. Next base: position 113,536,096 of record JAJQWJ010000001.1, read on the forward strand.
TTAACTTTTAAGAGAGGTCTATATTGATGTCTGCAAACTCCCTTAGACACAAAGCAGCTCTTAAGGAATGTAATATGTAACAGTCAGTTTATCTATCTATAAACTAACACATCAACTATAAACTGGACAACAGTTCACTGGAAGTGCTATGTGTAATTCTCAAGTTAAAAAAAATTATCATCTAAAGAGGTAAGTAGGAAGAAGAGTAGGAAGATCCATCTACAGAACTGGTTATTTCTGTGTGGAAAAGATTTACTTCAATGTGGAAGGAGCTGCAGCTTACAAGGATCCTCACACAAAGCCTAAGAGGTCACCTCCATCATCTGTGCCCAATCAGCCCACTTCTTCCGGATGATTTAGTATCCCTACCCAGCCCCTCACCAAATTTCTCTGAAAAGACAACAACATGGAACTTGGATCAATATTGTAAGAAGCAAAACCAAAGTCTACCTTTGATAACCACTTGAGAGAGGGAGAGGGTGCAAAGGGCAACATTCCCCTTCTGTGTTGTGCCTGTACCACACCCACAAATGTCTCTTCAAGATGTTGTGTCCTAGTCGTGAGAACCTCACAAGGCAACCCTGGAATGGCCTCAGGATCTCCTGTAAGTACAATCTTCTGTCCAGATGGCACAAATATTTTAGAAAAGGTTCTAAAATCCCCACACCAGAAACCTGTGGAGTGCACTGAAACCCAACCATCAGACTGCAGCGAGCTGTGGGAAGGAGGTGGCACTTCCAGGGGGCTTGCATGACAGTGTCATCCTAAGTCACTCAGAAGAAGCCCTGTGGAAAGCAAATTCCCTGAAAATTGCCCGAAGCCAGCAATTCTCTTTCACAACACGCTTGCACGCAGCCTGCGTCTCCATAACATACTTTGCCTTTTGTCTTGTTTTTCTGTCTTCCAACAACAACTCAAATGAAAAAACAATGGAAGCATTAAAGGAAAATGTCACGCCTATCAATATGTGCCTTTGTGGCCATGGGAGTGGAGAAGGCGTGATGTCACTGGTGGGAATAGCTGACAATTTTCCATTGAGAAAAGAGATCTGCCCTTAAAAGAACCAACATGTCCCAAAATATGCACTGTGCCATGCAGTCACAGAGGAGAGTGCTGAGCTGTGACACCATGCAGGCCAGGATTTAATTTGGAAGTTACAGAAGCATCTTGCACTTACTCACCACATGAACATATAGTAGTGATTTGATTCTGTGAGCAAAGGCATTGAGCACAGCACTGTCTGTATACTGAGAAATAAAAACTGCCTGCCCAGCAAGTTATCCGTGAAATGTCAAGGCCAGGTTTGGACTATGCATCTCTCTCTGCAGCTGAGCCCTTTGCTGGGCTGTTGAATTTAAGTGTATGACTTGGCATCAAGCCTAATAACAAGTAATCACAGAAGTTTGCTCCCTCTCACTTGGGACCAAGCAATTGGCCATATGATGGACTCCAGTTGTTTTCAGGGGCATGTCAAAGGGATGAGTCTACCCTCCTGGTAAAAGAAATGTTAATTTCCCAGATTGGCCTTGTTCTGAAGTGGACTGGAACATGCAGAAATACACTCCTCCTCACCTTCCAGCTCCCAACCTTTAGTTGTTCACCTGTTTTTTAAATGCATTGCTTTAAAGCAATAGCTTTCTGTCCATGAGTCTCTATTGTGACAAGCATACTGGATCAGAGTTTTAAAAATTGAATTTGAGAAGGCCAGCTTTGTGATGCTTAATTTTGGGTCCAGATGTCACATTCCAAAAATTCCTGGGCCTGTAGAATCTGAAATTCTGGTTCCAGCAGGCCCAGAGGTCCTGAGGTGAGGGTTTCAGTTCTAGGCTGGGTGAAAGCTGCTGTAAAATATTTCACCATCTCTACAGCTCACTAAAAATCTGAGACTTCCCCACCTGGGGATAAGAGTGAAAAAACAGAGCCTCAGATACAAAACTCTTGCTAAGCCTTCTGTTTTTTCTCTCTACAGGCACCATTTCTGCTCTTTTAAGGAACAAGTCTGGAGGAAAATTAGAGCAATTTACAACGTTACAGCAAACTTCATAATGAGAAAGAACAGGCTCCTGGAAGTCTGTGCCAGTATATATACAAATATATAGACTTTCATGCAAATGCATGATCTACTGGTCCTTTGTTCTTGCTGTCGATGAAAGGCACCAGCGGGTAGGAAACAAGTTGAGCAGTGAGCCTGCCTGCCTGCCTGCCTGCCTGCCTTTGAGGTCATCCCCTCTCCTTTACATCATGGCAATTAGCTGCTGCCAGAGAGAATACCAGGTCACAAACACTTCCTCCATTTATCTCTCCAACAGCTCCAGCTGAAGCATCAGCAGGTGCTAAGGTATGAGCTTGCTCCCTGAGAAACAGTGCTCTGACAGAGCCAGTGCAGGGCTCAGAGCATCTGTTTGGCTGCCAAGAGCAGCACTGCTGCAATCCAGCTGAGCTGACCTAAAAGGAGCTGCCCAGTAGTAGAGGGACACAACCAGATTAGATGGGCTCCTCTGACACACATTAGGTCTAGATGACAGAAATCTTGAGCTGGCTGGAGCACTTGTAGAGACAGAGCTGCATCCTGTTCACTAAAGCTATGCCTAAGCCTTGATTTGCTCTCTGTTCACTGTGGTCCTCACCTTCTGAGGGGACTGGAACATCCCGCAGCTCCTTGCTTGCCTGCATACACAGGGAATGTAACTGAGGCCACTGCGGGGACTGCTGTTGACCTGCATCTTCTTGTCTTGTGTTGTCAGTTCCCACCATCTAGATGCTGCAAATCCTACTGGCCCGGTGGACTGATCTTTTAATCCGGATGAGTGATTTCTGGCTCACCTAACCCAAAAGACAAGTTGCTTCAGCTAGAATCCACCGAAGGCTCCTGTTTATACCGCACAGCTCACATTTCCAAAGCAGACCTGGATCTGGTTTCAAGAAAGAGCAATGAAGTCATAATATTCTATCATTAAATTCAGGTGGCCCAGCTTGGGCACACTCAGAAAGCAAAACAATTGAGGCTGAAGTTAACCAGACCCTTCTCAGGGTAGATTTGTACTGTAAAATACTATAATTCTGGGTTGCTAGAGTCCCTTTGCAAGGCTCCTGTGCAATGCTAACAAGCGAAGGGTCACACCAAGTGTCTACCATATGCTGCACAGGCACAGTTTCCTCTCAAGGTTTTAATTATACTACATTTTGATTTTTTTGTTTAAGATTTAATTCTTAGGCCATTGTTGGAAGTAGATGCAGTTGTATCAATGAAAGAATTTCACCTGTTCAGCTTTTGAGGGATCCAGACATAGCTGGTGTTTTTGCATTTCCTAATACACATTCCAACCCTTGTCCCACCAAGTTCTGATACTCATGCTTCTCATACCCTTGAACATACCTAGAGAATCTGTGGCTGTGCTGCACAGAGCTAAGGCAGCACAAGCACCATCTGCTTGCTTAACAGACGTATATAAATGAATGTCACTACCACCTCTACTGTCATGCAAATGTCAACATAGAAAGTTTATATTCCAGCAAAAGTTTTGGTCTGCAGGTCACCATCCCCCTTCATCCTCCTTCAGTTATTCCAGGAAGTCAACAGACCCTGAGACGTCACCTCTTCCAGGTGGGTTAACAAATGATACTGCTGAGTTCATCCAGACTTTTTAAAGACTTGATTTTGCAAACTAGGAAAATATATACTGAGCAAATTTCATTCTATCTTAGGCACACTTAGCCAAATTACAGTACAAAAGTCTCTGTTTGATATGGTTCTCCATAAAAGCACTGCAAAAACCACTAATCCACTCTGCTAACTGTACCAAGTTGGCAGCAAAGTACATTAGACAATTCTATTCTTAAGTTTCTGATTTTGATTTACTACACACACTAAGGAAAGCTTAGCTGCCACAGTTTGCAAATCACTGTCAAAACCTGTAGCTTTTAAGCACTTTCTTATGCATCTTTTGAGTTTGGGATGCAGTTGCAGTTTCAAGACATCTACACTGAGTGAAATTGTGGATCAAATGTAACAGCCAAATTAATGCAAACAAAAGCAGGTTGGGTATCTTACATTGGGTATCTTACATTTTACATTTCTCTTCACACAGACAACTTACCTTGGAAGTTCTCTCTCTGAACAATTCAAAACCATGCAACTGTTTTATTGTCAGGGAAGCAGAATTTGGCTCAGAGAGATTCAGGCTAAGGGGATTTAAAAGATTAGTATTTTTCAGTGATGCCGTCTGCTCCCTGACTAAATCTGTCCTTAGGCCTCACTAAGGACATGCAAAAGAAAGTGTTATGAACTCTCATTTGACTTGTAACATAAAGATTTGGTTCTATGTTTAGTTAACACTGCTTTATTGCTGCTTATGGCCATGGTAACTTTGTCTACATGTTTTAAGATATTTCTGCACTGGAAGAATGGAAATTTTAATATTCCGTTTTGGTATAATAGAAACTTGAATACTGGAAGCTCGTGAAGCAGAACTCATCCTTCAATTCCTAGATGGAAGCAGTACCTTCTTCACTTCATAACACTGTTAAAGAGTCAATAAACTACTGCCTCAATCCCCAAGTACTCTAGACAAGGTTGTCCAAAAGGTTGAGACTTTAATTTCCCTAGACTTTTCTATCTTATAGGACATGTAATACAGAACCTGAGAACCATGTCTTCAACTAGACATTTGGGTGTTCACATCCACTGAGCATTACACACCAGCACTCACAAGGTTGGAAGGATGAGAAAATCCTCAAGGAGATTGTGCAGGAGGTATAGAAGCACTCCCCAGTCAATCATTTTATACTTACTGTTTTTAAGACCACTGATCACACTCAAACTAACGATAAAATAGTGGATAGATTGCTTTGGGACTTCCCTCAGCCCTTAAGGAATTTTTAGGAACTTCTTTTTCCACCACAGCTAATTACAAGTTGTGGGCCAATGCACAGAGACTGACTTTTTTTGCAGCCATCTTACTCTTATCTAGACTTGTTTATTTAATGGTCTCTTAATCCAAGCTAATCATGTCCCTAGCAGCAAATTATGTTCTAAATGACAATGAATTATGGTAGCAGGAGGATAATCAAGGGAAGAGCAATCCAATCACTTCTACTTTTTTTCAGCATACCTTAATCAAAAACAGTGATGAAGAAGACACATTGCAGAGCACTATACTAGGGGAGTAAAGTATTGCTGAACATACCTGGTCCTGCATAAGCATGTGTGAAGACAGTGTAGCTCCCTCCCATTAGAAATATGCCTTCAGGAAATGGGGAAGAGGGATGAGTAGGGTGTTGAAGGAGTCTGGCTGAAAAGTGTTACCTGGATTTGAAAGCATATTGAAGATCATGCATAAATCATAACTTATTAGTCTAGCACTAAGAGTCTACACTAGACTGAGGAAAATTCCTTGATGGGTCAGTACCATGCTGAGTATGGCTGGGACTGTGCAGTGTTTCTTTTACTGACCTAAAGAGTAGAAGGAAAGAGCATACAGGGGGAAGAGCAGGATAGGTGTGTTAAGACTTGAAGGATCTTAACAGATGCTGAGGACAAAGACACAGCACATTGCAGAGCTGCACAGCCCCTTCTGTCCCCCATGCTGTTTGTCTTCTCAGAAGGCACAGTGTTCTGGATGCTGGCTATTTGTTAGCCTTTTAAATACCCTGACAGACAAGCCACTCGTCAAACATGTAATTTGCTAGGAAGCACTTCTATTGATTTTTTTTTATATACGAGAGTAAAATATTGGCAAAGGTTTATCTTACTCCCTATCATGAACATCAACACAGAGAGAATTTCATGCATTAGTCCCTTACTATTTCAACAATAAAACAGAAGTTTTAAATAAATTAATTCATCTCACAGCAGTGCTGTTTCTGGAATAGCTGATTTGTAGGAATTATTCAAGTGCTGGGGAACAGACAGACGAGCAGCCAAGCAGCACAGCCAGTCCTGGCACTCAGGGGGGATTATGTGAGGCTAGAGAACTGCCCCATGCAGAAAGAGGCACTAGCAACAATTTGCTAAACTGATATGCCCTGTCCCAGAGCAGAAAAGTACCCTGACACTGGGACCCTTCCTCTCTCTGCCTGCACATAGGTCTCATTTCTTTCACCCTGAATGATTTAAAACCATGAAGAAGTCTTCAACAGTTTTACATCTGACAATAACACTATGAGAAAACAGGGCATAGACTTTTCTGCAGTGGGAAAAATAAAAACTTAACAGACAGCTCTCTTTCAATACATCCTAAAAAGGCAATAAATTGAGATTCAGCCTAAAATAATGAGGGCTGGTGGGACAGGGGGGAGGGATGAGATAGAGGAGTACAACGTAAGAGGTGGCTGAAGTCATGAATAAATCTGAGAATCAATAAAGAGACTGCAGAACAACGAAAAAAATGTACCCAGAGTGAAAATGATACAAAAAACCCTCCAGACTCAGGGAATTTGTGCTGCATATACAGCTGCAATGGCCCAGGAAAAGAAAAATTTGGGAATCTAAAACAGTGGCTGTGGCCAAACCCTCACACATCATTATTTCCCAGCGTTAAAAAGAACCTGAGAGTTTATTTCCCACATTCTGCCTTATAGCAAGGTCTCTAGGACTGGGATCATACCTTGAAGAGTTGGGGTAGCTGTTTTCTTCAACTTTCAGGTGCTACAGCTGCCTGATGGGGTGGGAAGGGACACTAGAAAGAAAGAAGGCATAGGAATTTGCTTTGTGAAGTTTGTAACCATGATTTGTATACATTGAATGCTCTCAGCACCACACTAAGTTTTTGAGAAACATGTGTGATAGAATATATTTATCTGCTTGTATTTCATTCTTCAAAGTGTTTTGCCATAAACTTACTAGGATTCTAAAAGCTTAGGATCCTGGTTTTGTAAACTCTTCCTGTTGAGTACATGCTCTGATCTCTGGGATGAGCAGAGGGGACATGGCTAACATCGATGTGTGCCATGACACTGTGGGGAAACTTAAGATAATTTTACCATACCCTGCTTGTATCATGAAAATGCAAAGCAAAAAGAGTGCAAATGGAAAAGCATCTCACCCCAGCACAAATGTATCCCCTGTTACATCAGCTTTTCTCCCACAAGGACATGATCTGTGCTGCTGGTCTGTAAAGTAATATTTCTCACATTCACAGCCCAAGTGTGGCTGTTGGAGCAGGTCTGGCCCACTCCAGTGTCTGTTTCCCAAGTAGGACTCTGCAAATAGGACTCAATACCAGCGAGTAGGAGCCAACACCTTCCCACATGAATATATTGATCAAGTCCTGGAGGAGCAGAGATGCAGCAATGCAAAACTGAAGGGCTGCCCCCAGGCATGTGTTTTGCTCACACTTCTGAGCAAGTTTTCCCTCTTCCCAGCTCACTCATGGCAGGGACCTCACCCAGCTTGCAGCAGGCAGGTCTCAGCCCCCACCCTGAAGGCATTCAGATATTTGGCCCTAATGCACCATGAATCCCTCTGAGATTTGGGACCTGCTTTCTCCCAGGTGTATTCATGGGGCCACCACCCCATAAAGACCATGTGGCTTGCTCTCCCTTGACAGACAGCCCGCTGAGGTCTTCTGTCTCTGGAAAGAATGTCTGATCAAGAGGCTTGTTTTAAGCCCAGCTTCCAGGAAAAAAAAAAAAGTCTATGACATTCTGCTCTGTGCATGCATGAATGCCTGGGTCTCCTTTATTCAGTTTCGAATCCAGGATTGCAAAGTCTTTGGTATTTCCAACTGCATTTGCCTGCTGGGCTAAGCAAACTGGGAGGTGACACATATTGGGGTACCCAGTGGAGCATGCCACATGCCCCATGTGCACTTTTCCCTCCTCCAGAAACCAGAGCCTGAGGCTGGAGGGGACAGGGACAAAGACATCTGGATGCATTTTGCCTGTGGACAGGGTGAGTCAGGCTGTGGCACCCAGGAAAACAGAGGCTTTTGGGATACCAGACTTCTGCAGGTTTTGTGGGAAGAGGCAGAGGGGTATTTGTGCTCTCCCCAGGGCCAAGAGCGAGGAATGAGGTCAGGTTTTGTCAACAGGTAAACCACATGCCAGACAAAACACAATGAAGACAGACCTCAGAGTGCCCCAGCTTCAAGAAGAGCTTCAGCTGAAGCTTTCATTTCCTTAGATGTCAGAGTCAATTAACATCAAGACACAAATCTGTAGCAAACCATCCGGCCATTAGCCCTTTTACTTGCTACTTCTCATCTTCCCGAACCAGTCCTCCAACATGTTCTACCAACCCACTCCACTTGGCATAAGAGGAAAGTGAAGTCACACCTCATCTTCAGAAAATATGTTTTCCAGTCTGTAATTATTTTCTCCCCTGCACATCTCCACATGTGCCAGAGGCTTTTCTCAAGGCTTCAGCTCCACAGCCAGGTCTCTTATATCACCAAGGATGGAATTCTGAAATCACAAGATGATCTCACGCATTTTCCTTTGCTCTGGTTTCAATCTCCCTTCCCTTTTCCAGCATATTTCCAGTATATGAAGTATGCTTTGCAGTGCTCATTTTCAACACTCTCCTCTCTTTTCATTTTTGCATTGTCCTTCTCTTTGTTCTTTCTTTTTGCCTGTCTTTTGTCTGACAGTGCTCCTTTCCTCCTTCTGTCCCATTTCAAAATCTCCCTTTGAACCAAACCTACCATCTCTAAAGAATAATAGTGTCAGCTTTAATAAGAGCTGGATTACTTCCCATGACTTTCATCCTCCCATCATTTTTTTCTGCATCCTCTGCTTGTCCTCCCCATCCCAGTTCCTGCCTCCATCTTCTCTGCAAATTGCTTGAACTTTTCTTCCAGCTGATCACCTCACACCCTTCTGCCCCAGCCCCTCCTTGCATCTTTTGGGCTCTTTTCCATCTATCCATTTCAAGGTAAAAAATCTGCTTAATCCGCCATTTAGACAGCTATTGGGCTTTCCAGCCCACACCCACCACTGTTGTATGTGAGCACCTAATATATGTTAAGATTAGGATCTCTCGTTCCCTCCTCCTTGCTTTCTAAACTGTGTGGAAAAGGCTGGTGTGGGGTGTCTTTTTTCAGTAGTTCTGCCTCTTTCCTCCATGCCTCTCCCTATCTCTCCTGAAGAAACGGAGAGCCAGAGATTGGGGGTTATAAAAACTGCAGTTGATACTTAACCTGTTAAGTACAAGAGAGCTTTACTGTCTCTCTCTCTCTCCACCAAAAGAGGAGATGAGTCCTTATGTTATGTCATCCAAGTTGACAGAGACCCTGAGATTAAATTCACTGAGAGCAAGAACAGACCCCTGGGAGAAGAGGGATTTACAGGGGATACATATATTTAAAAAAAAAAAAAAAAAAAAAAGAAAAGGATGTGGAGATGACTGCAGAAGACAGGGGAATAAAAGAGGACATTAGAGGAAGACCGTATGTTCTAAAACATGATCTTTGGAATCAGGATCTCCACTGAAATCTGTATTTCACCAAAACAAATCATCACTCCCTAGGGTGGCTGTTCTAGAAAGCTGACCTAGAGAGTAGGGTAAAGGAGGATCCACCCATCATGATCTCAGCTATTTCTTTCTCAAAGTTCATATGAAAGTCACTTTCCCACAGCCACTGCTTCTCCCAAATATCTGTGCTATTCTGGGAAATAAAGCAGAAAAGGGCAACTTTGTGCTTCACCCAAACTGAGTCACAGAAGAGTTACAAGCAGGTCTGGAAGAGATTCAGTAGCCCTGAGAATAGCAGAGGAGGAGATCCTGTTCTTCTCTGTCCCCAAAGCCAGGAGAAGACAAAGAGAGACCCTTATGGGAGTCCCTTTTCTTTTCATGGGGCCAGGAGGGAAAGGAAATAACAGATATCAACAAGATGGGTGGAGAGAGATGAACTTTTTCTATCCTCTTCCTAGATATGAGAATAAAGAGATGTGAAATGAGGATGAAATCCACTTCTAGGTCTCTCCATGGGCTGTGAAACATCCATCTGGGAAAATCAGTAGCATTTTGGGTAGGCTGCTGTTGGTGACATGGGTAGCAGAGAACTGAACATAGCCCTGGGGCCCAGAGATATTTTCAGTTCTACCCTGCAAGAGGGACAAAGGTGGAGTAAATCTACATACATGTTTTAGAAAGAGTGCAGCCCGCCCTAGAAAACTGGCTAGGCTGCTGTAGGCAAGTGCTTCTCCAAAGCACAGTGGCTAAATGCAAAAAATGAAGACAGGAAAAGCATCCAAATTTGCTAACCAGCTTCTTTAAGAATAATAAGGAAAGAGGATGAGAGAGAATATACGGAAGGAGAGAAGCGGAAAGAAAAACAGGGTCATAGAAAATTTTCCTAAGACTATATTAATTCTCCAAAATTTAAATCAGCAAAGTTCTGTTAAATAAATTGCACTTGTTGTTTAAAATTGCCCTGACTTGTCTTATCTGGCCACTACAGCTCTTTAAGTGCACCAGCAGTAAAGTATGTGTATTTGTATGTACATATAAAAATATGTAAACATTATTGTAAATATGATGTTCTTACAATCAGAATTAGGTGTCTGCAGTTTTCAGTATTCTTCCTTTCCTACAGCAGGAGCCAAGATGGAAATAATGAACAGCTCTACTCATGCAGTACTCACCCTTCCCCTCTCAAACTTTCTGCTCACAGAGAAGTTAGCAAGAGTTTCTGCTGTGTTGAGGCTGCATGTCCTAATCTCAGTCCAACCTGCTGAATTAGTATAGTGTAGTTTTCCACAGACTTCCATAAATTCAGAGAAATACCTGCAGGTAGGAAAAAACAATTCTATGTCAATTCAGGTTACTTAAACCCCTGACATAATAGATGAAAAACTGTTTGAAAAATTAGTGGACTTCAAAAAACAGGGTGTAGTTTGGGCAGAAAGATAATCAAGTTGATATTAACAAGAAGGGAAAGGAATGCAAGACAGAAGGAAGAAGGGACAGAAGAAGGAGCATATTAATGGTAAAACTCAGTAACAATCATCACAGTTTTTATGAGAACCTATTCCCCTTATATAGGTGAATGGATAGGAGAGTACATCAGTAGCCTAAAAATCAGAATGTTTAAGGAAAGTAAAGCAGATTATGTTTTTACCACTTGTCAAATAAAACACAACGTACTTTTTGAGTAACTAAGGCAGTATGTCTGCTGGCAAAGTCAGAGTGTATAATACTGTCATCTGCATATTTGGGGAACTCAGATCTGCCAGTTCAGAGAAAGTGTAGCTTCCTACACTTTAAAATTCCAGTATGATTAGCAATGAAAGGACTTTTTTCTCTTTCTTGAAAGAATGTCTCCCCTTCTTAGGTCAATTTCCTGAGGATGGACACATAGCAAACTTAAACCTGGGGTACTTCTGCCTAACACATTTCTGGAGACTGACTGCATCAGAGACTGCATTTTAGGAGGCATTCTCAAAAAAGCCCTTATCTGATAGATGCCTCAAGTAACACGGGGAATAGCTTCTCCCCAGTGCCTGCAAACTGCCTTTCCCTGCTGCAGTGCACTGAAGGGAGCCCAGCAGTAGTGACAGATCATGCACCGTGTTCTTGGTGCACCTCAGGGTGCTTTTCTTTCCCTCTCTAACAGCATCTTGATTTCCTAGTGGAAACTGAAGGATACTTAAGTACCTCCATATATCCTTTCCACTCACAAATAATGGAAAAAGATTTTAAAAATGTATTTATATTTCCTCTGCAGAGAAAACTAAGAGGACTGAGGTCAAAGAAAATTCACTATCTCTCTGACATTCATCAACATGTAGCAGCTATACTTAGCTTTGATCCACATCCTTTTGCATTTTCGCTTCTAACCACTTCAGTTTCCTACCTTGAAGGTGGAGCCTCATTCCTTTAAAAACGTTTTTAAAAAGACAAAGAAAAGTGAAGACTTTGTTCTATAGCAGAAATGGATGACTTGGGAATAGATGCTCAGACAACACGAGTCACGTAGCTTTTCTAGGAGTGGGCTATTATCATGCACTGGAGATGGACCACGTTACCTTTTCTTTACTCAAAATACTGCCATGTAACCCACACACTGGCCCAGCACGTGAAATTCAGGTTAACTGAACAGAAAGAAGACAGCATGTAGCTTAGCCAATATAGACTGAAGTATAAAGCATCAAAGGTAGTCACATTGTGTTCCCCACAATATGCTCTGACAGTCCACAGACAGCTGGTTGGTCATATGGTGCCAGTCTCTCTTCCCTTCTTCTATCTGCTACATGATATTAAAATGAGCAGCAAGGAAGGAAAATCCCTTCTTAAAATTGTGTATGTGAACTATAGTTGCATCAATGCAGATGGAAGGGGCTCCTGTCCGAAACACAGTCAAAACAGTCTGAGTTCTGAGTCTCTACCGAGTCCAGCTTTTGCAGAGAAAGCCATTGCATTTGGAGATGTCCCCTGGCCACCTAGTCAAGGGAAGGAGGTGGAAGAGGAAGCCAGCATGGTACCCCCTGAAGTTCTGTCCCTGTTGCAGAGGACAGGCTTCTCAACATCCTCACCCTGCATGACTGCTTGGTCCAGCCCATGGGTCAGGGGCCTTTGCCATATTTTGGATGTGAACTCTTCTGCGAGATTTTCTGGGTAAGTCATTACGTACATACAGACCAAAAGGGCACAGTGGAAATCAAGCTGTCTTCCTAGCCCTCCATGCTGACTCCATGTCAGATGAGGGCATGGTGAACTACATCCTTCCCTGCCTCCCACTTTCTATATGAAGAAAAGCTGGGCAGGGAGGCTGGCCAGGTCACATAGCCCTCCACAGCAGCTCCCTGGCCTGTGCAACAGCTCCCGGGGACTACCAGGCACATAAGTGCTCACAACATCCATCTTGGCACTGTTCCTGCTCTGAAATCCGGTAAAGGATGCAAAGGCAGACTAAAAACACTTCATTTCAAAATATAAAGCTTTTTGTTCCATTCTCTTCGTCTACCGAGCCATGACAGTGCAAAAGAACATGGTTATCTGTGCTTTCACACCAAAGCTCTCAGCTCTCTGAAACGTTTTTTACAGCTTGACAAAAGCACCTTGTTTTCACAGGTGCTGAACTGCTCAGCATCTCTTTTAGAAAGAGTTCACGTACTAGGCAAGGCTGCCTTTGGGACACTGGGCAGATAAATCAGCCTGTCAGAGCACTGAGGATTATCACCCTCGTTCCCAATACAGGGGCTTCCTTTCTGCACCTGAAGGACAGCTGAGGCAGCACCCGCTCCCAAACTCAACAGGCAAACCCTCCTCCTCTTTCCTGATGGTACAGGCTCCTGCCTGCACCCACCTGTGTTTTCCGGGCAGCTGTTCCAAAAGGAGGGACGGAGAAGAGGAGGAGAAGGGGTGAGGGGCATAGCAAGACTCCAGTGCCACAGGGAGGGGAGGAGGGGGGTGCTGACTGGGAAAGCTGTCACCTCCCAGTGCTGCCTGCCCAGCAGAGAACTGGGGAAATTCTGCAGGCAGAGGCTGCCTCCCTCAGCTCTCCACCCACTCAGGTTGCAGCAGCAGCAACTTCACCTTACTCAGTGATGTGGAAGCAAGAGAAGAAGCCTGGCTGTTCCTGCAGCACAGCCAGATTCTAACCTCTGGCAAAAGGAGGTGAGCCAGAGAGGAGACCGTGTCAAAACCTGCATTCTTGTAAGGCACCAAGCCCCAAGAGAAATGATTTTAACCTCGTCAGTGGTCTCTCAGCATGTCCTGAATGTTTCCCAAAAAATACTATGCCTTTTTATCCAGCAGCAACTTTGAGGGCTAGCAGAGACTTTGTTTTCAATTTGTTGAGTGCCCTCAGTGGCTCCAGTCCCTTCAGGAGCAACCTGCTCTCCTGGCTCTCAGCCCTTCGGTAGCAGCCTTATTTTGCAAGGCATCTTTTAATTAAAGAGCAGGAGAGACCTTATGCTCAGGAGGCTCTCAAGGGAGGGCAAGTCTCGGGCTCCTGTCTCCACATCAAGGCCCAGGACATCACGTGTGTCAGTGCCTGCACACAAGAGGAACCCAGCATTCCTGTTGCTCTTTTCTCTTTCTCTCACAGGTACTTCCTAAATATTGTAGCTTTCCCTATGAAGCAAAATTGCCACTACGGTGTACTAAGCATCACTGTCCCATAACAACTTTTGGGTGCTCTCCGAGCAGCTGGGGCGCAGCCCTTCACAGCCACCCACTGTGGCAGATGGAGGGAGAGGGTGTTGCCCTCACTGGAAAGTCACCTGGCTTCACCATCTGCTGAATGAGGGAATTACTCCAACTGGAAGCTTTTTCTCCCCTGCTCATTTTCAGCTGGATCAGCTCCCTGCTCTGCATAAGCACTGTTTATTTTGTGCCCGCAGAAGGGTTTATAGGGCCTATACAGTTTATACAGAGTTTATAGGGTCTGAGGTGGGGTCTGAGGGAAAGGATGGGGCCATCCCTCTCAATGCTGCATAGGCTTAAGCCAGTCAAGAAATAGCCACCTCTCCATCTTAAAACACATAGCCTTTTGAAAATAATCTTAGTTGGGTTTAGCAAGTAAGGCTTGCATTCACCTAGATGAGGAATTATTTTAGTCTTGCTAAATATTATGCTAAATATACCAGTGAAAGCTGAAAGAAACCCACCATCTGTTTCATTAAAACCAGACTTCTCAACTTCTTTAAATGTGGCATTTTTTCCATTTTGCTGAACTGGAATACATAAATCCAAAAGCCATGACCTGCCAGCTCCCTTGCTTTTCCTTGTTTTTCTACAGACTCACTACAGGGAGCATTTTCCTCTCAGAGTGTGATGCTACAATTAATACTAATGGCAATTATTAGGGCACATCAAAAGATGAGCACAGCACACATTAGAAACAGAAACTGGCTTTCTGCATTGTTGGCTCTGCATTCAGTACAGCTATTTAGGCACTCTGATATTCCTCAAAGTATGGATTGGTGATCAGCCATCACTATTAAAGTGTTTTCAAAAAGCACTGCCTCCACATGAAAAATAGCAGTTTAATAAAAGAAACAAGGTTTAATTACATGATTCAAACAAGAAAATGTCATTAAACCATCTAATATGCTGTTATTACCAATTACAGTTAAGTTCAAAGCTGAGAACTATGTAGGTGAGGAAATGGTCTTGATTTAGTAGAAATTTCAGGGAGGACAAGTCTCAAGAGATGGGAAATGGAACTGAGAAGGACACCTAGGGACAAGTCCATAGGAGAAACAGCCTTCAGGGAAGGAAGAAAGAGTACTTGAGGACAAAGGGATGGACAGCACACACGGGAAAGCAAGAAGTAAGGCAGGTGGCTTGAGATATCTTGATTATTACCTACTGGTAGGTAATCAGGTAAAAAAAATCTGTGTGAAGTCAATAGATGTTTGGCTCAAAGAAAGGCTGGGCATTTTCCTCATGTGGAATGTTCACAGCTGCAGGAGCAGGCTCCTCTGTGGTTAGCAAGCTTCATAACCTTATTGAGGTGGTGGCTTTTTTGGCTTCCAGCTTCATCATTCTAAATGGGCAAGTATGTAACTAGCACTGCCAAATATTACTGTACCTGCCAATATACTCTAACAAGTGCATATCTGCCTAGCTCTTCAGTTAGTGGCATACAATCAGTCTCAAAAAGTACACAAAACATTCCAGTTTTGAAATGGTCTGATAATCAGGATGAAGTGGAAATTAACTTCGTGCAGAGTACAGGAAGTTCTGTGGGTTGCTTATCCCACCTGAAAATTGAAGAAAATCAGATTTCTGTTTCAGAATTCTAGGAGAGAACATTCATTCCCTTTTTTGTAATGATAAGCTTTGGTGAGCCATTTCATACATAAGGTGAAATATAGAATTTCAGAAACATATATATTAAAACCTGAAAAAAATTTCTATTGAGATATGTCTAATTGAGACCTTGTGTATTCTTGGATCTGCTTTTAGACCATCTACCTGCAAAAGAGACTAAGAGAGCATAATGTTATACTGAAATATTTGAGAACTAAAAGTATTTGCATACAAAAAAAAATAAAATATCACTCTCAGATTCCAGTTAAGTCTCCTCCAAGTGGGGTATAAGTGATCCCATCTGATGGATCAGGCTTCCTACAGACCCATAAAAAAGTGGGAAGTGTGTAATCTATCTAATACATCTAATCTCTGCATTGAAACAGCCTCCATCTATGCAGTATTTGCTTGTTGGCATACAAGTGCTGACTTGGCAAGACTTTGATCTCTCAACTCCCAGGTGTTTTGATAAACCACAAAAGCTGTCAGCTTGGACCTCAAGTAGATCTTTTCTGCCCTGATTGTGGTGGAAAGCCTTTGTGCATGAGCACCAGCCCTCCTGCTCAGGAGGGGTGAAAGGATGCTTCATCATTCCCCTCACTTTTTTCCTAGGGAAAAATAATATCAGTTATGGGGTGAGAAACCTCATCATTACCTTTCTCCCTGCTGACCACAGCATGATCTGGAAGAAATCCCTGAAGGACAGCTTCGCCTTGCATCATATGCCAGTGACCAACCAGCAATCCCACAGCAAGCAGACTGCACTACGCTCTGAATCACTTTAGGCACTCTGCCCATCTTCTCAGTTCAAATACAGATGAAAAGGGAGATGCACTTGAAAGGGCTCTGCTAGTCCTAAGTAGTGTGTCTGTGCCTGGGGGACATCAACCCTGTTGTTTGTAACCCCAGGTTGCTAAGGTAAAACAGGCCAGAACAAAAAGAAAGGATTATATTAGAATCAGACACGTGTAGATAAATGTGATAAAAAAATACAATGCTTTAGTTGATACCATGACAAACCTTACAAACATCATGAGGCAAGCTTATTTACTGCTTTGTGATTTAATACAGAGGCATCTATTTTCTCTCTAAGCTTTACAAGCTCTTTCTGTGCCAGCTCTTCCAGAACAAAATTCAGAAGCACAAAAACTAGGTGCTGCTTTCCTTGTTACATCACTCTGGGTCATATAAACGTAAGTGTGTTTGAACGGAAATGGAATATTACTTTTTATAAACAGTGTCAATTCCGGCAGTTGGCTACCAACATAAAGATAACAATTGCTGCACTCCTATTTGCAAATTTTCTTTTGGAAAGGAGTTTATAACTTCATTCTTTAAAGTTAATTTTGACCCAAACTTGTCATGCAAGTCTGTGGTCAAAATCAGGAAAATGATTTTGCAATGTCAAAACTAATGTGTTCGGGTATTTCTGCTTCTTTAGAGTTGACAACACTAGATAACAGAAAAAATTCACACAAAGGTGGAACTGCTTTTGCAATATTCACCTTGCTTGCAACAGTCCCCTCAGATTTGATGTCAGGTTATAACCCATCAAGTTCTTCTTTTTCTTTTGTGTATATTATCTCTGAGCTTTTTGGAATATAGCCTATAGCACACTGTTAGTTAGATATAAATAATAAAAAAAGTTTAAAGATACAAATAACAAACCCATAAGCACAGAGGAGTTTTCTATCCTTTTTTTTTTTTTTTTTTTTTTTTTTCCCCAAGGTGAGAGCTTAACTGCATAATAATAATTAAAGTCTAATATAACCTTACATTTGGCTACAAGCAGAAGTGGATCTTTCTGGGAAGCCAACCTACTGATGACTCATGTGCCTTGCTGCAAAAGCCTGCGGTGGGGTGGGGGGGAAACAAACCACAAAACACAGATATCTTGATCTAGTTAAAACCTGCAAGAAAAAGCTTTCAGAGTGAAAGCAGGGAGAAGACAGTTCAGTCTGACTCAGACTCATCTGCCCCTTCAACCAGGCACTGACCTAAGCCTGCCCTTTGCAGCAGCAGAAGGGCTTTTGCACTGGGGGAGATACCAAAGAGAAATGCAACCCATGCAGCTGAAGGTGTGGACTGCAGATGGTGGTCTGATCCAAGTGAGTGTAAAGATACTGATTTCAGACTATTAATGTGCTTCTGGGCAAAAAGGGATATGGTGGCCCATTTCTGGAGGGGTCTGGAGAAAACCTTTATGGTGCAAAAGGTAGGTATGATTCCTGAAATGCATACATCATCCAGCACAGACCTTCCACACATCCAAGACAGCAGTCAGCAGTCAAAGCAGCCTAAGAAAGGCTGTTCCTCCTATGGAACTCACCGTACAAAACATTCTCATTTTTATATACGTATTCTCTTCCCATTTGTTCTCCAGTTCTTTTGTATACACAAAAATAAGAGTTGACTTAGAAACTATAAGGATATGAAGCACTTTTATATATTAGCTGATACATCCCATGAGCAATGTCCTTGGGGCTCCTTGGCTGACACATACCTTCTGCTGTAATCAATTTGTAAGGGCAAACTGTTCTGAATCTCATTATTTATTACTCTTCCAATGTCTGCCTTTCTGTATATTGAGTCTATTTCATTTAAGTGAGCTAAAAATGTCAACTGCTTCTCACACAGCAAGTGTTTATACACCCCTGGTTTGTGCATGGTTATAGTAGCTTAGCAAGTTGTCTTTTTGGTTCACATATGGCTTGGAGATAAAGCAACTTATCGAAGTATTTGCCATCATAAAAATACTTTTACATTAGATTGATGTCACTTGTTAGTATCACTGACAGGTATCAGAATCACAGTCTCCAATCACAGAATCACAAAATGGTTTGGGCTGGAAGGGACCTTAAAGATCATCTAGTTCCAAGCTCTCTTCATGGGCAGGGACTCCTCCCACTAAGCCAAAATCCCCAGCCAGCCTGGCCTTTAACACTGTCAGGGAGGGAGTATCAACAACTTCTCTGAGGGACGTGTTCCAGTGTCTCACCACCCTCACATCAATTAATTTCTTCCTAATATCTAATTGAAATCTACCCCCTTCCAGCTTAAAGCCTGTCAGGAGCACTTAAAATAATCGACCCCTTCAAAAGGAAATGCAGCTCCTACCAATAAGCTTAATTGTGTCATACAGAGTGGCTCATAAAACTTTTTCCCAATTCAGCATCTAACATAAGAACATCTGTGCATTAGGACTCTGCAGTCTCATCTTTGGTTACTGCAATGTCCGGAGCTTGCATTTACATAATTGCCTGACCACCCCACTTTTTCGGCCAAGTTGCTTTCCACAGTAGCCAATAGCCCAGTCCCATCCTTTGCCCTTTGCATAAGAAATGTACTTCTGGTTTGGTGTGGTTTTTTTGGTTTTGTTTTTTTTTTTTTTCCTCCTCTGCATCACAAGATTGCTTTCTTGATCCTCTCCCGTGACCTTCAAAAAAAGGGGAATTCTGCAGCAGCTCCCAGGTGGCCTTGTCTCTCCTGCTGCTGTGAGGCTCAGCAGTTTTTACTGCGGCTTGAACTGGGGTAACCCGGCCCAGAGGGGAGCCCTGTGCAGCCCGGCAGCCGCAGCTTAGTCACTGGGGCAGGGCAGGGCAGAACCGGCAGCACCAGCACCATCCTGCCGGACCCCTCTCTTACCCGAAGCTTTGCTTCTAAGGAAACCAATCCCACCTTCGCCGACAGGCAGGGATATTTTTTAGCTGCTCTTCCACCGTTTTTCGTCAGGACGCCGAGAGAACGGATGCAATATTCATGGTGATACCGCTCTAATGTCACACTCTTTTTCAGATGCTACTCGGTTGTCTAAACCAGCTCGTTGTCTCTCGAGCAACTTTGAAACAGTGCTTTTTTTTTTTTTTTTTTTTAAATCCATGCCGAAAGAAGTTAAGAGGAGTTCAAAAGGAGCGCTTGTTGAGACTGCCTTAGCTGCTTTTGCCTGAGGTTTTACCCAAGCAGAGGTTGTAATGTGGTTTTCAGACGGCTGAGCGCAAGGCAGGAGGGAGCCAGGCAGCAGAACCGGTTCTCCCTCTCAGCCTCGCCTTCGGGAGAACAAAACTTCACCGTCCAGGATACGGTACGGCATCTTTAGCATTGCATTAGTTAAATCTCCAGCAAAACTGGCGAGCTGATATGTTAGGAATCCAGGGTAATCTCTCTCCTTGTTCCTGACTTTTTTTCCTGGCATCTTCCCAAATAGGGAGGGGAATAGGAACTAAAAACACTACGAATTGCCAAGCTAAAAATCATCCATCCATAAAAAGTTCTTCTTTACCCTAGATGGGAAAACCTTCTAAAATACATATTTTTAAACATACATGTAGGCAAATTGTTTTAACTATACAAACATCAGCCAACTAGAACCATGTCTGGAGGACTCATTCTTTACCACAATGTTCTACCAGCTGGGATGAAAAACAAATTGCTAGGGTATACCTCAATTTAAGCAAGAGTATTCTTAGAGATGAGAGAAAAAACACCTTCTGATGAAAAAAAAAGACCAAAACAACCACAAGCCCTAAAATTGATGGCAATAATCCAAAGTGAAATATCACTCCTCACACTTAGCATTTCAGTGCCTGAGAAGAAAGCTTCATGTTATATTGTATTGTAATGCTTAAGTACACTTTTAATATTGAAACTTAACATAAAAAACAATATAGGCACACAATTCCAAGGCACATTAGTTCAGCAAATGAAAAAAAAAAAAAAGAGAGAAATGAAATAAATACAAATTGGCTAAGACAAAACCAGCTATGTCCTAGCATCTCAAGAGGATTAGAGGAAATAAAATAATGCAAGAGATAGGAGAGGCAAGTATCCCAGACCTGTTCCAAAGGACAGAAAAGAGCTCCCCCCAGTATACGAAGATACTTCCCGAAAAATGTGAGAGTCATTCCTAGGCTTTGTGCCAACCTCCATGAATTGCTGCCTGCAAAGTAACCACAACTTGATCTTGGATTTTGTTAAAGAGGCACTGACTTTCATGCCAGCATTCAAACAGAGCAACTGGACTCTCCGGTTGGGAACAGCTTACCAAAACTTAGGCCATGTGTGGTGCAGTTAGCACATTTGTTCCTCCATTTTAGATAGGCTGAGCCATCATAGCTACCTAATTGCTCCCCTTGGAAGTAAAAAAAAAAAAAGAGGTATCTGCATCTGGTAAGGTAGCTCTGGAAATAACAGAAAAACAACAAAAGAATTCCAGATGTTAAAAATATCATTTAATTAAAGAAACATAAATCATACCAAAAAGTTTTAAATCACTTTTTGTTAATACATTTGCATTTATTTTAGAATATACTCTACATCTGAATAAAAAAGTTTTAAATAAACTCCAGTACATGTACAACCATGGGACCTGCCATCCATCCCGGGACAGAGGGATGCTCGTTAGCCCACTGGGTTCTCTCCCGGGTCACAGGAACAGTTTTAGGCCAGTTTTGCTATGTTCATCGGCTTGTGTTGAGCCTCCTATCTGCCAGCTATGCCTCCTCCTCCTCATACAGGTACGGGTTCCAAGTCTCCCTACCCGGGGAGGCACAGCAACCGCTCGCCCCACACCGTACAATAAAAAACCAAAAACAACGGGGGGGGGGGGAGGGGGTATAATTAATAAACTAGTATCGATTAATTTACATCTCTCTCTCGCTTGTGCGTTGGTAGAAAACCGGCTGCAGTCCTGAAAGCTCGCAGGGAAGCCTCAACCCAGGGCGCTGCCCTCCGCCGCCGCAGTGCCGGGCAGGGGGGGGGGGACTCTCTGCTCCCGTCGGGCCGGGCCCTTCCCCCGCTCCCCCCGGCCCTCACTGCCCCCAGCTGCTGCTGGAGCCGATCTCCTGCTTGTATCTGTTAGTGAGGACATTGGCCTTGCGGGTGAGCTTGGAGAGCACCGAGTGGAGTCCACTGAGGTGATAGTGGAACTGCTGCTCCAGGTCCTCCTCCCCCTCGCCCTCCTCGGCGGGCCCGCCGCCCAGCTTGTCCTTCTTGCGGGTCGCCTCCTCTCCCGCCGGCGGCTGCAGTACCCCCCACTCGATGTCGTTGCGGATGGACTTGAGCAGCACGTAGTGGCTGTACATGTCCCTGCGGGAGAGGTAGGCGCCGGGGTCGCCGGGTGACAAGGCGGCCTCCCGCTGCGGACAGACGGCGCCGGCCGCGTCCAGCTCCTCCAGCAGCAGGGGCACGTCCCGCAGCAGGCTGGGCACCAACACCGTCTGGTCCATGTTGTTGACGGCGCCGATGAAGCGGTTCATGGCGTTGAAGAGGGAGTACTTCTGGCTGTACGAGTCGCAGATCTGCATCATGACGCCGAGCGGGAGGGCGAGATCAACGGGACGGGCTCAGACCAAGGGGCTCCTCCGGCGGCGATCACCACCACCTCCTCCTCCTCCTCCCCCGGGGCTACCGACACCGGCCGCCCTCCGCCGCGGGCTGGGCTCGGCGGCTGCTCAAGAGCAGAGTCCTGATGGGAGAAAAGAGGAGGAGGGCGCCGCGGTTAGGGGCTGCTCTTCCTCCCTCCAGACCTTCTTCTCTTCCCCTTCTGCCCTACCCCACCACCGCCTTTATCTTCGCTTCCATCTCCTTCTTCAGGCGTCACCCTCCTCGTCCCTTCTAATTTGCCCTTCCGCCCGACCCCCCCGTCCCATACAAAGAGGCAAAAATCCTCAGCAAAACCCAAACCCGCAACTCCTGCCGGCAGCCCCGTGTGGCACTAAGGGAGCTGCTTACACCTGGGCCGCCGCCTCCCCACCCCCTCACATCCCATCCCGCCGCTACATTGAAATCCAAGCGGCCCCAGCCTGCGGGACCCGGCACGAAGCACCGAGCCGCCGCGGGGCAGACACCCACCGTGTTCCGGAGCCGCTCACAGCCGCACTGCTAACCCGCTACCACCACCGTCCGTAGCTGCGCTCCCATCCCCGGCGCGGTATTTATAGCGCCTATCTTAAAACAAGGTGTTTCCCCAGTGCCACCCCCCCGTGCCGGCACGCCTGATAAAGGCGGCGGGCGGCGGCCGGGCCGCCACGGCTCCGCCTCTCGCCTTCAACCGGGGGAGGGCACCGCGGCGGGGAGGGCGGTGGGACCGGTCTGGCCGAGGACATAGCCCGCCCCCCCCCCCCCCCCATCTCCCTCCCTCCCTCCCTCCCTTCCTCCCTTCCTTCCTCCCGCTGGCACCCGGCGGAGAGGAGTTGGCGTTCGTAGTGGGAAGTGCCGGGAAGCCGCGCTGCCGGGCTCCCACTCGCCCGTTACCCGTCCCGGGGCGGCAGCAGCAGCCCCCAGCCTGCCGAAAGGAACCGGTGGCTGCAGAACTGCTCTCGCCAGCGCCGGTAACGCCTGCCCAGCCGCGGGCGGGGGATAGAAGCGAGGGGTACGGCACCCCCATGGAGAAAAAGATGAAGGTTCTGCGGATTGTACCGCCACACCGCTTCCCGCCCCACTCCCTTCCTCGCCACCGGAGGTCTCCCGGCACCGGCAGCCGCTTCCCACCCACCCGCCCGCCCGGCCTGAGAGGGGTGGGGGGAGAACATGGGGGGGGGGGGGAATGGGCAGCGTGATTGACAGGGCAGGCGGCGGGGACACGCGGGCTCCGCGTGCCGCCCGCGTTCGCCCAGGCCGCTCATTGGCTGCCGGGCGCGCGGGGAGCGTGACGGCCACGTCGCCCGCCCCCCTCGGCGCCGCGTGCCCCAGCGGGCCGGCAAGGGGAGGGCGGGATCCTCCTCTTTCTCCTCCTGCTGCCCGCCGGCACTTGTCCGCTTCCCTCCCCCCCGCACTTTCCCCGCACCCGGGGCTCCTCGCTGCCCGCCCTCCCTCCTCGCCGCCCTGTGCCGTGCCAGCCCGAGTGCGTGAGGGGGAAGCGGGCTCTCCCCGTCCCGGGCGGCCTTTTGTTAGCGGCCCTTGGCTGCGCCGGGGCCGCTTGGCAGCGTTAGCGGGGCAACTGCCGTCACCCCACGGCCTCACCTCCGGGCTCAGCCAATGGAGGGGCAGCCCTGCCGCCCGGCTCCGCTGCCCCCTGCCAATCAGCCGGCGGCGGCCAACAGCCAATGGGAAACAACAGCCCCCTCCCCATACCACCGACCCCCCTGGTAACAGCGGAATGGGGTGGGACAGCCGCCGGGGGTCACGTGGGGCAGGGGGGGTGAGGGCGGGGTGTGCGTGTTCTCTGTGTGCCGAGCGCGTTGCCGTGGCAACGGATCAACCAACAACCAGCGGCGGGGGCCCCGACGGGGCCTGCGCGGTGCCGGGGAAAGCCCGAGGTTCGGCCCGCGGGGGAGTTGGGAAGCGCCGCGGGCGGAGTGGAGACCGAGGGGGGAGCTGGGCCTCGCCTGCGGCAGCAGAGAGCAGGGGGTTGGGCAGGGACTAGAGGGCTGACAGACGACCGCTTGAGCTTCCCCAGCGCTGGCCTGCAGCGGCGGTTCGGCCTGCTGACCCTGCCGTGCCGCGTCCTCCCCGCAGCCTCACCGGCTCCCGCCGGCTGGGCCTCAGGCCCTCACGGGGTGACAGCCCGGCCGTGGGCGGGGTGAAGCGGCAGCCGGGCAGCCTTCGCAGCATCGTGAATACCCCTGGCTAAGCAGCCTCAAGGGGTAGGGGCTGGAATAAAATTGCTGTCTGTTTGTAAATCATTGACTACGGGATAAAAAAACCAAACCAAAACAACAACAAAAATGATCTCACTAGGCCAGAAAATTGGTCACAACATGAATTTGCATCTTTATATAGACACAGTGTGTCATTAATACACCATTAAGAGTCTTTCTGCCTTTAATTGAAATACGGTGCTGAACATTCAATAAACTGGAAAAAGATAAATCTTTAGGAGCAAGAGGGATTGGCTTATTGTCCAGCTTTCCTCTCCAAATTAAAACAGAACAAACATCTGAATAAATGAAGACTTTGCCTGTGTTCAGAATATACTGGCTGGAGAGGAAAAGTTGACAGAAATAACCCAGCTTGAAGCTGCAAACAGGGGAAATAAACTGTCGGAGCCAAAGCACCAGATAAGGAAGATCTGTGCCTTCAGTGTGATACTATACAAAGTATGACCTAAGCATAAAATAATTTTGGCCCCCACTTGCCTTCTTTGTTTCCCAAAATGGATAGCCACATGGTCTTCTTCCATCTTCAACTATAAATATTACCTTATTTTAGCATAGCGCCTGTAGCCCATGCAGGCATGTGTCTCACCCATTAGTCTGAGATAGATCATATGCAAGTCAAACTTCACAGCATCAGGCAATCATGGAAGGGTTTTTTAGTTTGTTTTTTTTTTTCTTTTGTTGACTTATGTTCTGATCAATTTTGATATGCCATGTAAACGTCTCTGATACATATAATGTATATCATTAACACAAGCATGAGTAGGTTTGATTGCTCTTTGGTTAGAATGAAATAAAGGAGCACGTATTTCTAATTCCAATGGTATGTAATTGCAAAGGCTGTACACATCAGTAAATAATAAAAGACAGGTTTCCCCCCTCTCTTGTTGAGATGATCTTATTTTTGGCATGAACTTTTACATGCAAGCAGCATTTATTTAAAATATTTTGCTCTTCAGAGTGATCCAGTTGTTGTGGCCATGCAGTGCCTGGAAGGGGAGTCATCTGCAAACCCCTTATCTCGTGTCCCAGGGAATGAGGAAGCTTGCACATTTGCTATCAGGCAGCCCAGGAAGGTATAAACGTTTGCCTTCACCCAGCACAGCATCCTGGGTAAGGAAACCAAAAAGACAACATGCAAAAGTAGTCTTTAGCAAACACCTCATAGGAATGGAGCACTCCTAAGGTACAAGTGCAGCAGTATGGGCATAAAAACACCTTTCTGCTTGCATAGAATTGATGCTGCTCATCAGGAAAGGAGTCACATATGGTTTTCTCTAATAGCTAAAACCCTTTAACTTTCCCTGTAGTGAAGGAGAGCTAGTGGTGTTCAGCCAGCTGGATGAGAGCTTTGTTCCTGTGGCCATCTGAAAAAGAGGAACAGGGACAAGCTATCACTGCTACTATTTAGCTGTTGTTGTTACTGAGCTGTTACTAGCACTAACTAGTTAACTTAGCTGTTCATCAGTATTTAGCCACGGTAGCACTAAAATTAGTGCTGCAAAGACACAATGCTGCCTGCGGCTTGTCTCCTCTGAGGACAATAGCAACTGCGTAGTATTTTTCAAGAAAAGACAGATGATTCTGTCAGCTTGTGTGGGTTTTCATACCACTTGCAAGGCCTATCTAAATTATCTCTTCTGTGGCAACAGGATAACAAACCGTCTTTGTTAACAGCTTTTGCAGGACACATGCTGGCATGAAATAAGGTGCCACTGGCACATTGCAGACCAGCGATGGCTACATTTTGGTAGTAAGGAAGTTGTTCTGCTGCACAGTGTTTGCAAAATATGATGAGATCTTGTGTGGGTGAAAAGTGATAAATATGTGCAAATATTTAATGTTGCATTCTGCAGCCTGGGAACACCATTTGGGCTGGCCTTGAAAGAGCAACATCTCTTGGGAATTTCACTTCCTCTCGTAATTTGTTACCGATGTGACATGGCAGATTAGAGTGCAACCTTGGGAGCTGCTAGTTGTTTCCTTCTATTTCTGTTTGACATACATTTTTGCTCAAACTTGTGAACTTCTTCCATCGTTTTGGGGATGTGGCAGTATAGATGCACGCATTTAACACTTCTCCCTCGTCCTTTCTCTTTCTGAAACCGAGTCCAGTTGTACTAAACTCTGAACTGAGGATACCTGTCATTTCTCATCCAGAAGGAATGTGTGTAAATGTATCATTTTAATTGGTGCCTCTCAATGAGTTTCATGTGATCAGTTCTTGTAGCTTAACGTGCTAATGATCAGGGTAGGTAGAAAACCAGTATGTCAAAGGAATGCTGACCAATTTGTCTGAATCCTGCAGAGACCTGTGCTATAACTTCTGCAACAATTTACTCATCTGTCTTCTACCTTGCGCTTAGCTGCCTTCTACTGCTGTTTCTGATGGACCCTTGCAAGAAAGGTGATTCTCCAAAGTGGACAGAAACCTCTGGGGAGGCGTACAGAAGGGTCAGGAGGAGGACGTTTGGAGAAGGGAGCAATGATTGTAAATCCCCTCTGTAAATCAACCCTGTAAATCAACTCTGGTGATCATGCAGACCAGAGCGAGACCACGCTCTACCAGCAGCACAAGGAGGGCTCGGTGGCGTTGTGTCTCCATGCAGAGGAGCAGTGCTTCGTGTGCAGGGTGAAAAGCCTGGGGGTCCAACTGGAAGCAGGAGCAGGGAGCCATGCTGGGCAGGGAGATGGCCATCTCAAGTGGCCCCCCTGAAGCCTCTCCAAGTCACCTGGCTCTGCAGGTTGAACCCAGGTCTCTCCAAGCCTGCCATGTCCTCACTTCCTTAGAAATATTCCTGGAAATCATCACAAGTTCAGCTTCAGTCTGTTCACCAGTCACTGTATATTTTCAGGGTGTGTGGTCCCCTCCAAGCAGTGTTCAGCTAGCACAGGGATGTCCAAATAGGCTGAACCCCCCCCATAAAGGAACCAGTGGGATAAATGCTGCCACGGAGTTGTTTACACAATGTTGGCGTAGCATCCCTCTCCGTGGCCTTTGCCAGCCTCATCTGTTTCCCCTGGAAGCTGTGGTGTGTGGTGTTCAGGACCACAGTGGCCCTTTTCAAATGGCTCCTTAGCGCTGCCATAATAAGCCTGATAAATAAAACATGGCTCACAGACACGGATTTACTGGAGAGGGCTAAGGGGGCTGTAGCTCCCTCATTAGTATCTCCCGGTGCAGCATGTGTGCTCCTCATTATGTGGCACAGTGGCAGTTGTCTAGTCATCCACGATGAGGCTGCAGCCACTCCAAGGATGCGCCAGGGATCCCAGGTTTGTTTGTTTTTTTTTCTTCTTTTCTTTTTTTCCCTCTGTGTTAATAATGGGAATTTACAAGAAGAAGAAAAAAAGAAAAAGAAAAAGAAAAAAAAAAAAAGAAGACCTTGAAGAGGATGAAGGGGAAAAGACTGAAAAGACTGCAACTGAGTCTGCTGTTCTCTCCCTTGCATCTCTGTAAGTCAGCATCAAGCACAGAGAAATCCATATAGCCATGATAATATGGAACTGGCATGAGGGAGTAGGATCAAGGCCTCTGGACTGCACAAACTCTTACTTCTGGAGGGGCTTTGTTTTCCTACAGTCTAAAAGGCTGCTTGTAAATTTGTGGCAGAAGTATAAACTTCATCCTTTCCCTCCCATTTTTCTTCTTCTGTACAAGGGAAAAGAATCAATTTGGCTGATTTCAAGTCCCTCAAATCTGGGGACTCAGGAATCTGGGTTAATCTGCATGGCATTTATGGAGACTTGATCCAGCTTTTCTTTCCAGCCATCATTTAAATCCCTCCTACCTCCTGCATACAAGCTGCAACTGCATCATTGTAGTAACCCTGTGACCAAGAGGCATGAGAGTCTCCTCTGAGACTGTAATCTCACTCTAAACAGCTCTCTGGCGGGTGCTCGGGAGTGGCCATGCATCATGCAATTTTCTCCTTTAGAGGCTGGTGGTGTCATCTCTACCCTGATTCCTGCCCTGCCTGGCTGGTGCCGGTAAGCTGGTGCCCCCGGGCTGGCCTGGAAGAGGGTTCCTGACAAGGCACCACGCATCTGGGGTACGTGCAGGGTCACAAACAGAGCTGGCAAAATCTGCCCCTTTCTCTTTGCAACTCTGCCCATGCTCTGGCAGAAAAGATACCTGGTTTGGATGGCGGGAGATTTTATCGGCGTAGCAAAATAATCCACAATAAGCTTCTGACTTTCTGTAACGGTATTTAATATGCATGTAGTCAAACGAGTGCCACCGTGATATATTTTTATGGACAAATATTATGTATTAAGCCCTGATTTATGCATTTGAGTGTAATACGTGGGGCTCTAAGGAGAGCCTTTAATCTCTGTCAGCGAGGCAGCACGCATGCTAAAACGCTGAGTAAATCTGCACGGGAGCGGTGAACCGAGCGCAGCATATATCAGCGTTCTTCCGCCTGATAAAATTAAATACACAAGACCACCTTTCTGTGATGTTAACGGTTTGATACACAGGGGCTGACATCAGGAAATACCAATCTCCACTCCCCGCTGTGACTATAACCTCCAGTATTTCAGTATTTCTGATGCTTCTGCCGTCCCTGTCCTGATACGTAGGACAGGTGCCACCTCAAGCTCCCAGGAGAAATTCCCGGCTGAAGTTTCTGAGTCTGCCCACAGCGTGGCCCCTCTCCTCCCATCACCCTGCAGCAGTTTGCTTTCAGTGTTGCCCGGGGTGCAGCTGGGGGGGTTGCTGGCACCCAATTTCTTCTTCATCAGCACGTGTAGAAGGGTGCGCCTCGTCTCAGCATGGGGTTCTGCATTTAATAATCTCACCAGCTCAACTGTTTTTATCTGAAACTCCCTTCTGAACTGATAAATCTAAATTGCACATTTTCTAAACCGCTTAGCTTAGAGGTAAATCTTGCAGGTATCCTCAGTTGACAAGCTGGTCTCTTCTGCACCTGTCTAGCACCACCTACTGTAACTTTTTTATACTGTTTTCATTTTCCTTTCCTTCTGCAGTGCTAAGGTTGCTACGGGAGCTGCCTTCGTCCTGAAGACTTGGTCCTGCAACAGCTGTTTTTATCCCAAGAAGTTTGTGGAAGAGCAGGAGCTCTATTTCCGTTTGAAAAAAGTCCAAAGCTGGGACTGGGTTGAAACAAACACATGTCCTTCCCATAGCTTGTATTTCCTTGTTTTAAACTGGTGACTTAATTTTCAGTGCCTACGCTGCTGATGATACATTTTACACTCTACTCAGTACTCAGAAATAGAAGAAGATGGAGCAGAAGAAAGGTGGCCCCCCTTCACTGAAGCTTTCCACGCTAGCTGGTGGAAAAAGAGCTAGGGATGTGGCAGGGTGACAGACTGGAGCAGAGTTTTGTGCAGAGACAAGAGGGTCTGAATGGGAACTAATCTTCCAGTTGCTGCCAGGAGATGCCAAGAGGGAGGCATCAGCTTGTAATTCTACCATCTCATGGGGAGTTACAGCGTGAGACTACAAACAGCAGGATTTTGCTGTGAAAATCCATCTCTCCTTGTTACATTCAGTATTAAAAGGGAAGCTGCTCTGAAAGAATATCCTACTTTTCCCAGCTTGGCAGTTCAGAGACGTTATGGGTCCTTATTATATGCACTCCTACTGGAGAAGGTTGGATAATGTTATGTGGTTAAAGACAACTATTAGAACCAAAAATAAACCCAGAGCTTTCTGACTGCTATGACTATTATGGATTTGTATGATTAATATTTAGTTGCTTTACAAAAAGTGCTGAAAGCTCAAAATCAGAACTAAGTTATGGTAAGGATTGCATATGGTTGGGTTTTTTTAATAAATCTGTTCATAATGAGTATTCCTGTAGGTGATAGATTAACATAAAAATACTGCCAGTCTGTTCCAGCGTTTTACAACACAGAATAAGGTACATCATGTATTTCTTTTTTTGTTTTGTTTTGTTACTGAAACCCAAATTATGCCTTTGAAACTAACTTGTTTCAATAGCAAGCAACATATTTTTTCCACAGTCCTTGTGAAAACTGGGGATGAGGTAGATCTGATAGCTTACTCCATGAAGTTCTGTGGCAAATTTGCAGACCGAAAGACCACAGGGTGTTGTCCTGGCTTTGTTTCTTGATGAAGTTCTAAAAAGAACTAAATTAAATACATGCTCTAGCCATATGTGTAATTTTGTCCAACTGTAAGAGCTTATAGCTGTCATGAATTTCTCCATACTCTCAGCACTGCAGAATGGATGACACTCTCTCCAGTACTACCATGCATTCACAAGCCTGAAGTTATTACAACAGCACTTTTTCATTTGCATGGTTGGAGAGAATCTGTTTTTTGCAGAGGATTTGTATTTCAAAACAGATTTCTGTGTCCATCCTTATTGGCGGTCTCCGAGGTTGGGTTTTTTTCACCCCATTTGGGGATGTGGGAACAAATGAAATAAACCCATCACAAAAAATAATTCTGTCCAGGTGGAACATAAACCAGCCAAAAAAATATTATTCTAAATGGCAAATAAAAAGCATATGCTGTATTATTTAAAGCACAGCCTCCATATTCACATACAAAATTAATACTGCAGTAGGAGGTAAAACTGATGGAGGCAGACAATGAAAATATTAGGAGTAAAACATGATGCCAGGAACAATTCAAGCAGAGCCACTTGCAGGGTCATGGTCATATTCCATTTCAAATGGGCATGGAAATACACTGTGGGTTATTCTTCTCCAGAGATGCACAGATAATAAGCACCTGCTCCCCATGTCTACTCTCCCCTTTTAACTGCTGATTTATTGGTTGTTTCTGAAAGCTGTGGTCAGGCTTGTGAGGGATATATAACATGATGCCTGCAGGAGGAATGGCAGATGAGCTGCCAAACTCCCTATCACTACTGTGGGGTGAAGGGCTGAGCGGTTTTTGGAACAAAAGCTGGCTCCTCTAGCTTCCAAGTGAAAGGACACTACTAAAAGGTAGATCAGCAGTCTCCCTGTACTCATCGTGCCTGGGTTGTGCCTGGATCATGCCTAGCAAAGTCTGTAAAAAATCCTAAACTTATGTTCCTTACCTCAAACTAGAGTAAAAGGTGGGTTCAGAGAAGACACATACAATGTTTGGTGGTCCAAGGCACCAAAAAGGATCTTTTCCATAGCCAGGTATTTGACTTCCCACAGCATCAAGGAAACTACGGGGATATGTATCTATAAAGCATTTAATTGCGTGTCTTTTAAGGTCAATATCAGAACAGCTTTAGGAATCCAGCATGTGTAAGAAGGTATATACCACATAGTACTATTGGAGACAATACCACCAGGAAATTTTTATACACATCTTACTTCTGCAAGTTTCACTCCATTCCCTCCCTAAAGGGACAAAGAGGCTCACTACATAAGGGATACACATAATGTTCTGCTGTTGTTGAGGCTGGGTCACTATGAAGAGATTTTGAATACGTAAGTTGTTTTTCATGTAATTTAATCAAAACCATAATTGCATAGAGAGCTTGCTTGGTGTGAGTTATGCTCTTTCTCTATTCTCTGGTATTTTCTTCTTTGCAGCAAGAGTGGAGCTTTACAGCTGTGAGGTCTTGAGATGTTCCAATATGGAGGTCCATGAGATTTAAATGTTACTGCATGCCCATTTAGTAAAGAAAGAAAGTGCTGTTTAATTAAAAATGTGAATCTGTAAATGAAGGACTATTGAGAGTCATTCTGAACTGCATATTTTACATACATGGTTAAGAAAAAGGTCCTCTGTAGCCACTGGAGTAATGCACGGTTCAGTTCCCCCGTGACGGTAAGCAGTTTATTAACCTAGAACTATGAAATTGCTCAAAATGACATTTGGCGATGCTGAACTGACACAAATCCCCCAAAGTAAGGAAACTGAGAGGGCAGATGCAGAGACTTTCATCGAGCCCTGCTGCATCTTTAAAAGGCAGCAGGAGAGGTGCACTAGGAGCCAAGATTGCAAAGGTAGAAGAGCGGCATGAAAGCAAGAAACTCTTTCATTTTAACCCTGGCTCTGACTCCCGAACTGGTCACCTCAGGCAAGATATTTAGACATTAAGCAGCCCCAGTGAAGGACAGCCTTTAAACAGAGCTCTTTGTGCTCATTGCTGAGCCTCTTGAGCCTGACTTGTGCACCTGAAAGAACACCTTTAAATATCAAGTGCTGATGAAGTATGCTGGCTTCTTTTGAAACAGGATCCTTAAGGTCTGATCTTGCATGTTCACAACGGAGTTAAGGGCAAACCTCACCAATAGCTCTACCCTTGCTACCCTTCTGGCAAAGCAAGGACTGACTCCTTATTTATTCCTGTCTGCAAGGAACAAAACCCTGGACACCACACTTGCTTCAGGGACCTGTTGGGACATTCTTGCAGGAGCAGAGCCTGCAGAACCCACGTCCTTGTTTGGACTCAGCGTGTCTCTGTAACCAGGAGCAGCCCAAGCTTCATCGGTGTGAAACTTTGCCCTCAGGTGTAGGGATGGTGTGAGCTGCTGTGCTAGCAGGGCTTGACGGCTTTTGGGATGGGAACTCTTACATGCTCTCTGTGTTGTGCTACACTACTTTGCACAGGGGTGCCAGCTTTCCTGGCACTATCTTAAAGACCTCTGCACTCTGCTCCACCCTGTGCTGCTGATGCACCCTGTCTCCATTTGGTATCTCAAGATTTTTCCAAATGAGTACACCTGACTGTGAGCCTTCCCAGTAGGTTGTAAATCCCAACAGTAACAGTTTGTTTTGCATGAAGTTCTATCTACTTTCTTTCCCATAAATCAAACCCCAGGTTTTTCACTTATGCATGTCCTAGACCCTGACCAAAGGTGTAGTCTTAACGACACAAAATTACTTACGTGTGCAGAGAGGTAGAAAAAAGATCATTTCTTCCCCAGAGGTTTACTGACCCGGATCCAGATTGTAAATTGCCCAGAGATGAACCTGCCCCATGTAAAGGTGACTGGAGGGCACTGCTGTCCTCCACCATCACTGCTTGCAGTAGGTTGCTGCAGTCCAGAGGTCCTCACTGGATTTCTGTGTGGGCAGATGGGTCCATAGGCAGAAGGGAAAATCAGGTCGATCTAACTGCTTGCCTGGCAGGCTGATTCCCAGTCATCAGTGGAATTTTTTACTCCACATGAATCTTTTTCTTTGACACACCATTTTCAAGAAAAACATGTTTCCCAGCCTGACCTGCACTTGTGCATCATGTCTGCTGTGCCATGTAACTGGACAGGAGATTTTAGGAACAAGTCTGGCAGAAAGCGCTGCCAAAAGTACCAATTAAACATACCTCACCAAATGGGGGGAGAGGAATTTACTCTGCAATGTCTTTCAGCCCTAGTAATCTCAACTGCTCCAGTAATCTCAATTGGTATAAACAACACTGCAAATGTACTCCAGCAGCAGCGTTATCTTTCAGCTAGCAGAGCCCCTCTAAGCACTAAGACATTGTTGTGCTGGTTTTTTTTGCTGAGGCCAAATGGGACTAGATTGAAATCAATAGCCCCATTTCATCTGTCACTTACTTAAGCTTGATTGGAACCCATGTTTGTAAAGCTGGAAGGCTTTTCTAGTCCATAGTTACTCTGCCTCCCATGGCCAGCCCACCTGTGAGAATTTCGCTTTACTACATTTTGAAAAGAAATATGATGGATAATGAAAACAAATGCTTGTTTTGTAGTGTGTTTAACTCAACACGTTTTCTGTTATTAATGCTGGGGCAAAATGAGTCTGCTTGGAAAGGAGGCATATCTGCCCATAGACTTCATAACTCGCTCAGAGTTATTGGTCTTACCCACAATATTAGTGATAAAAATTGATTATCCATTCCCACTTGCTTCACGATCCATAGCTATTTTTTTCATTCACATTATAAGCTGGTTTATACAGAGTGAGACAGTATTATTTAAGTAGCCAAGGATGAGCATAATACATCTTACTCACTAAAAGCCACACCAGCTGAAAGCAGGGTTTTCTTCATGTTAGCCCTGTCCTGTCCTGAAGGTATAAATAATCTGGACTTGGCAACTGTCACAGCTCCTTTTGACTCTGAAAACACCCTTTGGTTACTGTATGTGCATGGCTCACCCAGGCTTAGTGCTGCCTTTTTTACCCACAGCTGCAAAGTTTGGGACTCAATAGGGCCCAATCGTCAAAGGAACAGTTATGCTGAGCTTCCTAGGAGAAGCTTTAGGACTGCATGACCAGCATGTCACAGAAGGCAGGATACAGTGGGAAGGACTGAGAATTGCAAGGATGGAGAGAAAAATTAAAGGGAGGGACACAGTTCAAAACTTCTGCAAAACTTCCCAGGCGAAAGCTCCCGTTTGTAAGTCATGCTTCAGCAATATGGACTCTGCTGCTCCCAAGGAAGGGGACCACACAAGAGATCTCCAAGGGACCATGACACACTATTAGCATCCAGAGCCTTAAACACACACTTTCTTGCAGCTGTAGGGGAGAGGAGCAGTGTGCTTGCTATCAGCTCTCCAAGCTTCCGAACATTAAAAGGACAGAGCAGCTTGGATATTGCTTTCAGATGAAATTGTAAAAGTTCCAATCTCCAACTAAAATTGATTCTTTGAGTCCAACAATAAGATAAGGTGCGGGAGCAGAGGCTATCCCTAAAATGGGATAAACTTTAGACTGATGCTGTGGGGAAGAGTTTATTGATATGACCATAGCCCTAAGTCCCTTACAAAAAAAAAAAAAAAAAAAGGAGAAGATTTTGTTTATTTGATCTACAATGGGATCCTGGATATTCCACCTTTTCTTCTGGAAGCTCTTTTAGCATACACAGGTATTATCTGCACACCATAAAGAAGAGACTGATAGTAAAAATGCTTCATAGCTTAGCTGCATAGCTGGTATCTTCCCTCATACAGTAAAACAGCCAATGCACAGACTGACATACAATAGAAAGGAGGGGTGTTTCCCTGTGGGGCTACTAAATGTAAATCTCTTTTTGTTCAATAAGGAGATGAGACAAGTTTTTCCACCCCATTGCTGGGTAATCTCTTCTGGAATGAGGACTGCTTGGCTGGCACAGGATCTAGAGCTCCTGAGGGCAAATGCAGAGCAAATAGCTAATGCCAGCAACAGCAACAGGAACAATAGCCACCTGTGCATCCATACCAGTCCATACAGTCCCTCACCTATGGAATTAAAAAAGCTGCATCTCATCTTTAGGGAGTGACCTCCGTGCTGGCAGGTTCCCCCTGTGGTTTGCAGGCGGGCAGGAGGTCAGGCGAAAGGGCATGGGATGCACAGCCCCCCCTCCCGGGATGCCCACGGGCATCTGTGCCCACAGCTGCTGCTTTTGGGGGGCTGGGGAGGGGGAAGGCAGGGTGGGAGAGCAGCAGCCCGGGCTGCGCTGCCAAAACTGACGCTGTTTTGCCATCTAGTGCCGCGGGTCCAGATTGCAAGAGCCCAAGAGCCCATCGCCACCCACCCCCTCCTCATGGACAGGGTTTCAAAGAAACTCGGTTTTATAGCCCAGCTAGAATTACAGGAACTATAGCTTTTTATTTTTTATTTTATTTTATATTATTTTTTACATTAATTTGCATCAATATTTTATGTGCCATAACGACTGGATAACTCTGGCTCAAAGAGGAGGTATTTGGGGTTGATGAAAGCAATGGAAAGGGGATAAATCTCCAGTTTCCCATGCTCTCTGGGAAACCCTTCCCCCGCTGACTATCCATCACCTAAACATAGATATTTAGGTAATATTTAGATATTATTTGGACCTCCTGATTTAGGGCTGAAACTGTGACGGGGACAAAACAATTATCTGAGCGCCGCTGCCAGCGATCAAGTTGTTCAGCACATGAGGGCTGAGAGGGATGTGATTTACACAGGGAGGCTTGGGAGCTGAGCCAGGTGATTCGCCTTCAGTGACAGTGAGTAATGAATCCGATCAATTTTGCAAGCCCTCCCCCTCCTCCGGTAATCACCCATGAGGAGGTCACGATTTTCTCACATTTATTCATTCCTCTAAATTATTTGGCAAATAATGTCAGCAAACGTGGAGCATCCTGTAAGGATGTGTGAGCAGTTGACTGAGGGAGCCCTGGAGTCAAAGGGATTTTTGCTGGTGGACTGGGAGAATGGAGACACTGTACTAAGACTTTCAGTCAAGAAACACAGGGGTTACTTGAACGTGTGAATTTATGATTTGCTTTCTGAAATCATTCTCCCCTGTTCATCTAAAGTGTGCTGTGTCTACAAACTTCAGGGCTGTGACATTTTTAAGGCTATAGCTAGATATGAAAAAATGCTTGCATTGCAGTCCAGCCTAATTTCCTATAAAATACAAATTAATATTTGCAGG
Source organism: Phaethornis superciliosus (assembly GCA_023637945.1). Classification (NCBI taxonomy): domain Eukaryota; kingdom Metazoa; phylum Chordata; class Aves; order Apodiformes; family Trochilidae; genus Phaethornis; species Phaethornis superciliosus. The sequence continues at coordinate 113,572,707 of JAJQWJ010000001.1, forward strand.
ACCTTTTAGTTTTAATTTCAGCAAATTCTAGTCACCTCCAAAATGGAGATAAGTGAGTTTGGCTGCCCCAAAATCAGTTCCCAGCACACAGAACTAAGAAGTCTCCTGCTTCATGAACTGAAGTTAATGGGGAATGGGAGTGTGAGAGAGACAGGTTTGGACATTGAATACTATTCCATTAAAAAAAAAAAAAAATCTCTTTGTTGGTAGCCTATTTCCAAAGGAGCTTTAGAAGTAATTTCTAGTTTTGCAATGTAAAAATTCCATCTACAGGTGGATATATACACATATGTCTTCACAGGCACAAAGATGTGTCATGGGGGAGTCAGCTCTGTTTGGGTAGAGAACAAGTCAGTAATTTTATGGCAAGCATGTTAAAAAGTAAATGGTGGGTAAAGCAAAAAGAAACTGAGTTGAGCTGGGGACTGAAAGGTAGTCAGAAAGAGAGAAGGTGATGATAACACCTCTGCCACTGCACAAGTAAACACGGCAACTGCCGTACCACCACGAGGAAAACTTGGCAACTTTCAAGTAAAGCCATACCACGCCCTGTAGTCTTGGTGAGCTGTGAATAAACACCAAAGTTAAATTTTACATGCAGAGACAGGCTATATTGCTATCTACAATTAAAATCTTTACTTAGGAGGTTATTTGATTTGCTATCAAGAGAGAATAACAAGGCTTTTTGAAGACAGGATCTAGTGAGACCTGGTTTTCTACAGATAGATGGCTTGAGGCCGAGATCCTAAGAGGGCTTTGTCCTGAGTAATAGCAGACATGCTCATATTGTACCCTTTCCCTCAGCTGGGAATATTAAAAGGGTCTTTTTCATCAACCTTCCTGCTTTCATTCAACCCACAAGAAGTTTCTGGTTTGGACATTTTTGGCCCTGTGTCATATTTAGTTAAATTGGATGGTGAGTTTAAAAACTGTTGACGTTACCTGAAAAATCAACCTATGGATTGAATTAGTCTTGCTTCTTTAGCAAACTCAAAGTTAATACATACAGAGTTGGAGAGATTAAGACTTCAGCCTTCAAAATGGAACTGAATAGCAGCAGAAAGGATTTTGAAGCCAGGCAAGCAGTTTCATCGCTATCAAGAATAATGACTAATAAAGCAATAACAATAACAACCTACATTTTATGTAATAACTTACATCTTGAAGTGGTTTTCAAGCTTCTTTTTTCCTCTTCTAGAGTAATTTCCTCAAAATCAATTTTTGCAGCATTGCTGAAGTCCAGTCCCTCCTTGGACAGGACAAAAGCAATCACATGGACTGCAGAACACTGCACATCAGTGAAGGGAGAGGAAATTTCAGGCAAAGATACTGGTATATATTCCTACTCTGAAATAAAATGTCAGGGTTTCTTTAATACTAAAGCAAGTAAGCCAGTATCTTGATGGAAGACAACTTTTTCAGTGTTTTCTTGTCTAGACTAGGCAAACTGTGAACATTATTGTAGATGAGACACCCCAAAGCCAATCTCACATCCATGTGAGGAGCTGAGTTCAGATCAGAGTTGTTCTGTGAATGTGTAAGCACAGTTGAATTGGTTTCATAAGATATGTAGTGACTTTTGATCGCACAGGTCCTAAAAGATACAGAGTACACACCAGGTAATGCCTCAGGCCCAAGGTTGTAAATGCTTCTCCTCCAAGGACTTGAGTGCCAAAGATGTGCTCAAAGGCCAGCACAAAAAAAATCTTTGAAGGTATTGCAACTGAACTGCAACCGAGTTTAACTTTTGGGCCAGGAGAGGTTATATTTGTTTGTATTCTTACAGAAACATTAGCTATGGTGTCTCTGCATATAGGAAGATATATATACAAAGAGCCAGAGAGAAAAAATTGCTGAATGCTTTCTATTTTACTCCATACAGATTCTAAAGCTGGTGGCAGTTATACGTTGAGAGGGGACGAATAATTCACCTGCCACCAGCACAGAGAGAGGAGTGCTTCTTCTGCAGTTTAGCCAACACACAGAAAGGGCACTGCACCACTTAGTAATTAGTACCCCTTTGCAGTATTTCATGAAGTTATTATTATTATTATTGTGATTGCTATTGTTATTGTTACTATTATATCCAGTGAGTGTGCACAATGACTAAATAATTTGGACAGACACAGCATAATCGGGAAAGGAAAGGGTTTCTAAGCACCTCATTTTCCCCCATCCCATTCCTTCCAGCAAGAAGAATATAATCGTGTGGTTTTTATGCAGAACCTTGTGCAGCAGATAGGCAACAAATAATTAAACATTCCTTTCTGACAGCCCAGCTTAGGCCTTTTCTGCAAACATGCAGATAAAGCCACTGCAGAAACGAGGTGTTGGTGGCTGTGTTAGCTTATCAGTGTGCCAGCAAGTGCAGCAGGGAGCTGTACACAGGCAGCACTTTCTCACTCACCTGATCTGTGTCAGAGGCTTGGTGCCAAACACATATAAAGCCCAACAGATGGGTATAAACAGCTAAGTGTAGTAGGCTTGTACAGGGGTCAACACCTGGATGAACTGTACAAGCATTAATTAACAGGAGAAAGGAGTGGCACAGCTTTAGCTTTGCTTAGGTTCACATGAAAGCAAATCAATGGCATAAGCCATGTCCATCTCCATCAGTTAGACACAAGGAGAGCTAGGAGATGCTAGAGAAGCCTCAGATACAGTATGCCTACACCAGCTGCTGAGGTTATACCAGCTGTGATGTGCTGACTGTGAGGCTGACAGAGCAATAAGCCAGGCATCCTGGGTAGCCAGGTATCCATCTAAATATTCCCCTCTGATAAAGCAAACTTAGATGGCTTCTTTGAAGACTCTTAGAGTTCCAGAAGCCAAGTCATTTTTGCAAGGGCAAAAAAATGCATCTGGAGGTGGAAATGAGGTGAACGATGGGTAAAGTGTACCAAGGTTTCCTTTTGTACTGTATTCATGCAAGCAGCTAAACTGTGATGTAGGACTTCAGAGAGATAAAGACAGATAAGGGAAGGGCAAGAACCCTTGTCAGAAAGGCCGAAACACTTTTCATGTCAGTAACACCCTGTCAGGAATGGCCTTTAATTTTTTTTTTCCCCAAAATAACAATATATGAAGTTGTATGAAGAATGTCTGAGAGGAAATACTAATTGTATGTAAAGCTATTTCTAGAAGTTCTAGAATTGAGCTTTTCAAAACATCTTAGAGGAGTGAGGGGCCAGTTTTCATTGAATTTCAATTGGATTTATGTATGTTGTTTCACAGTATTGATCAAAATTCTAAAACTGTTGGTTTTCATAGCATCAATACTTAACTGCTTTCTCCATACTCTAGTAAAAAACATCAAACCTTTAGATTACAGATGAACATAATGTACAAAAATGAACATTTAAAAATTGTGGGCTACAATATTAAAAAAAAAAATTGTAATATTGCTAATCTCTATTTGAATAAATCCATCAGCTACTTTAATGGACATATATAGTCATCTAAGGTACTCATCCAGCTCTGTGTCTCCTTGAATAACTCAAGGAGAGGAAAAAGAAAAACCAAAAAAACCCCTCCAGCCAATTGCCAGATGGGGAGATGGCACAACTTTGTAAATAAAAGTAATATGGGGAGACAGATGGAAGCCCTTTCAGTAGTCAGATACTGGTAGTCAGAGAGGATGGTGATAATCTGGATGTGATCAAATCCCAGTTGCCAATCACCCAGATCAGACTGGGCCTGAAAAATTTGTGGTTACCCAAGAGTCATAAGCCTTACACTAAAGGTCTACAAATGGTTAACTCCACAGCTCTCCTGTGCCTGTGAGAAGTTATTTTCTTGGGAGCATGTCTAGGGAACTTGGGCATGAGCATTGCTGGAGTACTTGGGATGCCATGAGAAGCAGCAGGGGTTTAACACCTCTGTTGTGAGCCCCTTTGCCAGATGCCTTGGGCTGAAAAGTCCCTTCTCTGGTGTGTTTCAGGGCAGACACAGAGGTCCTTCTCACTGTCCATCCTGAGACTCCAGGCTGTTTTCTCTCCAGTTCAATGTCAGTCTGTGGAGTTATTGCAAAGTGCTTTCCCCCACTTCCCCTTGCACACTGTCCTTTTCAGCACCATGAAAAATGCCATGTCTGCACTTTCCATGAATACTCCCTAAACAAATGAATGTTCATGTTGGGATTATGTAGGGCGACTGATTACACCATCCTTTACTTGGGCATTTTTTTCTGGTTGCACTATTTCCACTTTGGCTGTTTCTTTTCCCTCTCTCCCCTTTTGGCTGGAGATAGAACACATTAGGTTCACACAAGAAGCTTCTGCTTTCTCCAAACCATAGAATCAGAGAATCATAGAATCATGGAATCATAGAATCACAGAATGGTTTGGGAGGGGACCAGGGAGGGGTAAGCTACAGTTTCCCTGTTTCTCACCACTCTCACAGGAAAGAGTTTTTTGTGCAACCTGAATCTTTCCTCTTCAAGTTTTATACCATTGCCTCTTGCTACACACCCATGAAACAACTCCTACCTCAGCGTTCTTGTAGGCCCTCTTCAGGTACTGGAAAGATGCTATAATGTCACCTGGGAGCCTCCTGTTCTCCAGGATGAACCATCTCAACTTTCTCAACCTATATTCATAGCGGAGGTGCTCCATCCCTCTGATCATTTCTGTGGTACTTCTCTGGACATGTGCAAGGAGCTCTGTGTCCTTCTTGTGTTAGGGACTCCAGACTTGGACACAGTGCCCCAGGTTGGGTCTCACAGGAGCAGAGTAGAGGGGGAGAATCACCTCCCTTGACCTGCTGTCTGGGCTTCTTTTGATGCATCCAGGACCTGGTTGGCTTTCGAGGCTGCAAGCACATATTGATGGCTCATGTTGAGCTTCTGGTCCACCATCACCCCCAAGTCCTTCTCCTCAGGGCTGCCCACAATCCTTTCTCCTCCCAGATAATTTGACTATATCTCATCAAGCTGACCACATAGACATCTACCAGGTAGCACATTGGCAGCTGTTTTGATTTGACATTATTCTTTTGCCAGATTTCCAACCTACTTCCAAAGACACTCAAGGTTACCTCTAGGGTGCTACTCCTTGCCTTTTCCTTTCTTGTGGCAGTGCAGTAATTTAGGAACCATTTCCAGAAGGATGCTACAAAACTTTGCAGTGTCCTACGTGGACTGGCACATCTTTCCAAATTGGTTCCCTGTCCTTTTCATGCCTCCTGTGAAGCTCACTACAGAATACAGCTACTCAAGCTTGTATTTCTGGAGTGACACACCACCTCTCCTTTCCTTAGCTCTCCCTGTGGACAGCTTGCTCTCTTTCAATGACTTTTTTTTTTTCTTCCAGTTTATCAGCTTTCCAAAAGCAGAGACACTTGATCATTGTCTGGATTTCACAAAGCGTGTTCCCTCTGTGCTCTACATCAACAAATGTCACAATGTTTGATGGATTATAGTTTAAGAGTAAACATATGGCCATCCTAATGAAACAAACTTGCGAAGGTGGTAACCAGAGACCATGGAACATTTCACAGTCATTGCTATAGCCTGGCAAACTCCTATTATTTATTTACAGACACATTTTAGCCTGTATCATGAGCCTGATTTTGGTGGTTGAAGGGTAGGAAGAGGAAATACAGAATGGTGATGCTGGTAAATGCTTCAGATCCTCAGTCTCAAACTTCCTCTATGTCCACTGCTCTAGCTGTCATATTTGTTCTGTACCTGAGCAATGCAGTGTCTTTACTAGGTGGTTTGAGTTGCATCACTGGGTGTGAACACTGACCTACTTCAACCTCCTTTGCAATTACTAAATTTCTCTGTTTATCCCTTTCATTCGCAGCTTGTTCACTGTTGCTTATAATCAGCAGCCTTTGCTGCCTTTGTGGTTAATTTCTCCAGACATAATTAAAATGTTTGGGATTGACACTGGGCTTTACTGAGGTTTGGGTTGTATCTTCTTGGCTCCCTCAATGTCCTCCTTGATATGGGATTCTGATTAATGCCTTCCCTGACATGGCACATCATCAACGGGTGCTTTCATTCCTGCAAGACTCTCTTGTGCCTCCAACAATGCTGTGAAGTGTTTCTGGCTCCCAAAATGCTCTGGAAGTTTATATCAAAGCTCAGTCTCGGCTGTGGTGCCTGTTGTGCATGCTGGAGCCTCAAGCAGGATTGCATCAAGACACAGATATTTACAGGAGTCCCCATCTCTTTGCAGGAGGGCTGCACGTCTTTATGTCTTTACCTCCAGAGCTCTGGTTTGGAGTGTTTCCTGGGCTTTGGGTGGCTAATAAAATACTGCCAAGGCAGCTGATTTGTGGAAGAAGTGGGTTTCTTCATGCTATCCATGCTCTTGTCTAAGGATCAAAGCGAGACCTGGTACCCCTCCTGCCTGCTTTCCCCTCTTCTGTTGTTACAAAGTTCCCAAAATGCTTCTCATGTTTTGAATCCTACAAGCTGTGCTGTCTGCACTCTTCTTCTGCAGTGCTTCTTTTAATACCTTAATTCCAGGTGTGTGAAAATTGTAGGTGGTAAGTTGAACGTGTTTTGTCACTCCTGTGACACATCTGCATGTTCCTGGGTGATAGACCTGTGTCTTTCATAAGGATACAGTTAATCCCCTTGCTTCTGGGAAGGGATTTTGCTAGTTATTGTATCTTTTGGTGACACGCACACTTCTGACCTAACAGCACATGTACATGCTGTCTCATGAGATGCTGCTTTTCTTTGTCAAGTTCATTGACATTAGTGGATGTAGTGACAGATACCCAGTCTGGAGATAATTTAACTCATCTGGAGATGATTTAATCTTCATATTACATTTCTTGAATTTTCTGGTTCAATACTTGCTTGTGTGGCCACTGTTAGCTATGATCATCTCTATACATACACCAGCATGAGCCTTAAAAGCTAGCAGATTGTCATCTCACTGCATCTGAACTTGCTCTTCTCTTTCTCATGAAGGCCCTTTGCCTCCCACCTTTCTTCACTCCCAACTTTTTGTAACTGTTTTTAGTTGGAGGCTCTTCAAAGTACGCATCCGATCGGTCTTGTTATCACTCCTTGTAGGAGAGGTTTCCCCCTTACCCTTTGATTTTGTGTGTACTTTTCCTCTGTCTGCTTTACTCTGCAGTTCCCAGCCATGTGCTTTGACACTTCCCTACCCATTACGTTACAGCTGTATTTGTTCACCTCTGTTGTGGGCACACTGCTCCACCCAATGTGATCTTCCAAGCCATGTAAAGGCTGCCATGGATCTTTGCTTGAAGATGTGTTAAGAGCTGATCAATTCTGAGTTAGAGAGTTCCTTTAACATGCCAGATTGACAAGGCTAATCATTCATTTTAAGGTTGTTTTCAATACATGAGATTTTTGCCTTTCTGAGTTCTTATGCAAAACATCAGTATTTGGTTGATCATTTACATAAATCTGTCATCTCTGAAGTCACATTCTTCTCTTCTTACCATCACTCTCAGACTTGAAGCTCCAACTACCACTAAAGTAAAAAAAAAGTCTTGTTTTTTCCCATTTCCCCACCCAGCTCAGGCCAAAAGGGAAGACTTTACCTCAATTTTTTTCCACATTACCCTTCCACATTCCCGGTATGTAATCATTTCAGCCTGGCAGCTGGTTTGTAGTAAGCAAGATTCCTAAAGGAAGCAACATAAACTTGCACAGCAAGCAGTCCCCCAGTACCATTGTGCTCTACCCTGGCTGTATTCTGGAGCTGCTTGCCAGCTCCCTCTTTGAAGCACCGTGAAAATCAGCCAGAAACTTGATGCCACAAAATAGCCCACTAGGAAATACATTCACTTCAGATTTCCTGCTGGGCTTTACACTTCACTGGGGGCTGCCTCTGCGTGCAGAGACTGAGCCTGGCACTATGCAGGCTCTTCTAGATTGCACTAAATGAGACATCCTTTACCTGTGACAGAGTGGGAAAATTGTATTATTAGCAAGATTAGTTGCTCTGATCTCAAGAATGAGGGCAATCTAGTAATAGTGCACTTTCTTGATCAGGAAGTCTTCTCCCAAGTACCTGAGCTGCAGGAAAGTTCAAGTCCTGCAGCCAAAGCCCCTGAGGAGCCCTGGCCACATGATGTGGTGGGCAGAGCAATTCCTGGGAGAGGATGGAGGTGCTCCAGGGTTCAGATGCTGACAAATGAGCTTGTTTAACAGGAGGAATATGTGAAATTGTGGTCTTGTGCCTGTGGTCATGACTATATAATGAGAATCTTTTTTCTTTTGTAAGCCTGTGGTTTTAGTGCTAAAAAATTCCAGTTAAGTTCCCTTGGTGACCAGAGTGTTTGTGTGCTCCAGCAGTACCTCGTGTACACCTGGGCTCTCTCATAAGAGCAAGATGTACAGAAACAACTACTGCTAGAGGAGGCTTTTCTCTTCTTTATTTATTATTTATTCTCTTCTTTATCTGCCTGGCTCCTAAGTGGAAGTGCTCCTGGGGGGCTAAGGGAGCAGACCCACAAATAGTTGGCACCCGGCATGACTTGTTTTCCCCCAGCAGAGCTGAAGGATCATTCAGCAGAAACCGAACTGGGACCAGTTTCATGTGGCTGCCCTTTGTTCCCCGCTGACTGCAGGGCTGCCTCCCAGAAGCTAATGAGGGCTGCGGGTAACAGGCCCTCCCGGGGGGATGCCACCAAGCATCCCTCCTCCCCACCCTCCCCCGGCTGAGCTGAAACCCAATCACAAAGTGGTGAAGACAACTTCGATAGGCTCAGGAGGTGAAATGGCAAGTACAGCTGCGAAGCTTGAAAGGGAAGGGCCAGAAAGCAGAGCACAAGCTACTGCTTGTCATTTAGCAGCTACAGAGGTTGACTGCAACCAAAACAACGGCGTTATGCGATTAGCAAGCACCTGCAACCCGACCGGAGCAGATCTGCAAAGGCAGGGGATCTGTCAGCTGTGGTTGCAACACCCCCGAGAGTGCCACAACACATAAAGGGGGAACAGGGAGCTGTGGTGTAACAGGTGCAATAGTGCTGAAAGGGACAGTGTCAGAGCTTGCAGACCTGAAATTTGATCCTCTGCTCTCCCGTGTGGGTGTTTGGAGGAAATGCGATGTTGTGTAGCAACGGGGCTGTGCCTGATGGCCCCACTGTGGCACCCAGCAATGCAACAACCCTGAGCTCAAGCACAGAGCTTGCAAAAAACCCAGCATCTCCTTCGCTTGTGGTTCAGAACTGGCAGTGTACCACTGCAGCTGGCGATATCCCAAAGAAAGTGCCTGGAACATTCATACTTGGGCCCATTCTGTCCACCTACCGAATTTCTGCTGCCCTAGAAGGCTATGCCTCAGAGACATATCAGCTTTAAAAGCATTCAGTCACTCTTAACTTACTCTTCTGCCACATGCACGCCCTTCTCCTAAGGCAAAAAATGTATTCATTTTCAGTTAGAGCATAAGGTATACAGGTATATTATACATTAATGACTGTGCTGCTGCTGATGATGATACATAGCATTATAGCTGTCTTTTACACACATACACAGGTGTGATTACAATCACACACTTACTTTGTACTTTACAGAAAATGCTAAGTATATGATATGGCATCTAAGCATGCTTTATCTGATTATATTTCTTCCTGGAAGGATAAGCGGTAAAAATAAAGATCACTGATAAATTGGAAAGCCCATATAGCGCTTTCCGTGGCTAGAAATTTCTCTGTTCATTAATCTGCACAAAACAGAGAGGGGCTGGTGTATAGCCCCTGTCTTCCACTTTAATGGTTTTACAGGCCAGCTCATTAGGCTGCTACTAATGTACTGAGCTTAGACAGCCAGCCCTTGGTTGTTGGGCTGTCTTGGCCCCAGCTGCAGAATTGGGCATCCTCACTAATACCTTCCCCCACTGGCAGAGCTCTGCATCTTTCTCAAGGAATCAAAATGTTGCAAATGTTAACTGAAGGAGAAAACCAAAAAGGTTGGACTTTGAATGCAGTGTTGAAAATTGTTCCAACACCGGTCTGGAAGGGAGTGCTGGGACTGAGACACACGGCTCTTCTGGACCCCTGCAGTCTGGCCTGTGGGTTGTGTCCTCCATGGATAGAGTCAGCCAGACCAGACTAACTCAAGCACAGCAGAAAATCCAGGCCCTTTGCTATTTGCCCCCATGCTACCTTGGCGAACTCACCACACCAGGACAAAATTTCCAAATGTGTCATGGGTGCTGGGACCCACAGGACCATGAGGTGAAGCTCTGTTCTCTGCCAGCTTGTGTGCTTGCTGGGGAAGAGATGGAGGCTCCCTGGAGACACATGAGGCCTCCCTGCCCATTTGCTGGCAGCTCCATGGGGTGCTGGTGCCAGGGTGAGTTACACAGCCTGGGGTGAGGGCGGTGTGGGTGCTGCACCCTGTGCCATGCACAGTGGTCCTTTGGCACAGCCCAGTAACACCACCTCATCAGAAGGTGAATGAAGTCCTGCAGGTGGAAAGGCCTCATTTTTTTGTCTGCTAAATCAATCCTTGATTTCTTTGGGCAGAGGAAGGCACTTCATATAGTGCTTTGTTGCAATCCATGCCTTAAAAGCAGCTTGTTTTTTCCCCAGAGAAATAACAGAATTTGCTGTGAGCTTTTTAAACACCTGTGCATACATCATGGGTTCTTTGACCACAAGTATGGCCTTAAAAAACTCACCCTACTTATAAAAATAAAGGGTCTCCAATCATTCTCAAATATAAAATGCTGATTGGCAAGAGAGAATTAGGGAGGTTGAGGAACAGCAGCAACTGCAGTTTGTCCAGTCTGGGAATAAGCCAGTGGCAAATGCAACAGCTCAGTTGTGCCCCTGCTAAAAAAATTGCCTCCTGCCTGTTGTAATTGTGTGGAGTGCCCAGTGTTTGAAATCCTCCTGGGATGGGCAGCTGTGTGCAATCACCTTCAATACTATGGGCAAGTTGATTGCAGGAAGCAATGCAACAAGAACATCAGCCATGGTTTGGCCACTGGTTGGACAGGTTGAGCTTCAGCTTCGTGATGGACTGTCACATTGCTGTGTGTGGACCCCACACTGCCAGGATATGAACTGGTGAGCTGGTGCTTGTTTGGGCTGGAATTTCAGTGCCTTTGTAGAAAAACAGTCTGACTCCAGAAAAGAGGTATCATTAATCATCTCAGTCATCCAAAGGGAGCTGGATTTGCCATTATTTAAACATGCACTACTTGATCCATTAGGAAATAATAAAAACAGCAGAGGAACAATTCAGATTCAGCAGTTACTATAATTTTGGTAATTTTTGTTTATTGCTGTTATTTGATTTTTCTTTGTCTGCTTTTTAAAGGGATACTGAAATCCTGTACGTGGAGGGAGCTGAGCATCTTACACCAGTGGCCCAGGGGCAGCCTTTATTTCTCTGCATCTCCCACCCTACTGTAAAGCCACCTCTTTCTAACAGGGAAATTTAGGCACATTGCATTCACATTAGGACTCAAAGGAAGTTATTCAAAGATTTGGGATAAAATGTGAAAGAAGAGCAAAGCTGTCCATCTCTTTACTCTGTTAGCCACTGCTGTTGAATCACTGCCATGCAGGGCTGTCCTTAGGAAACCTGGCAAAGGCATCCAGACAGGGAGCAGGGGGAGGAGGAGGTGCTGGTTGTGCCCCCCCACTGCAGTGACATCCTGGGAAGGATGGTGACGTCCCTGCAGGCTGCCAGGGGCTGACAGTCCTGGCCCAGGGGCTAGTACAGGGCAGCTTGTATGTAATAGCTGTCCAGGTTTACATGTTCTTTGTCTACATGGTATAGATTCCTTAAGTGCTTTATTAATGGAAGTTTTGCAGGGCAGGTAATTTATAGGGGGAGTTTGTGAGCATCTCCATCTTCTATAAGTGCACCTCTGTACCAGTCAAAACTTTTGCTGAACCCAAATTTCATCATCCCATTGCAACTCCCTTGAAAGGCCACTGGCACAGCTTGGTTTTCAGCTTGTAGCTGCCTTTATGCTTTAGACCCTGACCTCTCCTAGTTATAACTATTAGCAGGTAGTGTTTCTTGGCTCTGTGATGGCATTAAAGGATAGTTCCCTTTCTAAGCTTCAACCATTCCTAGAAAAAGCACCTGTCCTAGTGTTGCAAGAAAATGAATGATGAAAAATACAGACTCTGGTGTGCTATATGAATCCATAGGAGACCTAGCCCTTGGTTCTGTAGCAAGATAATAGCAAGTCTTCATCCATTTAATTTGTTGAAAGAGCAGAAATCAACTAAAAAAGGGCAGCTCTCTAAAACCTGAAAATTGCAAATACAAATGCATTAATTTAAAATGCCATTGCCAAAAAAATGTAATTCTCAAGGCCAGGTAATTTAAATGTGGCAGTTAAGTGATTACTAATTATGTTTTAAAGCTAATTATGGCTGTCTGAACATTTGAAAACTTCTAAATTGGAAAAAAAAATCTTTCCCACTTGTAAAACTTTCCCCAGAGGTTTACCAACTCTGCTGGCAAAAAGGAGGGCACAGAATTCTAGCCAATATGAAACTGAGGGACCTTTTCATTCGCTTTATTCTAAAGGAACGATGCAGTATGGAAATCAGTGTCCCCTGCCAGGTTCTCTTCAGGAGCATCCCCTTCTCTCCCACTCTCCACATCCCAGGCAGCTCTGCCTGCAGGCCAGCAGATGAGCAGTCTTGCTTCACCATCCCATAAAAAGCAGGTTCTAGAAGCAGCAAGAGAGCTGATCTAAGGATTGCAGCCCTGCTAAGGGTCCCTCAGAGGTCCATTACAGTTCCATGTTAAAAATATATTTCCCCCCATGTACTTCTATTTTTCTTGAAGTTATGCAATATATCAAAACAAATGTGTGCTCAAAGAAGCACACAGCTGCGAAATTAGGCATCCATAACCTATGAAGTGCCAAAATCGAGACTGCCTGAAGCAAATGTAACACAGCCTTGTTGCTCATTGCGCTGATCCCAGCAAACTCCCTGCTGCCTAATTCTATTTTTCCCATTTTCTGTCCGTTTGTTGGTATCCTCACACCTCCATCCTTAGCTCCATGGCCTGACTGTATTTCCTTGACACATCCAGAGGGACAGTGCTCTAACACCGGCGCTGTTGCCTCCGGGCAGTGTTGCAATGCAAGTTAAGCAATCATTACATTTACTCATCTGGGTGTTTTATCTCGCTCCGCGCGGCACGGAGCCGTGGCCACCACGGAGACCTTTGGTAGAGCTGGCTAGTAAAGTTCACATTGGCTACAGAACCTGCTGGCGTATCCACCTCCGGCACTCAGACCTTGTCCCCCGGGACGCAGCCGCATCTCCTGGCAGTCCCCATCCCTTCCCGCTGATGGATGGTGGTCCCTGCTCCCCAGGAGAGTGCTCAGAGGGATGGAAAGGAGGAGAGGCTGGAGGCATCTTTTTGCTTTGGGGTGGGAACAGGCTTTGCAGTAAGTAGATTTTGAGGTGGTAGGGGAGAAGTGGGCAAGGAAGATCTTATCTACAGCATGTAAAATTGCTGGATTCCTTAATTAGACTTCCCATTACCTGCTGTCTTTCTTCCCACTGAGGGAAAAAAAAAAAAAAAAAAAAAAGACTGGGGACCAAGTGCCCCAGCATCATCCTGAGACACTTCTTCCTAATTTGGCAGCCCATCTTGGAGGGCAGGATTCGGCTCTTCACTTGAATCCTCAGGTCTGTAAATGTAACTGGGAAGCTTTTAAAGCCTGGCTGCAAGAACCTATGTGAGTAATCACCCAGTGAGCAACAGCAGCCCGAGTCTCCACCAGAGCCAGTCTGAGCAAGAGCCACCTGGGACATGTGGGTCAGAAGGGAATGTCACCCTAGGGAGTGACAAAGATGCTGCCAGGGCAGGAGAAGAGAAATTGTTTCATTTTCATAGTCTGTTCAAGCTTTCCTCTGATACCAAGCACTGATGCCTGTTCAGTGCCTTAGCACTCTGAGGAGACCCAGGCAGCCGTGGTGACCACGGATGGGCTGTCAGAGCAGGAGAGCCGCTGAATAGAGAAGTCCACGTGATTTTATCATCTGCACCAATGCGTATCTCACTGAAAATGCCAACAATCAAATAGGAGCAATGGGGAAGGGATGTTGTCACCTGGTGCTCACTCCCTGTGGTGCCAATGGGTTAAGCAGTGAAGGGGAGACAGCAGGGACATGCAGCCCTCTGCCACTTGGCTGCCAAACACCTCCCAGACAGCAAAATCACCACATCCAGACAAGTCCTGTTCCACCCTGTCAAGTTCTAGGGACACATTCAGCACAAGGTGGTAGCCACTACTAGCACATCTCCACTGCCTTCCTAAGCTCTGCACCAGGGGAGCAGTGAGGCACTGGTCTTTTTATATGCTTTGCTCCATCTCCTTAATGAGTAAGCAGTCAAGTCTATTGCACTAATCCAAGCAAACTATTGAAGGCCTTTCATTTTGAAGCAACCAGCTCCAGTATTCACCCGAGTAGGAGTGCCTTCTGTTTGTGACCATCCTGCTGCCTCCTTTGACAAACAATGTTGTTTTAGAACAGCATTCATCTGAAGTGGATTATTATTGGGTTGACTACCCCTTGGGGTGTAATGAAAAGCATTCATTAATTCTCAGGGCAGGAGGGCTAATTACTTTTTTATAAAAAACTGTGCTAATTGCCAATAACTTTTTATTGAATGGGTCTCACAGAGATGATTTTGATTGGCTTTTTGATTTTCCTTTCACATTGTAGCACTTAAAATGCATAGTCCAAACAAGCAGGGAGCATCTTAGGTTTTCTGGTAAGCACTACACAAACTGGTGGACTATGCTAGTCTAGGCTTAGACCAGTGCTTAAGATGGACAGAGTTTTCTGAGTCTCACACCTTCGTGCTGCCTCATGCTTTTCGACACAGCAGGCAAAGACTTGTTTTCCATATTCCCCTTAGGCACAGCATTGATTTTGGCAGAGGGAGTGCACAGGGCTCAAGATGGATCGCTGACAAGTACCGGGACTACATGAAGTGAACAGAGTAGCACAAAAAATAACCCATGGGCTCAGTGCACCAGTTCCTGTGTGTGGGAGGACTCAGTCCTCTGACATTTGGGTCACACCAAAGTCCAGGATGAAGAAAACTCTGGGCAATTTTTTGTTTGCTTTTAATTATGAATAACCACAGGGCTAAAGATGCAAAATAAATCAACATAAGCCCCAATCAGTTATTTTGAGTGACCAGTAACTTACAGACATGATGTTCAAGGTAAATCCACAGAAGCAATGTAAGCCCACGGAGGCAGAGTAGGACACTGCCAGTATCCTGCAAAGCTCTTAGGTAGTGCCTGATGCTGGCCCTGAATTTAACAGTATGTGCACCATAATAGTTTCTAGCGGACTCCCACAAAAAGCTGCTCCCACCATCAGGAAGGCATAAGGAGTGTCCTAGCAGGCAGCATTCCCACAGACTACTCTGCTGCTGGCCTGAGATGCCAAGCCTGCCTATCATGGAGATGGAGATTGCTTCACCACTGTATTCAACACATGATCAGTCTGAAATACTTCCCATTTCAAACTGTTTTGATTGAAAAAGAAAATGGAGTTTCTATCTTTTTTTTGCTCTTGTTTCTCCTCCTGTCCTACCCCAGCAGTACTGCTACTGGGCATCAGCCTCCTCTCACATCATGCTTTTGATTCTCTGCTCAAGAAGATAAAAGCACACAAACCATTGCTTCCATGAAAGCCAGAAAGCTGTCCTTGCTTCCCCTCTGGAAGTAATTGCAATTTGAAAAATACTAATTTTTTCTTTTTTTCTTTTTTCTTTTTTTTTTTTTTTCTTGGTTGAATAATCTCAATTTCAGAACAAACAGGGCTTTCAAAAATTACTTTTCAGTTCTGATTGCCCTAAGAGGTTTTGAAAGGGCTTTTTTTATCAAAAAGTAGGTTGCCCAGCACTTTCTGAACATTTTGGAAATAGCTCCAGGGGATTGCCTGAAAGCTTGTTTCTTAAAGTCTTGGCCAAGATATTGTGTTATATGAGTATGGTGAGTAAAAAAATAGATTTCTGGTGATTTAGTAGTTGCACTGGGAATGTACATCACATGAGGAGCCACACCGTTGGATGAGCACCAGGGATGTTATATATGTGTATGTGTATACACACAGCATGGTTATTGATTACATGGAAAGACTGCAATCTAAAATAAGTACTAGGTTTCATCCATAGCTCCATCAGAGACCAAAAATAGCCACCCTGCAGTTACTGTGGAGAAGAGCAGACTCCAGAGCCTAAGGAGCTGCTGCCTCAGCATGGCTTGCTTTTCATGAGTTTGCACATCCCAAGTAACTCCAGTTACACCAGAAAAAAAACCCAAACATTTTTGAATAGAACATTTCCTGGATGCAACAGGAACAGGTGACAGTCATAGAATCACAGAATCATAGAATGAGGAATGTTGGAAGACACCTTAAAGATAATTTAATTCTAACCCCCCTGCATGGGCAGGGACACCTTCCATTAGACCAGGTTGCCCAAGGCCCCATCCAACCTGAATGGATGTTGGAAGACACAACATCCTTGGGCAACCTGTTTCAGCATCTCACCACACTCAAATTAAAGAATTTTTTTCTAATATCTAACCTAAATCTCCCCTCTTCAAGGTTTAAGCCATTCTCCCTTGTCCTTCTGTTACACACCCATGTAAAAAGCCCTACCCCAGATTTCTTTTAGGTCCCCTTCAGACACTGGAAAGCTGGTATAATGTCACTTTAGAGACTCCTTTTCTCCAGGCTGAGCAGCAACAGGGGTTTTTTTCTTCAAAAATAGACTGAACTGGTAAAAGAAGCTTGCAGAAATTTGACTAGATTTTACAGGTTTGGAGGACAAAACACTTTTTACTTAAAACTCAGAAGTGTCATTGGTATTTGGAATTATAAAGATTTCTAGTTTTATTATACAGGTTCATACTGAAGCAGCCCTGTCAGAACCCTGACATCCCGATCAATTCTGCTTCTCCAGTGGGATGCCAAATATTCTGTGCATAGGATTTGATTGGCAGAAAATTAATTCGCTATTCCTATCTTAAATGGAACTGAGCCATTAGAGTCAAGAGGAAGAGCCATATAAGACAAAACAATTTAGCCCCTGCATTGGGTCCAGCGAGAAGCAACACGTTGAAGCCCTGTAAGCAGTCCTGCAAAGCTTGCCTCCTCCTCACCAATGCTGACACCTTAAGGGGTCAGGGGTGGTAGCAGCCAGCAAGGCCCACCAGCATAGCTGCCTGCTCCCAGAGTCGCAGTTTGGTGCTAGTGTGATGAATCATAGAATCATAGAATCATAGAATGGGCTGGGTTGGAAGGGACCTCTGAGATCATCAAGTCCAACCCTTGACCACTACCGCTGTGGTTACCAGCCCATGGCAGTGAGTGCCGCATCCAGTCTCTTTTTAAATATCTCCAGGGACGGAGAATCCACTACTTCCCTGGGCAGCCCATTCCAATGTCTGATCACCCTCTCCGTAAAGAAATTCTTTCTAATATCTAACCTAAACTTCCTCTGGCACACCTTGAGACCATGCCCTCTTGTCTTGCTGATAGTTGCCTGGGAGAAGAGCCCAACCCCCCCCTGGCTCCAGCCTCCTTTCAGGGAGTTGTAGAGAGCGATGAGGTCTCCCCTGAGCCTCCTCTTCTCCAGGCTGAACACCCCCAGCTCCCTCAGCCTCTCCTCACAGGACTTGTGCTGGAGTCCCTTCACCAGCCTGGTTGCCCTCCTTTGGACCTGCTCCAGGACCTCAATCTCCTTCCTGAACTGAGGGGCCTAGAACTGGACACAATGAATGGGCTAAATGATGAGAAGGTCTAGTTTTCTGTGGTTGAGGCTTACCCTGCAATCCCAGGCAAGTTTCACCTGGCTGCAGCCTGCAGGTGACAGCTGTGACATTCCTACCAGGAGGGGATGAGATCCTTAGCTTACTTCAGAACTCACCTCGGAAGTCCCCATACCGTGCCCCAGGGGCATCTCGCTTTCCACTGAGCCTGGAGCAACAAGGGCATCCTCCTGTCCAAAACTAAATACCTTCTCAACATGACAGTCCTCTCTGGGCTGTTCTCCTAAGCAGAAGCAAGTCCTGGGAGACAGCTCAGGGTGGGATGCACTTACCAACTAAGGCTGCTGGTCCACCTAGCAGCCAAACCAAGATAGCAGCTCACCAGGGACAAAATGAGGTGATCTCAACCCCTTTTCTTTCTCCTCCTACTTCGTTGTCCACTCTTTTTGAGCCCCAGCCATGCCACATTGCTCTCTCCCCTCTTGGGACTCATCCAGTTGCCCCATCACCACTTTGACTCCCAGACCTGCCCACCCTTCTTATACCCAGCTCTGGTCCAGTGAATGCAATTTTCTTACCAAGGGATGAAGCAGGCAGAGCCACCCCCTCCACCACTGATTCAGTTCATGCCAGAGAGTGACCCTCAGCCCCTAAGGAAAAGCCTCCATGGAACTCCCTGAATCATGTGCCTGTCTGACATTAACACATACTCGGCAGCTTCTTCCCACCACCTCACTTCTGCCCCCAAGGAGGGAGGCAGGGAAGCATGGGGCACCCAGGGCAGGAGATGCCACAACACCAGCTACTGCAGCCTCCTCTGCCAGAGCTGCTGCTGTGTGGCCCCAGCCCCAGCCAGGGAGATTTTGCTGGGAAAGCTCTTGGTGGGTCCTTCAACAGCCTGATCCTCTCCACAGAAGCTGTGGAGAGCCCAATTAACCCACATATCCTATAGAAGCAGGAGTGCTGCTGGGCTGAGGGAAACAATCGAGCATGCACTGAAGGGCTTTGCTGAATGGATTTAATTCACTGCTTACGCCTTAAAGCTAAGCACATGCTTTACTGAATGGGAGCAGGCAAGCTGGAGCAGTTTGTGGGCCTGCTGACCTGTCACCCAACATCAGCATCCTCAAAAGAAACAGCTCTTGGCACAAACAACTCTTTCTTTCAGGAAAAATGGGGGGGGGGGGGGAAGCAAAAAAAAAGAAAGAAAAAAAAAAAAAAAGGAAAGAAAACTGAGTAGATGCTGGTGCTTTTCCACTCTGGAAGGTTGTTGGTGGCTCCTGAGGAAGGAGGTGTCAGCCTCACCCCGCTCCCTCCCATCCATGGGGATGGGAGACTTGCCCAGGGATGAATAGGGGAGAGAAACTGGGGCAGCTGGTGAGCCAGTTCTTTCTGCTGTGGAAAAACATCCCCCTGCAAACTTCCTGAGCCTGCAAGAGAAAGGCATCACTCCAGCATTGTGTAGCCCCAGCAACCGAGTGAGAGGCTGCAACAGTTTTCAAGCCCTTGGAAGGGACTGTAAATGTGAGTGCTGCAACCAGCACCGAGTGGCTTTGTCCCCAGCAAAGCCCATGCCAACTGCACAGCATTTATGCAGGACCTGTATTGGTGTCCTCCACATTTAAAGATGTCCTGCTCCTTTGTGGTAAATGTTTTATCGAGAGCAGACTTCAGTTTCTGGAGCAACCTCCTCTTCTCTTATTTACAAATCTCTATTTCAAATTAGTTTTGACAGGCATTGGTCGGGGGGGGGAAGGGGGTTAGGAGCAAAGGGAGGGAGATGGATGGCTCGCTTTTTTGAGTGCTTTATTTGCTCCAAGGTAAAATCGTTTGGTTGGTAGGGACAAAAATCAATAAAATTACTTCCACACTTTCATAGGACAAATGCTGCAAACTTCACTGTGTGCTATTAACTTACAGTGGAAGGGGAACATCTCAGATACAGAAGACCTTGGGAAACCA
Source organism: Phaethornis superciliosus (assembly GCA_023637945.1). NCBI lineage: Eukaryota > Metazoa > Chordata > Aves > Apodiformes > Trochilidae > Phaethornis > Phaethornis superciliosus. The sequence goes on from JAJQWJ010000001.1 coordinate 113,592,395, forward strand.
CATCTTCAGCTGGAAGCCAGTGCACCCCCAGCCATGACAGCATCCTGTCACAAAATATACTTTCAACTTCCCAGCACCTTAGTGCCCCTCTCACCCAAATCTATCAAGCCTTTTTATTCCCACAGCAGGGAAAATGCAAGTCATGAAGAAAACAGCAGTTGCTCATGTTTTCAGTGAGACAAAGCAGGCCTGTGGAAGTGTGTAACAGTGTGCCTGGCTCTCAGCACAGCCAGAGCTTTGGTTCCTGGGCACCACAGAACACAACCTGATGAAGACTGCAGATGGTGGGGTCATGCATTTCAGAGTGTGGCTGGAAAAGTGTGACAGAAGCCAAATGTGAAGCTCTAAGTTGTAACCAAATACAGAAGCAGATACTGAGATGCAAATCGGGGCTTTTCTTTTTGGCAGTGGACCAAATCTGTAAAATCCATTACCCGTGTTTCAGAAGCAAGATGGGATACTGATTTCCCATCCCCCTGGCAAAGCCTCCAGGGTCCACCCCTCCCTGCTCAGAAAACGCTCTCAGAATAAAACCAAAGATGCCACTGGGGTTTTTATGCCATGCCACCTCATTGTATGCAGGTTCTTGCCTGGGCAAAGCTGCAAGATTTTTTTATAGTTGTGGGTCAGAGCACAGCAACCACTCCAGAACCACTCAGAGGTTCACTGGGAGGTGATGCTGAAAACTCCAGGGTTGCAGTAATTGGCACTGATGGATGGACAGATGGAGAATGGGTCTCCTGCAGCTGTACAGGCTGTGCAGACTCAGGTTCTGCCCAGCTCCCTCACAGCCAGAAGGACACAGAGCTTCCCTCCTCAATTCTTCTTCTCTGGCCACGTTACCCATACAAGGGCTGGGTCAAAGACTTCCAGTTTTGAACTTTCATGGGCTTTCCATCAGATTTTCAACAACCACATTTTCAAATGAGGAGGAGGTAAGTGCCTGCCTTCCCATCAATGCAGCAAAGATGTATTACCCAGCCTTCTCAGACTCAAATCCCTCTTCTCTCCATCCTCAGCAAAATCAAAGAGCAATGCTTAATGTCAAAATCAAGCACAGGGCTAAGAATGGGGTAATTAAACACCACAGATTGTTACCAGTCATAAGAAAAACTGCAAAGCAGAGTGTATGTATTTGCCACGTGGTGAAACCAGCTGTGGAAGGTTTTTCTAGTTCTGAAACAATTCCAGCTCTTTTTTTCCCAGATGAATAACATTTTTTCTGTCACAAGCAAGTTAGTTGTTAAAATATGCAAAAAGACACAACACCCCAAGCTGTACACTTGCATTTCATGTTCACTCTCCCCCTCAAAAGAATTTTCTTACAACTAAAGAATGAAAAGGAAGCAGCTAGAAATCTGTAATGGTTCCATTTATTAATACGTATATCACAAATACTCACAATATCAATGCATTCTCGTTGGCATGCTAGACAGAGGCATTATTAAAAAAGTCCTATTTTTTTAAAAAGGTTTTAAACTTTTACTTTCCCCCAAAAATATTTCATATGCCTGGGTTTTTTGTGATTTTTTTTTGTGTGTGTGTGTGTGTGTCTCTGTTTTTATTTTGATTTGATTCAACAATGTACTTGGTGGCTGCAACCTCAATGCAAAAAGAAAGAAAAATAAACAGGAAAAAAGTATGAAGGCCGCAGTACAGCACAGTTCAATTAGTTCATAACTACCTAATAAAAATAAAGGAAGCAAAATTCCTGCCTTCACAGTAAGCAACAACACAGCTTAATAACAGTATTACACAGGATCAGGTTCAGAGGCAAAATGCACTAGACAAAGCCTACCGGGATACGCACTAGGCATACAACACTGAGTAAGAACCAAAGATGTAGAAGAACATCAGGAATAACGGTTCCCTTCAAGCACAACATTTTAACATCATTTTCAAGTATCTTTATGTTATGTTACTGATTCCTTTGTTGTTAAGGGAAGGGGGGCAGGCGCAGGAAAGGGGGAAAGGATGAAAACCTTAGTAAAGCAATAAACAAAACAAGAAATTAAGAGAAACCCAAAAGAATATATATTTCATATACCAGTTTATATGAAAGTGTGCAACACTTATTAACCATGGTGAAAGGCTAATTGTGCCCTCCAGTCACTACATGCACAGCCCGATCAACGCTGTTAATGAGTTACTTTTGTTAACTTACAATGCAACTACTGTGTGATCAAGAACATACATACGGTGCCGTCCTAGGCCGAGCTGTGGGGATGGGGGGTCGGGGTCTGGAGGACCTGGCTGCTCTTGGTGGCACCGTGGTATTTCACAGAATGGTACACTACGCATGGGACAGAGGTCGGGAGGTGGGGTGCGAGTGTGCGCGCGCACGTGCTTGCTCGTGGGGGTGTGGGTGTGCGTGCGTGCGTGCGAGAGACAGTGTGTGCTATAACATTCGTTTCAGTCTTTCTCCAGTTCTGCAGCTCTTGATCTTCAGACAGGCTCTGGACTTCACACTCCTGAAAGACTTAAGAGAGGGGAGAGGGATTAAAAAAAAAACTGAGAAGTGGGTTCCCTCTCTTTTCAAGAAAACTGCAATGACAAAATATTCTACACTATGTTTCCTGCCTTTTCTTTTTCTTTCCTCCCCCACCCCCTCCACCCCATGCTGATTATTGGGGTGAAAATCCCAAAGCAAATAATGTCTTGAGAAAATCTGATTCTCAACGAACACGCTGAGCACCTACAACTTGCCCACTATCTGCAGCAGAAGCAGCACAGCGACGACAGCACATTGTGTACTGCAAGGAAAGAGGGGAAAGCTCACCTTGTTACACCATCTCATACTGGTTAGCAGTAATAAACCGGGACAGACAGCATGCCAGAAGCATCCCAATCAACTGTTACGAACGAGAATAAAACAGAAGAAGTCAAGTTAAATTAATGCAGAACAAAAGAGAGGCCATGGTGAGCAAAGATTTAATGTTCTGGGGTTACTACGCACAACATATTTACACCCTGTCTAAGGACTGCTCTAATCAGAAGAGGAGCATTAAAATCTCCCATCTTTCTTCATTGCATTTGACTGTTCCCAGAGTGCATTTATTTGATAGACAGCATGTCTTTTTGCTACTTTTCAAGGCAGCTGTCATTATCTGGACAAGTCAGACGTGGGCTGTGTAAGCTGGTGGGGGTACCGGCATGCTGCCAGCTGCAGGTCACTCACAAGCTCCACCTGGGTTCCTCACCACCACCCAGAGCAGGTGGCCCCTTTAACTTTGCTATCAGAGTGCTGGGGAAAACCTTCCTATTGCCCCCCAGTGGTTCTGCTTTCTTTATAAATGATGCGGCACTGGAGGAATGAGCGTTATAAATCTGGAAATAAATAAAAATAAAGTCTTTCACTATTCCCTTGGCTGTCACTCAGATTATTGAAAACAGATCCCTGGCTTCCACTCGTCAATAAGCACTCAGTCATTTCAGCGTTTTGCCTATTGCAGTTTGTTAACATTTCCTGCATATGCCAACAGCGTTAATATACTGTAAATAATTCAACCTTGCTTTGCTCATTTGAACTGGTCAATTAATTAACCCATGAGCATATCCAGATTGTTACAGCTCACCCCTGGCTGCAGGGGTGAGGCAAAAGGGCTCTCATTGCATGCCCTTTCCCCCAGCCTGTCAGCGCTCCCTGTTAACCCAATCATCATCAAAACACACATCTCCTCTACCAGGTGACTTCTTGATTTAGGCTGGCATCAGCCCAGAGCAAGACCAAGACAGGGTAGCTCAAATCTGAATAAATTGTATTCTGCCTCTAAGATGTCACATTTCTGGTCAGGCCATGCTTAATTTGCCAGAAATTTGCTCCCTCTTTTGTTTCAGTGACCAGCAGGACTGTTCCAGGCATCTCAAAAGGGCAAAGAATCACCTTTAAAAGCAGGCCAACCCCCCCCCCCCCACTACCCCACCACCCCCACCTTTGGCACCAAATACCATGGACGACACTGCCTTGCTTATCACTAGACATGGAGCATACATAAAACCTCCTGAACAACCTCCAATAAAAACCTAAGCTTCTAGGGTTCAGGAGCTGTATTTTGGCAGGTGCCAAAAGAGATCTGGGTGCTAGAAACCCTCCTCAGCTTTTGAAAATCTCACTTGATACCAAGAAGACATTTTAGCCACCTGGTTGCCTTTTCTACTAAACTTTTCTAAATGGGTGTTCCGGCAGGAAACTCAATAGTTAGCTGGAGTGCTCATGCACTCATCCAGAGGATGCCAGCATGTTCTAGCTGGGCTTTGGATTTCCACATTTAAATACTCCCATCACCAGGAGGATGACTTTATCAATTAGGCTGTTTGGGAAGTGTTGCTGAAAACCCACCACATTCGGTGAGTTTACTGGAGAGGCTTTGACATTACCACTGCTGACACGTGCAATGTTTCTTTAGCTCAGTACCATTTTGGAGAATGAGACTTTCCCTTTGGAGAATGGTGTATATATTCTGCTATTCTCTGCTCAGTAGAACAGAGTAAGTGCTTCTTTCCTCCTTCAGCTGTAGCAGAACTCTCCTGCTACATTTAATTAGGAATTCCTCTGATTTACACATGCTGTAACTCTAATAATAAGCATGTCTAAGCTTTGTAGCATTTGCAGGCATGTGACAGTTTCGATTTACTCAAGTCACTCTCATAAGATGAATAAAAAGTTATACATTAATGTATCTTTCTGATCTCTGACCCACTTATTAATTGTTGGCTCTGACCATATTCTGTTTTCTGCATTAAAGTTGTTATAGTACTATAATATTAAACTGCTAAATCTCAAAAATAATGGCATTCTTATTCAGCCTCTGCATAAACATTTTATACAGCATTTCCAGCTATTACCTGGCTATAATAAATATATATGTATATAGGTATATATAGTTATATTCTAGCAATAATAACAGTTTTAGAAGCAATCTGAACATATAGAATATATTTTTTCCAAGGTGCGTAGACTTTCACATTTAACCACAAGAGTACTGTCCCTCTTGTAGCCAAGAAGAGGCAATATTGTATTAAGTTGCTGAATTTTCCTCCTGGTGCTCTTTCATTACAGTCATAACTACAGTCCTCTGCATTTAATTAATGTTAGAGGCTCCCAGCCTGCAAACCAGAAATGAGAGGTCTCCACATCCCCCTTACTCTGCATTTTCTTGATCACTTGCAACCTCTGTTCTTCAGACAGGGGGAAGCCCCTTATCCTGTTGTGTAGCAAGTCCCCGCAGATCCTTTGAAACACCAGAAGAACTGGCATAAAAGGATCCCTGCAAAGACACTAGCTGCAAGAAGTTCCATTCATTTCCCTTCACTCACATTGTCTCCCAAGTGCCCCATCTCAACTTTCATCCATTTATTATTATTATTATTTTTAATAATACCCATTTTTCTGAGCGATAAGAAGTCAGACTTGGTTCTGCAGTTGTACTCTCTCTCACTTTTCCCCTTCTCTTTTTTCCTAAGATTATCTTGGCCTCTGAACTATTACAGAGAAAATGTAAGTTTGGCTTAGTACCCTCTGGTCTTGCCACAGGGCTTTTAACTGAAAATGCTGACAAATTATTTGGCTTAGAGCACTGGAAAACCCATATCCCTCAGGTGTGTTTTCCTTACTAGCATTCTGTAGGTCAAAGCTCACTGCAGAGTGCAGAACTCAGAGTATGTGTTGTTCATCTCTTCACAGCTTCTAGCAGTCATCTCATGCTTGTCTCAGATATGACCACTGAAATCTAGCCACAGCATCTTCATTGCAATCTTATCTCCCATCACAAATATCATAACTGCCTTTTAATACAGCTATTTTGTAGGAGTTAACCTTGACTAGCTGTCCTGCATGACATTTATTACATTTTATTGCACCAAAGATAAACTCAAGTGCAATTTGAATTCCTAGTTTATTTTGAGTATTGGTATCTTCACCGTTTCTCATTCTTTGAAAGAATTTCTATTAATAGAAATAAGTTGAACTAACTGGGAATCTATCAGTGGGTCAGGTAAGATAAAATTGGATTACTTTATCCATCAGGAATAATTGTTTAGTTGAATGATTTACCTTGCCATATTCTCAATATGCACATCTCCACGCATCCAAGTTCCCTGCCTCTTTTTTTAGAAAAGAGCAAATTTTCCATATCACAAATCACTTACCTGAGTCAGCCTCCAGTGCCGTGCCATGCCTCTGGCACAGGTCCCATCCCCGTGGTGGATCCACCATGATCAGCATTTAGAGGCAACAAAATTACTCTGACACTGGACTGAAGTCTAACCCTGGTGTGAGGGGTGACTGAGGTGTAATCCTGGGCTAGGGCCAAGTCTCAGCCTCCCTACACTCAATGAGATGGGTGTTGCAGCAGACAAGGTGGATGATGTCTGCACTAGAACTGTGTCACCACGAGGCAGAGCTACTCATATATTAATGGTAACAGCAAAGAGGGCAGGTGGATGCTGCACTATAGAGAGGGTCTGCAGCTATATGGGAACAACTACTCAAATGACAAGAACTGTGTATGCTCAGGAACCAGCTGTGGGCACGTGGAGAGTGCCTGGCTTCCAGTCCTTCAGTACAAAAGGAGCAATTTGGCCTCAACACTGTGCTGAGACTCCCCTGCTCAAGGACCCTACTGCAACCACAACATATAACCCCCTCCAAACGCTGCCTCTTGTGCCTCTTAAGGTAATGCCTGTGATGCAGTTTTATTTAGGTAAAAACCTTTATAATCTACGCTGCTTGCATAATCTTATTCTCTGTTGGACGTAACACAGCCATCATTTTGCTGCTCTGAAGAGCACCTGCTAAACTGAAATTATTCCAGCTGGAAGTCAGCATTGGCATCTAATTCCAAAACAAATCAAATTGTATTTTATTATTATTATTTCAAACTTGAGAAGCAGTGAAGACAATGTCAGCAACAAAGCAATTTTTTAAAAAACTCTTGACTCTGATTGGGAGGTCCATGCCAGATCTGTAAGATATGCAATGCCATTACATCAACTTTCCCTATTTCTGGGAATCAGCACATTCCCCATGCTAGTCAACACCTAACAAATCATGGGAAGGAAAGACCCTTGAGCATGCTTTATTGTAGAAGAGCAACATGATCTAATTTGTCTTTTATTTAGATTAAACCCATTCTCAGAGGGAACAGTGAAACCTCGCCTACAGCTGGAACACTGCCTGGCATTACTGCCAGCCACTGTTAACCCAAAATCAATTTGTAAACATCATCCCTAATTGGGTCCAGCAAAACAGATTAGGCAGTAAATTATAACTGGCTGCCTTCTATTCTTCACACCCCAGGAGAGCTGCGTTTTTCTCCCTTGCATCCCTTCTCCTTTTTAGGCATTCACAAACACCCCAAGCAGCTGGATTTCTGCTCAGAGTGCCAGCGCCACATCAAAGCAGATTTTGGTTTTCACTGGGCACTGCAGCAGCAAGGTGCCATCCCCCCATTGCTGCCTGCAGCCTGCCAGGCTGGTCTTGCCCTGTGCCAAAGGGCTACTGTGGCTGGGACCACACTGCTCACACCTCAGCTCACAAACAACCAATGACCTGGAGAAAACACCTCAGATGCAAACAACTTTCAGGTGAAATAAGATAATGCTTTGCCTATCCATACGATTCACCAATTAAAGGCTTTCAGGTAGCATTGGTCCCAGTTGAGGCATTTGCACCTGCAGCAAATGAATTGTAAAATCCTACTCATCCCATTTTTCGTTGGGATAGTTCCGCACAAGGCATTTAAAATATTTTTTATAGCCTTCTGGCTGTCTAGAAACCAAACTGCAATCAGAGCTCAGAGTCTTATAGCAGTAACTGAGTCATAATCAAAGTTGAGATGATTATCAAGACAGCTGTGACTATTCAACAAGAACTAGAATAGCCTATTAAAGAAACACACCAAAATTCTCCCTGCTCCACGTGCCAACAACTCCAGAGTGGTGGTTTCACTGTTTCTGGATCCTGAAGACCTGACAGCCGTTCACATGCTCTCAGATGCTGCCAAGATGATGAACCAGTGTTTACGTCCACATGAAACAGAATGACTGGCCAAATCATGGGCTTCTCACACCTGACTTCACCTAGGCTAGAAGACATCAGGTGTCCAGATATGCCTGAGACAGGGCAGTCGGATGGGCTGAGCCCAAACAGTTTCAGAGCTCCCTCGGGCTGTGCACTTTAGAGGACGTTTTCCATATGGCCTGGGGACAATTACTCTGAAGAACCTGGAAACCATTGTAACTGCTGAGCAAATTGAATCTCAGAGAGATGTAACTACAACACTGAGTAGCCAAGCACAGGCTGACCACATGGGGCAGCAGGGGCAAGAGGACCCACCCCACAGTCCCCACATTAATTCACTTGCCCATCATAGGCAACAGCGCTGGCAAGTGATTTTTTCCAGTGCAGCACAGCTTAAGCCTACCAGAAGCTTGCTAACTGAATTAATGAGTTTTAACAAGTCAAATTATTTCTCCTAGCACCTCAGTTTTTCCAGCCACTGGATAAACATAAGTCTTTCAAAACATAAATTCATATTTAGCATTTAGTTTGCATTTAGCAACTGCTCCGGTGGGTCATGGGTTGGACTTGATGATCTCTGAGGTCCCTTCCAACCCGGCTAATTCTATGATTCTATGATTCTATGATTTTCAGTGTTGCCTGAATGAAAAAAATCAAAAAATATGAGTGCTTAAAAGACAGAAGCCTATCCAAACAATGGATAGGCTATTTGTCTTCCTAGCTGTTTATGCTCAATTGAAGCCAATGTTTTATTGGGTTAACCTCCGTTTGACCCAGTGGACGGGCAAGTTGTTTTCCTTGAGCTAGTCATTAGCTCAGCCGTAACTGATATTCCCAGGGAGAAACTTCATTTAAGTTGAAAAAAAGAAAATCAATGAACAGATGACCTCAGGACTAATGAGCATGCTGAGTTCAGTCCCTTTTCATAATCCTTCCTTCCTTCAAGTCTGGGTGAAGAAAAAGAGAGAGGGGGAAAATAAGGGGGCAAAGGAAACATTTATGCACTTGCCTGTGAGAATGCAATCCCAAAAGCCACTCCAGCTATGATTCCCATATTTGTCTCCATAAAGCTGGTCACCAAGTCATAACAGCCCTGGAATACAAACATAATCATTCCTTATATTGACCTTCCCTGCCAAGAAGGCATGCAAACAAATTTCTCATTTAAAATGGACTTGGGCTAGACAATCTTTTTTGCTTTAATTTCCAACAGTGTCACCTTTTTATTTAATAACAATTCTGAATGAATGATGGAAAGTCGTAGCAAACCCAGTTATTTTAAAAAATAAATGTATGTCAGTACTTTAAAAAGGTAAACGTGATGTTGCACTCATTTTTATAGGTCTTATTAAAGAAAGTCCGTTCACATTGTTTGAAAAAACATTAATATAGCTTTGACCTGAAAGTAAAAAAGCAAAAGTATAATGTAATGTTATTACACAAAACAAGTGTCAAAAACCAATAAATGATGATGATTTCCTAGTACTCCATACATTTAACACAAACATGCTTCAGGCAACTAAGCCTTCTGCTTGCCCTCACAGTACACCAGGCAAGGTACTGAGTACTGTATAACTTTAAACCATATAACGAAGTTATCAAGGGGTTTTCATGAAGTTTTGAAACTTGTTGGCTCTTGGATATAAAATTCCCTGTCCGGCACCCCAAACCCGTTTTATCTCTAGCTCAGACCCTGAATCCTTCAGCTGACTTGCTTTCTTGTGCCTCAATTCACAGCCCACACTATGGCCAGAAGATTCATAAACATTTCTGCCTTTTTCTTAAATAGGATTTTTTGAGATACCCCCTTCAGTATCACAATTTTCTCAATTCACCTACTCTGCTCCTCAAAAGAGCATTTGAAATTAGCTTTACCAGTTTGTGGTGTCTAAATGGATCTAAACAAATGGTGCAAAACTTGAAGAAAATAAAAAGTTCCCATCTCTTTTTTTTTTTTTTCATTACTGCCCACCAAATCCAAAGCCCCTTCTTGGCCCCTTTTGTTTTGCTTTCTTCCTCAAATGACCAACAGCACTCAGTGCAAAGCCAGTCCAGAGGCATTTTGTTTAATGTTATAACTTTATCCACTTTATCACAAATTGGAAAAAAACCAGAAATAACAGTTAATTCCCTTTCCCAATTTGGACTTCCAGCCCATAAGGGAGAACTTGACCTCCATCCACACTCCCTTCACTTCTGCAAACACATTAGGAACTCTTTACACAACTTTAGAGCATTGGATGTTTGTTAAACAATAACATCTAGAAGGAAAGGATTGTTTCTTCAACCTCTTTTATAATATCAGAAGGCATTTTATTTAATACTGAGAGTAATGAAGTGGTAAACCTGTTGGTTGCAGAGGACCAGCACAGCTACAATTCTAAGCTGTTCTAAACTGTTTATGTGTACCTATTAATCCTTAATTACATCTTACAACTGTGTACAGTATGTCAGATTCAAGCTTGCTTATTTAACACATCGAGCAACTATAGTTGTGTGTATCTTACACATTATGAAATGAGATTAGATTTCTCAAGCAGTGCTTTAATTCTGTCTGACATGGCTTAATGTTCTCCTACCTCCTCTGAAATCTGTTCTGGTCAACAGCCTTCAAGTGATGCAACATCCAACAGCAATGGTAATTTGAGGGAGACAGAAGATCTTGTTAAAGAAACATGAAAGGGAGATAGTTTGATCGCTCTCCTCATTTGAAACCACAATCATCTGTTGCCTGAAGTGGATTGCACAGATTGCCCTTAATTGCTCAGTTCTTACTGTGCAAGGAGTGAGAGTGCAAGAGGTATCCAGGAGTTGCACACATGGTACAGAAGTATGTGAGGCACTGTGTGTGCACCTCTGGGTGCTGATTTGGAAGACTGAAGTGACAATTTAGTAAGTATCCAAGCATTCATAAGTCCATGCATCTACTGCTTTATTAAGATGTTAGAGAGTTTGTGAGGTTTTTTGGTAACGCACTCTGAAGCTTAAAAGCACTGTATGAACATTCATTAGCTAATCCTAATGTCAGCTCTTGAAGTTAGGAATTTGTCCCACCTGAGATGAAGAAACAGACAGAGAGACTAGATAATTTACCCAAGGTCACTAAGTAAGTTAGTGGAAGAATTGGCCAAGAAAATCCGAGAATGTTGTCTTTTAATCCTGCAAATAGATCATTAGTTTAATCCGCTTTGGATAATTCACTATTAGTCCTCATAAACTGCTAGCAACTTGATTACCTCACAGAGAACTTGTCTTACTGATCACTTTGCAGGATCCACCAAAGAGATGTATACCAAATTTACTGATTTACAGGAACTCTAACAAAGGTCTTCCACAACACAGAAAATTTGTATTTTGCTTTTTCTCCAACACTCACAGAGCAAAGTGCCTATTTCCAAGATGAGCAAGAGTCTTGGGTCAGAAGCAACAATGTTTATTTCCTATCTGAAGAGTAGCATAGGGCCATACAACATTTCTTCCCGCTTGCTTTTTATTCTCATGCCTCTTTCAGAAACATCCCACATTGTTCCAATGTTTTGAACAACTCTGAGATCTCATAAATGCTCACCAGAAACCTTTGCAGCCTTTGATTACAAATGGCTATCTCAGAAAATGGGACAAAAGTTTTCAGATGTTGCAAGACAGTCACACTTCCCCTAGGTAATTAAATAAAATAATTAAGTCAACTGCTTCCTGAGGAATCAACACTCCTCTTCTGCCAGGAAAGTTGTGCCTATGTAGGGGAGACAATTAGGAGCAAGCACAGGAAAAAGTGAATTACTAGCCCTGGACTAGCTGATTCATCCCTCAGTTGCTTCCTACAATTTTGCATACCTCCTTTGCAAGAGGAATTTCCTGCAGCCAGGAAAGGTTCAGAGTGTGTGGCCATCCTGAGCTGGGCAGGTGGGGCCTGCTGGTAGAGGGCAAATCTCACCAGAAAGCTTTCCTGCTGGGAAGGTGAGCAGAAACAGGACTGCCCAGGCTGTTTTTAGGGCATGCTGGCTATAGTGCATGTCCCCTAAATCCACCCTGTGCTGCCTCTCACCTTCTTTCCACTTCTACAAAAACTGAAAGTTACAAAAAGTTCACCAAGTGCAACGGAGTGGAGTGGTTCATCCTTCAGACCCATGAAACCCACTAAGATTAATTTGCTGGTAATTTTGTAACAGATGGACATCAGTAATGTTCAATACATGTCTGTAACAAGTGGTTCTCATTAAACTCTTACAGAAAAGAAAGGCTTAGTGGAAAATTATCCTCTACCATGTATTTTTTTAAACACATGTTAGAAAATGTTGCCCACTTGAGTGGTTTCCAAGAAAGATGTTTCAGGCTGTGCTCAGCCATCACTCCAATCTCTTGATTCACAGGTGACTGAAGTGAAAAAGGTAGAAACAGATGATAGAGGCATTCCCATACCTCATCTGTTATCTACTTAGGACTTTTTTTTTTTTTTTAATTAAACTCTGAAAAAAATAAACCAAAAGAAAATGCTCTGTAAGTCTGACTAAGCTATGATACAACTTATGATTTGGCCAAAATATTCCTTTTACCAACAAACAAATTTCCTCTCTTGCAAATCTCAAGCGAGAAAGAAGTGGTGATGCAGTACTTAAAGCAATAACTTGAGCTGTGTTTCTGCAGTGCAGTGTCTGCTATGTATGCTGCAGTATTTTCTCTCTATTCCTTCCTTTCAGCGTGTTTTCTGTATTTTTATTATCCAATTATTCCTTTTTTTCCTGTTTTCCCAATCTGCACCTTCAGGTGACCCCAGCGAAGAGGTCACATTAGCATGTGCAGCAGCACATATTCAGAGGTCTTCTTAAAGAGTTATTGTCAGGGTACCAGCCAACCACAACATTTGTTGTCCACCATCTGTATTTTTTCTGTTTGGGATGACAGGTAGGATATGGCAACTGAAATTACTGTTTGAACACAATCAAGACTAAAGCTTGCCCTTCCCTCCACCTAGCTATGTCTTTGTCCTCAACAAAAATTGACTGCATTCAGCAGGAGCAAGCAGAGAAGCAGAGAAGTGCTGACTGACCTAGATCTCAAGGGTAGCTCAGCACATGTGCCATTTTTGGTCCTGTGCCTCTGTGTTCAGTGCTGTACCTCATCCTCTGCTGTAAGGAAGGGGAACAAATGCCCTTCTCCCCAAAACCACCATTTGATCATTTGAGAAAGGCCACCTTAGAGAATGTGAAAGCGAGGGCAGGGGCAAAGTCCATCCTTACCATCACTCCAGACCAATACAAATGTTATGAACCAAATATTTGAAACGAAATGCAATTGTAAACAGCTATATGCTCTACTGGTGTAAGGGATGGTTTCACAACAACTGCCTCTGGCATAACATTACTGGTACCTTCTGGTTTACTTTAGTGGCAGCCACAGTCATGTTGCGCAGATCCTGAGTATTACAGTCACTGGAGTTCATGCAACAGCTTGCAGGGATGCCGTGTTTGAAGAAGTAAGGGCTGGTGCTCCAGTTGGTGTAACTCTGAATGCCACAGCAGCTCAGCTATGAGGAATAAGAGGTAGATTTAAAACAAACAAACAAACAAGAATTAAAACCAGGACAGAATAATCGCTGCCCACTTAATGAGCTACTAATCAAAATAAAGACAGGTTCCACTTTTGAAAAGTGGGTACCGCCCCCCACTCTTATCACAAAGGTATTAGGGATGTCATTTAGAGAAGATGGGAGCAAATGACCTACTAAAGAAAAAAGATATATTTTATGAGCAGAGATATTGCTTGTAACATTTGACAAAGCTCCAGCCATAAAGTTATCATTTTTAGGTGAAATGGGGATTTAATTTTTTTTTTGTTTCCTTTGCTTATTTATTTGATTACAGATAATTCTGGAAATTCAAGACAGAGCCTTACAATGCAGTTTAAAAAATTACCTTAAAAAACCCAAAGTATTACATAGAATTACATATAGCCCATACTGTGTCAAACTAGTACAAAGTGCTAAGGTGAAGCAAGACTCTCAAACTCACCAAAACAATTTTTAGTAAATTCACTGAGCCACACATAGGAGACCATATGCTCATAGAGTGTGCCTATGAAATCAGCTGAAAAACTGTAAATTAGGGAAGGATATTCTGTTCCAGATGCTAAGCTAGAAGACAGTCACTCAAAGATATGGAGTGTGTGCTCAATTTTCTGCATGAAGAAGGCTTATAAAGGCTGTTCCAGTAAAAACAGAGCTACAAATGAAATTAATGTTTTGCTACAACGGAAACACTGAATAGTTACTCAAAAATATTTACTTTAGCCAAATCCAAGGAATGAAAAATTCCAAATACAAGTTAACATTAGGTAACCAGATAATTTGACAGCAGAATATACTCAGTTTAGAGCAGTACAGTAATCTGCTAACCCAGACAAGCCAGGTTAGAACCACTGTTTCCAAGATGCTGAGGGGTCCAACATACAATTATGTAACTTCTGAAGATCTAGAAGTCATTAATACAGTTACATTAACATTTCAGCTGTTCAGCAAGTTAAAATCATGTGAAAAATTAATTGGCTCACAGAATGTGAGCTGGAGGGATAGCTTCTTGCTATGGTACAGTTTCCAGTAGGAATTTAAATGTGTATTTTATTGTTCTGTGTTGTGGTTGATGGATTTGGTTCCTTGTGGCTGGCATCTCCAGATAGTTTGGACATGCTGTGGCATTTGCTCATGCCCTGTGCCCTGCTGGAAGGCAAGGCAATCTCCCATTGCCCTGCTACCACATCCTCTGGGTCAGAAAGGCTCTTCCACTGAGAACCTAATTCCAGCATGGCCAAAGAACTGTTTCCACTTTTCTTTTGGAGGAAATAAATTCTGTTTCTCCCCTTAACTCACTAGGTCTCCTCTGCCAGCTTCTGAGAACTGCTGCAGTTTATGAGATACAGGATGCTAGATTACAAAATTGTGTCTCATCCAGCTCAAATTTACAACATTTCATAATCATATTGACAGATTCCCTTACGAGCACCTTATTCCTAAGGGATAAAACTGGCTCAAAAGCATAATTCCTGATCTGGAACCAGCAAAAAAGCAGTGGGACAGGCCCTATGTTTAGTAGCTTGCTCTTTAAAAATTAAGTATCTTGGACAAGCATATCAATTGAAATATTTTTCCAGCTTTGCCAGCCTCTAATTTTGCTTGCAGATTAAGCCACTGACATTTCATGTTCTGTGATTATATCTGAACATATGCTTTGTCTCTTTATTCATTAATTTTTAATATTCAATTTTAGACTTACACTTTCCTGTACGTTATCGACTGCCTGGCTGCGCTCATCATTCTTGTTGTAATTCTGGATTGCTTCAGTGTATGTCCTAAGGAAAGTATCCTTGATCTGTGAGGGCAAGAAAAATACCAGCAAGGAAAAGTGTAACATCTGAACCAGTTTTCACAGGAAGTGAATTCAAATTCACACTTCCAAACCCAACAAGGCACCCAAACTAGCTCTTCCCACCCATTTTTAAGAATATTTTCAGAGCTGGCAGAGCTCTCCCTTAACTTTCAGGAGTCATTGATGCCCTTTTTCAAGTGGCATCTATTGCACATAGAATGGAAACTACCCCAGCAAACTGCTACATTTTAAAAAGCAGAAAGTTACTAAACCTAGAAGAAAGATATCTTTTGATGCTTTTTTTCACAAAAACTTTTTTCCAGCACTACGTCTGAAGGAGGCTGCATGCTTTTCTCTGCTCATGGATGCCTGGTGGGAGCCAAAGCTTGTGTAAACACCTTGTTGACAAAAGCCAGTGGCATCAAAACAAGACATGAACACTTTGACCAGGTGGCAGCCCTTGTCCCCCTCAGAAAGGCTTCTGGAGAAGGTCAGGCATATCACTGGGAAAGGCATTTTGACCAGGTGGTGAAGGGTCTGGCTAGAAGATTATTTGACCAACCCACATGACTGTGACCTTCACAAGAGACTGCCTCTTTCAAAAGGGAGCAGCATCCTGACACTGAGGCTGCTGCAGGTTTGGCCAGGTGAAACTGCAATCCTCAGCAGATGGACAGGTATTTCAGCATCAAATTAAAAACTGTCTACCTCTTACAAGGGCAGACATCAAAAAAGCCTATAGCAAGGGAAATGTCATGTCAAAAGAGAAGACTAGAAAACCAGTTAATAATAAGAGAAGAGACAAAGAGGTTCAGCACAAACAGCATGTAGGTCCACAGACTTACAGCCAGAGATGGACCTGATTAAAGTGGATAAAGCAGAAGTGATCCTGCAAACCTAAACCATCATGCTTTTTTAAAGCATCTTCCTGTCCCAGTTTCCTCCCTCACTATTTCTAATCTCTCCTTATTATTCTCAGGATAGAAACAAAATCCCATCCTACTCCCTTCTCTCCCCGCCCCACACCCTCCAAAAAAAAAAAAAAAGATTTACAAAACTTTGAGTCTGATCTGATGCAGAAGTGCTCTCTGCCTTACATAAGCAACCACTTGCCTGTCTGAAGAAGCTGTGTTTAAGAAAAGTATTTAATCTATTTTGCAGCCCTCAGCATATGGAAGAAAGTAAATAAGATGTTCCATGATGGACGCACAAAACCTGATAGCTTCAGAGTAAATTATCAGGCAGCTGAGGCCAAGAGCTTTGGCTAAATCCCTTCATTTGGAATTACATCAGTTTTTTAGAGCTGTGCACATTATTGTTGCACAGCAGGCACATCCACAGAGATGGGTATGGAGATGCCGAGCTCAGCGACCTACACGTTCTCTGCACTCCAAAGAACTTCTTGGCAGCTCCTGCCCAGGGAGGCATGGCCATATGCAAACTCAGCACATTTCCACCTACCTCATGGCGAAACACAAACCCTGAAATTCCAGCCACTAGCTCAGCCAGGAACACCAGGGACAAGAACATGGCATACTGAAAAGGAAAGATGCAAGAGAAATCAGGATGTGACAGGCTTTTGTCTCAGCATGGATGCTGCCCAGTTACTCCATAAAATTTAACTTTTCACTTTAGACACCCTTTAAAGGTGTGTTAGTAAAACAAAAGGTCTTTTGGAGGTGATAGGTTATTGCCTGAATATGTGTTTATACAGCTCACAAATTATATATATTGTCTAATTACTGGATTTCTTAGTGTTCTGATATAAATTCAAACATAGCCACATGCCAGAGATGGATCCAAATCACTCAGGTTTTGACCTTGCACTAAGGAATACAAACAGACCCTTTATGTTTGTATGGCACTCCGCAAAAGTAAATTGGCTTTTCCAGAGTTTTGGTTCATGTTTATCTATCTCACTGCTACACTGGGATTTGCTGATTCCTTAAGTTTCTCCAATGAATGAAAGGAATCACTGATTTCACTGGAAATATTCTCATGGTAACACTAGACAGATGCCGCAAATATGTTGGTGAGCCAAGGTTCATGTTTGACTTTAGAAGCAGCATTTGGATCCAGAGCTAAATAAACCATGAAAACAGCACTTGCAGTGTAGACATTCACAAGGTATTAAAAATACATCTAAGAAGAAATAACTGAGCTAGAGAAAAAATGCAAAGTGGGATGGTAAAATTTCAAGTCGAGGATTAATATTCTGTAGGGAAAATTACTTTTTTTCTCTATATGCTAAACAAGAGTTCTTTAAAAAAGGAAACATTTTAAATTAAATTCAGTACTAGCAAGACTTAATGGAAAGAGGGAAATTTATTTCTGATGGAAGGTTGTTCGAAAAGGGAGGACAATAGTGAGGGGAGTAGAAAAGTCTTTCTCTACAATTAATGCAGCTGTCAAGTCACTGCCTGTATTCTGTTCGGGAGAGAAAGTTCTGAAATATTTCTTATGTGTACAATGAAAATCAAACCATATGCTTGGAACAGCAAATGATACTGTGAGCGACACACCTTTAAAAACATTACATGACTTATGAAGCCTGAATTTCTATGGACTTAGATCTTCTTTCACCTTTTTCCCTTTCTGATCTGGACTGCAGTAACTCCAACAAGGTTCTACATGTGCCTGATAGCACATCACCAGAAAGAGACAGTAGTGGTGTGTGTATGACAGCATTAAGAACATGCCAACTGGCTACCAGCATGGACCTGCCAACCGAGCAGCAGCTGCCACCTCTCCCCTTCTGTGCCACCAACTGAGGAAATTAATGTTCTTTAAGATGGTTTGTTTTGTTTGTTCTTTTTTTAATCCAGTTCAAACTGGAGAAGAATCGTTCCCATCTCCTTAGAACATTATGCTCAAAATATCACAGCAGGAGATACCTTGTACTGTCTTTCCTTTTTCCACTATTTCAGTGCATCACAAGTGCTCTTCTCACTCTTCAAATCATTATGTGTATCAGATTTTGCTCCTAAGTTTTTCTAGAAGCACAGTTTATCATATTTGTTTCACCTATTTGCAGCTACATCGCATTTTAAGGTGGGCTGGAAAATCCAGAACAGAGAAACTTCTAAGGAGAGGGGTTAAACTGGTCTGAGAGACAGCTGCTGTACCTCTGCGTAGTGTACCTCAAGTCCATGTGGCTTTTGAGATGAGGACAAATATATCATACACAGCTTTGTTTTATGAGGTTGGTTTGTTTTATTCTAGTTGTTAGGAGAAAAAAGAAAGGTTGGAGTACTTCTAGAAGCTACCAACTATTTTTTGCACAGATTTCACATCAGAGTATTAAAATGACCCCTTTAAAATACACTTCAAATTAATTTTACATTTATAATGCTTTGGAAATTTTGAAGATTGTAAATATACCTATCTGTCTGGCTCATAGAAAAACAGAATGACTGTAGAATTACTCACAGAGCAATTCTTCATCAGCACCCTGCTTTCAACTACATGAGCCTGCATGCTGTGCAGTAGTATAATACATTCATTCACAATCAACAACTAAGTTTGGCAAAGATTTTTTTCCCTGTCTTTGTCCAAAAGACACATGTGTTGAACATTAAGATCATTAAAATCAAGCTGATGTGCCTAAAAAACCACGTTAACATCTGGCTTGGCAGGAGGTGGAGGGAATCCCAATACATCAACAAAACCTTTCCCCCTCTTGCTCAAGGCACTTTGGTGTGCTTACCAGTTTCAGCATCCATGGGCTGCCACGACAAGTGGCAAAGCAGCCAAAAAGCCCGAAGATGATGATTGTGGTACCCGTCCCGATGAGCACATAGGGGGCATTGGTGGAGTTCTCAGCAATGAGAGAGATGTATGTGCCAAGAGTAAGCTTGCCCCAGACTCCAACTGCAAGAAGGATAACGCCTGTGATCTGCAAAGCAAGAAGAGAAATTCATCAGGAGCTACCAGGGAAGGTGTCCAAATTCAGTACACGGTGAACCTGGAGAGACTCACTGGTGCTGTTGTGCTGGCAGAAGGAAGCCTCAAGACTTTCACTAACTCCAGAAAGATGAACAAAGAAAATTCATTTCCAGCATCTGGAGATGTTATGTTAAAACTGCCACTAGAGGACAAACATCTAGGACTAATCACCACAAAGCTGGTGATTTCCAATCCATGATTTAGTGTAGTGCCTGCAGAAACAGGCTCTCTGCTCCTACAGCACACTGAGAGAGGTGGCCAGGTACATCCCTCTCACCAAAAGCCACCAATAGCAGCTGCCACCTCACACCTCCTGGATTTTTCCCCCAAAACTGCCCAAACCACGAGATCCTGTTATTTGATCTCTCATCCTTTTTCATTTCAGGACCACAAGCATCCATTGCAGTGCATTACTTTGGCAAGAGAGCCTTCCTCCACTTCCCAGGCCATACAGCAAGCAAGACCCTGGCTGCACAGCAGCTTTGCCCCCCAGACAAAGGGTGGGAGGACAATGGTGGGCCCTGGGATCACCCCCTTGACTGAGCTGTGCAAGCAGAGGCTGCTGTGCTGCAGGGCACCTGGGGCACATGGGCTCTCAGAACTGGCATGCTGGATGTGGGAGAAGTCCCCAGTGCCCATTTCTGCACCATTCTGTACCATTTCTGGTACACTGTTCAGCACCAGACTTGGTAGAGTTAATAGTTGGACTCAATGATCTTAAAGGTCTTGTCCAACCAAAATGTTTCTATGATTCTGTGGTGTGCCTTACACTGACATTGAGCAGTGGTCACAGCAGGAATGATGCCTGCACCATCTGCTGATTATTGCCTGATGCTGGCACACCTGCTTCAAGACTGTACACATGTACTTTATTCCCATAGCATGGCCAAAGGTTTGAAAATAAGGGCCAGTCCTGAGTGCCAGCTCTGCAAACGTGTCTGATTTCCCCCAAAATTCCCAAAAATCTCTTCCAGGCCACTGTCAAGGGGCAGGAGAAGAAGGAATGTGCTGATGTTCTTTTGTTCATTTTCCAAGTTTTCTCTTGTGAGCATCTTCTGAAACTGCTGTGAAATCTTGAAATTCAACACTAGTACACCAGGTCACCCTCCAATGAGTTGTTTGTAGAGAGGATCCTTGTTCACAGTTATGTTGCCCCTAAGAAATCCCAGCTGAGCTATGCTGTAAGATCTTTCAGCTGCTTTTCATACAGGTTGATGTGAAGAATTAGCTCAGGGAAAGCCTTCTTGAAGGAAAAAAAGAAAAGCAGCTTTTTGGCTTTTTTACCTTGGCTGCCTCAAAAAGGACTATGCAGGGTGCACCCCCATTGCTGCCTTCCCACTGTGCCCTTCCCACCATCATCAGCACTAGCAAGCAAAGGAGCCCACCCTCTGGTCGACCTGTGCCTGCAGCAGTGACAGCTCTGCTGCAGCTTTTCTCCTCTCCAAAGAGGGGACTGCATTCAGCAGAGCTGCTGAATAATCAGAGCCATCTCAGGAAAAGACCAGGAGGAGTAGGGATATGAAATAGATGCTCTGAAGAAAGATATAAGGTGAGGGATGCAGGCGAAGAAAAGAAACCACAAAAAAGAGAGAATAAAGAAAGAACAGATAAACAAAAGCAAATCAATATGTCCTCAGGGACAGGAGATCCTCTCTGTACCAGGCAGAAAATAATCTCACCTGACAATTTTGACATTTCCTAGCTCATCCCCTTTCTTTTCCACACCCCCCTGAGCTGTGAGGAAGACATTTCACTACCTGGATCCACTCACTGCATGCTGGAGTGCATCACTGCCATGGAAACCCATCTCATTCCCCTGTCTCGCTAAGCCTCTCTTGCTCCCCCTGACCAGCTGTGGCAGGCAGTAGGATTTCGGTCACACCTTTGGGACAGGATTTCTGCTCTCCTGCCCACTGTGGTGACAAGAAAAAATCCAGCCCCTGTCCATCTCTCTGTGTTAACTGCAGGAAAAGTTCTGATTCCTTGCTCTTGCATCCCACCAGCTAACAGATGAATGCCAACAAAAATCACCATGTATCTTACCTCCCCATAGGCATCAGACTCCTCCACAGAGTTTGGTCCTATCCCCATACACCACCTTCACCCCTCTACCTCTTTTTCCTAGCAAAAGTTTTTTCAGAGGATGCAGATTAATCAACAAAATCAGAAAGCAAGTGGCGGGGGGCTCAGAAATCCACAGAACAACTTTTGGTTTCTCACCTCTAGTTCAACATAGGCTCTGGTTTCTGTGCCTGAGCTGCTGAAAGTTTAACCACTGTCCTCAGGGAGACATAAAAGCAGCTTTCACTGCCAAAATGAACACACAGCTTCACATTTGAAAGAGAACTCAAGCCTTGTAATAAAAAATCTTTTCAGTCGGCTGTTTGAAACAATTACTAACCCTTTACTATGTGTTTTAAGAGTTTGGTTTCCCCATCTCAGGGGGGCCTATCCAATTTATGGTACACACAGACTTTGGAAAAAAAAGGGGAAAGTGTGTTGGTGGGTCATTCCTCTTGTATTTCTTAACAGAGCTCTGATTTACACGGGTTTAAGGAAACCCTTCAGTAAACCCCCAGAAAGATTGTTCCTGTGCTGAGGGGATGGGGCACTTCCACAAAGACATGCTGCAGTTGTGCCTTGGGCTGCAGCAGCACCACCTGGAATTTCACTTGTGAAGAGGAAAAAACAGAAGACTTCTTTTTAAACCTTTTCATGACCTTTATTTAACAGAGTGCAGTGGTATGACTAATGCCCACCTCCACCCAAAAGGCCAACCTTCTTTCCTTTTTATTTTCAAGATACACTTTTTATCCTTATCTTTCTGCTCCATCACACAGTCAAGGGAACAATCAATGTACTGTGTTTAAGGTTTCTGTTCTTTAAAAGCCGGAGGGACAAGGGCAGATAGAAGATCAGGATAGCACTGGCCTGAAAACAAGTCAGCAGGAAGACACACTACTTCCATCACATCTTCTCTTACTCTACCTCTCACCCCAACAGGCAGTAGAAATGAACCTTGTATGGTTGCACCTGATTAATGAAGTATTTTCTTCCTTCATTTGACCTGAAAACCCCAAGTCAGTCTAATTCTGCATCCAGAGTGATCTGTGGGTCAGGACCAAGAGGTGATGTGGGTCCATTTGCCTCTGAAGGGTCCAAAAGGAAACTCAGAGCATCTCCTGAAAACCACACTCTCTCCCCAGTATTTCCCACTCCCTTCCCACTGTAATATTTCCCTTCAGACCATGATCACATAGCTCAGTGGCAGAATGGAAAATTATTAGGAAACCATCAAGATAAACAGTGGCAGATAGATACAGGTATATGATCAATACATCTTCTCTGGGAGACTTACAAAATATTTCAGATACCTTGTCAGGCAGAGGAGAGTGACCTTGTCAGGCAGAGGAGAGTGACAAGCCTTTTGACTATTAGAGCCCCACCGGAGCCAAGATTCACCATGCAGATTAGCTTTATTTATAAATACCTGCAACAGGCAGCACACATGCAGCAAGAAAGCAGCAGTGCCATTCCACTGGTGGACTTCTATAGCAACACCTGGCCTTTGTATGGCCCCCTCTGAGAATTAAGATTTGTCCCGACAATGGAATGACAACTATAATCTATGCTAAAGGGAGGACACCACTGCAGCTCCTCAGTAGACACTGAAGAAATGAACTGGCAGCTGCAGAACTTATGATGTTCCTAATGAGACAGCTGGACTGGTACAGAAAAACAACTATTAGCAAAGGAAAAAAAAAAAAAAAAAAAAACAAGGTTTTCTTCTAAAAAGGGACTACAGGGGAGATCCTGCTCAAATGTAAGGAGCTTTGAGAGAACTGTCAGTATCTTCTCTTTGGAGAGCTAGAACCCCATTCCTCCATTGCCCCCAGAAGACAGAAGGGTCAGAGAATCCCCTCTGAGTCCCAGTTGCTTTTTACACAACCCATCCTCAAGCATCTCTGACTTTGTGGATTGTTTTGGATTTTTTTTTCCGTGTGGCTTCAAGCTCAGTGTCTGAATATGCACAGAGTGAGCTGACTGGAGGAAGAATGCACAGTGAAGGGCTGCCTAGATTGCTCTGCCATTTTCAATATTTACCTGATGCCATGTATCCCCTTGCCCAGCTGCTGCTGCTGGGTCTTCTTCCATGGTGCAGGGCAAGGCAGCAGCCCCTGTGCAGTCAGAGGGCTGAGGGGTGTCCTGGAGGCAGGATGCTGCCCTTGGGGCAGGATCTGTGCCCATGGAGCAACTTCCAGAATTGGGCTGGCAGCACTCTGGCTCAAAGATGCATTGGGGAGCTTTGCTCACTCAGTCTTGTTGCTGGGGAGCCAAACATGGGAACTCTGACCTCCTAAAACAGATCTCTTGACAACCCCCTTCATCACGGCACTGGGTCCCATAGCTGGTAGGTGCTGTGAGGCAGAGGTACTGACACTGCACGCAAGCAAAGCCAGGAAGGTGAAAGGCATGCCCAGTGCTTAAAGATGTAAAACTCACAGCATGGATGGAAGAACAGAGGGTGTGACTATTACATAATGAGGTTATCCAGCTTTTTGTGCTGTCCTGTCCTCTGGTGTGGTTAAGGGAAAGCGAAAGAGAAAAAAGCCTTAAGATCATAGAATAATTTTGGTTGGAAGGGACCTCTAAATGTCATCTAGTAAAAAAGATACCTGGCCTGTCACAAACATACCAGAGGCTTTGATTCAGAAAAGAACTCTGAACTTTTCCTTGGACTTTACACAAACCTTGGTTTAAGCAGCAATATCCCACACCTGAATAAAACAGTCAAAGCAGACATTAATCCTCCAACAGACATCATCATTGCCGAGAGCCTGTACGTCTGCCTTGAGCCAACAGATAGGGCAGGTCTGGCTTAGCTGTGCTCAGGGCCAGTTCCTACTGCATTTAACAAGCCCCAGAAACTCAGGCGTGTTTTGTGTCCACCGACGGGCTTAGGAGAGGTCTGTGCTGAGTTTTGTCAGCTCTTATTAAATGCCTGCAAACTGCCTCACGTCTCACACTACCTTGATGGGTGCTCCCTTTCCACGCATTTTCCCAGGCCAAAGTGAGCAGCACGGATCTCTCCTCTCACTTGCTATGGGGTGGGAAAAGTCTCTGTCAGTCTCAGCAAGGGTTTGCACTGTACTGATACCTGCTACAGGGCTTAAACAAACTGAAGAGGGAAACTGAGGAAATTAAGACACCCTTTTAATACACTGTTCCCACACCAACCAGCAACCTTGAGTTCTATCTTTTAGGGACTAGAGAAGGGAAAAAAAAACCCCAAAACAAATCCCACCTTTCTTCTTCTGGTACTTTTGTGTGCTCTTTCTCCAGCCTTCAATATAATTACAAAGCTATTTCATCGTGGATTTCATCAAATGGAGCTCATGTCTTCCCCACAAAACCTCACTGCAGTGGAAGCCCCTAGATTCACATTTTTGCAGTTGGGAAGCCTGACATGCAGCATTCAATGAAACTTTATTAGACCTGCCCTTCATTTAGGTCAACCATTTTAAAAGTTAAAAAAAAAAACAAACAACAAACCAACAATGTAGGAAATATCCAAGTAGGGCAAGGATTGTAAAAACTACATGCAACTAAAAATCACATTGTTCAGTGCTAGCAGGTCTCACATTTCACTACATCTGAACTTAGGCTAGGCTAACACACCCCAGAAACCCTTGACTGATGAGATGACATGAAATGAAGCAGGCAGGCCACCTGGTCATTTTCCAGAAAAAAACCCCACTGAAATGAAAATGTCCCATTTTATAAAAAAAATAAAATGAAATAAAAAATAAATAAATAAATAAATAAAATCCCTCCCAATCAGCTCTACTCCTTGCTCTGTCCATGTCCATTGTGCTCAAAACTCACCGGCCTTCCAAACATTGCTGTGCTCCCCTGTTCCTTTTCAGCTAGCGTCTTAATTTATTTCACTTTTAGTCTCACACCTGAATAAACTGTGGATTGTCAGTACGACAGCTAAACTGCACATGGACAAAGCATCTTTCCAAGCCTTGTCCTGCCTCTCCTCAAGCATGGTATCACAGACACATCCCACCAGTCACTGGTTTCAGCTAAAGGTAGGCTTTCTAGTTCTTCTGACTTCCTCCAGCATCAGCACAGATGTTTCCAGTGTTACCTAATGTCCCCAGTTCTGGAGCTGATTTGACATGGTGGAAAAGTTCACATGCTACAGGCAGCAGGAATACCACTGAACAGAATGCTAAGTCTAACTTCATTTGCCTAGTAAACCATCTTCTGCTTGTAAGAGGCACAAAGATATGTCCAAAGAGCATTCATACAAAGGTAAGTGCTGCAGCTTCACAGGAGACCAGGAGAGTGATATTCTGACAATGCTGACCATTGCTGAAATCAGAACTGATGCTAAACACACGCAGCTTTTGCATAAAGGCAACTGAAAAATATCTAAGAATTATTTCTTTTAAAAGTGCTGGGAAAAGAATAAACTGTCAACGCCCTTCTCCTGGGTGACGGCAGCAAAACATGTAAAACTGAGTAAATAACTTTTGAAAGTACAATATGTTTAATTCTGTCAGAATTAGTCAGGAAAACACTGTGGACTCTTTTAAATTGAATACACACTACATCCCAATCAAGTGCGTTGTCTGTCACCCCAGATTTCACAGAGCATTGCTAGCATGGTATAAAGGGAGCTGCTGCCTTAAGCAGAGATAGGAGATACGAAATCTACTATATTTCACATCCACAAGAGATGCAAAAGGCCCAAATGCAGAGGAACTAATTTATACACAAGGCCTCCATATGGAACATTTGAAGTTTATAATTAACATAGGTGAAGATAAATGTGCAGCAGTAATTTCTGGTTTATTTGACTACATAATTCATGTCCTCCTGTTCATTACAGATGTCAGCTATTTTGATTCCTAAGCTCTGGCAAAATAAAACTTGGAAGCCAATCCTGATTGGTACAAAGCAAACAGCAATCCCTACTGCTTCCAAAAGAAGAACTCAGTATTTCCCTGGACCCACTCTTTATCCACAGAACTGAGATGCAGGAGGGCAGCTTCATTAATCAGGATTTTATTGTAGGCATCATTTTCCTATTTCATTTCATATTTGCAACCTTGCTAAATGTATATAAAAAATATGCAACTTAAAAAAGCCATTCAAGTGTCAACAAAGAGTCAGATGCAAAGGAAATACCCATGTTGCTGATATTTTCAACTCTTTGGTTCCAATAATTGTTTTCCAAACACCAGCCTGCCTGGATTTAGGTAGAAGTATGCTGACTCTGCATAGCTCTACTGCAATCTTCTTCTCAAATAGGCTTGGGAAAGTCTGTACATAAAATGGATGAAGCCAGGGGAAAGCAGACAAGGACTAATGCAATCCATCTCGTCTGAAGCTGAAAGGTCTAGCGATGGGTTTAGCAGGCTATGAGGAAATGAGAGAGGACCAAGGCACACAGCTAATTAGATCTACCAGACATTTCCCCAGAGGAGGGAAACGTTTTCACAAAGGAAACAGTTGACCTTGACAGCATCCAGAACAAATCCTGCATTAAAGGCATGTCCAGAGAGGCTTAAAAATAACTGGCCTACCTCTGAAATTTTTATAACTTTCCCAAAATAGGCAAGGGATCACATTCAAAATGTTCTCACTTTACAGCCTGCCAACCAATGGGAGTGTCTGGTTTTGAATCTTCTTCTGCTTCTGCCTCTGGGCTCTTATCAGTCAGGCAGGTGACTAAAACAAACATAAATCCTCCTTTAAGCTTCAATGTCAGCTCATCTCTCTCATGAGCAAAGCAATAAGAAAAGTTATGATGCAACGTGGAGATGCATGCAAGCTAGCAACACAGCCCAGTTCTCTATCCTCACATCTGATGATCTTGACTACACCTACAAAGCCAATTGGGATTACCTCTTGCACAGGATAGACCTCTGCTGGAGCTAAAAAGAAGCAAAGATGCCATGAGCTCTACCTCTGGATGAAAGCAACTCTTTCCTGTCCTTACCTCCTTGCTGGAAAAAATAAAAAATTATGGCCACTGACAGGAAAACGTCAAACAACAAAACCAATACCAAAGGTGTAGTCACCAATGGGTCTGCCTAGTATTTCCACTAAAAATGAAAGATGTTTTTTAAAAAAAAGAAATTATGATGATAGACAGAAACAAATATTTCTGGTGAAACTTCCTTGTGTTTTTTGAGAAATCCACTCTAATTATACTATTTTCAGTGAAGAATCTAATAAAGAAAAAGTTGCCAAAAGAGTCAAATATCTATTTCTAGACCACTTGCAAACTGAGAGACAGCCTTTAAAGGTCACTTTGTTAGGAGAAAACATCTTCAGTGGCCATTCTGGTACATAATTGCTCTAGCACTTTCCAGTCCCTGACTTCAACGTTTCTTAATACATCCCCCAGTACCTGATATGACAATCTTTTGTCTCTCTGCTCTTCTTACTCAGGCCCGTCCCTTCTCTAACGCTTCTTTCCTGACAGAATTTCCCACTAATCCTTTCCTAGCAAAATCCATACACAAAGATTTACAAAAAAAATGCCATATGATTAATTCAATAGATTACATTTTTTTTCTGTGGTCCATTACCTGTCTCACCTGGGTAGGCTGCAACTCTTCGAGTTCAGGGTTGTCTCCCACTGTTGTACATGTAGGACATCCCAGCACAACAGGTCTGGCTTCCTCCCTTCACCCCAGCCATCTATTTGAGTTATGATCCCTGCTGCTCAGCATCCATCTAGTACTAGCTGCTGTCACAAAATGGATTATCCACCACAGCTCTTTCCTACCAAAACAGCAATTCCTATTTATTAAAACTACTGGCCCATGCTATCCCTGCATAAACCACCACCAGGGATACCAGCACATGCAAACCCCAGCAACAGGGATGCTGCCTATGCGCTCCTGTTGCCATCAGGTCAGAGATGACACTTCAGGGGACAGCCATCAGATCTGCTCTGCAATACAGCAGAGCAGAATTTGATTAGACACACTGATGTCCGGCTTAACAATCTGGTTTCACGCAGTTACTTTCTGTAGGTGAACTACTATCCAATTCCTTGTCCAAAAATATTTTCTAAGGTTCAGTGCTTTTCATTGCTGGGATACTGTTAGAAGTATGAACAGTTTGTCCTGAGTGAGTGAGCTGCCACCAGGTTAATACCCTCAGAGGTAAAACTGTAGTGTTGGTAAAAAAAAAAAAAAAAAAAAGAGAAGAAAAGAGAAGAAAAGAGAAGAGAAGAGAAGAGAAGAGAAGAGAAGAGAAGAGAAGAAAAGAAAAGAAAAGAAAAGAAAAGAAAAGAAAAGAAAAGAAAAGAAAAGAAAAGAAAGGAAAAGAAAAGAAAAGAAAAGGAAGTAAAATACTGACTCGCAGTAAGATGCTGAAGTGAATATGAAGTTATTATAGAGGTGATCTCGCTACTCACCATCAATTCAGCTGACAACAGCGTGAATACTTACCCCTAACTTCAACAGTGCCTCTACCAACTACAAGAAAGTTGTATACACAGCCCAGCTGTTTCCCAGCACCCTCTCCCATCCATCCATTACCCATACACCACAGTTTAATAATGCTTTCCATGTAGTCCAGGGCTGAAATGACAAACAGGGCTTTACCACCTTCTCTGTAGGGAAAGCAGGTTGAAAATCACAGACAATGTAATTGCAACCTTCTCCTTGCAACCAGAAGAGGACAGTGATCATTAATGAACAGCAGGGAAGAAAACATCAGAGTAATTTTGTTTGCTGCAGGATGAAGAACTGGTTATGGCTCAAGTCCTAAAGACACTAACAAAAAGTCCACTGTGGGGGAACACACAGTGGGGGAACACAAGAGCTTGAAAACACCCTTGCATCATGGCACAGCACTAATAATTTCTTACTAATACAGTATCAAATACGTATTTTTATAGAGTTTTCCTATTCGGAAATAATTAATTACATGCCATTTCAGGAAGAGTAATGAGGTTTAGGACCTGATCTCCATACTCAGACCACATAGATAATGAATGCTTGTAATAAACAGTCATATTCTTAAGGTGAAAAACTCATCTTTATTACACCTTACGTTTACATAAAAATACTTGGAAATATAAGTAAAATTAAGTTCTTCATCATGAGACTTTAGTTTATGTAAGACATTTAATTAAATGATAGAAAAGATTCCATTTTACAGTTTAGTCACCAGTGGCTCTATTAATTGATGTATCTTTTAAGTCGGCTGCAGACAAAAATGTGGTCATCTCCTGATAAAAAAGAGAATGCAAAAATACATTTCTACTGGGCATTTTCAGACCTAATTTCTTGAAGCGTAGCTTTAAATATGCATGACTGAACGTCTAAGAAAAAAGAATTTACGGTTTGGAGACATCAAAAGAGGCATCCTGCTCTGCAAGCCAAAGCAGGGAATTGAAGAAAGGATGTGCCTTCAGCACCCACCATTACCTTAGGGAGCACAGCTGAGAGCCCTGTGGCCATCCCTCCTTCCTGAATAATGATCCATCATGCTTCCCAAGGCTCCTGTGCCTGGCAGCTGTGGTCACTTGTGAAGAAGCTGCATGGTGGTCTGTGGCCATCCAGAATAAAAACCAGGCTGGTGGGGGGCAAGACCGCTTTGGAGTGAGGTTGTGGGGGTCACACGCTGTTTCCAGGGAATGCCTGCACAGCTTCAGCTTCCAGCTGTTCAGCAGCCAGAACCTCTGCAGAGCTGCACTCTGCAACAGGCAGAATCATCAACCTCTGGTGGGTGGCTGCTCACCCAGGTCACCTTCTTTGTCCAAGCTGTGATGGTCTCTCCCCCCTTCACCAACACCTCCTCTGTTGAGGTGTGGTTAGAGAGAGCAGGTAGCCTCCCCTGTCATGAATTGGGCTCACAGAGCTCAGTTTTCAAGGGCTAGCAGCTGGGCAAAGGCTCAGGCACATCCTTAACCAGGCACTAATCTGCTACTCTCTGTATGGCTATTTTATCTCTGTAATTATGACTTTGCTGACCTTACACAGGTTCCTTTTGAATACGGAGAGACAGTAACAACATCCACAGAACCATGAGACCCAGAGCGATTCCTCACTTTGCTTGCTGTGGGAACTGCAGGAAAAGCTGAGCTATGAGTTTGTTTATCTGCTGGTTTTATAAGTATAAGATTTAGCAGTAAGAAAGCTTGAAAAAAAATTAAAAAGTGATTTATACGTTCATTAGCCACCGTGGACAACAGCAGTGGTGTGAAACTCTTGGAACCACTTTGTATTCAAGTGTCTATGTTCCTTAATAACCTTCAGAAACAGCAGAATATGGCATTGAAATTTGTGATAATAGATCTGTGATGAAACCCAGTAGTACCAAATTCAATGTCACACTGCTGGGACTACTGGCAGAACTTTCATGCTCCTGAATTTGCAAATAATAGTGGTTACAAAGAAGTTCTGGATGCCAGCTGACCACACTGCTTGCAAGGAAACCACTGATGGCACATACACAGACAAAAAGGCACACACGACCCAAGGGTGCATTTCCAAAGGCAAGGTCTTTCCAGAAGAGGATGGACAAGGGCAATCTGCAGTGGGCCTATGTCTGAGTATCCCCACTGAAGAAAGGTGAGGTGGTATTGCCATGGGTACCGAGGCTCCAAGGAGAACGAGGCAACAGAGAGCCTCTCTAGCAGGAGGTAAGACATGTGGCTTTCAAAGCCTCTCATGAAGTGCGATAAGGAGGGGTAAGGGGATAGAAACCCGCCTGTAAGGGGATTACATACCAAGGACAAGAGAGAGCTATTTAAGCCAAAGGACAACTATGCTGGAAACAAAGCAGGCACACACTGGCCACAAATGCATTTAGGGTGGAAATGAGAGTCATGGGGTTGGGAGAAGCCTCTTCCCCTTGTCAGAGGGAGGGAAGGTGAAGTCAGCAACGCAACTGCTGCCTGCAAAAAATGACAGCTGGGCAGCATTCATCCCTTCGTGTGTGGGAGGGGGAATGTGGAGCAGTAGCATGATGGGAGAGCAAGAGGTCCCTGCTAAAATCCCAAATTGGCTGGAAGCTAGGAAAAGGGAGAAAAAGGCTTGGGAGGGGGGGGTCCTTTAGCCTCCACCTGTGCGGTACCAGGCCACCTCTCCCAAGAAGGTCATCAGCTGCAGTTCTCAGTTCAGTTCAGTCCATGCAGAATTAACCTTGGAAGCACATGTAATGATCTGATAAGGTCTTTGTTTAAAGTTTAAAAAGGATTTTATTATTGCAAACAAACCCCTACCGTACTGATCCCATTTCACAGAAAATCCCTGGTTATTTACATTCTCCTAAATGAGAGATGGAATTGTTACTGCAGGACTGCTTTTTTTTTTTTTTTTTTTCCCCCTTACACAGAAGCCATGTATTCCCCTCCAGCTCTTCCAGGCACCATGCTGCAATGAACTTCTCTGGTGGATACAGGTATGCTTTTGGCAGGCAGTGTACAGATGGTGGATCCCCACTACGTTGTTGTACAGCACTCACATGGCCATCATGAGAAAGCAAGCGTACCTGTCAGTTCTTCAAAACCAATTATGTTCTCTATAATCATCTGTATCTGCTCTTCACCCACACCTTGGCGAGTGCTCATCCTCTCAAACACAGGCAGCGATGCAGACAAGGAAGCAAAAGAGGTTACAGAACACATAGTCTTGGAAGGCAAAAGCATGGTTTCTTCCACTCTAAAATAACCAGTTTTGTCCCAGGCAGAGTCCATAAGTCTGTCTCTTTGTCTACACAGCAGTTTTTTAATACTGCTCTGGTTTTCATTTGTGTGCTGCTCTGTTTGTCATGTGCTGCTCCTACTAAAGAAGCCAAAGTCAAAGCCAGACGTGGTTTTTAATGCTCAAATGCCTTTTTAGAGATAGGAAGGAAAGATCCACCCCAAATCCCAACAGGAAGGCATTCCTATGGACCATGGTGTGCAGATGTTCTGAGCACTCTCCCACACTGCTGGGAGACGGATTTAATAGTCATGGTTTTCTCTCCAGTCCTATCGTTCTAATCCATAAAAGGAGGACGAAGAAGGATGATGAAAATCAAATTTGTTAGTTCCTCCAGAGTCCACACAGCAAACAGACACCATCTGCAGCCAGTTCCTAACTTCTAAAAGTCTTGTGAAGTGTGTAAATGTGCCTTTTTAGAATACACAGTCCTTAAAATCACCAACTGCCTACAGATAAATCAGACACTAACACTCCTGAAACAATTATATAGATGTCAGGGGTCTTCTGGGAGAGACCAGCTGCTAGCTAGACTGACCATTAATTCCCTTCTTTGCAGGTTTAGTTACGCATACCATGTCTTTATCTGCAAACAAGCTGGATATTTGAGGAGGTGATGCTCAGCAGCGTATGCAAAGCTGCGTAATCAGAACATCCTTATCCTCAGTGGAAAAAAAAGATGCTTGCTCCAAAAGCTGAACTAGTAGAATGAAACAAGTGACAAGGCAGCTTTGAAGGACTGCAGAAGAGGAGCACATTCCTAGCATTTACACAAGACTGCAGTGAACAGGCGTTGTAGTTTACCATCTTATGAAATAAAATATATTTCCAAGAATTAAAATTCAAAATGATCAACACACTCCCCCCCACACAGCTGACACACTGTAGCTTATAGTATTATTTTAAAATAGCTTATGACCTGTAACTGTTCTCCAAACTTCCCTGGATTACATTACAAGAAACAACTGAAATGTGTTTTATATTTCTGTACATACACACATACTGTTGCTTAAATGTTTGTAGGTATTGCACATCTGTATGTGTCTGAAAATAAAGGCACATCTCTCACACGGAAGTTGTTTTTTGCTACATATTAGAATTGATTAATGAGAATACTGACACTTCTGAGTGTGTGTGCGTGTGTGTGTATAACTGTGTGTCAAAAAGTACTGATTTTTATCTAGACTTGCACTTACACTACTAAGTTCTGACTGAAACAAAACCAAAAAAAGTCAGACATAAGAAGGAACAAAACCTTAAAAATTTTAACATGGATGTTTGAAGTTGTGAAGTTGTGTGTTGTTACCAAAAAAATAAAAGAAAATATCAGATAATCATAATACCAGTATGACACTTCCAGACTGCTCAGAACACACATGTAACAATTTTGCTTGCACTTCAATGCTCTATTGAGACACAAAACTAACCTGCAGCTCTACTCCCCATCAGGATGGTCAGGCCACCAGGAAAGCTTTTAATCAGAGGTCTCCCACCACTTAAAATCAGCTTACATTTTGGTGTGGATTCAGAAGCTGTGGGACACACAGGATTCCCTCATTCCACCCTGAAGCGTTGCCACAGCTCCTTTGGGAGCAGAGGGACTGACATTCTCAGTGTTGGTTTCTAAGGTTTTGTGAGTCCCTTCAGAAGAACCTCAGGAGTCAACAGCTGCAGCTTTCATTTACGGGCTGCTCATCCCTGTGACATACCTGCTCCTAGCCTGGTAAATGTTCTGTGTCAAAACCAGTGAAATGCCAAAAAACTTCTGAGCAGGAATAGCTCCTGCTATTTGAGACACCGTGAAAAATTCACAGACATTGGCTCACTCGCTGCTCTCTGCTTCATGTTTTCTTTCCTCCAAAAAATAACAACAGACAGACTGAATTTTACTGGACTTTGCTTATCTTATTGCTTTGAGAGAGGATTAATTTCAAAATGCTTTAAGACTTCTTTATTCCTATTGATCTCATCATCTCTAATCAGGTTTTGATACACCATTAACATACCAACCAAATGTGCAATCAAAGCAAATTAATGAAGGCCAGGTTGGACAGGGCTTTGAGCGACCAGGTCCAGTGGGAACTATCCCAGTCCACTGCAGGGAAGTCAGAACTAGATGGTGTATAAGATCCCTTCCAACCCAAACCATCCTATAGTTCTAGAGTAAGTAGGTGGATTGTTCAATCAAAAGGAGAGAGGAGGACTATATTACGATGCCCAGCTTTGGCACACACAGTTTCAGACTCTTAATTTGCAAACCCTTGCTGAACTGCCCAGAGCAGCCCCTGGAAAGAGAGAGGCAACCATCTACCCCACTGTCTCCTGATGCTGCTCTTCAGTCCCTCCAGCATGAGATAAATTCCCCACAGTAAGAGAAAAAGGTGAGGTTTGTTTTACCTGGCAGCTGTTCTTAGTGTCCTTTAAAGCACGTGTAACTCAGACATCTGGAGAAACCCTCGTGGGGCACCAGGCACCAGTGCACTTTTAGCTCCACTGCAAACAGGGCTAATAAAAAAAGCCCATGTTTACATAGAGCAGAAGAGAAATACATTGAGAAAGCAATTTCATTTTCAGGCTTGAATGGAATCAGTGCAATTAATGGGAAGTAAAAAGATAAATATAAAAAGGAGGCATTAAAAAACCTGTTATGTGTTTTAGAACAGCAATTAAAGGAAATGATTCAGCATAGAGTGCCTGTTGAAAAGATTAAAGAAAATCATTGCCTCTTTTTTAAGAAGAATTAGGGTTTGAAAGGAGGTTTCATGTAGTACGATGATAGTTTATTTACAGATCTTCAATATTTATCTTACAAGCATTCATATTAGCAGTAAGGCAAGCTAATGTTACCATCATTATACACATCATTCTGTTTTATTTCATTTGACTGGTGGTTGTAAAATTCATGTTTGCACTGTTGCCAGTCAGTCTTGTTTAAGCCTCCTCTATGAACTTTAAAGGTTCCAATTTGGGGAGCAAGCTACTAACGAGACAAAATAGAAAGCACTAAAAGGCTGAGTTTGAGCCATACCAATTCCTAGCTGATTACTCTCTTGCACGCATATACCAAGCTTTCCTATTTCATTTCAGCAGCTCTTACTACACACTGCCAGCAGCTGTCACTAAGACCATACTGTGACTGGCTCCAGGCAGGGATGTAGCTCCCAAATTTGCTATCCTAGCTGGCTGTAGCTGATGCTCACTGTTAATCCAAGATGACAGACTGGTGACATGATGGCTTTCCAAATGTGCTACATTAAGCTTAGGGCATCAGAGCCTGACAATCCAGGAATGAAATAGCAGTATCGGCAAGGAGGGCAACAGCAAATAAAGTTGATACATTCACCCACATTAAATGAAAAAAAAAAACCTAACCAAAAACCTTGCCACAGAACATTATGGGAAAAGACCAGACATCTTTTCCATTTTGTGTTGACAACTACATTGCTAACATACATTACAGTGCTTTCACTTCCAAACTTCAGGCATACATAAACAGAGCACATCCTCTGACTTAATTAATACATAAAAATACACACACATGCACTTTAATATTGGTTATATTAACAGGTGACTCAACTGCACAGGGAGGTGGTTGAGTAACCATCCTTGGAGGTATTTAAGAAACGTGTAGATGTGGCACTTCAGGGCATCCCTAGTGGCTGAGATGGTAGGGTTGTTTTATTGCTTTGTTTTGATTTGTTTTGCTTTTGTGGGTGTTGGTGGAGTGTGTGTGGTGTTTGTGTTTGTTTAGGGTTGGTTTTGGTGGGGTTTTTTTGCGTGTATGGTTGAACTCTCTGACCTCAACAGTCTTTTCCAACTATGACTATTCTGTGTTTCTGTGAGGTGGACCTCGTGGCTTCCAAACATGCCAGGCTGTTGGGGAGCTCTCCTGTCTGAACACTGCTGAGGACAAGGATAGGGAATTTTCCCCTAGGAAAATTTTCAAGAATTCATGTGGAGAAAAAGCATAATAAAAGCTGCTTCCAGCTGTGACAGCCCCGACAAACATCTCCAGTACATTCTGCTTTTTCAAAAACATCTTATGCCACCAAAGTGTTACCAACAGGAAGTGCTCCACGATCTCTCTCTGGAGAAGAAGACACAGCCCAACATATAATGAGACTTCTTGTGAGTGTCTAGGGATAGGGCAAGGGGAAATGGATTTAAACTGAAAGACAATAGGTTTAGGCTGGATATTAGGAAGAAGTTCTTTAATATGAGGGTGGTGAGACTCTGGAACAGATTGCTTGTAGAACAGAAGTTGTAGATGTCCCCTCCCTGGAAATGTTCAGGGCCAGGTTGGATGAGGCCTTGAGCAACCTTGTGTAGGTGAGAGCCATCCCTGCCCATGGCAGGGAGGTTGGAGTAGATGATCTCTAAGGTCCCTTCCAAACTAGGCCATTCTATGATTCTGTGATAAATAACAGGAACTTTTTTGAGTCAACATCACTGTTGGCTTCTTCAGCCTGTAAGTCTCTCTTGTACTTCAAGACGATACCTACAGGTGTAGAACATTAGTGTAACAAAACTCAGTGTAAAACTTCATGGAAGTGGAAGGTGATTTTATTTTATGAAACTCCAAAGATTATTTTACTTCTTAACACCCCCACATTCAAATAGTCATATGCACCATGACACCCATGTCCAACCAACTAGTCTGGACAGGACCACCTCTGTACACATACCACAGAAGGCAGGGGATACTGGCTGCAAAGGCCTCACAACATTTCCTGTGTTCTTCTCAATGGGACATAAAAAGCTGATTTGGGGCTCGACTTCCATACCATTTATAAGAAAATATTGCTCAGAAACTTCTGCCTCATTATTTTCTTTTACTCTGCTCAGAAGTCTTAGAAACAAATTCCTGATTTTCACAGTTCTTTTGTTTTCTTTAACTGGGCACCTTACAGGTCCAGTCTTGTTCTTTATCTAACCCTGTCTTTAGGAAACATTTCTCATTCTCTTCTAGTCATTTGGCTCCTTGATTGGACTCATATAAGAGTGTTTCATGCAGAAACCATGCTGTTCCTTTAACCCTTCTTCTGCTGCGCCTTACAGAGGTTTGGTACATAGACATTTCTGTCTATACTTCACTTACACTGCAAAGACTGGATGAATTTTGCACTGCATTTTGCTGAACTGAAGCTGCAGAGATTCCTTCATTATCAGTGGACAGCATCCCAAAACATGCCATATCAAGAAACATAAAACCCTAGGATTAACAGGAATTTATCTTTTTTGTTTGTGACAAAAGGATGAGGTATTCAAAAAGATATTTCAGATACTCTGGGAATTCAGCACAGAAGGGCTGAAACTTTCTGATCCGTCGGTTACTCAAACTCCATGCATGACATGAATAAAATACCAAATTAATGCCTTGTCTATTAAAAAAAGAGTACCGTTCTGTAATGTAACAAGAAAGAAAAACAATCTCACTTACAGAGAGAAAATCACAATGAAAATCACTTAGAACTAACTCCTTCTATCCTTACACTGTCCCAATAGACCAGGCAATAAGATTTGATTCCCAGACCACTAAATTCCTAGGCTTCAGGTTCCAAGATCCAAGTTTGTATCTTACTAGAGAAATTACAGCAGAAACAAGCACAACCATTTCCATTAGAAAGAGACTTGATGCACCTCTTCCAAGAGCAGCCAGGAACTTGGGAGCTCTGAACATTCTCTCTGGCTTGGGGAGAGAAGGAGACTTCAGCTAGAAGTATAAGGTATGTGCCGTCCACAAAGGCAAAAAAATGGATGCTGAGGCACAAAAGGATAAACAGGTCTCCAGATAAGAACACATCACAAGAATACCTCACACTGGATAACAGATTTCACTGCAAGATGAAGTTGCTTATAAAACAAAGCTTAGGCAAGTGCACACCCCAAAGGATGCTGCACCTCTAGTCA
The DNA here is from genome assembly GCA_023637945.1 of Phaethornis superciliosus. Taxonomy (NCBI): domain Eukaryota; kingdom Metazoa; phylum Chordata; class Aves; order Apodiformes; family Trochilidae; genus Phaethornis; species Phaethornis superciliosus. The sequence continues at coordinate 113,630,371 of JAJQWJ010000001.1, forward strand.
GAGAGCAAGGTCACAGCTCTATGAAACTGGAGAAGACCAACTCACAGGGGCTGGGACAAGCAAGCACCATGCAATACTTGTTGCATTACTGCACAAACGGAAGCACTGGGGAGTTTGTCATAGCTTGTATGGGCATCCTCCTGGCACCCACAGGGAAAAACTCATCAGCACATCCTAGGCAAGGCTGAAAGCAAACCTGAAGGGAACCTGGTAAATGTGGAATGACTATTATGTATTCGGTCAGCCCTTGCTACCTACCCACTGGGTACATCTAACATGTAACAAAAGGATGACAAGTTCTGAAAAGCTAATTTTCCTTTCACTAAAGTGGCCCATATAGATTGGGAAGTCAGAAGGTGAGAATGTTCCCCCAATATAAATATGTTGCCTTCATTACACATAAATATTATTGCCAGCACAATTCAAGGTCTTGCTCTAGAGTACTTGGAAGAATTCTTTAGAAAATATCTAAAGAAATTTCACTTTAGATATTTTGTGCTACAGTTGACAGCACAGCAGAACACTGTTATTGAGAGCAGGAATGGAAAGAAGATAAAGAAGGAATGCAGGAAAATATAAATAGAGAAAAAGCATAAATAAGTGCAAAAAAAGCAAATCTTGAAAAGCAGACATGGTTCTCCTAAAGAAAATGACCTGAAGTTAGTTATCTGGCAGGAGTGGTTTTGGTATATATCTTCACCCACCAATGAAAAATAAAGTATTTTTTTGAGAAGGAGGCTCTGCCCTCTTGCTCTCATATTCTTTCATTTTTGATTGCTATTTCATTCCATCTCTGTTTTTTACACTCCTCACAGGTGCTTGGACATCCCTTTTTACACCTTCCTGACAGACACCTGGGGTCTACAAGCCAAAGGTAGGTTTTCTCTCTCCTAAATGCCAGAGCAGCAAAAATGGAATCTGACAAAAAACACGGGGAAACTGTCAAATGTTTCAGTGGCTCTAGATCTCCCTCTCCTTGAAGGGGCATTTAAAAGACACTCATGATCTGCTGGGTACAGAAAGTCAGAACAGAATGTCTCTTTTCCACTGCACTGTATTACTTACTTTCTTAGAACATATAAAGAATACTTCAAAGTATTGCAAAAGCAATGCTTAAACTATAATGAAGAAATATCCTTTCTACATACTCTGCCTTCTTGTCCAATGGGACTGCTCAAACACAGGCAAATTCTCCTTTGTGCTAACCTGACAAAGTAAGCTGAACTTACTTTGATCAAATTAGCTGATAAATTCAGACCAGTAGGGCTCTAAAACACATATACACATCTTGAAGAAAACATTTTCTCATTCAAATGAATATTTTAATGTCAACACAAGTAAATACACCCCTGTTGCATCACTACAGGAATTGTACTGTTTAGTAAAGCAAATAGAAGAATAAAGTAAAAAACATTAGAAAATGTTGATTTTTTTTTCACTGTCCAGGCAGATAAAGTGTCAACTGAAACTGAAAACCAAGCCCTGCATGCTGAAAAAAACACAGTCTTTTTAAAGTATCTAGGATCAGGCATACCACTGCATACAAGGTATTGCCTCTTTCTTTTGGAATAGCCTGCACATGGTAGCAAGCCATCAGCAAGGTATTATCTTCAATGGTATTTCGTAAGCTCAGAATATCCCACTAAAATGTAACAAAATTTAGAAAATGTTCCTTTCAGAACTTAAAACCAGAATTAATTTTTAAATCTAGATCACCAGTACACATCTTTAGCAGCATTGCCTGCTTACTGCTGCTAAAAGAAGCAAACAAAAGGTTTTATTAATTTAAACAGATATCCTTTTTTAAAAATATTTTTACTATCTTGCCTCACTTGCTTTATCAATTGAAGGCATAGAGGTAAGTAGGAGTGGGATAAAGCCATGCAGCACAGCTTACTGAAGCTTAGTTATTGCAAATTAACCCAAATAACTCATTCTGAAAAGCTGACTCACTTTTTATGCAACAGAAATCCACTGGAACCATCTGAGTTCCCTTTAGTAAACCTGCTGACAGAGTAGCATGTGGAAAACACAAAATAGCAATAGTACAGAAACATTCTGATGATAAAGGAGCTGGCTACATGGAGGGAGATGCAATAGCCTTTGTCAAAAGGAGCTATTAGAGAAATTCTGCAAGAACTGGAGCTGAGTGTCACAAAATAATCCAGGAATATCCTAAGGAAATTTTATTGCTGATGAAACTGGACAACACTGTCACACAGAGGGCACTGGAGGAAATGGAGGGCGTTTCACACTGAAACAAAAGGAAGACTATTAACTATGTAATGCCCTCAGCATATGGATACAGACCTCTGCCATATGCTGGTCTCAGTCACCAGGAATTACAGATGAAAGATCTGTAGCAGTAGCTCAGAAGGCGGGTATTAGCTACCAATGCAATGAAGGTGTGAAAAATGTTTGAGCAAGTGATGTACTTCCGGTAGGCACACAGAAATAGGGGTGCTAGAGAACAAAGCATTGATGAAATCTCTGGAGCAGAGTCTGATTCTGGCTGTCCATGTTCAAATATGATGAAATGAGAGTGCAGAAGATCTAGAGAAGAAATGCCAAGCTCTTCCTCTTCTGATGAGCCCAGTATGTGGGAAGAGATCAGAAGAAGGCGGCTTGCTGTGCTGAGAGCAGCAATACCTGAGAAAAACTCCAACTGTCCTTGAGCATAGACTGGATTCTCTTGTTTATTCCCTGGGAACCCCAAGGGTACAAAACCACAACTGTATTTATCTTGGGATAAAATTACATGTTGATGAGTTTCTGAATAGTCTTCCAACAGGACTGTTGGAGGCAACAGCCTGAGACAGAGTTTGGTCAATACACAAAGGCATCAGATGATGTAGCTACCAGTAGTAGCAGGGAGTCAAGTTCTTTCCTCCAGGAGGTGCTTTTCTTTCCATCCTACATTTCTACAGTTCTAGAAATTTCTACATACCACAAAACCCATATTCATGATAGGTCTTGTTCAGTATTAAAACATACTAATAATAATTTTTTTAACCTAGCTGGCTGCCCCCGAATTCCAGCTCTCTGCATGAGGCTTCTGCTCTCTCTGACCTGCTCAAGTCCCAGAGAACAAGCCCCTGAGACCTGAAGTGAACTAAAGCCTGAAGTGCTCTGTATTGCCTAGGAACCCTGGTAATACTGTGTTCAAGAAGCACAGCAGTGAACATCCCCGAGGCTGTTTGGAAGCCAAATCTAACACATGCATTACCTGTCAGCAAAACCTAGAAAAGGAACAAAGGTGGTGTAAGAAAGCACGCTCACAGGTTTTTTTTCTTTAAAATCTTTATTAGAAGACTGAAGCTTCTCAAACTCCAGTGTGTGACTCCATCCTGGTGCCTGCTGGGTGCCCCCACCAACACTGTGACTGCTGCAGCAATCAGTTCCCCAAGCTGCCCAGTGGGTTCCTCCTCCTGCCCAGCAGCAACACGAGTCACGCTCACAACTCTGCAAGTGGAAGGTCTAAGGTTTATCTCCAGTCATGCTCTCAACCTTTTCTCTCTAGCAGGCATGATCCATGTGTCAATATATGTCATGCATAAAAATGCCTAAATATCCAGTTTGAGTTAGAACGAGTGGAAAAATCAATGTAAGTGTTTTTGTGGGGAAGAACTCATTCTGGTTTTTGGGTTTTATAGTCCAACTTGACAATGCCTGCTAAACTTTCAACCCCCACCTTTAAAGCACATGCCTCTAAGTAAATCCATCCAGTATTACTTGAATGGAGTTTTCAGATCTAACTTTTTCATTTTTAACATGTAAGAGAGCATTTAGCTCCACCAAGTACAAAAGAGCACCCACACCACAACATAATGCCTGCCCAACTCTTTAGAAACACTGAAGTAAAAGCTCAGAAGTCTCCATCCACAGAGACATATGATAGACTATAAACCACTTACTTCAACAGATTTTAGGCATTTGAACTCTACACCAGAGCTACGAACTCCCATGCCCTTTGTTTCTTTTGTTGGTATCTCCTTCCAAAAACCCCATGTTGACACTTGGCTGTCAACTCTTTATGAAGACCACACCCAAGGATGGGTATCGCGGGCCAAAGGATAAAATACAGAGGCAACAGCTTTCATAACTACTATAAACCAGACCACCTGAGGTTGTAAGAAGCCCAGCATGTAAATAGAGACACTTTTAAAAGCCCCAAGGTATTCACAAGGGATGATGCATTAGAAAATAGGCACCCAATTTTCAAAGACTGTCTTTCATTGCAAAGAGGTCCAGCAACCAGACTATATGAATAACCCTGGATCTGTCTGTATCATTAGGTACTCAAACAACTTTAGCAGCCTGTCACTACACAAACATTACCTTTGCTGACTTCTCTCATGACTGCATTAACCTGTCCCTTCTCCCATGTATTAATTTTTTGCCCCTTTAATCCATCTCAGAATAACATAAATTATTCAATATTTCAGCTCCCTACCCCTAGCCTTTTAATATAGCCACAACATATTTACAGTGATTTTTTAATATAGATGTGTAAACTAGAAACACCAGCGGAGACGGTTCCTGCAAGGAAAAGGTCACATTAAATATCCTCTGCATAAAATCAGTGACATTTTGACCATCAGGCCTCAAGGAATGATCTGTAACTCCTGCTTACAGCATGCTGGCTGGTGCTGGGCTAATGATGAGTAGAGAGCTGCAGAGCAGTTTTTGCTGGCACTGAGCCATCATATTGTTTTTTCTCACTCATGAAAGTTGGGTTATTTATTTATTTGTCATGTGGCCTTAGACACTTGTGATCAGGGCATGATGGAAATGCAAATGCATGAACAAAAAGATGATGTTGCAGTTGTCAGGGGCTACTCATGATCAAACTTCAATTTTCTACTGCCAGTTTTCCATTTACCACCTCTTGCCTAATAAAGCCTTCCCTGATGTCTCTCCAGCTTACAACTGCTAATGAAATGCTCGAGTGTTTCTATGGGAGCTGATATTAATGTGATTTTCCTAGTAGTTTTCTTTCTTTACAAATAGAACTGAGGATGTCAGCACAGCTCCTGCAACCATCTTATTTAGCATAAACGTTAGGATCTCAAGCTAACTGGCATAAGGACAAAAGAATCTTTAATTAAAAATCTCTAATAGTGAAAGGGATAAAATACAGATGCAGCATTATTAGATGCTAATTTTCATACAGTTGTTTAGAAGATGCATTTTTAGTAACTTAAAAAATGCCAGTTTTTCTTTCCTAAACCAGTTTCTCTGTATAGGATAACTTTTAAAATTCTTTCCTATCACTAAGCTTCTCACAGATGCTCTTGTTTTAATATTACTTCAGAAAAAGCAACCAAGAACTAAATACACATGAACTAACAGAGAAATAAAACTGACTCCAAACTAAGATCCACACAAATTATGCTGCAGAGAATCAATAAGCATTCCACTTTTTTGCACACACATTTAAACAGACCTAATGTCATACATGAAGGCAGCAGGTTTAACAATTACCACATAATCATCACACAGACTTTAGATCAGCCAGATGTCCAGAAATACACTGTTAGGCTCAGCCATAGTTTTACCTTCAAAATTACTCTGTTTTCTATGTTCTGCCCCCCTATGCTTAATTTTTAAATCCTTCCATTATTCACTCCATATCTTTTTATTATCCTCCCCTTAACTCACTGTGATCAGTTAAGTTCCTGTAGCTGAACACATTCACCATCTGAAGAGTAAACCAAATACAGCTACATCACTGGCTGGTATTTACATGGAATGTGGTAAATCTTTTAAGAAGAAAATTAAAACTACATCAATTTATATGTTGCATTAAGAGGATCAGACATCTCCCCTCTCCCTTCCCTGCTCCCTCCCACCCCCAAATTTTAAATGTCAACAGCAACAGCACTTAACCTTTTTTTGCACAATGATGTTAACAACCAAGTTATGTGTACCAGTCCTCTAAGTTTCTTGGTGAGTAAATACTTATTCTAAGCTTTCAGGCTCAGAGTCAAGTTAAAAATAAATGAATGCAATGCAATTATCAATACTTTGTTCTGAACCAACATTAAGCATGTAATGGCTTTCCCAGGAAAGTGGTGGACTCACCATCCTGGAGGTACTTAAAAGACGTGCAGATGTGGTGCTTAGGGACATGGCTTAGGGGTGGACTTGGCAGTGCTGGGTTATTGGTTGGACTTGATTATCTTACAGGTCTCTTCCAACCTAAATGATTTTGTGATTCTAAGAGGTAGCAAGACAGATTGAAGTAATTTTTTGAGCAGAACTTCCAATTAAATTTATTTTCTTTATTTCGATTTAGAGGTGAAAGACAAAAATGCCACATTTCTAGTGACTGACTGATGTTAGGTAGTAGGGCAAAGAAAACCCTGGAATACTGTACATAATTTGGTTTGCATCTAAAAGTACTTTGATCAAAATTAAACATCAAGCCACTCTCATCAACTCATACAAATTGACAACTATACTTCATACAATTTACTCAAATAGTCTGACCTTACAAAATCCTGAGTATATTCAAGTGATTTAAGCTCTTGCCTCATTTCAGGACCCTGCTTTGAAAAACAAGATGCTGCTTCCCATCCTCCATTCCCAGGCCACTTCTCAAGGGGACTGTGTTTTTTCCACAAGCACCTCCAGGCAGCACAAGGGAAGCAGCAGAAAATGCTCCCCACTGAAAAATGCCCATCCTGCCAGCAGTTCCACAGGCAGCCCCTCCGTCTGTGTTCTCCACTCTCTGCCTTTTCCCCCTTCTCTCATTCCTGCCTCCTGGGAAGAAGAAAGGAAGACAAAATCAGCACATTTTCTAGAGCACAAACCTAGTTTCCTGCCCATCTGTGTCTCAGTTGACAATGATGGGGCAGGGGGAGAAAGGCTGCAACTGTACCAGGCAACACCTGCAAGGGAGCAGACTTTATCTTATCACCTCCAACTCTGATAGCTACTAGGAAGTCAGCAAAACAAAGCACAGAGGAGAAGAAATATGGTGAGGGTCAAAATAACCAGGGCTGCCAAGCTGGATCCTGCAGAGCTGCAGTTTGGGCTGCTCCAGCTGTAAGGAGTTGCCTTCTTCAGGTCACACATGGCTCCCAGGTCAAACAGACCTGGCCAAGGCCTTGCAGGTCTTGGAAAGCCTTGGAAAGCCTTGGAAAACCTTGGAAAGCAGGTTTTGGTGGGCCAAGTGATCACACAGTGGACACAACAGGTATGGAGCTCCTCTAGGTGACTGAAGGTAAGAAACTGAGGTTGCAGCCTTGGTTGGGTCCCAGCAGGCATGGTGTGACGTGGAGAGACTTCGGTGCCACCATCACTCAGCCAAGCTTTGCTCACACAGCTTCTACACCAGCAACTCTGCGGGCAGAAGAAGCCAAAGAAGCCAAGGAAAAGCCACATATCAAAAGCAAAGACAGAGGAAGGGTAACTTGCTGGTCACAGAGGATTACTCCTCCCACACTCCATGCTCCTCCCTGCCAGACAAACCAAAAACAAAATGGGGGCAGCCTGGACATTTCTGCTAAAAGTCAAGATGAAAACTCTGCCTCCCCTCCCCAGTAGCCCCAGCTACCCACTCATACTGTTTTCCCTCAGGTGGAGGTGGCAGAACCTGAATGTGGGTCTCAGGCTTCCAGCACTCAGAGCACAAGGCCCCAGCATGGTGGGGACATGGCACCCAGCCCAGGAGAGGCAATGGAGAGGAGCTCTGATGCCCCGTGGGGCTGAGCAGAAAGGGCAGAAAAAAGGCCCCTACAGAGGGCTGGAATAGCAAGGATCCAGCGCATAGGAAGAGGAGAGTTAAGGCTGCTCTTCCATTGTCTAGGGAACAAGAGGTCACAGCCTCCATCTTCACACTTTCTGAGGAAAGAGGGACATGGGAACAAGCAATGAATGATGAAGGCACAGCACATGTCTGGTGTGGATCATAACCATGTCTCCAATACCATGCAGTCCTCCACCTCACACCAACCGCTGGTACCAGCTGGCTCCCTGGAAAAGAAAGCAGTAAGATTTGCACTCTACTGAATAAATCCCTCATATCCTTTCCCAGCTATCTCAAGCGACTGTCATTCCTCTTATCGCAACAAAGCACACTAGCAGAGTGAACATCACCCAAGGCAACTGTGTTAATTTTTTTGTTTTTCAGAGGAGGAGCTCACATCAGAGTAGCTAGAATGAGGGATGCTACCAAGAATCACAGAATGACAGAATCGTCACCATTTGAAAAGACCTCCAAGATCACCAAATCCAACAATCCACCCTGGGAAAAAGAAAACAAACACAATAAAAAAAAAACAACAAAACCCACCATGCCCACTAGACCATCTCCTGGAGTGCCTTATCTACACGTTGGGTTTTTTTTTAATACTTATAGGCATGGTGACTACACCACTTCCCTGACAGTCCGTTCCTGTACCTGACTACTTATTCAGTGAAGAAATTCTTCCTAATATCTAGTCTAAACCTCCCCTGATGCAACTTCAGGCAATTTCCTCTAGGCCCATCATTATTCACTTGGGAGAAGAGGCTAACACCAGCCCCATCACAACCTCTGTTCAGGTAGCTGTAAAGAGCAATGAGGTCTCCCCTCAGGTTCCCTCAGCCTCTCCTCATAGGACTTGTTCTCCAGACCCTTCACCAGCTTGGCTGCTCTTCTCTGGATTAGCTCCAGAAAACTGATGTCCTTCTTATAGAGAGGGGCTGAAGGTATAAAATAGCTCCAGGGATGGCCAAGAGGAACCTTATGACTAAGGGAGTGCCCTTGAGAAGGCCTTGTGTTATTCCACAAAACATAGCTTGCAGGAAGGAGGAAAGCAAAGGGTTTTTAAGTAAAGAAAGCAGCTCAGTAAATGTTGAAATGACACATTGTCAGGCAGTCTGCTGTGCTGCTAATCAGTCATCATTCACCCTCTTACAGATACTGCTTTATACCAAATGCCATATATAAGCCCTTTACATTATTGTGAAGTACCTGCAGAAGGATGGAAATGACAGTAACCTACACTTCAAAACACACTGGTACCACTCCAATGTGATATTTGGGCTGAGTCTCTCAGCTCCAAAGTCCTATTTTCCAGCACATAAACAGGTTTCACATCACAGTTCCTACTGCTGTGAGTCACCTATGAAACTTCCATTTTGGAGGAATGCTCAATGTAGCACAGACTTGACAAAACAAAGATGGGTGGAATTCAGTTCTTATAGGACCAAAATACATCTTTTCAGACACTGTGTAGAAAGCATGCTTATGGCCAGACTGGAACATCCTGACATAAAGTGGCATTCCTCGATGGATTTTTGTAGATACAATAATGTTTTCCTTCTTCAGAGAAGTGGAGTAGTTCAAACCTTCCCCACAGCACCTCTCTGATGCCTCTCTGAATTTTCTGAAAGCTACACCAATACAGCAATTCTCCATCCAAGGTAACTTGAGAAAGATGTCTTTTTCATAGTCTTCCTCCTTGCAAGGGGAAGCCCACACCACTGCTCTAGTAGGTCACCACAGGCTGACCACAGTCATCACTGTCCACACAGGATTGTCATTCTACATTTGTTTCCTGACACATAATTAATAATTCAATTTTTTTCTGGAAGCCTTTCCTTCCCTGTGTTCTCTTATAACCTGCTTCCTCCCACTGGCATCCACGTGTCCTGAATTTTTCACTGGAAAAGGATCCACCAGCATGAGGACAACCTAGCTTCTATCTTCTGGCTTACCCTTCCTTGTCCATTTCTGTAGCTCCTGTATAGCCAACCTCACCAAGACTATGGGTCTCTAGCAGGTGGGGGCTTTATTGCTTGAGTATCACCATGCTGGCAGCCAGTTTCACTTGGAAATAACTTCGCCAATAAGGAGCAGAGGAAATAGAGACAGACAATACAAAAAAAGTAGAGTGATAAAGCAAGACAGCAAATCAAGAGATGGAAGGAAATGAAGCAACAAACACCACTGTCATCATTCTCTTGATATTTTACAGCCCACCTGTGAAGCCTTGTATGTTTTACTAATGCATCTCTTTTGTAAGGAGAGGTATGAAATATCAATCACCATTATGCAAATGATACATCTGGTTAAATGCCTTGTTATCCCTCTAACCTGCCCCTGTTCTACTGTGAACCAACCCTCCTGTCCTAAACTAATACTGTCACCTATTTAACGAAGAAAATTCAAGTAGATGAGATCGCAAGAATGTAAGACAGCCCTCTGCCAAAAAAAGTACACACCCTGCTGCCCTCTAAAGACAACACCAGTGATCTGGTTTATGGCCTTAAATGCCTAGAAGATTACAGATAAAGTTGATAATCCACCTTTAAGATGGCTAAGTGACCATTTTGTCCTCAGACATTTGCATATGATGTAGGACATCACCCTGTGCTGGTTTGACATCTTCTGTGCAAAGGCCAAACTCCCCCTTGTGTTCCAAACAACTACAGCTAACTGAGTATTACCATTTGGCTCTTAAATTTAGGTCCAAATTTCTAGCAGTCAGCAACCAGCTACCTGCAAGCTAGTCCTGCTGAAGAAGGCTTTCCCAGGAGTAACCTCATCACCAGGGTGGGCAGCTCCTCTCCAGGGATTGCTCCAGCCATGGGGCACAGCATAATGAGTTTGCATAACTCAGGAGTTTGCATAAACCCTGGTAAGCTTGTTCCCAACCCACAGGCTGGCACCACCACACTGCTGGGTGAGTGTCCCCCTCCTTTTGGGCTGGCAAGGAGGAGGGGCAGGCAGACCTCAGGAAGGAGCACACCGGGTGGCCCTGGCTGCTCTGCCCATCTATTTGGCTCTTGGACCCTTCTGTCACAGGAGGCTGCCCAGAGCCACAAGGCAATTAAAGTAACAGCATTTCATTTGGGCATGTTCAAAGTGCTGTACAAACAGAGGGATTAATTAATCCCCACAAACAGCAGAGCAAGGTAAGCAGTGCTCTCCAAATGGAGGAAAAAAACCACAACAGAGGCAGTGCAGAAAAGCCAAGGATAAAATGCAGGTCTGTGTGCCTTGTCAGACTTGATTTCAGTCCCTCGGGCCACATAGGAAAATATTTGCCTTTAAAAGAGGAGTAATTTATGATGATCTGGATCTCAACCTATTTTAACAATTATAACTGGACAGGAAAAAAAAAGCTCTCTGAAATGTTAAATGAAGCTTTTACATCAAAATCTTCTGTGCCAAGGCATTTTCTACACAAAAGGAAGCAACTGCAAACCCCTCCTGGCTCTGTGGTGGCAGGTTCCCAAACACATTTTCCCCAGACCTATGATAAAAGCAAGCAGTGCTGGGACATTCTTACAAATAAGCTGTGCTGCTGGCTCTCAAGTCATACGGTGTGCATGGCAGCAAGCAGAGACCTATTTTGGTACTACATAGACCCAATTGCTAAAATGCAGTAAATGTAGGTAAAACACATGAAATCAGCACTTTCATACAGAAGTGACTAGTGTAGGTACTCCAGGGGTGCTACACAATACTGAAGTTCCACAAAACTACCCTTCTACTAAGGCATGGGCTACACTACAGAAGAATTTGGAGCCACTGAACTACGTGAAACCCATCACTTCAGCTCACCAAGTTTATTTGCCACCCACACAAAAGCCAGCTGACAGGCAGGGGAAAAGAGACCGCTCTCTGCCACACGGAGGAGATGGTTGTTGGTAAGAAGGGGACACCATTCTCCATGGCAGGAGGTCCACTGAGGCTGCCCCAGCTTCACTAAAAACTCAGGATCTTAATCTTCCCCCACGAAAGGATTGAGCAGACTTTCATATGAGGATCTCTTATTCACTGCTGACCAGGAAATTATTGCTACGTAGTTTGAGATTAAGTCAATACTGAACACAAAAGTTCATTTTTATTGTTTGGGAGATCACAGGCTCACATTGTCCTTCCTGCTCCCTCTGTCACCCAGCAAGAGCTTCCTCATTCAAAGCATCTGAGCATTCAAACATCTAATCAAGTCTTTCACCGTGGTAAAACAAATATAGTAAATATTTCACCCAATAAACTATAATAGACTTGGGTATAATTCAGACTACTAAACATTCTTTTAAAATGCAAGTTTTAATTCTTAGGGGCTTTTTTTAATGACATGAGATGGCACACTGACACTACAAACAAGGATGAAAAATCTCTGTAACAGTCTAGCTCAAAAAAGGCTCTGTGGATATTATCACCAAAGTCACTTGGAAAATACTTGCAAAATAATGAATTATACTCACAGCCTTACCAACAACAAAGTGGAAACGGAACTACTAATTTGGGCCTCTTCCTATGGTGTGATTTCTATTAAAACTTCCCAAAGCAAACCTCAAAGGATGGGGAATGGTAAACTCAAGGTATCCTGATGTTGATTTCATTTTCTACCCTGACAGCTTTCTCTGGAGCCCTCAGTCCTTTTGGTTACAGCCTGGCTCCATCAACCAGAGCAAGAGAGGCAACTTGCAAATGCTCTTCAACATAAGATGCTGGGTCCAGAGGGACCATATCTCCTATTGTGCTGGAACACTTTTGTTCTCCCCAAAACACCCTTTGTGGTCCCATCTGTCCTGGTGGCTGGAGAATGTTTTGGCTCATGGGTCTGGGACTTGTGTTTCCTACAATCTGGGCCAGGGCTCCACAGGTATTTCAGTAGGACATATATATCAGCACGAAAGCTTGGGCAAAATGCAGGCAGCCACATAACTGTCCCACCTGCTGAACATGGCCAGTCCTTCCTAAAACCTCTCCTATGCAGAGTTCATCCCTAAATGCTGATATACATAAACCTTGGCACTTGCCTCAGTTTTTTGGGGGGGCAGAGCTAACCCTGTTCCTGCTCAGCACTGCCTCCAGGGCCTATAGCAAGAAACATTGACATCTGGAATATACAGGCATCCACTCTGCCAGAAAAGTTGCAGCAATGAATAAATGGCAACTGTCCCTGAGAAGTAAAACTTGGCAATCTCTTAGACAAGATCCAGTATGGAGGGGGCTTTGGAATAGGCAAAAAACCAACCAACCAACCAAAAAACCCCAAGAGAATAAAAAGATTATATTTGTAGCTGTTGACTCATTTGATTATAGAGAAACATGGGACAGGCTGCTGTTAATGCCATGCCATTGACACATAAGTACTGGCAAGATGGCACAGTGTGCTAAAGCAGGAGTAACAGTGGAAAAACCCCATCCTGAATACTTCCCCCTGCATATCTCAGGAGCTGTGCGGGATTACACTTCCCAGCATTAGCTGGCTGCTTTTTAATCCTGGGACTGGAAATTGAGGAGGACAAGAAACATGGACTTCCAAGCACTCTGCCTAGACATGGAACAGGAGTACAACCTGCAGTATGCCACACAAAATTAATCACTATCACATACCCACTGAGATCTCACTACTCTTACAGAAGGCAGAAACAGGTATATAACAAGCCATTACAAAGCAACCTGCCCTTAACACTTGATGCATCTATTCCTTCTACTGCTTCTCACACAGAAGCCACGTTATTTATTAGTGATGCAGCCCATGAGTATCAGGGGGAGGTTCACTGACACCTTCTCGACAGCCAAAGGCAAACCTCAATCCCCTGTGCTGGATCTGCAGTCAGCTCATATATTGCTGCACCTGCCATGCACATACATGCACCTGCTGCCTGTTTTCTTTGTTTTATCCTCATTTCTGTCTCTGCTCAGCTCTTAAGAAGGGGAAGAAAGGGTAAGAACAGAAAGGACTCAGTAATTTCCGGTAAAAAGCAAAAATAATTCTCTTTCTAGCAGAGAATGATAGCATAATTTTAATTTAAGGCTTGGTCATTTTCTCAGGGCTAGCAGCAAACTCTAGATCGTTTGAGGAATTAACTGCTAGAGCAAGAAAGTATCAAGGACACAGCCAAAAGCCTTCGCTTCTTCTGCAGCATTGCTGTCACTAAGCTTACTGTCTCTAACCATCGAAGCAGTTCTTGGTGAGATTTCACTGGCAACATTTTAAATCAAGATGCACCACGTAACTCAAGCTTACCATTTAATTTCTGATGTGATATATATTAATACAAGTCACTGAAGGGTCTGGCCCACTCCACTCCACCTTTGTAGGAGTGTCCCCACCCGGTGTGGCAGACGACACCAAAATACAATGCCTAGAGACATTGCTTTTCCAACAAAGCTTCCGAGGCTTCTTAATCTTATGTCTGAGCTACCCTCTCAGCAAGATTTTTAAGCCAATGAACTGCATTACCCGCTGCTGCCACCAGATGTCAGAGAGCAACAGGGAAAAATTACTTGGAGCTGGCCTGAATCAAAAAGCTGGTTAGGTATTACAAAGGGGAGGTAACGTCAGCTCAACCATGCCATCACTATGACAGCGAAGTCCAGGACTCTACCCCTATTTACTGCAACATGCCTTAATGCACCATAATATCCATAATATCTGATATGCAGTGAGCCTTCTTTCACACAAACACCCCCAGGCTTTGAGAGTAATGTCAGAGGAAGGATGGGGATTAGGGTGTGGGGAGTAAGCTTGGTTTTCTGAAGCTGGAAATTCTAAAGAAAAACCCTAAGGTAATGCAGCAGCAGTATGTAGGTCTTAAAGGCACACAGCTCAGAAATACCTAACTTCCAACATTAAGATCATCCCTGCTTTGTTCATGTGTAATAATATTATTACATATACTGTTATCTTCTCTCCTTTAATTATCATGCTGTTAGCAGAAAATTTTTACACACCTCATTCAGATCTCCACCCTCTCCAAATCCTCTGTCAGTGATGAGAAAAATACTGATGGATGCATTGTAGACTCTACAGCAGCCAGATTCTTCCTGCCAAATCTGAAGAGTCCCTTTAAATCACTCTGAAGCAGAGTCTGAGAGTCTGAATTGGAATATGCAATGGGGAGAGAGGGCATACAAGGTGATTTCAGCATGAGTTTGAAACTATGGATTGTACACAGGTGGCAAAGCCACAGTTGAGTTTGGATGGCAAGATGGAAAAGCTAAAAAAAGCCACCCTTACAGTCCAGTGCTCTGCATCCTCCATATGTCACCCTTCTGGAAATGCATCAAATGCTTCAAATCCTACTACAACTATTTTTGTATCCCTTCAATATGATTGATACAAGGCTTGGAGGATGCTGAAGCCTCTTAGATGATACATAGTACTTACACTTCCTTGTGAAGATAGTAAGAATGTTAAAAAGCGTGATCTTGGGTCCTTTCCAAGGTAAGATGGAAGTGCTACAAATCCCACAGGAAAGGAAAAATTCCCATTTCTCTTGCAGTGCAAATCTTTTTTCAGGAGCAATCCAAGAATATCATTAAAATTATGGCTGTTTAATTTGCACCTTTGGCTGGTTTCAAGCAGAGAAATTCAGAGGTCCAGAGGAGAAAAATGTTTCTATGGCAGGTTGAATTACTAAAAAACATGTCTAAAATTTGAAGACATTCAAGGACTGAGCCGGGTCTGAACGTGCACATCAGGCAAGGGGAGAGAAGCCCAGCAAAGCAGACAATAGCATACGGCAATTATTATTCTAGAAATTCTGCGTGCAAGATTTTATACATTGAATCAGATGAATACACATACTCATCTACATCCAAGTATGGAAAAATCTAAGGAGTCACATTTGGAGCCAGGAATTTGCCAGCCTTTAGGATGGTGTTACCGGGCAACTCTTCACGAGGCCCATCCCAGGACCTGAATGGTAAGTGAGAGGACCAGCAGCTGGGAACACAGCTGATGCCCTGGAAACCTGTGAGCAGATGGGAACTGGAACGATGGGTATCAGCAGGGGAACAGTGTGGGCAGCACTTTGTTCCGGATGCTTTGTGCTGAAGGGAGGAGATTATCGGTTATGTGAGCAGCAGATAGATGGGCAGCAGCTCCAGCTATAGTTGGTGCTCTGCTTCCTGTCCTAATCCCTCTCCCAGGAAACAAGGGCAGCAGAGGCAATGCTTTCCTTTGCTATCTGGAACACAGCACAGTATGGAGCGCAAGGTAAACAGAGCATCAACAAATTGGTTTGTGCCAGCCTCGGCGTAAAACACTCAGTATGTGAGGCACATGGTACAGTCTAATGAGAATGGCTTCAGAGAGGTTGAGTAGCAAATGTATCAGCAAAGAGATGACCCCATCCTTCTGTTAAGCCATAACACTTGGGAATTCCCATGATACTGAAGAGCAGTTCTGCTTGTTGTGGTGTATCTGACTGTTGCATGCTATAAATACAGTCACTAAGGCTGTACAATAGTTCCCCTGTATGGCAGGCAGCAGACACTTCTGGTGCCATACATTGCAAGCAGCACTTAATCCTAAAAATTCCTGATTGGGACCGTAGGGTTATGGCAACCGGAGTATGAAGTGGGATGCTTAGGATTACAGTGTTGTCATCTGATGACAAATGCTTTTCAGAGCTATCTTTTGTACCAAACAAATTTATTTCAACAGCAGCATTTGCAAAATCTCCCAAAATATACTGATGCCTTTATTTATTTATGAGACTGAATCGTTTTCGTGAAAGAGGGCAGACAAAGGGAAGAGATGGGGACAAACAAGGTGGTCAGGATTATAATGTGTACAGATTTGAAAAAAAAAAAAAAATTGACTTTGATAGATAAGACTGCAAAGTTATCTGACAGTGTCTGCTTTAAAGCCTTATGACATCATTTCATGCTACCAAATGCACATCAGCAACCACAGGAGAGATTAATGGTTCGGAGCCCCACCACAGAGATTCAGACACAGACCTGCTGAGCTCACTGTGTGTTTTTTCATATAAATGTCCCTACCCTTGCGTAAGAGAGCAGGAGGCTGTATGACGTGCACAGGCATTAGATGAGACTCCATGTAGAGCAGTAGCGTGAATTAAAGGCAAACCCTGGAGAGTTCTGCTCTAAGGGCTGACTGCAGCTGCAAAAAAAGATACGCAAACCTTAAGGCTTTATATGATAGATTGTAAAATAACCTCCCTGGAAAAAACTCCCCAAAGTTGTTAGTACTCCGTGTACTTCCAGGTGCTCTTTGTCCTGCCCTAACCAAATGCAGGGCAGGATGATCATGCCCTGCAACTGCAGACACCAAAAGGAATGCCTATTTCAAGCACTTACTGTCAGTATTTGATAGAATCAGGTCAAAAGCAGTCTTGCTCAGTCTGATACGATGCAGAATTTTGGATCCTACCCAGCTCACCAAGAAAATGGGAGCCCTCATTCTCCTTTCCCAGTCATGTTTTTAAAAACTGACAGAGAAGTGGTAGTGCTGTAGGATGGCATGCCAGCAACAAAAAAAGAAAACAACCACAGCAACCCTGAACTATGGTGAACATTTTCAGAGACAGGAGGGGTGGTTAGGTCAGTTCTTGCCCTCTGCATTGCAAATTAAAAAAAAAAAAACACCTCCTAGCTTTCAGCAAGAAGATAAACACAACAGAAACAAGTCATGAAACAAGATGGAAAGACTGAGAGGGTGAGGCTTAGAACATATTGTTCAACACTGTATTCCAACTTTTGCCTTCCACTTTCAAAGAAGAGCTGTTCTCTTAAAACAAGTGGTACATGACTGAATATGTATAGAAATCACTATTCACATATTTGACATAAAAATGAAAATATTATCAGCAGCTGTAAATTACAGAAAGACTTAAGAAAATACATAAAGACAAAAATAAATATCATAGAGGATAGGTTGATTCATCTGAGTAAAGAAATCTTCATGAGCATACTGCAGTTTCAAAATTAAACCTATCCTCTCCCAACTGATGGAGTTTTCCATGCCTTTCTTTTGCTTTTAATGGCTGAAAGCTTTTGATGCAAGGACAAAGTAGATGACAGATAGTCATCTACTAGTGTGTAGATGTAAGAACTGTCTTAATAGTGAAGTCCTCAACTTACACCATCCTGAGTCCTACTCTGAAGTACATTTCTTACTATCACAGAAAAAAAAGGAAATGGGCAAGTTGCCAGATGAGGCAGGTACCAAACCCTTTTTGTTAACTCATCTATTAAAAGTCAGAACAAATTGTGATGTACTGGCCTATCACACTGTTAACAAAAAGAGGAACAAACGGAACAGGATGTGGTATCCTCCTCCCCTAGCTTTAGCTCCTGCAAAAGCAGCACTTGGCAGGATGCACTGCCACGATCTCTTCTCCATGAGATAGCCACAGGTAAGTGGTGCAAGTCTGAGAGTGGAAGGTACATAATTTTGCCCACCTATCATGGGTGCAAGCAACCCTAGCTAAAAATGACCCAGGATCTTGCCACATTAAGTAAAGAAAATGCCTTTGGAGAAAAGGGAGCTTCCCCTGCTGTAAGAGTTCCTGTATTCCCAAGTGGTTGAAGCACAGTGGACTAACATGGATGACAAAGGGATGCACAGAGACTGTCTCCAGAAAGGGACTGGCATATATTCCTGTCAGTGATTTCTTTCAATTAGATGAAAGCTTGCTCTAAATTGAAGGGGTTGAACAGAAACATCAATAAGGCCTCTTAATGCTTCAACACATCTTATACAATTTACTACGGTAAAGCACAGACCAACTATTGTTGAGTTAGAAAAAGAAAACCACGAATCGGTCTGAAATCCAGGTTGAAGAAGCCAGTTGGTTTTGGCATTGGGGAGGTAGGGTCACTCAAGAAAAAATAAAAACATATCTCTGTATATTTACTGCTTCAGACAGTCTGGATCCCTGTGACAGAAGCAAGCAGCTGCTGATTGCCACCATCTAATTATAGCACTGGTGTTGCGACACAGCTGCCGCCGGGGCGGCGTGAAGACAGCTCTGCAACACATTCACCAGCAGTGCTCCAAAAATGACCTGCTCCTGCCTGCCTCCTTTTCACAGCCACCATTTAATTGCCAACCACCACACAGAAAGGGACAGAGGAGAAGTGGTCTGCCCTTCCGGAGTGGATCTGTGGCCCGGTTCTGCCCAGTTCTTACAGCCTGACATGCCGGCAGTCACGCTTGGCTGAAAGCAGGTGTCACAGGTGACATCTGGTATTTCTCCAAGTCAGAAAACTCAAGGCAAGACCCTACTGAGGGGGAAAAAGATATTCATTTCAACTCTCTACAGATCTGGGGGGGTTTCTTGGAGAAAGTAGAGCCCAAACTGTTAGATCTGGCAGGGCACCTGCCGCCTGCAGCAGTTCCTGCCTGCAGTTTCCATCGGAAGGCAGGTGACCCGCAAGCAGCACAGCTACCAGCGTTGCACACAACTTCCCTGGGGCTCTGGCCACGAAACAATAACTGCTGCCCATTTATTCTTCAACCCTTAATGTTTCACAAGAATGAAAAGCAAAATAAAGCAGGTGGAGATTACTCCTGAAATGTCTTCCTCGACCTGGAGATAGCAACAGCTTGCTACTGACCTCCTGCTGGCCTTGGTAAGAACAACTGAAAGGACTGCTGCATGTATTTCCATCTCAGAGTTGTTTACAGAGTTTTGTCCTTCCCTCAGGCACTCTCCTTCCCATGATTAGCAGCGATGTGTGAAGATACTTCGGTATCAGTATCCTTTCCCTGGAAGAGTTCCAGTATTCCAGCCCCAAATTACTTCTGCGAAGTGCAGCATTAGCCCCAGCCACTACATTTCTCCTGCAGTACAGGCCCCTCGGATTTCTTCCAACAGACAGAAGCAGGTGATGAAGCACATATGGTTTGCAGCTATAGGTGGGTAGTTCTGCAGTTTTACTTTTCCACTGCATCACTGTAAGATTCGTATACAAAAAGAAGATTGTCTTCCCTATACTTATGATAACCATGCAACCTAAACAATGCTACGCAACCTTAAACATTAAAGACTGCATAACAAGCCAAGTCCAAGGACATACTTAGCATCAAAGCAGTGCTAAGTGGATGGGGAAACAGACAGAGAAGGAGTGGAAATTAAAGCCAGGAAGACAGTGCATGCAGCCATACCATATCTTAGTTACTTTTAGTCCATGCAAACTGCCTCTCTTGTAATCAATTCAGTTGCACCTAAACTAAATCTGATCAAAGTCACTGTAATTACTTGTATCCTTAAAGTATCATCAGCAAGAATGAAACAGAGTCAGCTCATCAAAAGTCTCTCATTATTACAGTATTTCACAGCAGGAGCCTGTATCTTCCATCTTTGCAGACATCTGCTATTATCATCAGAAACCCAAAGACAAAGTGGCATGAAGACTCTTTTTCTGGATTATTTCAGCTGTGGCTGTCAGTGCCACACGCCCTATCTCCATTCTCCCCAGCTGTCACATCTAAGATGCACATACAGAAGTGTAAAAGTACTATGAAAAGTATCTACTGTAAAACCTATGCACTGGCAAGGGATTTGGGGATATATATAGTGCTTCAGCCTAGATTTGTCTTCATTCTGTGAACTACAGTAGCTTTCAAGTCTGTGGGGTCATTTAACACACAGACTTTCAATGGCAGCATTCCTAAATGCCAGTGTTCCTAAATGCCAGCACCTGGTTGCAAGTTCTTGAACATTTGAAGCCAGGAATGTGGTCCTACCAATATTTGCTGCTTAGCAGCTTCCAAAATCCTTACATTTAACTCCGATTTACATTTCTGTGCATGATTTTTACCTGAAATTAAGATTTTCAAGTGAGAAACTTGCACATTTACCACAACTGTTTTGGATAATTCTTCACTGCTGCATTTTGACTACAGTCAAACTGAAGAGAAAGCCAGTATATTAGGACCCTATGAGTTTTCACTTCTTCAGGAAAGCTCCACATCCCTGTGTATGAATATATTTTTATGTTTTCTTCCTCTCCATATAACCACACCATTTAGGATGCTGCATCTAAAGATGTTTGGGTAAGCAACCCAGGAAGCACCGTCTTGATGAAACCAACAAGTAGGTGACCCATACAACTGCCATTAATGGGCCACTGTAAAAGTGAAAAGGCAGCACTCATGACAAGAAGGTTTCCTCTCCTTTTTCTGTGTTTGGTTCTATGCCACAGTGATATAAGTGAAGGAGAGGAGGAAGTAGAGGACATGCATATTAAAATTTGCAGCGCGGAAGTCTGGAGGGAACGCAATTATACCAGAGGACAAGATTATATGAGATTACTTTATCATTTGAAGACATGCTTTGAAATTCAAAGTGGCTAGGAGTACAGCTATAGAATATACCCAGAAAAAAAAACCAACTGTACAAGCAGAGGTTGAGGAAAACTGTTCAGATAACAGCTCTTCAGAGAAAGACTGGGAGGAGCAGACCATAAAGTGAACATTGATTCAGTGATGTCATACCATTCTGAAAATTGAACAGCCTAGGATACATCACCTACAACACAGGTCATCCTTCTGCTCTGCTTGGCTTCATTAGGCCCCAGATGACTTATTATCTCCTGTTCCAATTACCTAAAGAAAAGAAAAAAGGAAAAAAAAAGGGGGGAACCACAGGAAGGGAAGTCAAAGAACAAGAAAGTTATCTAGAATTGTGTTGTTTTAATCTAGACAGAAAACGCTATGGGCAGGGTGATAATGGGCTTCTATGTACGTAGAAACATGCGACAAAAGTCAATAGAACACTCTGTTCTCCATAACCACAGCAGATAAGGAGTAAAGGGCTGAAACTGGTACAAAAGCGATTCAGATGAAACATTATAAAAACTACATCTAATTATAACAAAGCACAGGAACAGATATTTTGCAGAGTTGTTCAAATACAGGGTATATTCATACTGCTGATGAATGTCTCAAATATTGCTAATCATACTCAGGAGGAGAGAGAAGAACTTGATGACTTGGAGGGGCATTCCCGCTCCAAGACGTTTTTTCACAGTTTTCCATGATTCTCAGCTTTACAACTGTAAAGCACTAAGAGCTACAACAATGTGATGACCACAGGAGTTACAACAAATCCCATGAAACCCCCATACATCAAGTACATCATTAATACTGAAAATTAAGTTACAAATGGTTTGTGCTGTCTTGTCAGTATGTTGGCAGGAATGTGTCTTTTTCTAAGGACAGAATTCAACTGCCACAGGTGTAGCAGAACAAGGGGAATGCCAGCCACATATCACTCCCATCCCCCAGCAGAGCCAATGGAGAGAAACACCCCTGGTCAGTCAGTCCCCAATTTAGGATGAAGATGGCTGTGGCAGCAGCATACTCTGTACCAGCTGGGCAGGCAGCCTCAGGGCTTGGCTGAAATTGCCAGATTCATTGTACAGGACAAAGTGGGATTTGTACACGTGCACTGTGTCATTTACCTTTGTACACAGCACCTAACCCAGAAACCCACGCTTAGACTGCCAGCTGTTTCCTGATCAATGCAGCCAGCTACAAAGAGAAGATGCTCTACAGCATTGACCCATGAGGTCTCAGTTGGATTTTAGGTTTTTCTTCTTAAAGGATTTTGGCTATGTCCTTTACTACATAAGGAATCCCAACATGCTTTGGGGTTCTCACTGATGTTGGTCCGTATAGGACATCAGCATATTTTTAGAGTAATATTTCTTTGAAAACTGTATCATTAGCCCTGGCTCTACATATATATATATATATATATATTTATTTTTTTAAAACAGAACTTAGGATGCTACAGGAGAGGAACAGTTTATGTTCACTAGGGAAGTGATGGTGCCCTGTACACAGGACTGGTGAGACTGCACCCTGAGTACTGTATTCAGCTCTTGGCCCCTCACTACAAGAAGTACATTGAGTTTCTAGAGTGAGTCCAGAGAAGGGCAACCAAGCTGGTGAAGGGTCTGGAGAACAAGTCCTGTGAGGAGAGGCTGAATGAATTGGGATTGTTTAGTTTGAAGGAGATCTTACTGCTTTCTACAACTACCTGAAAGGAGGTTGTAGGGAGGTGGGTGCTTGCCTCTTCTCTCAAGTAAATAGCAACAGGACTAGAGGAAATGGCCTGAAGTGGCACCAGGGGAGGTTTAGACTAGATATTAGGATTAATTTTTTTTACTGTGGCACTGGAATGGGCTGCCCCAGGGAGGCGCTGATGAAAAAAAAAGCCCAAACTTACAGATGATGCACTTCAGGACATGCTCCAGTGGGCATGCTGATACAGGGTTTTTTATCTGGGGGGGGGTGGGGTGGGTGGGTTGGCAGCTGAACACGGTGATCTTAGGGATCTTTCCCAACCCTGACAATTCTGTGATTCTGTAATGTTACAGCCTCACTGAAACATCAAGCTTAACTACTTTCAAGTGGGAAAAGCATAACCTTTCAGACTACATTTCATGGTTGGGGTCTGCCCATTTTCACTAGATTTGCTCATGGGGGAGTGTGGCCTGTCTAGAAAACATCACAAAGCCTGGGTAGAGCTGTCCCAGAGTTCATGGGCCTTTCGCATGGCACAGTAGATCAGCAGGTTTTTTTTACAACACAGTGTTCATTCCATCTTCCTTCGGGCCAAGAGGGCAAGAGAAGTACATACAATTCCCCTACTGTGGAGCACACAGATAATTTCTTCTAATTGGAGAACTCTAAATATTTGGAAGTCAGAACTCATTATTATTATGGAAACTTCATACGACAATAGAAGATGGGCTGATTCAGGCAAAATTTCTTCAAAACAAAAGAGCCTTATCAGGCAAAAAGAACATTATCAGAGACACTTTCCTGTTTTTCAGTATAATAATGCCTACATATTACAGCAGGATTGCTACAGGATTGCTCAGCTAGCTCTAAAAAAAAAGAAGAAAACTTTTAGAGATGAACATCCCAAACAAAGTGCATTAAAAGATCCCATCTCTTCCCATACATGAGCCTGTAGAAAAATATTCTGAAAAAAAAAAAACCAACAGTCTAGTCCATCAACTGAAAAATAGCTGCAAATTCATATTCTGCTGTATCTTTCAGATGCAAGATATGTAACTTTTCTTCCCTGAAATGGCTTCAGGAGAAAGGAATGGAGAAAGGGGAAAAAAGAAAAAGAAAAAAAAAAAATTGACTTTGAGAACAAATGCTATGTCAGCTGGAAGAAGCCCTTACTGGGATTGAAACAGCACTTTGCTATATTCAACTGTACAGATTTGTCTGACTGGAGATAGCTGCAGTCAAGGACACTGCCATAATAATTGGGAACATGCTGACATCTGCATCAGAGGTTCAGTCTAGTCAAAAGTTGAAGTAATAAAAAGAGGCGGTGAAATCATCCTTAAGGGTGTTGAAAAATTGCAGTCAGGAGTGCATTTTGGGCAAGGTTGCCTATTTAGTGCCAAAATGTCTTCCTAAACCTGCTGAAAACAGAACAAAGAATCAGTCCTTCACTCAAACACTTGTATCAGAGCAACCTCAAGCTACACTTCATTTGATTAAAATGTAGTAAATTCACAGGCTTTGCTTAGCCAGTAGCACAGACTACATCTGTTGGCCTATTGCTGGGACTCATAAGCAGAGTGATTGCTTTACCTATTCATCAGTTATTTACATGCCTAGTTTTGGTTGAAAGATTAGTTTTGAAAGTTTCTATACAAAAGAAAACCCCAAAGGCCTGAAAAATAGCAATTTGAGTCAAGCTTTCTTCTTGCCATCGATTTCCATGGTGCTGGAAAAAGCAGAAAAGGAAGGCAGAGTAACAGAGATGATGCACAGATTTGTGAGAAACTGCTCATCAAACCTAACCCCAGTATGCAGAGGTGATGATGAGATTTTAATTTCAAAGAAAAAACATCCAGTCACCAGCACATAAAATTACTTTTCAAGGACTGACATTTCCAGTTGCAGTCCATGTTTTGCTTAGACACATAAAATCATGGTATTTTTCTTCTCCTCAGTATGCAGTGCACACATGAATGGAAATTTCTGCTGAAAAAGTTCATTTCCTCTCAGGGTTGAAGGGGAGGTACTCCTCCTAAGAAAATCCCACTGACACAGTGATTGTCACAACAAGAACAAATCTGTAATGCACAGAAACAACAGTGCTTTGGGACCTCAACAGATCCCCCTACTCTGATCAGAGGATGGTAACAGAATCATAGAATTATCAGAGTTGGAAGGGATCTCTAGAGATCTTCTAGTCCAACTCTCCCCCTAAAGCAGGAGCACCTAGAGCACATTACACAGGACAACATCCAAGTGGGTTTTGAATATCTCCAGAGAAGGGGACTCCACAACCTCCCTGGGCAGCCTGTTCCAGTGCTTTGTCACCCCCATAGTAAAGAAGGTTTTCGAATGTTTAAATGGAACTTCCTATGTTCCGGTATGTGCCCAGTGCCTCTTGTCCTGTCACTAGGAACTACTGAGATGAACCTGCCTCCATCTTCCTGGCACCCACCCTTTAGATACTTGTAGACATAGATAAGGTCTCCCCTCAGTCTCCTCTCCCTTTCCCTCTTCTCTCCCTCTCCACACCCCTCTCCCCTGACCTTTCTTTCTGATACCTGGTTCCAAATGAATCAGGGAACAACCAGACCCATCTAATTCTACCTTGCCTCATTTGCTGTGACATAGCTCCCCTGCATCCATCACTGATGAATTAAAAGAGCTAACGGGATTTCACTTTCTGTAAGTCTACAATGATGCAAAGAAGTAAGGAAAATTATTGGATAGGGGTTGGTGGGAATATTGAATCACTGTTCTAACTCTGTATATAGGATCTGTATTGCTGTTAGGATATAACAAGTAACTGCAGCTTTCTAACTGTAGCAGCACTTATTTTACTCTGTCCAGCAACCATTGTTTTGAAAATAGGAGACACTTTTGTCCATTCACAGCCCAGGAAGATGAAGGTTTTCTCTGACATCACATGTGTCTGTTTAGCATGGATGCAGGATACATTATTATTTGAATTTGTTTGAACTTTCTTTTGGTTACCAGGCCTTCAAAGAAAATGGTCTTTAAGAAGAAGAAATTTCCTTCTCCCTAATGCCAGCAGCAATATAACCAGGATCCTTAAGCACCCATCATACCAAAAGCTGATGAAACTCACGAAGAAAACAAACTTTGCTTCCAGTATGTAGTGAAAGAACCAGGGAAGTGGGGCTGAGAAAACAGCTCCCTTTGGGAATATATCCTGGAATTTTTACTGACCTTGACTCGACCTGTGATTGTCTAAATCTAGAATTAGATCTGTTTTTCAGGACAGGCACACAGACAGTAAGAGCCTCAGAGGAAATTAATAGTACAGTACAAGAAATGGGCATCTTCATTCACATTCTGGCACTCCCTGGGATACTGAGACAGGAACAATTTTGTTCTGTTCCTAATATGGCTCACACACAATGTCCAGCAACATCCTCTTGATCTCCTTTTCCCTCACTTGGAAGAATTCAGCACCACATGAATCTACATGCAGAGAGTGTGTGTAGGTAGCCATGCAGATGACTCTGAAGCAATCAAAACCAGATTCTGATCTTGCCTCAGCAACCTGCATTTGCTCATGCAATGTTATATTTCCTTTGCTCTCTCCACTGGGCACTGATGTGACCTGAAGTCTGACCTGCAATCTTCACCAAAACTGCCTTTTCTCTGTTCTTTGTTTCTCTTCCAGGGGAACTCTTTGATCTGACTATTACACAGGAATCTGCAAGAGCAGAGGGCAAGAGGGAGCTGCAGAAAGGATGGAGGAGAGAAAAATCACACCAGCATGTGGCCAGCAGCACAGTCTGGAGCTAACACCCCAACAGTCAGACCTTTCTCTCACTGGTGGGGAGGTCTTGCACAGCAGAGGGTGAAAGCTGTGCTGTTCAACATTGCATTCATCACGGGCTGCCAGCAGATGAGCAGCAGTCGCTTGGCTCCTTTAGGTGAAGTGCACAAGGATATCACTCAAGGGTGGCTGCTCTCTCCAATGGTGATATGCTGCATCTGCAGCCCCCAAAATGGGACCATTGTGTAGCAGACTTGGAAACTGCTGCAGTTGAAGCAAGAGGAGGATGTCCCAGTGCCCATCACTTTCCAGAAAACCCTAGAATGAAATTAGGAGTTTTTTCATAAGAAGGTGCTCAAGAATTTCAGGGCAAAATTACCTCATACTGTTAAAAAAATCTTTCCTTCTCCCTAAAGGCTGCCACTGTCTCCAGCAGCAGAGCAAGCAAGGACACCTCACATTGTCTACACGTCATCTTACCACCGAGGATGCATCACTGCATCATTTTGGGCAAAACATCCTGTATTAGCAAGCCAAGTCTAGAAAACATGCAGCTGTTCAGACTAAAAGCAAAACCAGCTTTTAAAATTTAAAACAACAGCTGTTTAGGAGCTTCTCATTCACAAGTTTCCAGGGGTATGTGTCAGTCCCTAAAAATCTAAACTAGCTATTGCTTCAGAAGTAGCTCTGCACAGGACATACTCCTACAATATGCTTCACACCTCTCTACCCAGATGAAACCCCCTGCACAGCCAGGAAGAGGACAGCTACCAGATGCTCTCAACGCAGCTTTCTGAAATGCTGCATTTCATAGAAAAAAATAAAACAGCCCAAACCAATCCCCAGGTTTATAGGTACTGCACATCCTCTCTGTTTCACCCTCTAAAGCCAAGCTCAGTGCTGCAGAAACAGCTACACCTTGAAAGAGAAAGGTTCAACAAGGTGGAAGTAGTGCAAGGAAACATTGGAGGGCAGAAGCTCTCATAAGGAAATCTTTCTGGCACGTCTCTTCCTCAGTGTCTTGGCCCCCTGAGCAGAATACAAATGAAGAGCATCACTGATGAGCCAGTTTAACATCTCAGTCCCCTTGACAAGTTATCCATTCGGCTCACGGCACAGAGACAGTGCAGGCATTGTCAGAAACACACTGGGCACAAACAGAGTAAGAGGGAGGCCCATAGACAAACATCACCCTATTGAGACTGAACACAGCCTCCAAAATATACTAACAGATACAGCTATTAACCAGCCTGTGCAAAATGGAATATGGGCAAAGCACTCAAAAGTGCTTGTTCATTCCTTATCCTCCATTTCAAGCTATAACGTCACCCTGTAATTAACTGAAATAACCTCTGTTCTGTTCAGCTTCTCTACTGATGAGAAGCTCACAAGAAGCATGCATCATCAGGAAAGGTTTAAAAAGACATCAAAATTTTACAGCAACAGCAAGAGAAATAAAGCACTTTTCTG